>JAGXJF010001519.1:0-660362 GCA_019208055.1 Stipa capillata | reverse complement strand
GTATCGCCGCAGCAATGATCTACATGTATGCCATAAACGATGTAAATGCACAATAAATTCCTCCCCCCTTCGACTTAGCTCTCGACGTAGTCTGGTAGAATTAGGTCAACTCAGCAGCGCGAGTTGATCCGACTTCCACCTCACGCCTCTTCTAACTAATTCAGAAACTATGGTTCTCACAATTACAAATTTCAATTTTATATTTCATTATTTGCCATACTCTACATTCCATAGTTCATATTTCACCTCTGTGGTACTGGTACATATCGTGAACTCCATTACACAAACTTGTTAACAAACTTGCTATAACGAGTGAGTAAAAATGAGCTATGTGAGCGGTGAAGTTGGAAGGAACAGCCAATCTAATCAATCGATGAAGTTCACATCTCTTCTTTGATGATATTATTCGTCATGGTCTAGACGAGTCTAGCCACAATCACCAACTAATACTCAGCCGATTAATCGGCTGACCCTGTTATTTTCCACGGCATGTAAGAAGCTCTATTAGTTAGAGCCTTTGTTCCATAATGTAAAGCATATTTTGATTGGTTAAGACAGGGTTTTGACTAACAATTACTTCATTAATACATGGTTTATGTGACATAAAATTGATATTATTATATTCGTATTCAAAAGTAATTACTTATGATTGTAAATTTATATCACATAAACCACATATTAATAGAGTAATTGATGGTCAAAGTCTTGTCTTAACCAATCAAAATACGACTTACCTTGTGGGACGGACTTGCCTGTAAATAACCTCCAAAGCATTATAGATATGCTAATCAAATACAATATCATTTCTACATAACCATGTAGATCAACACTAAGTCGCTTAGGCTCTTATCTAGTCCACATAGCCAAAGATAAATATATAGGTCGGCTATACTAGTGGGAGAACGTAACCCCGACCCTGCTTCTGTGACCTACCATGCGAACCATGAGACCGGTCAGTGAAAAGATAAGTGTTGAATAGTTTCGTCATGGTTACATAAAAACATTTCGTGTTGCCCATCCAATTCCTTTTTCGCAAGTTGTCTTTAGTGAGAATTACTCCCCAGCGTAAATACCACAAAACGATCTTTATTTTTAATGAGACCTTTAGCTTCCAAAGTTGTGTATTCGTAATTGGCATGTCTTGATGCACAAGTCGAGAATATAAGGACTTCACGGAAAAAGCTCCATTCTAATGGAGTTTCCAAGTGACTTTATCTCTTGCCACCCTATTAGTTAGCTCATATAGGTGCGGTTTAAAATGATAAGCTCAGAGGGTTAGGATTCATAACTTGTGCCACATTAGCATTTTTGTTATGAACAATATTGAAAAGTCACTGGTATTGTGTTGAAAGGGGTGAATTTCAAGTCAAGTATCAAGCCAAAACCGGATTTGAGATCCATCCTTGAGTTGCAAGGACCCAAATCTGAAAAGTGTGGATTTGACTTTCGTTACGCCGGCCTAAAAATGACAATCCCCCAGTTTGCTTGTTGTTTGTGCCAGAGTCTTGTTCTATATATGTGTGTGTGTATATATATATGTTCTTTGAAATAAAGTTTGCCAAACACCCCCTTGTTAAAAAGTTTTAAAAGCCACTTGCAAAGTAGGCTAACATTTTTGATATCGAGATCTTGGATGCCCAAGTCTCTTTGATCCCTAGGATGGCAAAGGATGCTCCACTTAGCAAGTTTCTATTTTTTTCTAATGCTTATCACTTTGCTAGTAAACCCTGGATCAAAAGTAATTGAGACATTTGAGACCCATGTGGTACTTCAAAAAAGGAGAGCATGAACATGGGCAGACTGCTAAATATTAAAGTAACTAGAACCAGGTGTTCTCCACTAGAGAGATTTTTTTCCTCTCCAGCTACTAAGACGCTTCTCAAAACGGTCTCAACCCCTTTCCAGTCCGAATTTTAGAGTTTCCTATAACATATCGAGATACCAAGATAATAGATTAGGAAAGCATCCCAATTCACACCCAAAGAGTTGTCTGTACTAGGATTCACAATCCTTAGCCTCACCAAAGCTAAAGATTTCGCTCGAATGAAAGTGAATTTTGAGGCTTGACAACTGTTCAAAAACGAACAAAAGCAATTTCAAATTTGTTGCTCAAGCCATGTTATGTTCCAAGAAGAGGACATCGTCGTCTACATATTTAGAATGGAGAGACCACAAATCACACTAAATGGGGAACAACCGTTGGATGGTCATCCAATTTGGCATGATCAATAATGACTGCTAGCATGTTGACCACAATGTTGAAAAGGATCGACGATAAATGATCGCCTTGTCGTAATCCCTTGTTTGGAAATATGGTCCATTGTCATTATTTATCTTAATACTCATACTGCCCCTAGTGACAAAACTCCAAATCCACTCACATCATAGTGGAGAAAAGCCTTCATGTTTAAAGTCTGTTGAAGGAAATGCCACCTTGTTTTATCGTACGTTTTCTCGAAGTCGATTTTAAAAACCACTCCGCTTAATTTTTTTTCTTATGCATATCACGCATAACTTCATGAAGAATTAGTACCACATCCATGATATAACGTGCAGGCATAAAAGCCGTTTGGGTAGGTCTAATAATATTACTAGCCACCGAGGTTATTCGGTTTGTGCACAGTTTCGTAAAAAATTTGAAACCACGTTGAGAGTCAAATAGGCCTGTATTGCTGTATTATATTTGCATCCTTAATTTTTGGTAGAAGGATAATAACTCTGAAGTTTAGCCTATATAGAGGCAGGTTACCGGTATACAAGTCATGGAATATGACCATTAAATCATCTTTAATGATATCCCAGAATGCTTGACAAAATTCTAAGAGAAAGTCATTATGATTACCGTGAGACCTAATTAATGATTAAAGTATATTATCGATTTGCAACCATACAACACAGTTCGAATTGATTGGCCTCCCGCGCTTTTTCTCAGGAGCCTAAGGGCACTCCCAATGCATTATATCTTAGGTTGTATCTTATTATATAAATAACTGTTTAGATACAACCTTCTCAATGGGTTATATCTTAGTATTGTATCTAAAACATCTTTATTTATTATATTTTATGATCTATACTACCATTTTTAACCTTGTAACTTGTTTGTGACATAGTTCTAGTACATAGTAGTACATGTATGAGCCACATAGAATCACTCAAGAATTAATTTACATCGATTACACCGCTAAGAGCCGGTTCCAAATTAAGAGACAGTCTCCTTCTCTTTCCTCCATAACTATTCTGCCACATAAACTTTTTGTCTATGTGGTATGACTTAAGAGACAGCTGAATTGGAGCATTGGGACTGCTCTAATGCAATGGCCAGGATTCGAAATCTTAATTCTACCATATATTGAGCATTGATCTTTTCTCATGGTGTATTCTAGTGAAATCAAATTACTCCCTCCGTCCCAAAATATAAGGCACGCACGCATTCTAAGATTTACTATTAGACTTATAACATTTTGATTATGTGATACAAAAGTGATATTGTTGGATTCGTTTTTGAAGGCATTTTTCAATGATATCATTTTTGTATCATATAACTAACATATTATAGACCTAATTATAAATCTTGAAATACGTGTGTGCCTTATATTTTGGGACGGAGGAAGTATAAGGTTCCTTGTGTAGCATTCTGTGTCGGCAATGCTATGTGACTTTATAAGGTTTAGCACAGAGTGAAATCAGATGAAATTTTTACTCCAACCGAAACATATGTTCCAAGCGTTTAGTGCAAGAGAGAATTAGTGTCTATTTTAGATGGTACGGAGATAATTGCATTTCAAGTGAATTTAGAGGTGAAAACTGTCTTTTTATCGACTCAGTGGTATGATTGATGACAAACTAAGGGAGCGATATGAAGAGAATTAAAATGCGCTATTCATTGGTACGTAGGGAATTAAGTATTATTCAATGTGAAAAAATTGAAATGTTATTTAATGGTACGTGTAAAATTCTCTTCCGGTTATACCAAACAATAACGCAACACTCATGTCCAAGTCCTCCAAATCACAACATCAAATCAGATCCCTGTTCAGTTCAGCAAACAGATTGATACCTGTCACTAAAGCCATGACGGAGACGTGTTCCAACTTCCAAATGACCTTTTCGCCGTCTCCCCGGCCGGCCGGCGGACGTCGTACGCGGATGGAATGATGCCCTCCCGGCATCTGGCGCCTCCACCTTGGCCAGGCTCCGCTTGTCCTTTGTCTCCTCCCCTCCGTTGCCTGGCCCCAGCACGCGCGCAACAAATGTACACGCACGTCGGCCTTCCAAACCTTCGCCGTCCTGCCCACTCGGAATAACTCGGACCCTTCACCCGTGCGTGCCAGCGCTCTGCATGCATGCAGCCATATCCCAGGCTCCTAGACCATCTTGATTCACGTTTAGAAACTAGAATTCAGTTCGGCACTTGGCTTTAGTTCTTGCGGAGTTCCAATCCTGATCAGTTGCTGCGTTCGATCATCGATCATGGCGAGGATTCTTGCTGCGGCTGTTGTTGTTGTTGTTGTAGTGGCGCTGTGTTGCGCGTGTGAGGTGCGAGGTAAGGAGGCGGCCGACGTGACGACGTCCCTCGTCGCGTTCCTGACCACGCTCGCCGGAGGTGACCAGGCGGCGGCGGGCGCCCTCGGGTGGAACGCATCCGTCGACCCGTGCGGCGGCGGCTCGCCGTGGGGCAAGCACGTCACGTGCTTCGACGGCGGCGACACGAACGCGGGGCTGGTCAAGAAGATCGAGCTCAACGCCCTGCGCCTCAACGGCACCATCGACGCGGCGCTGCTCTGCGCCGCGCCCGCGCTCCGCGTCGTGAGCCTGCAGGGCAACGCGCTGCGCGGCGCGCTCCCCGAGGACGTCTCGGCATGCTCGGGCCTCACCCACCTCTATGTCGACGGCAACCGGCTCTCCGGCGCCCTGCCGAGCTCCCTCGGCCAGCTCAGGAGGCTCCATGTGCTCGGCGTCTCCAGCAACAACTTCTCCGGCGAGCTCCCCGCCGGGCTCAGCAACGTCCCCGGCCTGATAAGGTTCCTGGCGAACGACAACCATTTCGACGGCACCATTCCGGACTTCGACCTCGCGAAATTCGAGAACTTCAGCGTGTCGGACAACAACCTCACCGGACCGATCCCCAAGAACATCGGAAAATTCGTCAAGGACAGCTTCTCTGGCAACGCGGCCGGCTTGTGCGGCCAGCCGCACTTCTCCGCGTGCCCATCGCCGCCCAGCTCTGATACGATGGAGGGGGAGAGTAAATCAACAAAGACGCGAAGGATTATCATGTACCTCGGGTACGCCCTCCTCGGCGCCGCCATAGTGGCCTTCGTCTTGTACATGCTCCGCTACAGGAAAAAGAACAAGCTGGGGAAGAAGGCTAAGGTCGGCCGCGGCGGCAAGGACACGTTCGACAGCAGCGACCCGACGACGACAGCGAGCAAGTCAGCCTACTCCTTGCCGGCGTCGGCGGAGCGGAGCGCGGTGGCGGGCGACGCGCCGTCGACGTCGCTGGTGGTGCTGGGGCGGCCGGGCACGGGCACGGGCACGGGCACGGCCTCGGCGACGTCGATGGCCGCGGCCGCTGCGGCGAAGGAGCTGAAGTTCGAGGACCTGCTCAAGTCCCCCGCGGAGCTGCTGGGGCGCGGGCGGTACGGGAGCTCGTACAAGGTGGTGGTGCCCAGCGGGGCGGCGCTGGCGGTGAAGCGCGTGAAGGACGCGGCGGCAACCGAGGAGGAGTTCCGGCGGCGGATGGAGCGGGTCGCGCGCGCGAGGCACGAGGCCGTGCTGCCTCCGTTGGCGTTCTACGGCGCCGCCCAGGAGAAGCTGGTGGTGTACGAGTTCCAGAACAACGGCAGCCTCGCCAAGCTGCTCCACGGTATGCGGCTTCGTCGTTCCTCTCCCGTTTGAAAAACGATTAAGGAAAAAAAAAGTCTGCTGCAGGCCACGTCGATTTCTAAGAAAATGTTAATTTCACTCTTTGGAGCATCGAATTATCCCAAAATTAAAACAATTTTCGGGTGAAAGGAATTCTATATGAAATTTGGAAAGACTATCGATTCCTGAATAGAGCCTACAGATTTGCTCAAACCTTTGGACAAAAGAATTTGACGAGATTCACTAGACGAATGGTCTCGTAGATGAAAGATATGGATGTTCTTAAACACCTTGATGTTTCCAAGGGTTTACCAATTCAAATGTAGTAACATGCCAAAGCATGTTTGCCACGGAAAAGCTAATGATCCCGTTTGTACGATGCTGCATTTCATGCCACGGAAGTCCTTTCCTCCCTGACAAGGCATATGCCATGTCATCGCGTCGTCAAATCTGAAAAGGACTGGCTGGAGTCGTAAGCTCGGCCCAGAAGCTAAAACTCATTTGAGGCCTAATAAGGCCTACCTTCTTTCCAGGGCAGGTCCATATCCAGCCCGCTTTATTTCCATGGTGGGCCATGTTAAGCCCACTTTATTTCCAAAATTGGGCCCTCTCCAGCTCACCAGACACTAGTTTGCTTTCTAGTTCTCTCAAAACAAAAAAAAACTAGTTTGCTTTCTAGTAATTTGGTATGTTTCCCTCGAAAAAGGAAAAAGAATAATCTAATTTGAGATATCATGCATGGACTAATTGCCTGGAGATACTCATCAATTGCTAAGTTCATAAAAGGACCCATCAATTGCTAATACGAGCAACCTTGCGTACTTGCTGAAATTTGGGATGGGCTTAGACAATTTTTTGGAGTTCTTCATGCACAATTTGCTATACATGACGGGTTCTATGCGTTTTTGAGATAACAAACAATTTGCTCGTTATTTATGCGTGCATTACTTCTTGATAAATCATAACAGTAGTATGTTGATGGTTTTTCTAGTCAAGAGGATAACAAGGACGTTTTTTCTCGACGATGATGTCCAGGCTCCATAGAGAGCAGCCAGGGCGCCCTGGACTGGCCGGCGCGCCTTCACGTCGCCGCCAAGGTCGCCGACGGCATGGCCTTCATGCACGCCGTCATGCGCGGCGACGGCGCGAACTCCTATTCCTCCTCCACCTCCTCCGTCGACGCCGCGGCGGCAACGGACGGCGCCATCGCCCACGGCAACCTCAAGTCCACCAACATCCTCTTCACGTCCAGCATGGAGCCCTGCATCAGCGAGTACGGCGTCATCGTGCCGCCTCTGGCCGCCGGCAACGGCAGCCGGAGCTCCGGCCTCCGCGCGGACGTGCGGGCGTTCGGCGTGCTGCTGCTGGAGCTGCTGACGGGGAAGGCCACGGCGGTGCAGGGCGACGGCGCTGAGCTGGCGCGGTGGGTGACCTCGGTGATCCGGGAGGAGTGGACGGCCGAGGTGTTCGACCGCGCGCTGCTCTCCCGCGACGCCGTCAGCGAGCAGCAGATGGTGCGGCTGCTGCAGGTCGCCATGAGGTGCGTTGACGCCGCGCCCGGCGAGGCGCCGCCCACCATGAGGGAGGTCGCTGGGATGGTCAACGCCATCCGCGAGGAGGACGACAGGTCTCTCTCCTCGGAAGCATGACACGAAGCACTGAGCCACTGAGCAGCAGTCAGTGAATTCTTGAGCCACTTACTGGTGCTATATATATAAGCATGTCTAAATAGTTGCATTTCAGCTTATATTGATCACACTTGCTCCCTAATTGCATTTTCCTTGACTCAAATGATGCACATCGAACTTCCTTTCTATTGTACTCTTAATTTTTCTTCGTTCTTGTCAGAAAATATTGTTTCGACTTAATTAATATATTAAGATAGTTTTGCCTCCGGTTTTAAAAAGAAATTCTTGAGTTTTGCACGGTTCCTAATGCCACCAGAGTTGTTACATACTATCGTATAATTTGTGTTCTCTGGTGATGATCATCACTCGTGTTTAGATAAAGCCAAAAAGAGATGCAACAAGCAACATATCAAGAAAACGAGAAAGGTCCCCGATGTATCTACGTCGCCATAATAAGAGAGCATCTTATCTTGAAGCATACTCTACCTATGCATACAGTTCGGTATTCCTTGAATGTATGTCTGTGGAAGCCATGTGTTGCTCTAAGGGGCGTACGGTATATCACAGGTCACACCATGAAGAGAGGATCAATGGCAGTAAATAACGTCTATTTGCAGCCGCCCGCGTATCCTGTGCACCTGAGGGTACGGTGCACCTGGAGCATCCGACTCAGAAAACACACACCAAAAATTGTTAAAAAATTTGAAAACCTTCACAAAATATACAAGAGCATGGATGGCTGGCAGGAGACAGACTGTGGCGGCCAGCATGGAGCCGGCGGCTTTGGTTGCAGGACTTGGCCCCTAGGTTGCGGCTGGTGTGCCACCGACGCTCAATCGAAGTGTGGTGTGGCTACCGTCTCCCTGGAGTGGCTCAGACCCGCTCATCTTCCGATTCAGCTTCTCTCTCCACAGCGGTGGAAGCGATGGATTGCTCTCGTGGCCTACATGGTTCAGTGTGATGAGCAAGTCCAGTTACACTTTGGCTTGCTGCACTGAAGTTAGAGTTGTCGGGTTACGGGTGCAACGGGCGATGACAATGATGCAGCCTATGGCATTAGGGGTCTCGGAGCCTCGTCTGTGCGTATCAGCATGTTCACGACATTTGGTAGTGCTCTAGATCTAGTTTAGCTAGGTTGCATGACTGTTGAGTTGTGGTTTTCGCTCAGTTTTCCTCTAATTAACGGAGCTTTATAAAGTTTTTTGGTCTGATTTCCTTCATAAATGAGGCCAATTTTATTCTACTTAATAAGTTGCAGGAACGCCATGCTCTCTGCCAATGTTTGTCAAAAGAAAAGACACGATATTTGTCTACCATAACACTAAATTTTAAATCTAAATTCGAACCACATATGAAGAAATAGAAAAGACAAATCTAGTTGTGATAGTTTTAATGGGCTAAATTCACAACCCAATTTTATTTAGATACTATTTATGGAAGTTCTTTTTGTTTCTTGAGTTGTGAGTTGAATTTAGATTTAAAATTTTGTGACATGATATATGCATATTGTGTTTATATTGTGAAGTTTTTTTTCATATTTCTTGTTGACTTATAGTGAGCGTTTTCAGCCTTGGGTGCAACAGGTACACAGGTGCACCACAAACATGTTTGCACTGGATATATTCTCGCTATCAAATCTCACTATCGCCAAGTAGTGCGGAACGCAACATTAAATATACCGTAGCTAGTACAACGGTAATAAGCACTACATGAGAAAATTGAACATGCATTTGTTATGTTGCCCACCATCCACATGTACGCTAGGTAAGCCGGTTGCCCAACGGTGGTTGACCCCTGCCTGGACACTAGTGGAAGCCATGTGGACTTCCAGGGCGTATGCTAGCTCACAAGTTACACTAAGAGGAGTAGCGGCGGTACTACGTGCAAGCTAATCTGGAGCTTTCTGCAAAATCGCTAGGGATTGGCCGCACATGTTTTAGTTTCTTCCACCGCTATTTAAGAGGAGGGGATCAGATGGTAGTAAATAAGGTCTATCTCCACCGCTACCAAGTAGTGGGGAATGCAGCACTTAAATGTAGCCAAAGTCAGTGAAACAATAATAATGCAACATGAGAAAACATACATTTGCGATGTCCCCATCAGTTGCATTGGCTGGAGCCGGTGCTCGAGTTACGGCTGAACCCCATTTTGGGACTCCTCTGCTACCAAGGACTAGGTAGCGTCCACCTTCCCCTCGCCGCTCTGCCCTTCTTCACTAGTCGGGGACACCTCCCAGCTAACAGCATGCTAATATGACGTGCCTCTCCCCAAATACACATAAAAGAAGACGAGCCCGATCGAATTCATTGTATCATACCATACCGACACCATTCGCTATATATATTTTGCTCAGTTTTGTTCCTTTCGACGCCTACGTATGTCGAGCAACCTTATAGACATGCTAAACCTCCCAGGAACAATACATACTACCATGTCAGGCCACTTGTATTCGCGACCATCAGGCCGGATAATCTCAAAAGTTTATGAAACACACACACAACGAACCTAGTAACATGCTAGAATGAAAAGCTGAAGTTGACTAATCCGATTCCAGAGCCTATCCAGTCCACATCGATGTCGAGCCAAGCAAGCAGGAGACGATGATTACCCTAAGCTCGTATGATTGGCTGGGGTTTGACTTGAGGGCAACATGTAGCACTAGGAGCCATGTATGCATGCCACCAGAGCGAGCCAAACTTTTGCTGTCCATATCATGCTTGGCTATGATCGCAAGTAGCTACCCAGCACGCTGGTCTGGCACTGTAGGTAGAGCCCGTGACCTGCCCTCGCGGGTCGCAGGGAAATTGGTCGATCGATGACGCACAACCACATGCCGAAGTGGACGTGACCGTCCTGACAGCAGGTATGTACGTGTACGATGCGCCCATGGCCCGACCAGATGCCGCCCCCATCACGCTACACCATGGCCCCGTACTCGCTACCACCAGATTCTGAAGAAAAAGAACAAGGAGAACGAACACGTACGCATGCACGCAGGGATGTTCCGTAGCCGTGTATGTGTGGGTGGTCCATGGCCGGCGGCCACTGTTAGGTTCTGTTTCGAACTGTTTTCTTGGGAAGGAATTCCAATGGAACCCTCCTCCCTTTCTTGCAGGCCGGCCGCGTAATCCTGTTGAGATCACACGCGCCCATCGATCGATCTGTAGACAGTAGATTGATGCATGGTCCATATATCCATGATCCATGATCCATCCGTGCCGGAGTTAACCTCCAGGACGTACTGGCTGATCGAGAACGAGAAGTACCGTGCCGAGATCGAACGGTCCTCACGTGGCCATCATCCCCGTGTTAAGCTGCGTCAACCGTCGCTGTCGCGACCATTATGATTTGGCTCCAAATTTTTCAGCAAGGACCGTTGGCTCGCTTGGCCCCGGCACCCATCGGCTCAACCACCTCCAACGCTGACATGATGTTCCCTCTTAAATTCCCCGCACTTTCCGTATGTCACAAGTGAGCCGAGCCTGATGAGCCCAGCCGCCGAGCACTTCACCAGCTGAACCCGAAGAAAGAAAACAGAGAGAGGGAAGCTTCACATGGCTCCCCTCATTGAGCGCGCGCCGGTATCTTCCAACCACCCCGGGCGACGCAATAGAAAACCCCTCCCTAGCTAACCGCAGCTCGCACGGCTAGCCATCCTTCCATCCCTCCATACACCAACGGCGAATTGATTGATACTTGATAGCCAATAATACATTACGTTTCCCAGCGAGACGAAGGAGGAAGACGACGAGTAGTAGGAGCAGCAGGAGTAGGAGGATACAATATTCTGCACAACGTTGTATCGCGAAAAGAGTTTTGAGAGAAATTAAGCTTTTAGGTTGGTGGCTAGGTTCCTGGTTGACTTAATGTTCGTCTGGTTTGGTGCGTGATTGTTCCAGTCCAACTGATCGATCGATCTAGATATCTCGAATATAGTGGATATATATGGAGTTGTTTTCTGGTGTTTGAGAGGTTGATTGTTTGGTTGCTTTTGTCGTGGATGAGTGCTGCATTGGTGAGAGCAAAGGGAGCTAGCATGGCGGCAGTGAGGAGGATCGGTTGGTTTCTTGGGCGGGAGATCAAGACCGACGATGGTTTGTTGGGCGGCGGCGGGTTCACGTTGCACGCGTCGGCGGCGCCCGGGGTGGCACCTCCGGCGGAGAGGCAGGAGTCGGTGCCGGGGCCGTCTTCGGCGATGGCGGCGAGGATCACGCCGGCGGTGCTGTTCATCACGGTGGTGCTGGCCGTGGTGCTGCTGGTGTCCGGGCTTCTCCACATCCTGCGCCGGCTCTTCCTCAAGAGCCACCACGCCAATGCCAGGGCGGAGGCGGTGGAGCGGCAGTTGCAGCAGCTGTTCCACCTGCACGAGGACGGCGGCTCGGGGCCGGGGCTCGACCAGGCCACCATCGACGCGCTGCCGGCGTTCGCGTACGGCGAGCTGTCCGGCGCCACCGCCAAGGGGGACAAGAAGGGGCGGCAGTTCGACTGCGCCGTCTGCCTCTGCGAGTTCGCCGCCGACGACCGCCTCCGCCTGCTCCCACTCTGCGGCCACGCGTTCCACGTCGCCTGCATCGACACCTGGCTCCGCTCCAGCTCGACGTGCCCGCTCTGCCGCACCGCGCTCTCGGCCCGTGCCCTCGCCTCCGCCGCCGCCGGCGCCGCGGACACCTCCGTCGTTGCCGTTGAGCCGGACATCGAGGAGCAGAAGCAGGAGCAGCAGGCATCAAAGGAAGGCTCGAGCAGCGTCGTGCTCCCTGTCAGGCTCGGCCGGTTCAAGAACGTGCAGGGTAGCGCCGCCGACGGCGAGGCGAGCACCAGCAGCCGCCTCGACGCGAGGAGGTGTTACTCCATGGGATCCTCCTACCAGTACGTGCTCGCCGACGATAACCTGGTGGTGTCCGTACACTGGCGTCCCGGCGACGGTAGCACGGCCCTGCGCGCCGGTGTAACAACGACCACGGCGAGCAGCGACCAGCAGGGCAAGAAGGTCTGCGCCGCCAGCCGCGGCGACAGCTTCTCGGTGTCCAAGATCTGGCAGTGGCGCGGCAGTGGCAGGCGGCTCCCCGGCCTCCGTGCCGGCTCCTCGTCCCCGGCGGACGACGGCCTGCCGTGGGCGGCGCCAGCGGGTACACGCAGCACGAGGCAAGAGATCGACACTTGATAGATTACTACGTACACACGACATACACACACATGCATGCCATCTTGTGCCTTTTGTTAATTAGCACTGCTAGCAATAAGCATTTCTTGACAGAGTTTTGCTGGTAATCAAGAATCATGTTCAGCGTGCCAATATTTTTTTTCCTTCGTTTTTGCTTTTTGGTGAATTTCTTTTGCGCGTTGCCCCCTTTACAATATCATCAAAACTGACGTCCACGTTACTACCACTACCTCAGGATACACTTTCACTGACGGACTCTTAAAGGCTATCACTGACGAGTCCGGGCCCGTCATTAACGTCCTGTCAGTGGAAGTTCCACTTTCACTGATGTCAGTAGATATACACTTTTATTGACGGGCCCAGCATGACCGTCAGTGAAAATGCTTGCAGCGCTACCCGGGCAACATCCTGACAGTACTTCCACTGATGAGCGCTAGACCTTCGCCCGTCAGTGGTAACTGTTTTCACTGACGGGTAAACAAACTGTGCCCGTCAGTAGAAGTAATTTATAATTTTTTTAACAAAACATATAGCATATATAGACAAATATTAATCAAATATTAAGCATATCTGAATATCATATATAACAGTTAATATGACAAAAATAAGCATATATAGCACTTAATATCACAAATATTAAGCACATATAGCAATTAATATCACAAATATTAAGTACACATATAAAAGCAAGTTTACAATGAATTAAAACGACAAACAAATGAATTTAACAATGTTTATTCTCACTAGCTCTACTAATCTACGTCTATGACGCTTGGCTAGTACTTCCAGTGCGGCGGTAAGCGGGTAATTGGACTCCCGCGTAGAAATCGCCGCTTGGCCGGATAACTTCGTTGTTGATAACGTACGCGAAGGTCTTCTGGATGCGGGCAAAATCCTTCCTCCAATCATACTTATCGTCAGCCAGGTCGTGTATGAAGCTATTGAATTGATCCTGGCTCCATTGCGGGTTGTGAGATATGACGAACGCATCTTGTGAGCGCAGATGTAGTACCCACATGTAACGTTATTTTCCGGTTGTTGCCTGCAAGGGAAGTTGAATTTGTGGATCAACTTCTTGCTCTTGCTTTCTGCTCCTCTCCCTCGCAAGTTGTATTCCCAAAAGGTGGTTTCCAGAACTTCCTTAATTTCAGAGTAGTCCCGCTTGGCACTTCTTTGGGAATCAAAATAGTATATCATTCTGGAAGGCTTGTGGATGACAATGAGGATCCAGTGGTCGCTGCGTAAAAGGTAACGAAGGAATATAAACAGACGGGGATACGTGCTTAAGAAAAGCAAACTATGGACGGTAGTAAGTAACTTATGGGGGGTTGTAGGGCATGAATACGTAGTCTTTGTCCTTGTGGTACATCAATGACTCAGTGACGAAATTTATTAGGACCGGCTTCGCTTCTCGTACATAGTACTCGTTCATGACGACCGAATCCATTATTCCAAAAGCGCAGTTGGGCAGACGCCTAGACTCTTGGGCTTGGTAAAGCGCCCATAGCTTGACGGGCATGGTGTCGAGCCGGAAGAGGTTGAACAAATTAAAGATATTTTTAAAATTGATGTCGAAGGTGTTATGATGTCTATCTAGAAAGAAACCGAAATCTTTTGGCACCTCGACCTTAAAGTGTAGCTCATAATCATCCCGATTCCGTGACCTCATCATAATCGTGTCATGGAGAAGTTTCATCTGTGTGGGCAACCTCTGCACCTCATCATCTAGGAACAAGGGCTCACTTGCCTCGTACACTAATTGTCGAGGCTTCTTGACAGTTTCGGCAGATGTCTGGAAGGATAATGCCTTTTTATTGCTCTCCTTGCTTGCCTCCTTTGCAGCGGTGCCGCCCCGTCTGTGTGGTCTTTTTCTTTTCCTCTCCGGCTCTGGAGAGGAGGCTCTCTTGCCTCCCGTCAACGCTTCGCCCACTGTGGCATTGAGCGTGCTTGGAGATAAGACCTTCTTTGCTGTTGCCTTCGGGTCATGGCGATGCTTGGAGCGCTTTTCACGGGGCGGCGAGTCCGTCTTGGGTTGCTCTTCCTCCTGGGACGGAAGGATCGTCGTGTGTTGCTGCCCGGCAAGATCGTCGTCCCGATCATCGAACGAAACCGGCGTACTGCACAGGCCGAGCGGAGACGGGCCGGCTCCGGTTGATGGAGAGGGGATGGTTGACGTGCGGATAGTTATCTGGCTCTTCGACCACAGAATGTAGTACCCCTTGCAGTCTCCTAGCTTCGTGACATCCTCTTCAGGAGTGACAGGGACTGCGACGTCACTGAACTCGGCGACGACGCGGTCCACCTGCACCCTCGCCATGTGGGAAGGTATAGCAACGTTGTGGCATGTCGTGCCCCCTACTGTTGGGAATACTAGGCCATGTGCAACCGTCTTCTTCACGCCGGACAAAGAGATAGTGAGGTGGCATTTCGTAGGCCCCTGCATAATAAAGGTACCCATTGTTATCCGCACTATGCTGTGAATTAGAGCCCTCATATAAGTGATCCATGGTGGCGAGGAAGCTTACAGCGATGTCTTTGACGGGACTTGGCGACTCGGGGGCGGTGTCGGAGGCTGAGGCGCAGCTACTCCATCCAGCAGGATAGGAGCCCTGATGTCCATGAGGATGCACAGACGGACGAGATGCACTAAAATTCATTATGTACACCATAATCTCTAAGCAAATAAAACTTATAACTAAGAATATAAACACTACTAGAATTGAGAATATAAGACATGGTATACATCAGACGAGCATATAAGGCAAACATTGGGCAATCACAACTCACAAATCTCAAATCTCAGTATATACATACATACACGTCGAATTTTTGCATCATCTAATATACATAATCACAAAACTCAGTAGCAATCAGATAGCAGGAAAAGGAGTTCATGATAATAAGAGGATGCATGGACTGCTCATTCCATTCCTTGCCTTGCTGATATCCCCGCTGATCGACGAATAAAAGCAAGAGTTAGAATTTGTTCTAGGAGTAATATTTTTGCTGCAAGACAAGAGATCCATACAAGTACAACCAGAACAGAATGCTTATACTCAAACCTAATGACCATGGCATATGTTCATGTCCGAGATTAACTAATCTTATGAGTAGTCAACTTGTTCCATCTAAACATACTACTTAATATATATTCCTTCATCAGAAGCACGAAAACAAACCAAGCTAGGTAGGCACCAAGAACATCACAACTCAGCCGTTCTCTTCACATGCACAACTCAACTCGTTCATTGTAACATGTAATAAAAATAGCTGCAACTGGTAACTTGCTGGGAGCATGCCCTCCTAGTATGACAACTAATTAAACAGATCACCGAGGAACCAACTGAGGAGATAATGCTAAAAGATCTCCACATGAGCTACACTGAACAAGGACACTGATCTCTTTGAGTTGTTGCTCCTCCGAGGCTCAGAGCAAGATTAAAGGTACTGTACATATTGGATTTTCAGTTCTATAGAGAAGTTACACTCAATAAAGATGTTCAAGTCTCATAGACGTCTTAGCACCACAATCACCTATTTCTCAAGCTCATAATAAGCTAAGTGCTAAGTGCCTTATAGCGATAGAACCTCATTTCAAATAGAAGGGAAGAAAAGGTTGACCAATGGAAATGAAATTCTCCTAGCACAAGTGCATACTAAATTTCAAATACCAACTGAGGATTCTTACCGGGAGAGGATGGAGGTCGGCGCCGGCGTTAGGGCTCGAGCGGCGGCACTACCCCAGAAACAGCTATAGAAGCCAACTTATCAGTGACGAGCACAAAAAAACACGTCACTGGTAAACCGAAAATTTACCAGTGGCGGGCGTCAATTGCCACGTGTCACTGGTAAATAATTACCAGTGACGAGCATCTTTTACTGCCCGTCACTGGTAACGTACCAATTACCAGTGGCGGGCGCACATAGGAGATCGTCACTGATGTATTATATAACAGTGACGTGCGGATCATGGAGCCCGTCACCGATAATATTTCCCGCCAAACTCGCTCCCTGCCTGCATACCAGTGGCGGGTGCACGTTGGGCTCGTCACTGGTATGTTATTTACCAGTGGCGGGCTCGTATGTGTGCCCGTCACTGGTAAGCTGCCCTATAAAAACCATCAGCGAGCTCACTGCTGGCCAGTCGTAGCTCACTGGCCAGCAGCGAGCTCGCCGATCGCCTGCACGTCCGCCGCCGCCGTAGACGCCCCTGGTAAATTCCTAGCCCTCCAAAAGCTTCCCCCACCTCCCCTAGCTCCCTTGCCATCTCTCTCTCCCTCCAAATCTAGGTAGATCATCCATGATCATCACCTCTAGCTAACTTGCTCTCCCCCAAATTTGCTTCAATTTGCTTTAAAACTGATAAGAGCAGATATCTCCCCCAAATTTGCTTCAATTTTGTTTGAGCCATCTAGAGTTAAAGGATGGTTATAGATGTATATGTTAAAGGATGCTTCAATTCCATCATATGTTTGAGGAACATATGGATATGTTAAAGGATGTTTAAGGATGCTTCCATCATATGTTTGAGGAGCATCTTATATACATCTATAAGAGCAGATGTATATGTTAAAGGATGTTAAAGGAACTGTTGTTGTCTTCCCCCAAATTGATCAGTGATCATTTGTTACTCGTATGCCTTGTATATGAAATTATGTATACATTGGTTCATATATGTGTAATTATGTATACATTGGTTCATATATGTGTAATTATGTTTCTTATGCACTGAGGCAGAATCATATATATATGTGTAATTATATATGACAAGCAAATGATACTTTCATTCGGTGGATCTGTGGTGATGTGAGATGTGCACGAAATGTATTTCATAAATGTGAATGGGAGATATGCTTGTGGTACCGGCCGTCGAGCCGAGGCAACATTCGTTGCTTTGTTTATTTTTTCAGGGAAACTGAGTTCAACGTTTTGGTGAAATGTTGCTTCGTCAACATTTTGTCAACGTTCGATACTCAATTTTGCATAATTTTAGCAAAGGTCATGCCGAAATTTTCAATTTTGAACAATTTATTTTAATAACTTGCCAAATTTTGAAATGTTTTATGTAATATTTCAAAATCTCAATTGGAAAGAAAACTTTTATCTCAATTGGAAAGAAAATTTTTTTTTAGCCTCTCATGAAAGGTTGGTACTAATTAATTTTCGTATATCTTAGGGATCGAACGACCGATGGATCGAAGTTGGATGTATGACGGCGATCGGAACACACAGAGTTTCTATACATCTTTGAATGAGTTCTTTGATTTCGCCGAGCAAGATATGGTGCGAAAGGGTGGCACGAAGATATGCTGTCCGTGTCGTGATTGCAAAAACCTGAAGATGTACGAAAGGAAATCTGGTTTTCTGCACATGCACCTGGTGCGATGGGGTTTCATGGCAGGTTACACACGGTGGACAAGTCACGGTGAGGAGGATGAGGTTGTTGCCAACGACGAAGGGTTAGATGAAGAAGCAGGACATGGGGAGCCGGAAGCAGAACGGTTCGATTATAAAGATGCGGGAGGACATGAAGAGGCCGAAGCGGATACGCGAAGCACGGGGGACAATTTGGCCGGAATGGTCCAGGACCG
Organism: Stipa capillata; assembly: GCA_019208055.1. Lineage (NCBI taxonomy): Eukaryota > Viridiplantae > Streptophyta > Magnoliopsida > Poales > Poaceae > Stipa > Stipa capillata. The sequence continues at coordinate 642,117 of JAGXJF010001519.1, read as the reverse complement.
TCATGTGCAAGAGCAGGTTGTGAAGGAGACGAATAACGATAGTACGGCTCGTAGAGAGGCTGCCAAGTTGGAGACACTGCTGAAAGACTCCAAGACTCCCTTGTATCCCGGTTGCAATCCTGAGCACACCCGCCTCTCAGTCACGCTCGAACTTCTAAGACTCAAGGCACTCCACAACAGCACGGACACAAGCCTCGATGAGACATTGGAGTATCTCGCAAAAGTTCTGCCGGAGGGGAACGTGTTGCCTCGTGGTTGCGATGAGGCCAAGAAGGTCGTGTGCCCTCTTGAATTGGAGGTGACGAGATACCACGCGTGTCCGAATGACTGCATCATATATCGGAACCAGTACGCGGAGCTAACCAAGTGTCCCGAGTGCAAAGCATCTCGGTTCAAGCGGGGAAAGAACTACCAACCAGATGGTGAGAACGGAGTGAAGAGCGGTGCTCCTGCAAAGGTTGTATGGTACCTTGCACTCATTCCCCGTTTGAAGCGTCTATTCGCAAACAAGAAGGAGGCAAAGCTCATGCGTTGGCACGACGAGAGGCCAAGGAAAGATGACGCCGTGCTGAGACACCCTGCGGATGGTTGCCAGTGGAAAGCAATCGACGACCAATACCCCGAATTCGGAGGAGAGCCGAGGAATATCAGAATTGGAATGAGTACGGACGGACTCAATCCTTTTGGAAAGATGAGCAGCAGGCACAGCACCTGGCTCGTGGTCGTATGGATGTACAACCTCCCTCCGTGGCTCTGTTTTAAGCGGAAGTACCTACACCTGTCCATGCTAATTCAAGGGCCGCAGCAACCAGGGAATGATCTGAACGTGTATCACCAACTACTGAAGGAGAAGCTAGATACACTGTGGGCTGAACTAGGGGTCCGGGTCTGGGACGCTCACGAAGGAGACTACTTCAATATGAGAGCTATGATGATCACAACGGTGCAAGACTATCCCGCTTATGGATATCAATCCGGCCAGGTTTGCCACGGATACCAAGGATGTGTTAAGTGCATGGAAGATACAACAAGTCGTCACCTACCGGGCTCTCACAAAATCGTGTACATGGGCCACCGAAGATGGCTTCAACAGGACGACCCGTGGAGACAAGAAAAAGAAAAGTTCGACAATACGACTGAGACCCGAGGACCACCACGTAAGAGGAGTGGGGAAGAAATATACGAGATGTTGAACTCTTGGGGTGAGTGCCCTAGGGCGGGAAAGAAGCAGAAGAAGGTAAAGCCGCTGGGAGGCGTGTGGAAAACGAAATCTGTATTCTGGGACTTGCCTTACTGGCCTTTTCTCGAGATACGGCACTGCATAGATGTCATGCATATTGAGAAAAATGTCTGTGAGAGTGTGCTCGGTCTCTTGCTCCACATGGCAGACAAGACAAAGGATGGGCCGAAGGCACGAGCTGACTACGAGGAACTGGGGATAAGACGAGAGCTGTGGGCCAAGGAGGAGAAGACCAAGTTGGGCAGGAATGTTACCAAAATCAAGACGGACTGTCCCGCCGCTTGCTACACTCTAAGTACAGACGAGCTGGATAAAATCTTCAAATGCCTCAGAGGTGTCAAAGTAACTTCCGGCTACTCGGCAAACATACAGAGATTTCTAGACACGCAGAACCACAAACTAATCGGTATGAAGTCTCATGACTGTCACGTGATGATCACGCAGATACTTCCGGTTGCAATTAGAGGGCTAATGGAGCCATGGATCCGCGAGACACTGCTTGACCTCTGTAACTTTTTCGACGTTATCTCTCAGAAGTCCATCACTAAGAAGCGTTGCCGGCGACTGCAGGCGGAGATCATTGTCATACTCTGCGAGCTCGAGATGTACTTTCCGCCCGCATTCTTCGACGTCATGGTTCATCTCATGATCCATATCGTCCCGGAGATCATCGACCTAGGTCCAGTATTCCTACACAACATGTACCCATTGGAGAGGTTCAACGGGGTCGTCAAGCGATACGTTCGCAACAGGTCTCATCCGGACGGGAGCATCGTCCAGGGCTTTCTCACGGAGGAGAGCGTCGAGTTCTGCACGGATTACATGAAAGTCGACAAACCTATAGGCGTGCCTGTTAATCGGCACATTGGCAGGCTCGATGGCGTAGGTCACCGACGCGGAAAGAAGGATTTACATGTGCACAGTGACTCTCCGAACCGATCAGACGATTACGTCAGAGCGCACACAGTAGTGTTACAGCACCTCTCAGTGGTCCGTCCTTACGTTATTCAGCACATGGCAATGCTAAAAACAAAGCACGGCTCAAGAAAGACCGAGGCGGCTCTCATGAAAGAGCACAACGCTACGTTCGCCAGGTGGCTAAAAAACTACTTCGACGAACATAGCTTCTCAAAAGATGATGACGTAGCACGGACGGTGTTCCACGTGGCACAGGGACCCCTGATGAATGTCGGGACGTACCAAGCGTACGACATCAACGGATACACATTCTATACAGAGGCACAAGACCAGAAGAGCGTGTACCAGAACTCTGGGGTGACGATGGAGGCCCTGACCGGTAAGAAAAAGGACAGATACTACGGTAGGCTGGAAGAGATTTGGGAACTGGACTACACCGTAACCAAGATCCCCATGTTCCGGGTAAGATGGGCGAAGAATGTCGAAACGGAAGACTATTTCACTACCATGGTCATACCGAAAGCAGTTCCTATTGAGACAGTAAATGTGAAAGCGATCAGTGCCAAAAATGAGCTGTGGGTATTAGCTAAACAAGTGGGCCAATGTTTCTACATAGCCGACCCGACGAGGCCAAGCCGTCATGTCATGAGGAGGGGCAAAAGGAGTATCGTTGGAATCGATGGTGTCGTTGACGAAGACGACTATGACCAATTTGACGACCCGGACACGGAGGAAGACAATCAGCCACGGCCCAGCAAGCGGAGAAATACTACATGTCCCGCCGTGCGTCCCTTCAAAAGACGAAGTCACTCCGAGGGGTTAACCTATACCAGGAAGAAGACCAAGACTACTGTTGAGAAGACTGTCGAAGAGTGAGAAGATTGTCGAAGAATGTCATAATTTAATTAAGTTAATTAATGATGTGGAGCTCACTTTTGTGAAATTTATGTATATAACAATAATGGTATTTGTGTTAATTCTATTTATACACACGAAGTAACTAACCCTAAGTACTAACCCTAACTAACCCTAACTAACAAACCGTAACAAACTAACCCTAACCCTAAACCCTAACCCTAACTAACAAACCGTAACAAACTAACCCTAACCCTAACCCTAACCCTAACCTAACCCTAACCCTAACCCTAACCCTAACCCTAACCCTAACTAACTAACCCTAACCCTAACCCTAACCCTAACTAACTAACCCTAACCCTAACCCTAACTAACTAACCTAACCCTAACCCTAACCTAACCCTAACCCTAACCCTAACTAACTTATCAGTGACGAGCATTTATGTCTCAACGTCACTGGTATATAACTTAGCAGTGACGAGCATTTATGTCTGAGCGTCACTGGTATATAACTTATCAGTGACGAGCTCCCTTATAGGCCCGTCACTGGTGTATTTACCAGTGACGAGTGCCCTTATCCGCCCGTCACTGCTAACGAGGATATAAATACGAGCGGGCGGGCGGGACTTGGAGAAAAACTCTCCAAATCCCGCCCGCCCGCCCTAATTCTCCAAATCGACGCCCTAGCTCGCGCGACCGGACGCCGCCAGGCCGCCGCCGCTCCTCGCCGGACGCCGCGCGCCCTCGCCGCCTCCCTGATCACCGGACGCCGCGCGTCCTCGCCGCCTCCCTGATCACCGGACGCCGCGCGCCCTCGCCGGACGCCACCCTCGCCGGTTCCTTCGTTCCTCCGAAGCCACATTCCACGTCTGCTGCGCCGCCGCCGTCTAGCCCCTCTCCCACCGACGCGCCACCACGACTGACGTAGCCCCGCGCCCCTCCAACCGAGGACCGAGGTAAGGCTTCCCCCTTCCCCCTTCTCATGCATTTTTTAGGGTGTTTCATGATTTGTGCAGCCCTTGAAACCCTAGGTTTGAGATTGTGGGGACTTTTGTGAGATGGATTGAGGGGAACTGAGGAGATGGAGGAGAGCATGATGGTCTTTGTGGGAGATTATGAGAGCTATCCATGTTTGAGATTGTGAGAAGAGAAGCATACAGTGAGAATGCTTATGGGGACTGAGGAGAATTAGAATAGGGGTACGGAGGTCTTTTCACATGAGGTTATTTGATGTTTATCCATGATTTGTTGTTCTCATAATCTGAAAACTACAGTATGTTCATGTGTTTTGCTGTAAATGGAATTTTCGCAAATTAATTGAATGCTTTCTTCACGTTCATGTTTTGTTAATTGAATGTTAGAAGCGTGGTACATGTGTTGTTAATTGAATGTTAGAAGCGTGGTACATGTGTTGTTAATTGAATGCTTGTAGATTCATTCATGTATATTTGGCAAAGTTATAGATTCCTCATTTACAAACATTGTTTCTGCTGTAATGTACCGAAGATGAATGTGAGATGTGCATGGAATATAATTCGTATATGCTTCTGGTACCGGCCGTCGAGCCGAGGCAACATTCGTTGCTTTGTTTATTTTTTCAGGGAAACTGAGTTCAACGTTTAGACGAAATGTTGCTTCGTCAACATTTTGTCAACGTTCGATACTCAATTTTGCATAATTTTAGCAAAGGTCATGCCGAAATTTTGAATTTTCAACAATTTATTTCAATAACCTGCGGAAATTTGTTTTCGTTAATTTTTGTTTAACAAGTTTAATTTCATTTAGTCTGAAAATGGCCGGAAGTTCTCCCTCTTCGTCGCGAACACCAACGGATGCCCTGGCGTCGTCCAGAGATATGGAGGGCCGTACGGAAGCTCCCCGGGACCTGGCCATCGTCGACGAGCCTGCTGCCGGGGATAACAACGAGTACGAGTCGTCCCACGAAGAGTCCGGCGGTGCTGAAGACGCGACCGATCATGACGAAGGGACTGGCCGTGAGTACGAGACCGGTATGGAAGAAGAACAGGCGGACGGGGCTCCACCAGCCAAGCGGAAAAGGCGGCTCGCGCCTAGGAGACCTAACAAGTTGAGTACCGAGACGTTCGTAATCACTCGAGTGGACGATCTGGGTAAACCTGCCAGTCCTGTAAGAGCCGCACAGGGGTACTCAAACGCCGTAGGCTGCATCCTGCGTGAAACGGTGAAGATCACAACCTCCGACATAAGGACGAGAGAAACCGAGCATCTTCGAACTCTCCTCCTGGACAGGCTATTCAGCAGGTACTCTGTCCCCGAGGCCGACAAAAACAGAGTCGCGACGAAAGCCCTGAGCATGATGACCAAATCCTTGAATACCTGGCGATACCATGCCAATAAAATGAAGGATCAAGATTTTGAGACCGTGATAAAGAAGAAATGGCCTACGATAGATGAGGCGGACTGGACCGAGTTCATTCAAACTCGCTCCGGTGATGAATTCAGGAGGAAGAGTGATTGGGGGAAGGACATGCGGGGCAAGATCGTGGGTGACCACAGACTCGGCAGCCGTGGTTACCAAGGGAAGAGGCCTAAATGGGACAAGGAGGACGCAAGGTTGATTGCGGCCGGGAAAGAACCCCCTTTCTCGGACATCCAGGAAGGGCGCGGAAAGGATTTTGTGAGGGCCCGCGCAAAATTTGACCCGGCGACGGGGGAAACCGATCTTCACGCACGAGAAAATGAAGGACGTGCACGAAGAACTGGTAACCTCTGAACCCATTTTACTTTATTTGTCCTACGTAGCTTAATTTCCTAAAGATTACGTTTATGAACGGTTCATGTTGCTTGCAGAGAAAGCTGAGCCAGCAACCTGAGAGCTCCCAGGACTCTATCAGTACCGAGAGGTGGCAAGACCCTATCAACAAGGCTCTCGGGAAGCCGGAGACTCGTGGCCGCGTCATGGGCGTCGGGTATGGGGCTCGATGGGCTGATTACAGTCCCCAAACCCGCGAGGCTGCCCGTGAGAGGAGGAAAGCCAAGCAAGATGAAGAATTCGATGCGCGAGTGGAGGCGGCTGTGAAACGTCTGTTAGGGCCTCTATACGATCAACTACGACGCCCACCCACGCATCCTGATACGCAGCCGCCGCCCTATAATCTGGATACGCAGCCGCTGCCCTTCACTGCTGTAAGGAGTAGTAGCCCCTCTGTCTCGGGCATTGGCCCCGGGTCGCCAAATACAATCGACGGCCTAACGGTAAGCGTCGTCGGCTCAACAAATCGTAAGGATGTCGTAACTTTTTCGTTGTTTCGACTCTAACATCGATGGCCCGTACGTATGTTCCGCAGGTGATAACTCCGTGCCATCTGCAGACCCAAGTCCTCGGCTCGATGGTGACGGTCGCGTACGGTCGAGTCCACCCAGTAACGCCGGAGAACAGGATGCACTGTGTGGATTTACCACCAAACATGGCGAGGGTGGAGTTGACTAAGGTGGTCGGCACCTTCGAGGACTTGGTTCTGACTGACCCCCCTGAAGAGGGATACGAGAAGCTAGGAGCCTGCAAGGGGTTTTTCCTTAGGTGGCCAAAGGACGCGATTAAGTTGATTGAGACCTCCAATCGTCCAGCACCTTCGCCGAGCCACACCCACAGTCCATCAGCAAGACCATCTCCTTTGGGTATTTTCGCACCTCTATCCTACAGGGATTTTGAGATGGAGGATGCCGAGGAGGCCGTGGAGCATGGCGGGGAGCATGGCATGCCTCGTGACGAAGAGGCACGCGCATTTGTAGATACGCCGCCACCCAAGCATGACGAGCAAGCCCACACGAAGTTGACTCCTAAAACACTCGTGGGCGCAGTCAAAGAAGCGATGGCCGGTCAGAGGGCCGTATCTCTCGATACGGAGCGTACGACCAAAAAAGGGGCGAAGAAGACACATGCTAGCACTGGAACTTACGATAGACAGCGCGACGCGAGGTTGAAGAAATCCTTAACGTACGCAGTATCTTCCCAATCAGGACAGTGAGCAACGTGTCGTCAATGGCGGCCCAATCACATCCCGGGTCACCCGATGGTACCAAAGGATGAGTTCGACGTCCTCCCGAACGAGATTGAATTAGGACCCGATGAAACGAATGTCTCGTATTACACGGCGAAGGTGCCAGAGGGTTTCCATTTCGTCGAGCAGTATCCCGCGGACAAGTTCTATCTGGACTTTGCGGAGATCTTCGGCATGTTCAACCTTTATCGCCTCGAAGCATCCTTCGTCAAGCTATGGGCGCTTCACCTAACCAGAGAGATCAGATGCCTGAAGATTCTCGATGTTGCAATAGCAGATCCGTTTCACATGCACGAGAACAACGTTCGCTCCCAAGAAGGTAGGGAGATTATGAAAGAATACCTCGTGAGTGCGATGATAGCGCATAAGGGCAAGGACTACCTACTCGTGCCCTACAATCCCTTGTAAGTCATTCTCTATTTTGTGCTTTCGTAAATTTCTCTTTTGCTTGTGCACCTAGCCAACTTCGTGGGTTAATATTGGTTTGTTCACATGTCTGCGCAGCGACCACTGGATCCTCTTAGTGCTAACGCCGAAGGAGAGCAAGGTTGTTTACTTTGATTCCATGAAGAGGGTGAAGAAAGACTACACCCTGCTCAAGAAAGTTCTGGATGATGCTCTCTTCGACTTTGCACAGAAGGGAGGAGGAGCAACTATGGTAAAAAGAAGTGGCGCTCCACGCTTTAAACACGTGACCGAATGGTGGTGCAGACAGCAGCCGGAGGGTAGTGTGACGTGTGGCTACTACGTCTGCTACCACATGGACGACTTTGTACGGGCGCGGAACACGTTTCGCAAACATGACGACTTACGCAAGTGGAGTAATAACCTCGAGCACAAGCCATATGACTGGAAGCAAGAGTTTGCACGCCTCCAGAATGCGTTCGCGAATATCATCAACAAGGACGTCGTCTCCGATACGGGGCTTTTCTACGCTGGCACTGACCCAAGGGAGGAACACGCCGCTCGCACAGAGCAACGAGTTCGCCAAATCCCGACCGAAGACCCATTCGCGCGCCAACATGCAGCTAGGCCCTAGACGAGGGAAAAAAGCGTCAAGATAGGCCCTTCGAAACGGAAAAACATTGCATATGTATTGTGTTTGTGGTCGTGTATTCCCGAACTGGTCTAATTTGTACGTTTCTGGACATATTTACGTATTGCCACTTGTTTCTTTCGTAGTCGGTTTGACATATGTACTTATCGTGTGCGACATCCGAGAGCGCGAGCGAGGTGGCCTTCGAAGCATACCGGGCACGTAGGATGCCGACGCAACGAGGCATCGCCGCAAGCGCTATTAGGCCACAGCGGCACGCCCTAGGAGAACGGCGACCGAAGGGGTACACCCCCCTCCAGGACCCCTGTAGTACATAGGGGCTGGAGAGCGCCCAAGGAGAACGGCGACCGACGCCCTAGGAGCGGCAGCGAAAATGGCTGTTTTTGCTGCCGCGCCAGCGAAAATGGCTGCCGCGGCAGCCAAAATGGCTGCTGCGGCACCCAAGCACGTTGCTGCCGCGGCAGCAACGTGCTTGGGCCTCTCATAACAGCAGTGACGTGCCTACTGGAGAGCTCGTCACTGCTGTATATCTTACCAGTGACGGGCAGAACATATGGCTCGTCACTGGTAACTAGATTACCAGTGACGGGCGCGCATGAGAGCCCGTCACTGGTAACTAGATTACCAGTGACGAGCGGACAGCCCGCCACTAATAACCAGTTACCAGTGGCGGGTCACCAGTGACGGGCCGGCCCGCTCGTCACTACTGGGCTTTTTAGGCCCGTCACTGGTGTCACTTTCTGTAGTGGTGCGGGGCTAGGGCTCTGGCGGCGGCGTGGAGCTCGGAGGCGGGGCCGGTAGTGTGGGGCTCGGAGGCGGCGCTGGCGGCTTGGGGCTTGGTGGCGGCGTCCGGTCCTGAGGCGGCGCCGGCGGCATCGGGCTCGGGGGCGGCGGCGTCGGGGGTTGGACGGGGCGCGGACGGGGGTTGGACGGGCGCGGACGGGACCTCCGGCGGCGGTGGTGCGGACGGGGGGCCTCGGGCGGCGGTGCGGCAGCCTGGCAGTGGAGAGCACAAGAGTCGCGGCTGGTTCGAATTGGAACACGTGAGACTTGTGAAAATTTCACCAGCGCGCCGATTAAGTAGTATGGAACTTCCACTGACGGGCCCTGACAATACGCCCGTCAGTGAAAGTTTTCACCAGCGCACCATATGACACTTCCATTGACGGGCTCTTACTAGACGCCCGTCAGTGACAGTTTTCACCAGCACGCCGATTGACACCTCCACTGACAGGCGATTACTAGATGCCCGTCAGGGAAAGGTAACTCCATTGACGGTCACGGAGTTACTGCCCGTTAGTGAAGTTGATTTAGGGTTTGAGGTAAAGGGAGAATATTTTTGGTTTTATGATTTGCATGTTTCGAATTTATCATTTGCATATTTTTCTCATTTGTTACTCTTCAGTCTTAACAAAAGAAAAGTATTGAACTTGAAACTTTTGCTGTGCATATGTTTTTCCACTTTTGTATGTAATTACATTAGTTTAGTTGGTATAGTCTCCCATCTGACACCTATTATTGTATGTCCTTTTACCTATTATTGCAATTGCCCATCAGTGGAGTTCTTTTAGGTATTTCACCAAGTCCCAAACATATATAATTAACCATTCAATTCATCAAAATGAGATTATTACAAAGAGGTTCGTTATGAATTGATCGGAAAGCTAGGTTTCGTCGTCTTCGACACGCTTCTCAATAGTACTTTTGATCTTCTTGCTGGTATACGTCAGTCCTTCGCCGTGACTGCGTCGTATGTAGGGGCACGCATCCTGAGTACTTTTGCGCCTCTTGCTAATTCGATTATCAACATCTTCTTCTTCTGTGTCCGGATCGTCGAATTGGTTGTAGTCCTCTTCGTCAACTACACCGTCGACTCCGACAATACTCCTTTTCCCTTTCCTCACGACAACGCGCTTCTTATTCTTCGGGTCGGTTATGTAGAAGACTTGGGCGAGTTGTTTGGCTAATACCCATGGCTCATCTTTGGGACTGATTGATTTGACTTGTCGCGACTCCATAGGGATCGGTGGAGGTATAACCATGGTACTGGTGCTCATATCTGCGATTCTGGCGTCTTTCGCCCATTTGACATGAAATATGGGGATCTTGGTCACGGTGTAGTCAAATTCCCAGATCTCTTCAATCACGCTGTAGTACCTACACTTCTTGCCATGATGACCGGTTCTAGACTCCTGCATTACACCGCAGTTCTGGTACGTACTGCGACGGTCTTGAGCCTCAGTGTAGAATGTGTATCCGTTGATATCGTACGATTGCCAGGTCATGACTTTGCTATCGGGTTCTTGTGACAACATTCGGACGGTTTCTTCTTCTCCATTTGACGGCTCCCTTTCATACCAGTAGTCTTTTAGCCACCCGGAGAACTTTGCGTTATGCTCTTTTGTGAGTGCAACTGTGCCCTTTTTCGGATTCGTTTCGCGCAACTATTTCATGTGGATCTGAATATAAGGCCGTACCACAGTCAAGTGTTGCAACACCAGGAAATGTGCTCTGTTGTAATCTTCTGATCTTTTCGATCGATACACGTGTAAACTTTTACGCCCGATCGCACCTTTACCGTCGAGCCTGCCTGTGTGCCGTGAAACTGGAACACCTATAGGTTTTTGATCACGCATGTAATCCGTGCAGAACTCGACGCCCTCTTCGGTAGCATAGCCTTGGATGATGCTACCTTTTGGATGTGCTCTGTTACAAACGTAGCGCTTGATAACCCCGTTGTACATTTCAAACGGGTACATGTTGTGCAAAAACACGGAACCGAGGTCCAGTATCTCCGGGACGATATGGATCATGAGATGTACCATGACATCGAAGAATGCTGGAGGGAGATACATCTCAAGTTCGCATAGAATGACAGTGATCTCGGCCTTCAGTTTCAGGCAGCGTTGCACCGTGATTGACTTCTGATAGATAGTGTTGAAGAAGTTACAAAGATCCGTGATCGTCTTGCGGACACCTGGCTCCATGATACCTCTAATTGCCACAGGCAGTATCTGTGTGATCATCACGTGGCAGTTATGAGACTTCATACCAATCAGTCGGTGAGTCTTCATGTCAACAAGTTTTTAGATGTTTGCGGAGTAACCCGAAGAAACTTTGACACCATGGAGGCATTCGCAAAGGCTATGGAGCTCGTCTCTACTCAGAGTGTAGCAGGCAGCAGGACAGCTTGTCTTGACTCTGATACCATTCTTCCCCGTCTTGGTCGTTTCTCTGGTTGCCCACAGCTTAGGTCTTATATTCATGTGTTGCATGTCTGCTCGTGCCTTCGGTCCATCTTTTGTCTTGTCCGGAATGTTGAGCAAGAGACCAAGTAAGCTGTCGCAGACATTTTTCGCGACATGCATTACATCAATGCTGTGACGTGTGTCTAGGTGAGGCCAGTAAGGCAATTCCCAGAAAATAGATTTCTTTTTCCAGACGCCCTTTACCGGCGGTTGTTTCTTTCCTTTTCCTGGCTCAACTTCTTCCATTTCATTCAAGAGATCATAGATTTCTTGTCAGGTCTTCTCACGAGGCTTTGGACGGATTTCTTTTGTTCCGTCGAACCTTTCCGTGTCCTCTCTCCATGGGTCATTCATGGTCAGCCACCTTCGGTGTCCCATGAACATGATTTTTCTAGAGCCCTCTAAGAAAATACTTGTCGTTTCTTCCATGCACTTAACACATGCTTCGTATCCTTTGGTGCACTGACACGCGTTGTTCCCGTACGCGGGATAATCTTGCACCGTTGTGAACAACAGGCCTTTCAGAGTGAAGAACTCTTCTCTGTCCGCATCCCAGACCTGAGCCCCTTCTCCCCACAGCGTAGCTAGTTCGTCCTTCAGTAGTTGTTGATACACGTTAAGATCCATTCCAAGTTGTTTTGGCCCTTGAATAAGAATAGACAGGTGCATGTACTTCCGCTTCATGCACAACCATGGAGGGAGGTTATAGATCCAAAGAACAATGTGCCATGTGCTGTGTCTACTGCTCATGTTGCCGAATGGATTTATTCCGTCCGTATTCATACCGAACCTAATATTTCTTGGATCACTACCGAAATCTGGGTATTCGGCGTCGATTGCCCTCCACTGACAAGCATCAGCTGGGTGTCTCAACAACCCGTCCTTTCTTCGCCCCTCTTTGTGCCAACGCAGCAGCTTTGCCTCCTTCTTGTTACTGAATAAACGCTTCAAACGAGGGAAGACTGGAAGGTACCATACAACCTTTGCAGGGACACCACTCAACACTTCTTCCTCGTCATCGTCTTGGTTTCTACCCCGCTTATATCGAGATGTGTTGCGCACCGGACATTTGTGTAGCTCTGTATACTCCTTGCGATAAATAATGCAGTCATTCCGATAAGCATGGAGTCTCTCTACATTCAATCCAAGGGGGCAGACCACCTTCTTAGCTTGCTCGGTGCTCGTAGGTAACACGTTCTCCTTTGGAAAAACCATCGCAAGGTAAGCCAGTGTCTCATCGAAGCTTGCGTCCGGACAGTTATGAGCTACCTTGATCCTTAGAAGTTCTAGCGTGACTGATAGACGCGTGTGCTCAGGATCGCAGCTGCGATATAGCGGTTTTGTCGAGTCTTCCATCAGTTTCACAAACTTTGCGACCTCTCTTTCATCCTCGGGGTCTTTGACCACCTGGTCTACCATGTGACTGTCCCTCAATATTTCAGCCAAATTGTTCCCCGCCTCTCCCATCAAGTCATCCCTACATTCAGAAATATGGTCTTCATCTTTTTCTGCGTCTTCATGTATGTCCTCTTCTTCTAAACATTCAGGACTAGCTAAAATTTCCGCCTCCTCACCGTGACTTGTCCAACGTGTATAACCTTCCATGAAACCTCGAGTCAACAAGTGTAGTTGTAACATGCCTCTCTCCCTGAACATTATCGTGTTCTTGCATCCACAACACGGACAACACATCTTGTTCGCACCCCTTTTCTCCCTATCTTCCTCGGCCACATCTAGAAACTCATTCAAAGTATCGACGAAACTCTGTGTTGCCCTTTCGCCGTACATCCAACTTCGATCCATCGATCCCTACAACAACAAACTAATTGATTATAATCCAAATTAACAAAATAATCACAAAATTAGTTCTCTTCTTTCATGTATTATATCGTACCAAAGAGAGCTCGCTAGCGCCGTCTAGGAGCGGATTCGAGAGTCTTCGGAATAGGGTAATTAAGGAGAGAGAGGAAGGGAGGAGGAAAGAGAGGAGGGGAGGAGAGAAAGTTAAAAGAGATCTAGATCTAGATTGTATATCTAGGAGGAGGAGGGAGGGAGGAGAGGAGGGGGAAAGAGAGGGTGGAGAGGAGGAGGGAGAGGATTGAGAGAGATCTAAATCTAGGGTTTAAATCTATATGGAGGAGGGAGGGAGGATGGAGGGAGGATGGAGGGAGGAGGGGGAGGATGAGGAGGAGGAGGAGCATGGCTGCCGCGCAGTGTTAATTAGGAGGCGCCCGTCGCTGGCCGTGTGAGGTGCGCGAGCTCACTGGCCAGCTGCGGGTGCCTTTACTGTTATATGCGCATACTCATCACTGACGGGCGCTATACAACGCCCGTCAGTGATAACTATGCCCTCGAAGGCAAACCCGGAGCAATCTTCCACTGACGGGCAACCATATACCCATCAGTGGAGGTATGAGCTTTACTGACGGGCGTGGGAGGCCCGCCCGCCAGTGAATCTTGACGGTCAGTGGAGATGCCAAGTACGGGTACTCGGTCCACTTTTACTGACGGGCGAATATATTGCCCGTCAGTAGAAGTTTGGTTACCTGTCTAGTTTATCACATTTACTGACGGGTACTAGCTCGCCCGTCAGCGTTTTATATAATCAGCGACGGGTCTCCTCGTGTCCGTCAGTGATGATATTGTAGCAGAAGTATTTTTTGAGTTAGTGTACGCTGGCTACTCATCACATAGCCTACATATTTTGTATTCTCGTGTTCATCTTTTGTCCTGGAGTTGTACTGCAAGAGGATGGCCATGTAGTCACATTAGTGTCGCACTGTCTCAATCTGAACTCTGAAGTACCAACACAACATAATGGCTCCATGACATGTGTCCATTTCTGGCGCCTTCTCACTCGTGCTGGTCCTGTGCACCGCACCGTTTATTTAACTGATCACGATCTGAACCCCTTCGATATATTCGCGATTGCTAGCTTGCTACACCATCCTAATTAACCATGATTTGCAAACGACATCGTCTTTGGCTTTTGCCGAGATTAATTAGGGGGTTTTAGTGATTGGTGAGAGGTGCTCCTTCCCAGCTAATTAAATCATGTACTGTAGCTAGCAGCAACAAACTCTAGCTGACTTTTATTTTGCTATCTAGCTCGCTGCTGCTAAGTTAGTTGCATAGTAGAGTCTGCAGTGGCAGTCACTGGACCACGCCTTGGGCATATCCATGGCATGATGATCGGTATCCAAGTGGGGGCGGCTGCCTCAGCGACTCATCCGGCACTATATGTGCTAGCACACAACAGTTTTTTATTTTCTGGCCTCCTTTGACGTGGTGATTCCTTGACGTTAGTTACGAGGCCTTTTGGTTTGACTAGGACTAATTATATTTTTGGTTAATTAGGTCAAGGGGACAATGACTGTGCAACTGATTGTTTAAGATATCGAGGTAAACTGTTATTAGTCGCATAACTTGGGCTAGTATATATATGTAAGTGAAGGATCTCAGGGCACGCGAAAACACTCTCTTAACGGCTAACCGTGACAACGGTTAGGTTCCACGTGTGCATGTGGGGTCCACCACCTCCGACATCATGTGTTATCCGGAAGCCGCGTATCTTTCAACCACTCGTTTCTCCCGACTCAATCGTCTTGCTCGTCTCCTTGTAGGTCGCTTCTTCCATTTGGGAGAGAGAAAAATTCCCATCTTGATCCTTCACATTACACCACGCGCTTCGAAGTGTGAGGTTGCTCCCACCTTTCCCAGCAAGACGCCACCGTTCACCGTCGGCACCACCGCTCTCCTTGGGCGCTAGGGTTGGCCGGCGCGGATGCTGTCTCTCCTTCCCTTCTCCCCTTTTCTTCTTCGTGCTGAGGACCATGATGCACACTGTCCGGCCGCCATGGCTCGCTACTGGGACCTCTCCATCTTGGATGGCTACAGTCGCATGGGAGGAAAGGTAGGCGGTGGGGATTTAGATTTTTTTTTCTTCTCGAAGCTCATCGAATTTGGTTGAAAGGTCATTGAAATAGCTGAAAGCTTTGATGTTTTGGTTGAAGTTGACCAAAAAATAGTTAAAAGTGTGGTGATGTTTGATTGAAAGTTCACATAAAATAGTTAAAATGTTGATGATTTTTGGTTGAAGGCTCACCAAAAATAGTTGAAAGCTTGATGATTTTTTGTTAAAAGCTCATAGAAAAAATAGTTGGAAGGTTTGATGATTTTTGGGGTGAAAGCTTGATGCATGTGGTTGAAAGCTCATCAAAAAATAGTTAAAACCTTCTCTTTTGTTCCATATTTGTAGGCCTTCTTCCTCGGTTCCGGCGGCGACGGCACCGTTTGCCGGTGACAGCGGCGGCACCACTACGGGGGACGGGACGGTGGCCGCCATGGATTAGCCGGGGTGAGGATGACGGGAAAACTTGGCAAGAAGAGGATCATGGACTTCTCGGACAGCGTGGCATCTCGACCGACAACGCCCACGGGTTGTCAGAAAGTGACCACGCGAGGCGGTTGGCCGTAAATTAGCGTCCTCCAAGGCATGTGACCATGCTTGCAAGGAATATAGAATGCACATATGCCATGTGAAACAGATATGGTCAATTTCGATGAGTAAGCAGGCATTATCCCTACATCTAAGACGTATTTGGTGGGTTAAGACAAGATTTTGACAAAAATTACTCTATTAATATGTGGTCTATGTGATAGAAAATCACAATCATAATTACTTTTGAATACAAATCTAATGACATCAAATTTATGCCAAATAAATTACATACTAATGGAGTAATTAGTGGTCAAATTTTATCTTAATCAATCAAAATACATCTTGTATATCTGGACGGAGGGAGTTGTGTTTAATGTATGCTTATGCACATGACCACCTCTGCTTAAAATGGATAAAACAACTCATTTAAGTGCATATAAAGAGACTTGTATTGGAGGAGATACCTCTTACGTGGATTTGTATGATGTAGTTGTATTCTTTCTCTTCAAGCACCTTTTACATACCCTAGAGGCGAATGACAAACAACAATTGTGGCCACTATTAGTATCATGGATCTTCGAACTTTGCATGCATAACCCTGCTTCTATCAAACCTACTGAATTGATGGAACAAGAGCAATTAGAACTTGGTTTTGAACTCATGCATCAAAAGGGCACCCACGACTATAGAAAAGTCTGTCACAAGCAGTTCAGAAACTCTATATAGATGGTTTTCTGAACCACCTGTAAGCAAGGGTTTGTGATGACCACATGTCATCACAGATGATTATGGAACCGCCTGTCATGAGGTCATATTGCAGACGGTTCTTAATAAACTGTCTGTGATATCCCCCTTATCACGAAGGGTTCTGGCTATAAAACCGCCTATGATGAGGTTTTACAGGAACACAACGTATTCCTAATTATTGGCTAGCATCAAGAAATGAAACATAAATTGTAGCACACAATCATATACATGCATCCTCACGTCGACAACCTTCCTCCCCGACATCACCTTATATTTCTCACTCGGATCCAAATCAACTCCAGTTTGATTTGGGGTTTTCTAGCTTCGCAAACAATTTTCCCAGGATGATGAACACCTCCCCGAGGTTCCATCCTACACAGGCATAAGTATCTGTACGATGGCATTAGCATAAACTAATATACCCTAAGTTCCCGACAGCATTACAACACCTCTAGAGGGATTAATCCTAAGGCGACAAAAGCAGGGTATTGACAACATGCAGTAATAGGTTGCATCTATTCTAATACAACATAGTGGTAGTATCAACATAGCATGCATGATTTGCAATCAACATAATTAAGTCCGAAAATATAGGGTTCAACATGATCAAGGCAGGGGGTGCTTACCTGGCAAGTTGGGGTACCAGTATTCCTTCTGGAATTGGTTCTACAGAGATCCGGGTTCCTCCTCGAGAGAATCCGGTGCATCGGTAACTACACGTTAAAAGAACGGCAAATAAACAACAGGTCGAGAACTCCAAATAAGAACCAATGATGTACATGATATGCTTACGGTAAGAGTTTTAACTTCCGAGACAATTTTGATTGCTGGGGTTTTAGGTTAAGTTGAAGGTTCCTCGTACGGAATATATGATGACATATACACTTCATGGTCCTTCTTCCTATTAGGGTTATCATGATTTTGACATTTCCTTCAAGTTAGTCCAGTGAGTACAAGGTTTATGTAAGAATTCTTAAGATTGTTATGGTATATATTCAATTTCTAGCAGAGGTCTTATAGCATGAAATAACTGGGATTGTGTGTGATAGAAAATCAAAACCATGGTGTTATACTCCAAAGTCAAAAGGGGTCATGTTATAGAAGTTCTAAATGCTGTGAAATGTTCAAGGAATAACATATGATGCTCTGGAATTACTTCTAAACCTTTTAGCAAATTAACGAATTCTTATTCCTAAGAAATTGCGAATTTCTTTAGGTTTTGCTCCAAATCAAAATGGTCATATGTTTTATAATGGTTACCGGGGTGATGTTATATACTATTCTATAAGCATGCTGAAATTATTTTTGGTATTTGTGGTGTTTGAAGAAAAGCAATTTCTTAAATACGAAAAAAAAATTCTCCTCAGTTCCTATCTAAAATAATTTGAACTTCCAAAAGGTGTCTATATGAAAAAGTTTGGATTTATTTTTCTGAGCAGGGAACCAGAAATATTGGTCCAAGAACTGGTCGGGAAAGGCCCAAACCGGTCTAACCGGAGCAAAACCGGCTCTGGACCGAACCCGGCTCTGGACCGAACCAGGCTGGGCGGCTGTTCGAGGAAAAGGGTGACGTCAGAGGCGTATTCCACGGGTGCACCTCCACTTAACCTGGAATTGGGCCCGGAGGAAGGCAAGGGCCCATTGGGCAGTGACCCCCTCTCCACTTACTGCTTCATGGTTATGAGTCAGAGTGGTGGCCCACCTGGCAATTGGAGAAGGGGAAACCACCGCTTGGGATGAACTTGGGGATGGCGGGGCAAGGTTTCCGGCGGGATTCCGGTGAGCTTTGGGCGCCTTTGACTCACTACGCCACTCGGGAAATTGAACAGGGGAATCAGCGGAGGGGAGCAAGAGGAATATAACGGTGCACTTTAATTAGGTTGGGAGGTTGGCGTTGCTCGGATTGGAGAGGACCCGAGATGGCGGGGGTTGTTGTCAGGGAGGACAAAGAAGGCTCTAGGTTCCAATTGCTTGCGGTTGTGGCTAAGGGGAGAGGAGAGGAGTGGGTTGTGTCGCTTGGAGCACTCGGGAGCTTGCCATTTATAGCTGCGCAAGCGGAGCTGTGAGGAAGTGGCTGCTGCATGGATAAGGGCGGTGAGGATGGGGGTCCCGGGCAGGTCACGGCGTGGTGATGTGCTTCGGTGAGGTCCAAGGGAGGCTCCGGGCAAGGCTGCCCTAGTTGCACTGCTCCAAAGCGGCGGGTGACTTGGTGATGCCGCTGATGGCATGCTAGATATGTTGTGCACGTCTAGGACATGTTTGGTGCATGTCCAGTGCATGTCTAGACCGGCATTGGTGTGTCCTAGGGTGCTTGGCGTGTCTAGGAGGTGCACAACCATGTCACAGAGGCGAAGCATAGTATTAGAGAGTGCTCCGAAAAAGATGGAGGGAAAAGGTGGAGAAAAGGTGAGGGAGAGGGGTAGATGCCACTCATGGCATTGTTAGGTCTAGGCTAGCAGCGAGGGAAAGGGGCTTTGCCTGAAGTAGCTGATAGCTTGGACAGCTGCTAGAGGTAGCCAGGAGCCTCTGAGAGATTTATGACGTTTTGCTATCAAGCTTTAATCAAGATTTCTTGCGAGAAGGAGATTAAGGCAGAGGTGTTCGATAGGGTTTGCTCATAATTTTTGAACTGAAGGTGCTAGGGTTTTTGCACTTTTGAGTTTTGGGATGCATACTTTATGCTATGGAATTTTTGTATATTATTCTAAGATTTAGTTAGGGGTGTTGTAGTACAATTATAAAATCAGCATGTTTTGGTGTTTTGGATGTTGCACAAAAATTTTGTACTGAACATTGATATACTATTCCATACATAGGTTCAAATGAGTCTCAAGTATTTTATGGAATTTTTCCATGATTTTTGGAGAAATAAATTCACATAACATAACCCTTTTAGGGTTTCTGCTTTAAAAGATAAGGAATGAGAAAAGTGCGTAAGAGTTAGAGTTTCAGGTTGTGGGTCCTATTTCTAACAAGTGGACCCTCATGGTTGCGTGGCATACCATTTTTGGACATGAGTCACCATGTAGGTATAGATGGGGCTAGGGTTTTTACCCTTGTGTTAGGAGAGGGAGAATTAGGGTTTCGGTAAAAACTGTCGAGGGGGAAGGGGTTAGGGTTTCTTAAACCTTCGTATATATGTGCATATATGTTGTTAGGGTTTGCCTTTAGTCGGAAGGAAAAAGTGGATTAGGGTTTGGTCGAATCATCGTGGAAGAGGGGACTTAGGGTTTAGGATCCTCGCGTATGTACTGCATATATGTTCTCTATTTGGGGAAAGGTTTGAGTAGGTGGTTGCGGGAAATTATTTTAGGGTTATTCCATCTGCGTTTATGCATATATACACATGACTTGATGTCCTATCTAAATGACATGAAATAATGTGCAGAAAACACGAGAGTAAAAATGCAGATAAAAAGAATTAAAATTTTAATAAGGACCTAAATGCAGGGTTTTAGAAAGTGCTAAAAACTCAGGCGTTACGTTTTGTGTCCAGGAGACTAAATGGACGGGCCAGAAGGCGCAAGAGGTGGAGAATACTGGTTTCATGTTATGATACTCAGGGTTTGTTGGGAATACGAATGGTGTAGGCATTCTAGTTGATAAGAGCCTCAAGAATGGAGTAGTGGACGTCCGGAGACAGGAGGATAGGATTATTCTAGTCAAGTTAGTCACTGGAGGTGTCGATGTGAGTATAAAGAGACAATTCTGAAAAGACTTAGATGACATGGTTAGAAGTGTACCTACTAATGAGAAACTCTTCATAGGAGGAGATCTAAATGGCCATGTGGGTTCATCAAATGAGGGGTTTGAGGGGGTGCATGGGGGCTTTGGGTATGTGATAGGAACCAAAAGAGCAAGGACATCTTAGATTTTGCTCTAGCTTACAACCTAATGGTAGCTAATACCTTTTTTAGAAAAAAGGCAATCCCATTTAGTGACCTTCAATAGTGCTCAGCACTCCAGCCAAATTGATTTTGTCCTTACCAGGAGAGTGGATAGATGGGCTTGTGTAGATTGCAAGGTGATACCTGGTGAGTGTGTTATCCCACAACATAAGCTAGTGGTTGCTAATTTTCGCGTTCATTTACGTGTTCGTTGGGACAAAGGTGACAAAGTGGTGAAAGCTCAAAGGGGAAGCGCAACAGATCTTTAAGGATAGGATGATTGTAGGAGGACCATGGAACAAAGAGGAAGACGCGAATAGCATGTGGGTGAAGATGGCAACTTGCATTCGAAAGGTGACTAGGGATGTGCTTGGAGTGACCAAAAGAAAGAAATGCGAACCTAAAGACACCTGGTGATGGAATGATGATGTCCAAAAGGCTATCAAGGAGAAGAAAGAATGCTACAAGCGTTGGCATCATGACAGAAGCAAAAACAACATGGAGAAGTACAAAGATGCCAAGAAGAAAACAAGATGAGCTGTGAGTGAAGTAAGGGGACGGGCTTATGATGAGTTATACCAGCGATTAAGCACAAAGGAAGGTGAAAAGGACGTGTAGGAGATGGCTAAAATTCGTGATAGGAAGACAAGGGACTTCAACCAAGTTAAATGCATCGAGGACGAGGTAAATAGACTTCTAGTGAAAGATGAGGAGATCAAGAACAGATGGAGAGATTATTTTGATGAACTACTCAACGATGGGAATGAGAGCACTATACTTGAGTTAGATGACACCTTTGATGACACTAACAAGCGTTTCGTGTGGAGGATCCAGGAGTTCGAGGTTAAGGAGGCCATAAAAAAGATGCAAGGAGGCAAGGCGTTCAGCCCTGATGATATCCCTATTGAGGTGTGGAGATGTCTTGGAAACATGGCAATAGTATGGCTAACTAAGCTATTCAACTGTATTTTTTTGGTCAAACAAGATGCCTGAAATGTGGAAAAAAAGTATATTAGTATCTATCTTCAAGAATAAATGAGATATTCAAAACTGTACTAATTACCGAGGAATTAAGCTTATGAGTCATACTATGAAGCTATGGGAGAGAGTGATTGAGCATCGACTAAGAACATTGACGAGCGTCACAAAAAATCAATTTGGTTTTATGCCGGGAAATCGACCATGGAGGTGATTTTCTTGCTACGTCAGCTTATGGAGAGATATAGAGCACTGAAGAAGGATCTACATATGGTATTCATTGACTTGGAGAATGCGTATGACAAAATACCAAGATCAGTCATGTGGTGAGCGTTGGAAAAACACAAAGTCCCAACGAAGTACGTTACCGTCATCAAGGATATGTACGATAATGTTGTGACAAGTGTTCGAACTTGTGACAGTGAGACCAATGCCTTCCCAATCAAGATAGGACTACATCAAGGGTCAACTTTGAGCTCATACCTTTTTGTCTTAGTGATGGATGAGGTCACGAGGGATATACAAAAAAATATTCCTTGGTGTATGCTCTCTGCTAATGATGTGGTGCTAGTAGACGAGAGTAGGATGGGCGTCAATAGAAAATTAGAGCTATGGAAACAGACTTTAGAATCGAAAGGGTTTAGACTTAGTAGAATCAAAACCGAGTATATGCGGTGCGATTTTAGTGGTGTTAGGTGTGAGGAGGGCGAGGTTAGTCTAGAAGGGCAAATAGTGCCTAAGAAAGACACTTTAGCAAAACAAAATCAAAAAGGAGACGCTTGTAATTCGGGTGGGAATGGTAAGAGGAGCTTGAGAGATGGCGTAGTATGTTGTGACATGGATGCAAGGAGGAAATATGGAGTCCCTCTCGAATCAACCAAGGACCGAGCCTAAGTGCCGCTAAACTAGATTCACTCCCGTGCGTCCACATGTCCTTTATGGGAATGATTTGGCTTAATACCCCGTCAAATACTAGAATCTGGACCTGTGGGCAGTAGGAAGTAATGTGACTAGGCGGTTAAAGTCCTAGAGAACCTCCACCGCATAGCATAGGGAGTCGTTCAACGTAAAGATGAGGAGTCCCATTTTTGGTTCGGGAGGCAAAAGTTGGGTAAATCATCTAGCGGGTCTAGTTTTAGTATGGAAATGGGCGAAATGTTACGTTGTAATATCCCTGTCAGTATACGTTGCAAAGTGTACCCAGGGTGACCTACATCTTGTAGGGAAAGCTGTACAAACTCTGCAGAGTGTTAAAATCTATTCGAATAGGCGCGTCCTCGGTTATGGACATGATCTGGCAAAGACACACATTGGTTAGATTAAGTTTTATTTACAAACTCTAGGCAATGTGATTAAGGATATGGGCACGACGTGTCCACAGGGTGTAATTTATGCTACAGTCTGGTAGCCAGGAATTGCTGAAAATGATCCGCACCGTAATACAAGGTTGCTACGAACGGAACCTGGGAAAGAGTGAAAAGGCGATAGACGGAGCTATCGGCCTTAGTATGAAAAGGGTGGCAAGTGCCACCACATGTGATGCTATGATCAAACAAGTTAGTATTGTTTCCTAACTGCTTTTGAATCTATTACGTTATTATTCAACTGAAAACTTGCTTTCCGCCCAACTTACAACATAGGATAGAGCTTCCTTCTTGAACTCCATCACATAAAATATAGCCGCTATCATTTCCTGTGAGGAAAAGCTTGCGAGTACATTCAATGTACTCACCTGGCTTGTTGATATGGCCAGGCGAAGAAGAAGAATACTCTGACGCCAATGACAGTGACTTCGAAGGCTAGGGCGTTACCCCAATCAGTTGCCTGTGGGATAGGCATATTGACGGGCTTATCTACGTGTTTATTTCCGCTGCAGACTTTTATTCAGCCAATCGGCCTTGTGTGTAATTGAGACCATAATGGCTCTATATCTGTATAATATTCGGTAATGTATGACTATGTTATCAAGTGCTTGTGTGTACTAACCACTGATCATGGGACTAGTACGGTAAACACGGGGATTTATCCGGCCTTAAAACCGGGTATGTCACATAATTAGACATGCGATGTTGTATGGAGCAGAATGTTGGCCCACTAAAATATAATACATCCAGCAAATAAGTGTCACAGAGATGTGTATGCTATGATGAATCTGTGGTTATACAAGAAAGGATCGAATCCAGAATGAGAATATATGTGATAGGATAGAGGTGGCACCGATTGAAGAGAAGCTTGTCCAACATCGACTAAAATGGTTTGGACATATCCAACGGAGACCTCCAGAAGCATCGGTGCATAGCGGTATTCTAAGATCTATAGACAATACTAGGAGAGGCAAGGGACGACTAAAGTTGACATGGGAGGAGGCAGTAAAAAGAGACTTGAAAGATTAGAATGTATCTAAGGATTTGTCTCTAAATAGATCCGCGTGAAAATTAGCAATCCACGTGTCTGAACCATAATATTCCTCTCAAATATTTTTTTCTTTATCTTTTGGCTCATGTAAATTTTATTGGGTTTCATCTCTAGTCTACCTCAACTTGCTTGGGATAAAACACTTGGCTGTTGGTTGTTGTTATAAATTTTCCTCTTTAGGATACACCACGCGTCTCACTGACACGTGGACCCATATGTCAGTACGATATGTGAGTGGCATAACCCCAAAAATCCCTTTTTCTTGCCCAAAATAAAGGACACTACAAATAGGCCCTTCTGTTCAATGAAATCCTGAACACTGTGGTGGTTAGCCTGTTGCACTCCTGATGATGCTTGCAGCATCACTTCTCATAAGTAGACTGTACTCTGCACTTCGTCACATGTACTGTGGATCACAGCTAACAATTTAGCGAGGTGCGAGGTTCACTTGGTCGCGGAAACAAGTAGGGCACCCTTCGCTTTCTCAGTTACTGCTGGCCTGCTGCTGTGGTACGTGCGCACACTGCAGCCTACTGGTCCTGTGCTGATCCCGCCATCAAGCATGACAGGTGATGAGTATAATGGAATTTCACGACTGTTCAACATGCGTGATGCATCTAGACTCTAAGAGTATTTCTCAAAAAAATCTAGATTCTAGAGTGAAGAATATTTTTTGTCAGTTGATGCAGGCCAAGATCTGTACATGTACAAGGCTTTGCTCTAGCCCCTGATGCTGCAAGGGTCTTACAGGAGCCATTTCCATCAGAATTGCCTACAGATACATCCCCACCAGCAATACTAATTTTGCACGAGAAACCTACCGTTGACGCCATTGATGTCTTTGTGTTGATGGCGATGCTTCATATCAACAAATTTTGTGCCCATGTTTTTCCTTCTTTTTCTTTTTTGAGGGGGAACTGCGAGTAGCGGTGGCAGGAAATATTGCCATGTTGGACCGAACACGCTTTTGCTACTCGACCTAATTGCTGGCGGCTCAAGGGACAACCTCAAGTATATCTCTGAAGGTCGCATGACTATGGCTCACATACTCCCTTCGAGATGAAATGGCTGTTACACCCTTGAGTAATCTGATCACTTCACTGGAACCATCGACATAGTACTTTGCTTTGCTGGCCTTCTGACCGACGGAGCACGCAAAGACCTCTGGAACGGAAGGGAACACAGAACGGGAGGTAGCGTTGTTGATGCTTTCAAACATGTCCTCATCTGATCGATCATTACCGATGCACATGAGAAAATCCGGTGCTTTCCCATCGTTGATTAATGTTCGAATAACTTTGTCCACAACAATCCCCTTGCTAACTCCCTGTATCAATAGACGATGCATTCGTTCAGATGTTGCATGCCTCAATAATCATAAGGGTGATAAAATACATCATATAGTTCTGGAGAGAGAAAACAAATCTGAATGGTACAAACCTGGGGTTTAACTTCTACAATCTGACGACCATGCTTCACGATAACAGGCTCATTTGCTAGAACCTTCTCAAGATGACTTACTAGCTCCTTTGCCTGGCAGGTGCCGAAGTCATCACCTGCATGCTGATAATGCCATACTAGAGCATTCTCCTTCGACTCTGTGAAAGACCCATCAGTTGTCTCCTTATATATGTGCATGACAGGCTCAGCAATGTGCTTCCATTCACAATCTAAACCTGATGAGCTTGTTTCCCATTCAGCTGCTTTGTTCCATCTGTAAGAATAAGCAAGGCTCACCAGTCATCACTGAATTCTGAGAAAATTACGTAAGGCGTGTATAAGAAAAAATGCTATGATCCTCATACCTGATAAAATAGCCATGTTCAGCAGCAATACCAAGCTTCTCGCATGAAGCAAACCACTCACTTAAGAAAGTGCGCCCTCTACCACTGACTACGAATACACAGTTCTTTGGATCATTGCACAAGCCATTAAGGACAGAAATGAGTTCCGCACTTGGAGCCTTGTTGACTGATGACTGGGCCACGAGGGTGCCATCATAGTCCAGAAATATCAGCCTCCTGTTAGCCTTCTTATAAGTAGCAGCAAAGTGTTCTGACGACAGTCTTCTAAATCCAGGAGAAAGAGCAATGACTCTAAAATTCAAACCAAACCCAGTGGTCCAACACCTTCGGCTATAGTGATCCTTGCACGCTCTGTCTAGATCTTGGGAAAAGCTGCGTGCCCAGTAGGCAACGTCATGCGAACTGACATAGCGATAATGCTTTTCATGTCGCAGCTTCTTCTCGGATTGTGTCAGATCAGTTGCACGATATAATGCATCCGCCACATCTTCAACACTCCAAGGATTTACCCTGAAAGCACCGCTAAGAGATGGGGAGCAACCAACAAACTCGGACACAATTAGTGTGCTTGTGTGAGGTGAGCCCTTGTCAACACCTCTGAGGTTATCAATCTCCTCATTGCCCTGTCTGCAGACAGTATACTCATATGGTATCAAGTTCATACCATCCCTCACGGCATTTACAATACAGCAGTCAGATGCAGCATAAAATGCAATTTTTTCATAGAAAGGTATCGGGTAGTCAATTAGGACAACAGGCTCATAATCAGCAGAACCATACTTATTGTTTATCCTCTCAGCTACAGAGACAGCTTCATTTATTGCTTTCTCCACATCTTTTCCAGTGCTTCTTGCAGGATTGACAATCTGTACAAGGACAACCTTCCCTCTAAGATTTGGTGTTCTCTCCAAAAGAAGTTCCAAGCCAAGCAATTTTAGACTGATTCCTTTGAATATATCCATGTCATCTACACCTAACATCACCATCTTGCCCATATATCTACACTCAATTTCTTGAACCTTGCTTATTGTGCAGGCAACTTCAACATAGACTCAAGCCGGCCAACATGTACACCCACAGCAAGGATCTTGAGGCTCACCGTTCGGCCAAAGTACTCTATACCAATGTGACCACGTTTTGACTCATAATTAAGGCCTAACAGTCTGCTGCAACTCGAAAGGAAGTGGCGGGCATAGTCAAATGTTTGAAAGCCAATGAGATCAGCATTAAGTAGCGACTTCAGGATGTCATCCCTTACTGGCAGTGTCCTATAGATTTCAGAGGAGGGAAATGGGCTGTGGAGGAAGAAACCAATTTTGATCCGGTGTAGCTTCTTTCTTAAAAAGGTCGGGAGAAGCATGAGGTGATAATCATGAACCCACACACAGTCATCATCTGAATTGATTGCCTCCATGACTTTGTCAGCAAAGATTTTGTTGGCCCTCACATAGGCTTGAAAAAGGGAGCGGTCAAAGCGCTCACCTTTGTCAAGGCAAATAGGAAGCATATAATGGAAAAGTGGCCACAATTGTTGTTTGCAGAAGCCATGATAGAACTGCTGCTGGAGGTCCGCTGGGAGAAAAGTAGGTATGCATTTGTGTTCTCTAAAGAGCTTCTGAGAAACTTGATCTTGTTCACTTGGGTCAACTTGAACCTTCAAACTACCCACATAAACAACTTCGCTCCCAATTGGAAAACCGTCCTTAAGTTGGACAAGAAGTTGATTGTCATCCATTGAGAAGGACAACTGTCCAGTAGCTTCATTTTTTGTACAGTTCAATGGAAGGAAGTTGGAAACAAGAATTTTTCTCTCAAAACAAGATGCAGAACCAACTGAGTCATCATCATTACTTGTTTCCCAATCAGGATTAGATATGATGTCAGGAGAGGTCACGAGACGAGGGAGAGATATAAAAGGTTGTTGAAAGTCAAACACATCTTCACCACTCATATCTAGAAGATTTGAATACGACTTCAAAACCATGACTCCACAGACTTCTGCAGCAAAGAGAACATCAAAGAGTACCAATATTTAGGCATTGGCAATAAAAAAAATTACGTTCAAATAGACATGTAATATGCAGGACATGAAATTACAAAGAGAATATGAACTTCTAGCATGCATTATTTATTTTCTCAAACACCATAAACACTAGCATGTTTACAATTGTTAATAAACCACGTTAACTTACTGTACCATCTATTATAGACTAAAAACTAATGGCAATGGTTTAGACATTCTAAAAAGTAGAGAGAAATACTAGAATATTTTCACACACAAAAAAAGTCCTGCCCTCAATTCCATGGACCTTAATTACAGCCATTGGATGTTATCTAGAACCTATTTATGATGAAAAGATGAGAAGAATTAAACCATATAAAGTATTACTAAGAATACCCAAATTTAAGTTGAGAAAGAATAGCAGTCTATGTGGTAAACTAGATCACGCCATGCAGTTGCACCAGCCAATTGCTCTAATTAAGAAAGAACTTGATGTGTAACCAAGTGCCACTGGTTAACATGCTCACGGCTGAGCTGGTTCACAATATCCGCTCTCTATTGTTGGATTGGAAGCTGACAAAGTAATTTTGACAGTAGGAGCCCACAAAAGTGGCTAAATAATTAATTGCAAAAAAAAGTGGCTAAATAATTAACGTCAGGAATAAATTATAGAGATAATTGCCAAGATGCCACTCATAAGGAGCTCAATTCCCTCTATACCACTGACAAAAGGCTTATTCCCTGCATACCACTGGATAACGGTTTTGAGTTCCCTCCATGCCATTCCATTAACCTCCCGTTAGTAAAGCTCCATTAAGTCACGTAAAAGATGTCAGTTTTTTCGAAAATACCCTGCCCAAACATCTATTATCCACTGCCCAAACAGCAGAAATCACTGCCTAAAACTCAATTTTGGTGCCAAATAAGTGGTATAGAGGGAATTATTGTATGCTTAGGATGGCATAGAGGGAATTGCATCACAAATGCATACAGGGGTAAAATGGCCCTTTTACACACTTAACGGAGCTCTACAAACAGGAGGTTAAAGGAATGGCATGGAGTGAACTCAAAACTATTATCCAGCGGTATTTAGTACAGAATAAGCCCTTTGTTACTGGTATAGAGGGAATTGAGCTCCTTATCAGTGGCATGTAGGGAATTATCTCTAAATCATAACTAAACACCAACAATTAAAATTAATTCCTACAAATATTACACCACAACAGAACAAAATCCTCCTTTCAAGGTGCAGTTGATACATAATACATACACTGTTAAAAACAAAACATGGGTTACTTAGCAATGTGCAAAATAGCATATTTTTTGGATTAAAAATTTGCAAAAAATGTGAAAATAGAAATTACAAGATACTGTTTGTAACATGTATTTCAGTATAACTTCAAAGCATCTCATGATTTTTTTCATGATGAGCTCTGGTCCAAACAGACCACATATATCTTATTGTTTAGGACCACAATATCCACCCCAAACACCATTTAAGAAAATGGACCACTCTCACCTACCAAAACAACACAAAAGTACGAATTTGAGGACCACATTCCATCAGCTTGACGCAAACAATACACTATCTAATCATTTATCTTTCTCGCCAATCACAAATATCAGCATATAGCTATATAGTGTCATGCCACCTTTCCTACCACAACGTATCTACGTGCATTATCTGGCATGCTAATCAGGACGTGCATTGCGCAAATGGAACCAGCTCACACATAAACTTCAAAGCCTACTTAATGAGATCTGTCCAATAAAATACTAGTACATAGTATAGACAAGGCAATGTGGCCAAAGGAAAACTTGATCTATCCCAATTCCTGCTCATCCCACAGCAGCAAGAGTCTTTTGAATGCAACTGGCGTCACCATTAATTCAAACAATGCATGTCCAAAAATCCAGTCTATTTATATGTTCCATTACAGTCTCCTACAGCATAACAACTACTGCCCAACATACCACCATTTGGCAAGGGTATGGGCTCAAAGCAAACCCAACTGAACCAAGCTCTTGACGCAAAAAGGTAACTAGTTGAATTAATTAAATTAATATGCCATGCATTATATAAGATTAAATTGCCAAGGACACAGCACAAAATCCTGCCTAGCATTGCAAATAATTTTTCCACGACCAAAATACTTAAATTGTCACCATATCACACAGTGACACAGGAGTCAGATCAGCAGAAACAGGGCCTAAAACTGAAGGCCCCTGCTATGATACCAATCTTTGGGCTATAACAACAAAATTGTGTCTTCAAACTAAATCTAACATGTTTCTTCTACTATTTTTAAGCAGGAACTAAATCTAGCATGCATATCATTTCTTGCGTTGAAGACATCGATTATACACAGTTCACATCAATACATGGAGTGACGGCTAAAAGATTGTAACCACAGAATCCATTGGTTTATTTCCCTTCTTTTTCACATTTCTGTCACTATTTTTTCTCCTGGAGTTCGGATAAACTACCCACTAATAAATCGAAATGCATGTCAGACAAGATAAGCACTAAGTGGGCTCACACAAACCCCTTTTCGATTCACATCAACATTTCCTCCCCTCAACTCAACCAACTGAACCAGAAACAATCTCCTCCAAGCAAAATGAAACAAAGAATCGCTACTAGGAGCAGCAAATCACAATGCCCAAGCAGCAAAGGTAGCTCCCAAGATTGCTCTTTTTTGGTAATAAAAAATGGTTAACTCCTTCTCCAACCTAAGAAATCAAGAACCAAGGAAAGAACACAGCTACATGGGCCAAGAAACAGAGGGATCAAGAAGGAGAGCTAGAGCTTCTCACCAACGCAACAAATTCAGCGAACTCCCCGAATCCAAATGGCCGTTGCTCGGCACCTTCTTCTCTCCTCCTCCTTCCCCCCTTCCTCCTAAAGATTTGGTCTTGGCTTCTATCCACCGCACCGAAGACCAAACCCCCACAGCCAAACTTATTAATCAGAGAGAGAAGAGACAGGTAGACAAGGATAGACAGGGGCACCAAGAAAACAGGAGATGTTGAGAGAGAGAAGGGAGAAATGTTTGTGACTCGCGAGGTTTTGCGACTTTTGGAAGGTTGCAACGCACTGGACTGACGATTTAGCCCCTGATGCTTGTGCTAATCTGCGCACATACCATATGCACAAATAAATTAAATTTAGCATTATCTGATTGTTCTACGTGCTCGAGGCTCTGTATTTTATTTTATTGATCTCGAGAAAGTAATTTCAGGTAAGATGCTTGGGACTTGCAAGTGATTTGGACGGTAATCTCCGCTCTAATTAAAAAATTCTGGGTAATGCGCGGACTTGACCATGGCGTTGGTCGCTGTTCCTGTGAATTTTTTTAGAGTTATTATCCTTTTATTTTGAAGGACCATTATTTTCATTTTTCAAAGTTTACGCGCGGACTTGGCACGGCTCAAATCGCTGTTTCTGTGATTTTTTAGTTGTTGAATAGGATAGGTTGCTCTCCGAGAAATTTTAGGATGATAAGGTCGTTTTGTTCGTGATGTGTTGATCTCACCCTAAGTGATGTAGACTATTATGTGTTGTCATTTTGGAAGGGAGATAGTCTCTAGGAGATATGACAGGCTATATTTCAACTATACGTTAGGACTCGAGCTCGCGCAGGCTGAGCGGGCAGAAATAGCAATTCGTCCAGCCCTGACACATTAGGCAATCCACACACCAAAGCCTGTTTTGGTGCAACAACCATGAGAAGAACTTGCACCTCGCCAAAAGCCCACACCCGCGAGATGACGGAGCAGAAATCGGAGAGCATAGTGCCTTGTAATTGCATCAAGAGGCCAATTTCGCCGAGTAAAGGGGATTCATTCATCAAGAGAGAGATCTAGCACGGAATGCGTTCTGCTGTGAGCTGCCGTCGTCTTACTTTGGCCCCTCGGCCATCCTCTTCTCCAGCGAACGGCTCCCCTCGGCCGTTCTCTTCTCCGACGAATGGCTCACGTTTTGAGTGCCTTGCCGTTCTAGAAGAAGGTGAAGATGATCTTGAGGATGCTGATGAGGCGACACATTCTCAATTAGTGAGGGATATTCTTCATGCTGGCTATGAGCATGACGAAGCGGTCATGTTCGTCGACGAAGCGATTGCGAGTCGGCACCGGCGTTCGGATCAAGATCTCATTGATGAGTTTTGGACGGTGGTTGGCTTCCCAACACCAGAATCTCGTTTCTAGGAACGCAGCGGTGCTGGTGAGGCAGCACCGACGGTATGCCAGGAGCAAGCTCTGGCCGAGCTGTCCGCTATTGCAGCTGCTCCTCATGGCAGCGACGTAGTCCGGCGAGATGGTGGTGATGCCGAGTACGGCCAGCCGAATTCGTCTCGCCAGACAAGACATCTGCCTACCACTCGCTGGAAAGGTTCCGGCCGAGGATGGCTGGTGCGTCCCTGGAAGGGACCACTTCCTTGTCCGAGGCCTCGGCCATCAGTGGTTTTAGCGGACTTCTTGCCGGCTTCCATGGTGGTTTCGCTAACGGTGCAAGATGCGTTACCAACGACGGAAAAAAAGGATCACGCGGCGGCGGCGTCTATCACGAAGCCGACTCGTTTTCCAATTGGGCCTCTGGTGGACCATCCGATTACGAGCACGACCTCAAACCGTTTGTTCGGGAGATCGCTGGAAGACGTATTCTGTCACAGATGAGAGTCGCGCTCGCATATCAGAATTAGCCATAATTGGTTTGTTGCGCCAACTAACCATCCACGAGTTCGTTCTTACGCGCACGCGACAATGTTTGGCCGAGGCCCAGTAGCTCCGGCTAGCGGTGCCGGCAAGGGCAAGGCAGACGGTTTTGCGGTGCTGGCGGTTGACGGCCGCTTCCAAGCTACGACGTGGCCGGCGCCGTCGCAGCCGCCAGCGTTTCCCTCGCTCTCGGCGGCTGGTGATGCTGGCGCTCTCTCGGGCTTCAACAATCAATGGGGGCCTAGTGCTGGCCACGCTGGGTGGGACTTTCAATTTTGGCGCCACTGCTTCCTCACGTGGTCATCAGCATGAGAATCCTGGTCAACAGCGGCAGCTTGCTTTTGGTCATGGCCGTCAGCGCAACATCAAGCATCCCAAGACGACGGCCCCTAGATTGCCGATGCCGATGCCTTCAGTTGCTGCCCTGAGCCGGATGTCTGTTGCCCCACCTTGGGTGCCTTCGACGGAAGATGCTCGCAGGAATGCACCGAATCAGCAGTTCGCTACCACTCCGAATGTGTAGTCCAAGGAAGTGAGCAATAAGGTTCGAAAACCAAGACCACCACATTGCTTTAGGTGTGAGACTAATGGTCATTTGGTGGACAAGTGCACCACAGACCTTTATTGTGTTATCTGTTATAAAAAGGAATCCCATGTGTCCGCCAAGTGCCCTGTTCTCAAACTGCCTCATCCGACGGCATCCTTCTTCAGCTTCGGGACTAGCAAGCTCGGCTTCTTCCAAATCCCGTCAGCTGAGCTAAAAGGGGCACTGCCTCTGCCCTCGCCTACGGCAGTAGTCACTGTTTCTGGGGGGCATCTTACTGCAGAAGTAATACAAACTGAACTAAAGCGTCTAATTCGTTCGGACTGGAATTGGGAGGCAATTCCACAGGGGGAGGACGCCTTTTTGGTGGCTTTCCCTTCTGCCGAAGAGTTACACGAGATGGTCGATGTCGAGTTTCGTCTTAAAGGGCACGGTGTAACTCTGTCCACTGGGGAGTGGCAATCTCAAGATGATGTCCAACCTGCGTACGAACTCGATAGATTTTGGGTACACGTCACAGGGGTTCCGCACAACTTTCGCCATTTCTTGGGCCTTTGGGCGATTGGCATGCTCGTCGGAGCACCACAAGAAATTGATATGCATTGCTTCCGTCGTCGAGGTATTATTCGCATCAATGTGGCTATGCTGGATGCCAAGATTCTTCCATTAACAACGGACATCGTTTTTGGTCTGGCTAGTTATAATGTTACTTTCACACTGGAGGACGACAAGTTTCGTATTGCCGAGGGACTCCGCTTCTCTACCTTGGATAGGGAAGATGAGTCTGATGGAGACGCTGATACTTTGGAGCAGGGGCAATATACTAGTGATCAGACCCAGGCATCCAAACGTGTAAAAGCTTCAACTCCAAATTCTAATGTTCAACAGGGTAATACTTCGGGGGAGGATCCCATGCAGCAATCTCTGGGACTCATTGTTGTGACACCTTTTCCTCCAAGACCTCGTTTCTCTGGCACTTGTGTGGGGCTCACTGCTCATGCCTTGGACAACAGCTCGCAGAAGCTGTCGGTTACATCTGGATTGATCTCAGCAGCTAAACCAGGGACTAGCACCATGCAGCCTGATGCACATACGTCAGTGTGCGATGAAGCTCCTGAGCTCCTGATGCGTGATGTGGTTCCACCCTAGCAGCCAGAAAATGCCCATATACTCGGTGCCCAGTCGATGGCTCTGTGCTCGCCATGTGCGTCGCGTACCCGGATGGATTCGCCTCACGGCTCGAACGCGTCTCTAGGCAGCGCCGCTCCCGGCTTGTCTTCATCAATGCTTCGTGCGCAGGCCCCTGCGTACACACCTGCAGCAGCTCCCCCGACTATGACGGAGGAGCTTCGTCGTAGCGCACGCATCAATGCGGCGTTGGGACCATTGGGGATGATGGTGGTAGATGAGGATTCCATGGCGCGCGCGATGCGTCGAGCTACAGAGAAAAACTTGGATCCTCCCAAGGGCGGCAAGATGGTCGTCAATCACAGTAAGTCGACGTAGTCGTCTACGCCAACTCGTCATCCTCCACCAGGTACGTCGTCTACTGCTCCCATTTCATTCACGTTTTTACCCAATGATCAACTTCTTTCTAATATCAACAACTTAGGAGTAAAACTGGGTAACAATCGTAAGGACATAGAGGTTTCACTTAATGTTCTTAAGCACATTGAGATTGATAGGCTGAAATTGGTTCCCAGAGAGCTGAAGCATAATAAAAATAAACATAACTCTGTTTGTAATGGTTCAACCTTCTATGATACTAGTGATGACAAGGAGGACGCACATGCTGGTTCTCTGCTCTCTCACTTGGTAAAGGAGGTAACCGAGGGTGATCTGGATGAGGCAGTGCCTAGACACCTAATTGGTGATCTTAAGGATACCCCTCGTAAGTCCAAATCACTCTCCTCTAAAAAGAAAGGCCGTGTCGGTCGGTCGTTCAAGACGGTCAAAAAAGATAAAAATAAAATTAAACATAAGAATTTTTCACCATGAAAGGCGTATTTTGGAATAGCAGAGGTCTTGGAGACTTGGCTAAATACCGTTATATCACCGATTGTGTGCGAGATCATATGCTAGATTTCATAGCTTTTGTGGAAACTGGGAAGAAGGACATAGATGCTCGCATCCTTACTCGCCTCTCTAGTGGTTTAGATTTTATATGGCATTGTCTTCCTTCCTGCGGTAAGGCGGTATCTTACTTGGGATAAATTCTGCCACCATTGCTTTGTCCGCCGTGGATGATGGGGAATTTTTGTTCAAGTTTCATTTTCGCAATAAGGCCGACAAATTCATTTGGATTCTAATGGCCGTTTATGGTCCTGCTCAAGATGATTAAAAGCAAGCTTCTTGGCAGAACTTGTTCGAGCTTGCCAACATAATGCACACCCCACTCTCATCGGAGGGGACTTTAATATCATGAGATATATACGAGAAAAGAACAACGCCAACTTCCACAACCGGTGGCCTTTTTTGTTCAATGCTGTTATTGACGGTTTTGATCTTAGAGAAATCGCTTTATCGGGTCGCACCTGGGCCAATACTCTTCTGAATCCGACCTTTGAGAAGTTGGATCGAGTCCTAATGACCACTGAATGGGAATTGAAATTCCCCCTAGTCACGGTTCGTACCTTAGACCAGTCAGTGTTAGATCATGTTCCTTTGCTCCTGGATACCTGCGTTGCGGCTTTTCTTGGCAGTCGAAGGCTGTTTAAATTTTAGCTAGGCTGGCTGGTTCGCAAAGGCTTTGCCAACCGGGTGTCTAACATTTGGAATAGTCGGTGCAAAGGACACACCTCGATGCAAAAAATGGAACAATAAGATACGTACTTGAGAAGACATCTACGGGGATAGGCATCCAATACTAGTGGGTCCGATAAAAAAGAAAAAATAGAACTGCAAGCTATTATTGATGACCTTGACAAAGCTGCTGAGGTCCGAGTCTTATCCAACACTGAAATCAATTTGAAAATCAAAGTACTGAGCAGTTAGTTCAGCTTCTCCGAGAGGAGCTGAAATGGTACCAAAGAGCTAAGGTCACTAACGTCCTTAAGGGCGATGACAACACTCGTTATTTCCATATGGTTGCCAATGGCAGACACAGGAAACAACGTATCTTTAGCCTCGACCAGGATGAGGGCACGATTGAGGGCGAGGCGCCTTTAAAAGCTTATATCACTAAGTATTATAAAACTATTTTCGGTCCAGCTGAGGATACTCACTTCTCAATGGATGATTCTCGTCTAGAAGATATTTCTCAAGTCACGGACGTCGAAAATGAGCTTCTAACTGTGCCCTTTACAGAGGATGAAGTTAAGGCTACGGTGTTTAGTATGGCGCATAACAAAGCCCCTGGCCCCGATGGCTTCCCCGCGGAATTTTACCAGGCCTTTTGGGACATCATCAAGGAAGATTTGATGAACTTGTTTCATGAGTTGCATTCTGGTAGATTGCCATTGCATAGCCTTAATTTTGGAGTTATCACACTTCTCCAAAAGTAAAAGATGCAAACCGAATCCAACAATATAGGCCTATTTGTGCGGTGAACCATCATCAGAGTGGCACAACAGAAGCATTGCAGTGGTCCATATATTACAACTGAACTTACAAACAGATAATACAACAAGAAGTCTTACAAAATGATTCCCAAAAATACGGGGAATTTAAAACCGTTATCATCTGGCTACAGCAAAAGTCTTAACTACAATCTCTCGACTCACTCGGCCTACTATTCTACTCGGTTCTGTTCTTGTCGCGGAACTCAACGTAGTAGTCAATGCCCTCGTCCTCCTTCGTCGATGCTTGCTCTTCGGGAATCTCCTCGTCGACCTCGATATATACCACCTCCGTCTCCTCCGTTGGCTTACAATCTAATCAAAGGAATTAGAATAGAGGGATGAGTACGAAAGGTACTCAACAAGTCCAGGAATAGCAAATAGGTGTTTGATGCACTATCTATTGAGAACGGCAACGTTCTCCAAAAGCAATGCAGTTTTGAAAAGTAAAAGAGTCAAGTTTTAATTTGAGAGACTATGATCTCATGTCTTACAGGCTACTAGGATCCCCGATGGATCCCTTTCCTGCCGCGTTCGCAGTTCCAACCAGGAACATGGAGTGACTTAGCCACAATTCTTTACACTCTGCAGAGGTGCGCAACTGTACCCACAAACGACGACAGTCATGCATCTGAGGTGACCAAACCTCATCTACACTCCTATGGTCACAAAGCCGTTTCACCGCCCGCTCAGTCATACCCCGCGTCGTAGTCCCGCACAACAGGCCAGAGACTACCGATCTCACTTTGACACTACAGGTCCAATGCCTTGTGGATAGCCCACGGCTCACACCACCTTTCCAACAATTGATACTCCAGATCCAACTGTTGAGGTCTTCCTTTCCCGGGGGAGTATGACCTAGGACAAAGGTACTTTGGCTCAACCCCACCCATACAGGGTATGTGGTTTGCGCATTCGCTACGGCGCTTAAGCACAATTGATCATTTGTTGCTTTAACCTTATATGAAATAAACCCGTGTGATGAAATCCGCCTTCCGATGTGCCTTTGGCACCTTTCTAGGATTTCACCACCCACCATGTTATCACCCAAAAACCGGCGATCAAAATAAATCAACAGTTGATTCATCTTTAGAAAATAAATTTTCATTTTGTGCATGTTGTAGACAAGAGGGAAATTTTGTAAATCATTCTCAACGGACATGAACAAGAAACTGTACTTGCCTGTTAACGGATAGATAATGGAGTTCGACTGGTCTGCTTGCTGAACTCCGGTTTCTAAAGAAAGAAAACAATATAGTCCAATAAGGACCAATCTAAAATATTCCAAATGTGAATGCTATGATATGGTATTATATGCATGAAATGATGCATGTATTAAAATACTTCCAAAGAAATTGACACTTAGTCCTTCAAGCCTTTTTATAAAGATTTTAGGGTTATTTAAAGTACTAACCAAACTTTTATTATCTTTAAGGTTTTGTTGAATTAACTTGACTTCTCAACCCATTTTCTTTAAGAATTGGGCTTATGGATTAACCCTCTTTCTCTAAGAGGAATATACATTTAACTTAATTACAATAACTTATCACTTTATTAAAAATTTAATTTCCTTTGAAGAAGAAAGAGAAAAACATTATAACTTAAGTAATTAATCTTTAAGATTTAACCTAAGGTTTGTAACTCCAAAGTTTATCTTATCTTCCTTTCCTTTTAGGAAGAAGACAATTTAAATTCAAATAATTTGAACTACAACCTAGGGTTAAGTTTTCGCTTACATTTTTGTTTTGCTTTTCATCTTTATTTCTACTGAGAATTTAATTCATGCTAGCTAGGTTTTAATTTCAATTCTGAGGAAAAGAAAGAAAACAAGTAGTTTATTTGCTTATCTAGCCCATCGGGTCCGCTTGGCCCGCTCGGTCCCTTAACCTACTCTCTCTCACTCACAGCCCCCGACTGCTCTTCCCCTCACAACTGTGCCCGTTGCCTCAACCCGACGCCTCCTCGGTCGCTCCACCACCTGCGCCTAACACCTTGGACGCCGCCGGCCTCCGGTCTCACTCGGGTCTCCTCCGCCTGGCATGTCCTCTCTTCGCCGCCTGGTTCTTCCAGACCTCTCCCCCGTTTCTTGGCATACGCCGCCGCCTCGCCCCAGATGCCTTACCTATACCTCGTCCGACGCCGGCGCCGCCCTGGTTACTCCTCTCGGCATCACTCCGGTCGCGAGCCCGGAGCTCGGGCTTAGCCCCGCCGGCCCCGCTCGGATCGCCGCCTCCCAATTTCATCACTGCTGCCTCGAATCGGCGCCGTGGGTGGCACCGCCACTCATTGCTTTGGTTGCTTCCCCTTGGCGCCGCTCCGCTCGACGTCGCTTCGCTCGGCGCCGTCCCGCTAGACGGTGGCGGAGTTGGCCACTGTCACAACCGTGGTGGTGCCAGGCCAGGTAAGTTTCCTATACCCCTCTCTTCTAATTCCTCCCCAATTCGCTCTAGGGTTCATACCAAAATTTTTCCCAATTACTCTATGTGACCAACTGTTGCTTAATTTGGTCATTTTGGGGGCAAGCTCCACTGGTCGGTTGATGCTAAGCTCATTTCTAATTTGCTGATGATTACCATGCTCGGCTTATTGCTTGATTTCTTGCGGCCGATAAATTTTGATTTGGTTTAGACTTAACTGAGAGAAATGATTCGAGCTAAAGTTGCTGTACACATGCTCAAGCTATTTGGTCTCTTAATTTGACATGAACAGACCCTGTGTACTCTTGATTTTGATCCTAGGGCTCCATATATACCTATGTTCGTGTACAGCAACCTATCAAACTAAAGAACATGTGTTACCTCTTAATTTTTCGCTTACTGATTAACAATGTCTTGCATCAAAAGTGAATCGCATAATCTTGTATATGCAAAAATTGATAAGAACAAGTACTATGCTTGATGTTTGTTGTTCTTTGATTTCTACATGTATGCATAAACCAGTTATTGAACTGAAGGAACTGATGCATTGCTTGATGTTAGCCTTAGTTTTGTGATAAGTTATTTATTTGAGAATAGATTGGAGAAAGGTATAATTTGGATAAGAACAGAGAACTACTATGCTGCCTACTAGTTGCCTTACTTAAACCGTGATGATTTCTCTGAGAAAGAAATTGAGAAAGGTATATGAAATCTGATAAGAACAGATTGCTACCCAAATGTTGCCTGCTAAAACCCTGTGATGAATCTTTAGCTGAGGTCTTTGTTTGAGACACTTATGGTGCCAATGACAAGAATAGATGCTACCAAGGTCTCTTACAAATTTCTGTGATGCGAGATGGATT
Organism: Stipa capillata; assembly: GCA_019208055.1. Classification (NCBI taxonomy): domain Eukaryota; kingdom Viridiplantae; phylum Streptophyta; class Magnoliopsida; order Poales; family Poaceae; genus Stipa; species Stipa capillata. Next base: position 602,387 of record JAGXJF010001519.1, on the reverse strand, counting down.
CTGAGGGTCCCTTCCACCCTATTGACTCCATATGCGTATATACGAATATGTTATGTTAGTCTCAGATGAGAAATTCACCTTGTTTCGGTTTGGATGCAGATAAGTTTAGGCCTTCTAAGCTTGCTGGTTTCCTCTTTTTAACTTGAGGCTTCCTTCCCACTCTTCTATACTCCTCTTCCTCAACTGATCTTGATGCTCCTTGATCCTGGTTGTCTTCTCCTCCTGAAGGCTTGGCTGGTCTTGGTGTTCTTGAGACCTTCGCCTCCTAGAGTTTGCCTCCTGTTCGGTCTAGTGGCTAACTGCTGCTTGTGGTCGATGGCAAAAACTAATGCTACTGGTTTGATACTAGCTCTACTTGGTTGCCGTGGTACTACTTCTACTGAGACTTCCTAGGCTTCTCCGGTGGAAATGGCTTTTTGCCACCATACGTTGCCTTGCCACCACGTGGCTCTCACCTGATTACTCAGCTGCCTTATGAGTTAAGAAAATTTTGGCTAAGGTCAAATTTTGTGAAAACTGATGGATTTGTTGCCTTATCTTTAGATTTTTAACTTGCACAAAAATAATTCTTTCAAAATAAAACTATGGAGGCATTTTAGTATAGGAAAAAAATAAAACTATTTTTATTACCTCTCACCTCTTTTATCCCTAATATACAAAATATTAGGTTTGTCCGATGAGGGTCTTAGCCATGTGGCCCTCGGACAATTTTGAAAACAAAAATATTTTCCAAATTATTTTTGAATTAAAAAATTACTTAGGTCATCGGCACCATTTTGCCCCTGCAGCTATTCCTGCGGATGTCGGCGGAACTGTGCTGGTGAACCACTTATGTTTCAAAACTATTTTTTTTAATCTTTGCCTGCTACAGCAACGGCGTAATTCCAACGGTCTCAAGTGCCCATACTCGATGACCTCGGATGTCGCCAATATTTCTCGAGGAATCTTCCCCCCTCCGACTCTCGGTGTTCCTCGACGGCTCAAGACTCGAAGACTCGGAAGTTCGCAGATTAGGTTTAGATTTTGTATAGGTAGAACTTCGACATGTACTTTTCTTTTCTTCTTGATTTATTCATTGTAACAACCTTAATCATTGTATCATGACATTCGTAACAATGTTGTTTTAACACATTGTAATATTCATTTAATTTATAAAGTTTTGATGTTTATTGTATTCGAATGTGTATGAATGACAAATGCGATGGTTCCTATGCATGCCATGAATAATGCGATTGCAATGCGAATGCACAACGAATCCCCCCCTCTCAACCTACTTCCGACGTAGCTCGCGATGATCCTTGGTAGAATTAGGTCAACTCAGTAGCGCGAGTTGATCCGACTTCCACCTCACGCCTCTCTCGACTATTCTAAAAACTAGGGTTCTCACAATTTGCATGTTGAATGTTAGTTTCAAAATCTTCACAAAGGTAGCCACTAATCGGCTAAACGGGGTAGCGAACCTTTGTGCTGCGCCCCACACAATCGGCCTTCATATAAGGACGTAATATACTTGACGGGGTAGTTATTTTGCATGAGACCATACATGAGTTACATCGTAATAAGATAAGCGGGGTTATCTTTAAGATTGATTTTGAGAAAGCCTACGATAAAGTTAAATGGCATTTCCTGCTACAAACTCTACGGATGAAGTGTTTCTCGCCTAAGTGGATCTCTTGGGTGGGGTCTTTCATTTCCGGGGGTAGTGTGGCAGTCAAAGTCAATGATGATGTCGGTCCCTACTTTCAAACGAAAAAGGGGCTTCGACAAGGGGATCCGCTCTCTCCGTTGTTGTTCAACATTGTGGCTGACATGTTAGCTATTTTGATTGACCGTGCTAAAACGGCCGGGCAAATTTCCGGCATGTTGCCTAATGATGGTTTATCACTACTGCAGTATGTTGACGATACAATCCTCTTTATGGATCATGATCCGGGCAAGGCTAAGAACATGAAGCTTTTGCTTTGTGTCTTCGAACAGCTTTCAGGCTTGAAAATCACTTTCCACAAGAGCGAATTGTTCTGCTTTGGTGCAGCCAAAGATGTGTCTGACCAATATGCTGAAGTGTTCAATTGTAAAATGGGTGAACTTCCCTTGCGATATCTAGGCATCCCGATACATTATCGGAGGCTAAGGAACACAGATTGGAAAGAAGTGGAGGAACGTTTTGACAAATGGCTTAGTAGTTGGAAAGGTAAATATTTATCTAGCGGCGGACGGCAGGTGTTGGTCAATTCAGTACTTAGTAGTCTGCCCACGTTCATGATGTCCTTCTTTCTATTGCCACGGGGTATACTCCGTAAACTAGACTACTTTCGTTCCAGGTTTTACTGGCAAAGGGATAATCATAAAAAGAAATATCGATTGGCGCAATGGAGCATTCTGTGTCGTCCTAGAGACCAGGGGGGTTTAGGAATACCTAATTTGGATGCCCACAACATATCTCTTCTCTGTAAATGGCTCTTTAAGGTGCTCACGGAGGATGGAGTGTGGCAACAACTGCTGCGCAACAAATATATTGGATCCAAGCCACTTTCACAGGTCGTTTGGAGGCCAGGGGATTCACATTTCTGGGCAGGTCTCATGAAGGTTAAGTGCCATTTGTTTCGCTTTGGCACTTTCACTAATAAAAATGGCACTCAAGTCCGATTCTAGGAAGATCGATGGCTTGACATTACTCCTTTACGGGATCAATATCCGTGTTTATATAACATTGTCCGCCACAAGTAAGAGACTGTTGCCACGGTTTTGCAGACTTTTCCTCCCCAGGTCTCTTTTCGGCGGGATCTCAGTGGGCCTAAGTTAGTAGAGTGGAATGCGTTGATTCCACGTCTTGCTAATTTATCTTTATCTCAAGGGCAAGATGTTTTTCGCTGGAATCTCACCTCGAACGGGCAATTCTCGGTTAACTCCTTGTATCATGCTCTTTTGCATCTGGATGTCCCATATATGAATCAGGTGATCTGGAAACTAAAAGTTCAATTAAAAGTTAAAATATTTCTATGGTACCTTCGTAGGGGTGTGATCTTAACTATGGATAATTTAGCTAAACGACAATGGCATGGTAGTCAAAAGTGTTGCTTTTGTCACTGTAATGAGACAATTCATCATCTTTATTTCCAGTGTCATTTTGCTCGTTTTGTATGGTCTATTATCCAGGTGGCTTCTAGTCTTTTTCCACCTCGTAGCGTTTCCAACTTGTTCGGCAATTAGTTACGAGGCATTAGAAAAGACTTGAAATCTATAATTATGATGGGGGCGGCTACCCTCTGTTGGTCTTTGCGGCTATGTAGAAATGATATGGTATTTGACAAGAAAATAATCTCTTCCCCATTGCAGGTTTTATTCTTATGTACACACTGGTTCCGTACTTGGGCTATGCTTTAAAAGCCGGACTCGCGATGTATGGTTGCAGTAGTGTGCCAGCGATTGGAACAAGTCACCAAGGATTGCTTTACCCAGCATGGATGGCGGTCTAAACTTCGGCTCGACGCTCCTCCTCCTTAGTTTCTGTTTGCTTCATTTTTGCTCTTTGTTTCTAGACTTTATTTGGACCATGTGGATTGTGGCTATGTGCATCCTAGATATGCAGAAATTGGGAGTGAACTCTTATTGTTGTATCACCTTAATGTTACGATAAGAGTCAATAAAGCTTCGTTTATCGAGGAAAAAAAGGACGACATAAAATGCACCAGTCGTCAACAAGATTAGATTAAACTAGACTTTGAGAAAAAAAATCGACCAACAAGCACTAAGAGCTATAACATCTTGATTAAAAGACAACACGTGAGCGACCCCGCGGAGCCCAGACCTTAAACGCGGGTGGGCTTGGCAAACACTGGCGTCTTTGGCTAACCGAGCGACACTCAGTTTTCGGATTGAACTGAACTTATCTGCTGGATCTACTTGCTAGTAGTCTCAAACGCTAAAAGTGGTGGCAGCAGGACAGAATTTTAAGGGCACATGAAAAATAGAAAATTTCTGATTTGTCCCGTTCCAAATAGCGAAGATCGGATGATTGAACTTGTTTAACGGTAGAAATACCTAAGAATGCATCACGTCAGGCTGTGGACCAGGAGCGAGTCTCTAGGGTAGAAACGTACTTCTACTTTTTTGGACGGTCGACTCGGACCCTTCGCACGGTGCCAGGCCCACAACGCATTGTATTTGACCTCGAGAGCTTTGTACTTTCCTTCAAGAAAAACATGGAAGTGAGGGCTCAGTGGGTACCAATTGGCAATTGCCCCTGTAGTTTGATAAAAAGTTCCATGGTTTTTCTGGAACATATGACCAACATATATAATTTCCGTATGGATTTTACCAAATTCGTGCAAGATATACACTTGCTTTTATATTTTTTGCTATTCATACACGGTAACCCTGACGCGACAGCAATATGCTTGATGTATGACGTGGACATCAGTTACTCGATTGTCAACATTTACCACTTTTTCATTGTTCTCCAGTACAAAATGAATTCCTTTCTCATTAAGAAGATAGAGAAGACCTGTGTGAACTGTGATTAACCACTATTATATGCATGACATGTCATGAACTACTGTTAGCCCATGAAAAATATAGTGTCGATCAACCAGTAATCATCACGCGCTACAATCTTGTGATACCTCTCTGTGTAAATCTTTAATATCTGTGGCTATTTCTCTTTCAGATAGCGTCTAGAAAAGGTAAAAAAAAAGAGATATGGTTTTTCTTCTTTTTGGATGGAACTCTGTTCTTTCGGTGACTTGAATATTTCGTTTTGACATGGGATACCAAGGCCTAAAAAGGCTGGGTTACGTGTTGGTTGATCTACCGTGCTGCGAGCATTATCTTATCTTGTCCTTAGTTAGCAAAGATGGTTATCTAGTTGGACACTACAACTGGAAAAAGGAAAATGATTTGGAGGATATCGGCCATGCACGTAACAACAACACCTAGCGTTTTCTCGGATGAAGTGATAAGATCATTGGAGGCTACTGCCAAAATCAGATTTCATGAGCATGAATTCGTACGAGTCACGGGTCTGTACACTTCAGAAAATTCTCAAAATAGTTATGGTACTATAAATTTTAAATTTAGGTTATTTACAAAAAAAACCTCAAGAAATATGATCATATCGTGTATTGGAAAAAAAAAGTGATATTAAGTTATAACAAAGACATATGGTCTTATCTTTCTTTTTGTTACCTTGTAGCTCTGCACCCATTCCCCATCATCCTCGCCCCTCCTCTACTACCTATGGCATGCTTGCAATTTCTCCTTAGTCGACATCATCTCATTAACTCTGACATCATCTCCTCCGCCATAGCTCTCTGATCACCCTCGCACCCGCACCTACAGCCCCCCTCTCACCGCTATCGACCTACCCTTCGTAACTTTCAGCAAACCTTGGAGTCGACCCGCCGCCGCACCTTGCATCATGGGGCCACCGCCTGCCCCCCTCCCTCCAAGTCATCTAGGATACATGTGAATCCTAGCCTCAACTCTTTGCCGGTTGCCAGAGTCGTAGAAAAGTAGGGAAGAAGCAAAGGCGGGGAAAACACCTGGGGCTAACGACCATGGGAGGCCCGCTGGCGAGCAGCTAGGAGGAAGTTGTTGAGAAGAGGCGACGTGCGAGTATTGCACAAAAGATTTTCTAAATAGAGAAAACCAAATGAAAAAGGATGGCGAGTACTCCGTGCTACTACCTGACTACAGCTCAGTTTATGGTTGTTGTGGTAAAGTGTGCTGGACTGCGAAATTTTAGTTAGTTAGAGGAATCTTTACTAAGTCTAGTAGGATTTTTTTGTTACATCTTTACGAACGTACTCCTAACTAAGTGCTCTATCCACAAATAGAAAATTTTAAGTACTTTTAAAAAGCTACCACAGTGTCACGCAGAGCCTGCGCCAAGTCGTTGATAGCGTCCAACGAGATAGACTTATCTTTTCTTTCCATCTCAGCTCTTCACTTTTCAGCTGTTCGCGCGCGCGCGCACGCCTCCTTCCTTCTTCTAAAGCATCTTCTTGTAGAACTAAAGGTTGCGTCGTCCAGAACGCTAGTGCCTAAAATTCCCCAACAAAGTCAACCATGTAACTCTATGACATATGAATTTCTTACATTTCGGTCGTGTGTATTGCTATTTGCTTAACAATCTTTCTGTGCATATTGTTAGGCCACTCTCTTCTTGTTCTGAGGTACCTACATGGGCTGGCTACCTGAAATTAATAGCTGCACTTACACAATCCTTTTGTGAATGATCTAATCCTATGTTTTCTTCTCTCAGGCTGTTCCTTTTCACTGCATGCATGCACATCATGATAAGTCAGGAGCATATGGCACAGAGGAAGGTGTTGGCATCGTGCTGCATTGTGTATGGAGCTATTATGTTATATGGAAGAAACCTGGTACTACTACCATAGAGGAAGATGTTGCCAAAAAAAAATGTTTTAAGGTCAGCATGCAGTATTAGAACAAGACGAAGCTGCAACTCTGATTGCTGCAATATGTTCTAGCATAAAGGAACACCACATGGATGGATGGAAATATCCGTGATGGAATGTTTGGTCTGGGGATGGCAGCCACTCAAGGGAGAACATCACTACTCAATACGCATCTTGTGAGGGTTCATTCCTAGACTCAAATCTGTTCAAAATTGAGTTTTAAGATGGTCAATTTTCATATGTACCAGTAGACCAACCTCCATCTTGTTTTTTCCTTACATCAGACTGCAATTCTGGCAAGTGGCAACAAACAAGGTTGGCTGAAGATACATTTGTTCTTCTTACAAATACAAATCTCCATGGATATCATACAAATAACTTTAACACAAGTTGACCAAAAGGTTAGGAAAGAATAGAACTGGGTACACATAGGGCCAATTCTGCAACTAAAATGCTGGGCAGTTGACCAGAAGCTGCAGTGCATTTGTTCGCTACGGCAGTACAATCCCTAAACAACCAGCTGGTGTAGCATTTCCATCCAAGACATGAAAAACGGAAAAAGAAAAAAGGTCCAATCTTGCAGCACCATTGTAGCAGAGCTCCCGATCAGACCATGTACGTCATCCCGACTCGCATGATGTTCGAGTGAGGGACCTTCAGGGTTGCAGTGCCAACCCTGCAATTCCTCCTGAGGAAAGCGTAGAAATAGTTGATGATGAGCTTCTTTGTGAAGAATGATTGCTTCCTCGCCCGCACATCGCCATGCGCTAAGAGATATGTGAACCCAGATGCCATGGCTTCTCTCAATGCCGCGAGCTCATACTCTAAGCTGGGGTCTTCTTCTGACAAGATAGAGCTAGAGGGAAGCAAAGGAACGCTGCCTTCGGTGCCCAACACTCGATTGTCATCACTGAATCTCTGATCAGAAAGCAGTGGAACATGCAGATCCCCAGCAGCAGTAGCAGGAGATGGAGGTAAGTCGGACATATCAGACACATCATCACGCTCTGCCTCCATTGTGCTTGCCTCAAGCGCAATTTCCTGGGCTTCCCTTCTCAGAAATTTCTCCAGGCTTTCAACCAAGAGATGCTCAAAGAAGCTGTGGTCCTCTTTCCTAACATCCTTGTAGCCATACCGTGCAACACAACGGAACATGTGGTAGTCCTTGTGGCCAACCCTTCTGAACAAAAACCTTTCTTCGAGTGGCACATATGGGACAGGAACATGTTTGATGCAAACAAAGACGATTGTGGAGTGCATTGCTGGCAGTGTGACCAACAGTTGGCCAAAGATTGACGGGATTCCCTGGACCAGCTCATTGTACACAAGTCCAATACCTGGAACTCTTACAGTGCCAAGTGTTGAACCCAGGTCAAGAATAAAATCTAGGGACATCTTCCCACGCATCTCGCTCTGATACTTCAACACGCTTCCATAGTTCCATGTGTACATTATGCAAAGAAACAATGATGAGAAAGCCAGCGGTAACCATCCTCCTTCTAGTAACTTTGACATAACAGCAGTTAAGTAAATGAACTCCACAGCACCAAAAAGAATAGGGAAGCACAGAACAAGGAACAAGTTGGTTTGCCATATAAGAAGCATCACCAAGGTCACCAGCGCAGTGCTAACCATCATGACTCCAACTTCAGCAATGCCTGGAAATTTATATAGAATCTTATCAGAAACAAATGAGATAGCTGTTTGCATTGCAACACGTCATATGCAATTGCCATCGCAAAATGGAGTGGTAGCTGGCCATCAGCTGACTGTTATGCAACATAGTACATTATGGCCATGCCAGAAGGCAGATCATGATTGCTACAATAGTTTCTCAAAGATATAAATTTTAGATACTGAAACAAGAATAGATAATACTTTATATTCTGTAAAGACAAACGCTGACCGTATGCATTGGCGATATCATTAGTACTCCTGAAAGTGGCCACAATGATGATGCACATTACCATGAGAAACCAATTCATCACAGGTATGTAAATCTGGCCCATGACTCTCTTGGAGGTATGGATTATTTTGATCCTAGGAAAACAACCAAGAGCCATGGCCTGCTTTATGCAAGAGAAGGTTGCAGATATCATAGCTTGGCTGGCAATCATAGCAGCAAGTGTAGCAATCACAAATACTGGCCAGAACAGAACTTCTGCATTGCAAATAGAAAAAATGGCTTAAACAAAGGAACATCAGACAATTTTTTAGAGTGATAATAACCTAGATCAGCCTGATACTATTATTCCAGCAGAAGGCTTTACCTGGTACAGAATCATAAAATATTCTTTCTACAGCAAGTGGATATTTCATCAAATATGCAGCTTGGCCCATGTAAGCAATAAGCAGGCAAGGGAATACCACAGCAGTAAATGCTACCTGGGACAAACAAAAGGAAATCCCAATTTAGGTCTAATAAAAAAGGATCTGCAAATATCACATAAATCCATGGCAATATCGGGAAAAGATGTCTCGGTTGACAAGTTAATGAGTTAACCTGTATTGATTTGACAGTGAAATGGCCCAGATCAGCAAACATTGCTTCAGCGCCTACAATGCAAAAGGAAATGAGTGCACTTGACAATGTGCAGCAGAATCACTTCTAATCATAGGATTTAATGGTTGGCCAAATCAGTGATAAATCAGCCCTTATGATTCAGCATAAATTTCAAGATTCATTTACTAATAGTGAAACAAGTGATGTGAATTCTAGTTCAGGACAAACTGCCATCCAAAATATATCATAAATCATAATGATTTCCAGAATGCTAAGTTGCACCGAAAGACAGAAGAAGGGCATTTTCATCCCTTGTAATACTCTTATAGTTCCTATGTAACATTCTTGATACTGCAAAAAATAAGAGTTCCAAAATATTGACTCTTGAGGACAAGAATCGAGGTGACTGTAACATTGGCCCTTTTGTCAAGGAGCATGAAAGAAAAATCTGAATTGGGAGGCAGGCTGGCACTGGAGTAAGTAGGTACCTGTGATGCACAAGACACAACCACCAAGAGCTGACCATGCCTTTATGCCATTCATCTTGAAAAATAAATAGATGTACACTGGATTGAATGCTTTCACAACCGACATGTCATATTTAATTATGTTATATATTCCAATGGAGCCCAAATTAAGAAACCACAACGCCAAAACAGGAGCGAACATGAACCCAACTTTGCCAGTTCCAAACCTCTGGATGCTGAACAATAGCAGGAGAACTAGGATTGAAACAATTACAACAGCATCTGCAAAAAAGATGAAGGAAAAAAACACTTACATTTTAGCGGCCTTAGAAAGTAGGAGTATATGAAAAGATAGTTTTTCTTTAGAGAATATCAAAACATAGTTTAATGTTTCAGCAATGAACGAATGACAGGACACAAGCAGACTGTTGTGATCCTTATGAAGAGTTAATAGACAATTTCATCCCTCAACTATCGCCCACGGCTCATTTTGGTCCCTAAGCTATCAAACTGGCCAAATTAGCCCCTCAACTATCCACCCCATGTGGCGGTACACGTGGCATGCTAACTCAACAGGAGAGGGCCTACGGACATGATGTGCAAGTGCAAACCCTATAATACCCTCCTCCTTTGAGCTAAACCTTGAGTAAAGGACTACAGTGTAGCACTTTTCTTTTGTGTTATAGCTCTAACATGATTGTTGGACCCTTCCCTCATATAAATGTGTTGCTGATTAGACTGTGATTCATTAAGAAGAGCCTCTTTCCCTAGGTATTTTGGGGTTTTCATGTGCACGACATGTCCTTAGGCCCTCTCCTGGCTAGTAAGCATGCCATGTGTACCACCGCATGGGCAACAGAATGAAAGTGAGCCAAAACGGATAGTTGAGACTAATTGGGTCAGTTTGATAGTTTAGGGCGAAAATGAGTCACGGACAATAGTTGAGGGACAAAATTGTATATTGACTCCCTTACGAAGGGAATACAGAATACTGAACCTGTGTCAAATCCAGGAAGGTGACCCTGGAGACCACTGACAGCAGACATAACTGAACACAAGAAAAATAAGAGAGGAGGGTCAGCAATAATACATTTTGGAGGTGAAAAGAATTTACAGAATCTCTGTTGGTAGAGCAAACTAGGACAAAACAGCGTGCATATGAAGCACCTGACATTGATGGGGTGAGGATGCCATCTCCAATCACCATGGAAGTCCCCATCAGAACCAAGAACAGGAGAATGTTTTTGAAGAGTGGCTTCTTTTCCAGACAGTCTTTGACACATAGAGCCCGTTCAAGCTCAGGAGTAGGTAACCTAAGCCTAAAACTAGAAATATCTTCATCCACACGCTGCTGATTCGGTAACAGACTAACTTTTGCATACCTGCAAATCAACGAATATAAGGCAAATGTGCCCCCTGAACACCATGAGATAATACAGTCAGTAAGCCAAACCCATTTGGAAAAGAGCATACACAACTGACAGTCTATGACCATTATGTACTGAAATCAGTGTTGCAAGTTGTGAATCTTACCTTCGCCATTGTCATTAGCTTTCAGCACTATAAATACGTATTTCGCAAAAGGGATCAGCGCGATCGTATACATGACCAGCGAAAGCGCTCCCAAGATCTCCACCTCCGACTTTATCGGGACTTTGCTGAACACATCGCTGAAGACGTACAGAGGGCTTGTGCCCATATCACCGTAAACAACTCCGAGGGTTTGAAACGCCATCGCGACAGTGCTCAGCAATGATATATCCTGGTGCAGGTTGCAGCTAACAAGGGTCAACCATGTGGTCCATTGATTCTTGTGGTACGAAAATTATCTGACTAGCACATGTTTCCAGAATATATTATTTGAAAATATGTTTCCAGATTGCAGACACGATAGGGAATACATGAAGGCACATGCTTGGCCGATCCTAATGTCCAACCAAATATGCGGCCATATGTTCATCATGATTCAGAACTACATCTTCAGTCCTATGATCCTTTCGCTAAACAAGAAATTCCGAAGGTCAAAGGTCGCAACATGTCACACTACACAATTCTGATTCGCCAACAGCAAAAATGGTCCCAATCCTTCCACACACACAAAAAAAAAGGTCCCAAATTCGTGGATCATCCGGACGTCCGAGGAAACGCACCTTGTTGCTGTGGCCGTGCGCGCCGAGCACGGTCATGGCCTCGACGTCGAGGGAGTCCACCCTCCTGGGCCGCTTTCCCAGCCTCCGGCGGAACGCGCTGGAGGAGGACCCCCGCCACAGCGCTTCGGCCGCGGCGGGCGCGGACCCTCCGGAGGCTGGCATGGCGGCGGCGGCCACCGCCTCGTCGTCGGTGGTGGAGAGTCCAGGCTGCGAAGACCGCTCGTCCTCGAGCGGCCACGGCGTGGACTCGGACGAGTCGACCTCGCTGGCGTCCACCCACCGCGAGCCGGCCCCAGACCGCGTCGGCGCGAGGAGCCGAGCAGACGGCGGCTCCTCCTGGATCACGCCGTCGTCCATTCCGCAGCCTGCGCCGGCGACCGTTGTCGGGTCTCGGGCGTGTGCGTGGGATCCGATAAGCAGGCGGCCTGGTCCTGACTCCTGAGCGAGAGTGACTGAGCGAGGTGTGGCGCTTCGTGTTGGTCTGTCCTTGGGGGCGTTCGGTTGGGATTTTCAGCTTGAAAAAAGTTGTAGTCCAATTAAACGGTCAGTTTTTTAATAGATTTTATCAATAGTGATAGCTGTGAATTTTATAGTATAAATTTAGTTATTTAAAAAAACTGTTTTCTATCAGCTTTTATAATATATTGAAGTTTCAGTACTCATTTTCTAAAATGATATAGATGATTTGGATTAACTAAAAGTCATATGTTCACTTTCTCACAGTTACAATAGTTTTTCTAGAACAGCTGGCCAACAACAACTTTATCAATAGACACGGTCCAACTAACAGGCCTTTGCTCGGGAACGTGTGGCGCTTATGACGTGGGAACAGTGTACGGCTATGATTTTTGTTAAATGCCTTTTGGTGGATGGGACTTTTTCGATTTCTTTATGTGATCAGATAGATGATCACGTTTGGCTTTTAGGAGTCAGTTGGGCTGTTGGCAAAACTGCAGGCAACTTGCAGAGCAAACAGTCTCATGTTTTCATGGCCAACATGCCAACGTGTAACCGAACTTTGGTACTGTTATTCAAGTGGTACATGTTTCTTTTGTAGTGTATCGACACATCTGTTTCTGAATGTGTATGTAGTTTATCGACTCGATCCATGGACTCCCACGCTCCACCCTGCTCGTGACTCGATTCATGGACTCAGTGACGTGAGCCAGAAATTATTCGAAGATGTCTAGGCAAACAAATATATGACTAATATATTTTTGTCATATTTACAACGAGACTTCTCAACGATACAGCATTGGCTAGTCTCAGAGTCCAGACAAGTGCCCGGATTGAAGGGACGCTGGCGCCACCAGTGCATGGACTTAATCTCTAGTTGTCTTTTTCACCCTAAAACTATCTCTTTGCTCTTTGAAAAGGAGAGAGAAGGATCTCCATTCTACCCCTGTCTACCCCTGTCTGCTCTTCATCGTCCGGAAATTAATCTAGGTGGCAATAATAGAGACATGTCACATCATACTGCTAATCTAGTGCATGCATGCATAAAATGATTTGTGTGGGGGCACCAATTAGCATGATGTTGACGCGTGGGTGTATTTGCACCTTGGGAGATCGCAACCGGGGACGGCTTGTTCCGAGTTATAACGCGGATTGGAGTTGAGATAGAACGGAACAGCGCGCTCAGGTCGGACGTGTCGCTGTCCCCGGCTGCGTTGATGATGGGCACAGCGCGGCGCCGCGCCGTGCGACTCCACGCCATGACGGCATGCATGTCATGTGCGCTTGTGCTGCACAACGAAAGCAGCAGTTCGAGAACTTGTGCTCTTGTGTCCTGTTTTTTATTGCTTCTGAGATTTCCTTGGCTACCACGGGACGAGATCCGTATAACAACCCGTGTATTCCCGAACATCGATCATTCATGGATAAAGTACGTTAGTACAAATCGCTTACGTTGAAGATGATCTCAAGCTAGCACCAGAGTAAGGCAGATGGGCTAACCAACCTAGATTTGACCCACACATCTCCTATGTTAATTGTGTGGGTGAAAGTCTTTCTCCACACCTTCGTTTGCTCTCGCAAAAGAAAAGATGATACTGCTATGGTTAAATTCTTGAGCTACGGATATGTTGGGTTAATTTCTTTATCTTTCTTGTCGCTGACTTCATAAAGACATACTCGCTCGGTTGGATAATGTTAGGTGTTCATATTTTCTAAGATTTATTTCCGGTAGTTAGTTAAAAGATATGTAAATTATGTGACCTATAATTAACAACTCTAGATTTATATTTAAAATATTTTTATGATTGTGATTTTATAATCATGAACAAAATGTTATATACAAAATTTGCAGCTAAATTAAGTTCAGCACGGACACATTAGTAATAAAACAGAGTGAGTATTTGTGCCACAGTAAGAACGACAGAAATACGTACTTATGAGAGTATGGGTACCTGGACGGTCCAGAACCTCACCCGGAGGGTCCGGGCACCCGGACAATCTGGTCAGTTTAGGGTTTTTTTGAGCCCGATTCGGCCCAAGGGTGACCATCGCCGTTTTAGCTAGGATTTGTTTAGATTAAAGTTTGCCACTTGTGACTTTGTATCTGTCAATTCTGTTCAACAACCAGTTGTCAAGACTGCTTTTTGGGATCCCACCTTATCGAGTTGACCACTTATATTCGTAATTTCATATCGCTTCTTCATGTTTCTTGTTTGTTCTTCGATTGCTTGCAAGGAATTAAACTTCGTTTTTAGGTTGTCCGTGCTTCCCACATCGTCAGCTACCACCGGAGTTAGTAATAAAATGGAGGGAATACTTGTGCACAGTAAGAACTACAGAAGTATGTGCTTATGAGGTTCTGGGTACCTGGATGGTCTGGGTCCTCATTCAGAGGGTCTGGGCATCCGGACAGTTCGGATCGATTTAGGGTTTTCGAGTCCGATTTGACTAGGGGTCCATCTCCACTTATAAATACCCCCTGACCACCACCGTTTTGCTCAGGATTTGTTTATATTAGAGTTTGTGACTTGCAACTTTACGTATGTCGATTGTGTTCAACAACCAGTTGTCAAGACCCTTTTTGAATCCCCACTTTATCGAGTTCACCACTTATATTCGCAATTTAGATTGTTTCTTTATATTTTTTGCTTGTTCTTCAATTTCTTATAGGGAATTGAACCTCGTGTATAGGTTGGCCGTGCTTCCCACATCGTCAACTACATACTGGAGTTGGTTTAACGATTGTTAAGGCACGTCGCCGCCATACGGTGTAGCTAAATCGTCAAAGTCATCTCTATAGATCAATTTGTGTTCTCTTTAAAAGATCAGGACACCCATACACTAATCAGGTGGTACTAGATGGTCTTGTATAACTCCATCGCAAGCGGTTATGTAGATAAAACCACTTGTGATGAGATTATATAACAAATAGTTCTGAGTATGAATCATCTAGAATATCGCCATATTGCAGACGGTTCTTTATGTAAAACGTTTGTGATATGACTTTATAGAGATCATTTGTGATGACATCTATATTTGAACGTGCATTCGGAGATCACATAAAATTCCGTAGAAAAATGTTAGCCCGCGCAAGAGCGAGAACGGAAGGAAAAAATACACACAACGTCACCATATCTGTAGTGCAGGCCAGGAACTGGCGCGCGAGACGCGAGCACAGGAGTCGGGGCGCGCGATATATATGAAAACCGGTATATGTCGGTATCGTTTGATTCTTGTTAGAATAATCGGTAGATCATTGTGGATGAAGAACAGCAGAGGACGCAGAACGGTTGGTCCAACGCTATCCGCAGCAGCCCAGACGAAGCCCATCAGACCGTATTACTAGCATTGGCATAGACCACGATGCAATTACCCATTCAAGCCCATCAGGCCACCACAGACGCAGAAGAAGTATTAGCCAGCCCACATGTGCGGACTTCAAGCAGATGGCAATTAAAGCCAAGAGCAAACCTTCTTCCTCATTTCTGAAACGAGATCAATGCAAACCAGTTGACATGCGCGTAACTGGGCACGGGGTCACAACTCACAACTGCCGCAACGGCAGATGACATGTGGACCCCACCCAAGCTTGCCATGGGCTCGCCGTGCCACAGACGGCTGGTCTTTTTACCGACTTGACTGTGTAGTTGCTTTCTGCTGAATTTTTCCTACTTGGCTGCTTGACAGTTGCACCGGCGGCCGCTGGAAAAAGAGAGCGATCGAGCTAGTTGGACAGTCGCCGGCCAGCGGATGAAAGCCTGAGCCAGCTGTTTCTGAGCGTAAGAGTTAATTAGCTGTATAGAGTGCCATCAAGTAGCTAGTACTACGACGTAAGTAACATAACAGCGGTGGCTTGACAAGTTGACATACAATCACCTACATATCGTTCTTAAGAAACAGCCGGCCGTCCTTTTCATCTATGTACCTTTCTTGACAATGATACAGTTGTCTAGACACGGTCCTAATTTATAGCATACATTTTGTTGATATGTGATATGAATTCTTGAAAAAGCCAAAATCTGAATTTCAGCATATGGATTCTTTTACTTTAGTGGATTTATTTTTGACTTCAACTGGAGTCAGATTTATTCCAACATATATAACCCTTGTAAACCACATGGGATTAGTTGACTACTCATTGTAAGTTCGTTGTGTCTAAAACTCTCATAATATAGTGAAGATTGCCGTTGTGCCTCCTAGTTTTTCCTGCAAATGTTTTCCACGTGAAAATTGATGTCTCTATGTTCTTGATCTACTTTGTTATTTGCATGTCGATTTCCAACACACCTGGCATGTATTATAGTGTGCTTCTCGTGCTATGTTAAAGCAGACATCTTATATTAGAAAATTTGATTGAGTAAGATTCATTCGCGGCCACTCAACTTATCCAACATGCTCCATTTAGTCACTACTAGGAGAATGTCCACCTAGCCTATTAAACTTGGTAAAGTGGTCCAGTATGGTCCAAAAATATGCCACACTAGCGCTTCCTGTCCATGTGGCATCCTAGTCAGAATGTATTTCACCATTGTTCTCTATCATGTACATCTTTCTCTCTTACTCACCGTTGGCAACCACCGTTCGTCCCCGTCATCGGTGGTGGTGGTGGCCGATGAGCCACCCCCACCTCCCCCTGACCTCCCTGCATACATCCTCCTTGTGCTCATGTTCATCGTCAGCGATGAGCCTACCCAATGCGCGCTAGCCCTGTCCTCTCATAGCGGTGGTGCTACAAGCTCCCGCCAATCCCCCTCCTGGCAATCAGATGAACCAGAGCACCTCGACACGATTCTGTCGGCACCGAGACACCAATGCCCTAGATCAGCCTTCTTGACCCGCTCCACGCCAGCGTCTCAGGAGGAGGAGTAGCGATGTGGTTGTGGACAAGTACACACCCACAGGGAGCCTCCTTCCTCTTACCCTACCTATTTCACCGGTGTTTAGAGACGGTGGAGGGAAGAGAGGCAACTAGATATGCAAGATCAGCAATGCGACTCGGAGGTGGTAGCCAATGCCGAGGAGAGAGAAGGGAGAGAGAGAGAGAGGCGAGAAAGGAGAGAATGGGGGGAGAGAGAGAGGTCACTAACACATGGACCCTATTGGACATCTTAATTAAATTTAGTGGGCTAGATGGGCATTTTTAGAGATGAGTGACTAAAATGGGCATATTGAACAAGTTGAGTGACCATAAGTGAATTTTACTCAAATTGGTTTACGTGGGGGTTACATCACCTCTCCGAACACTTCAATACATAGTGATTGGTCTTGCCAGCATTGTCTTTCTTTCTACAACTTTGTAGAAACACATGACCTGCAAGGCACTTCTAGAAGGATTCAAAAGACTTATGACCGCTTTAAGGGCACCTATATGGTGCCATGTTTTGGATGTTGCGGGATTTGCTTGTATGCATGGGCACTTAGCCCCTTGTAGTGTTCGGTAGGGTGTGATTTTGCTTTTATTGCTTAGTCTGGGAGTTGTAATAAGGATATGGACGATAGTACGGTATCCCGTATATTAGGAAGTATCCGTATACGATTCCCTAGATTACTGGAGTATACCACGTACCCGGTAAGGTTTCCAGGATGGTAAGATAACCCCCCTCCCCCGCGTAAGGAGGAAGGATACCCTTAAACTAGAAAGTCAATCCCGACGTTTAAGGAAGCCAGAGTTCTACTCGGGCATAAGTCCATGTTCAGTACGACTAGATGAACCCCCTATAAAAGGATGAGCAATCCCATAGGGGAGGACAGGTCAAGTTAGATCCAAGGAAGGTTAGATCCAAGGAAGATCCAGAAGCCTTAGCTTATTCCTACGAGAAGACCCGCCACCTCGAAGGAGTCGAGCTTAGCGGAATTAGTTGGATTATTCTACGATTAGGCCTAGGATAGCCACTAACCTTCATATCCCTTGTAAGACATTCTCCAGTTAATATATATGAACATAACGTAGGGTTGTTTCCCTGAGGGAGGCCCGAACCTGTATAAAAAGGGTGTTTTCCTTGCCATTATACCTCTGGCCTTGTGCCCTAGCGGTCCCTACCCCTCATACATACACATTCCACGAATATCGTAAGATCGGCAGTTTACCGTGGGGACCTCTCTGGCTCAAGCCACCCAGGAAGAATCAAAGCCGGCAAGACGTGCAACTTCCGCAATCAGCCCATAATGCAGATTGCACGACCCTCCTCGGCACAACCTGAAGAGGAGGAAGCAAGTTCGGCAAGGAATACGATCGCCGTCACGCACCGTACTGGGTACTCGGACCAAGGTTTCTATGACAACTTTGGCCCAATAGATCCATACCCGGTAACGGATCGCGTAGATTATGGAGAATACGCTCCTGACGAGGACTCGGACGGCGAAGCCAATCGCTTCCAGACCGAGTGCGCCAGGGCCTTCGAAGGGAGATTGGTATCAACCGACAATCTCCAGGCAGGAGCGGCCAACCCAATGTCCGGGTTGTCGCCTACACCTTCTGATCGTCCAGATGATCAAGAACCCACTCACATCGTACCTGATGAGGATGACACGATGGAGTGGAACTATACCCCATCCAATCTATGTCCTCGAGTAGTTCTCGCAATCCAAGATGATCATGAAGAACTCGAGAGACAAGATCAGGATGGGAGCTCTCGACGTCGCAGCCCAACGACTACTCCCCAAAGGAACGAGAATAGGCCTACGGGAGCAGAAAGAACACCTCCAGGGACAGAGGAATACATGTCTCGAACTGCTCGAAAGCTCACCAAGGCGTGTAATCTGCTGTCAAGACCACCGGCGGCAGACTTATCGACGCCTGAAGGATGGCGGTGACTGCAACAGCTGGGGGCTGAGTTACAACAGGCCCAAACTCAAGCTGAATCTTCTCGAGCACGATCTGTGGCACGTAGCTCCAACGAGAGGAGCACCCTCGCCCACAGGAGGAGTCAGACGGGGAAAGACGTCACCCCAGAAACCAATCTCGACAGGGGGAACCGCGTGTCGACCTACGCGACAAGATCAACGAGCGCGGAGTCAGAGACACCAGCGAGATCAATCTCCCCCCCGGAGAGACCAACGACATCACGCCAACATTCGGGGACGATCTCTGACCCCGAATAGCGGTGAGATCGTGTCTTATCGGAGAGCCATCCACAGATGCCAAGCGTTATCACAGGAACTCCGACGTGTGCGCTGGCCGTCTCGTTTTAAGCCTGGGACCTTAGAGTCGTACGATGGCACCACAAACCCTGCAGAATTCCTAGCAATCTATACTACGACTATTGAGGCCGCAGGCGGAAACAAGAAGGTCATGGCCAACTACCTCCCGACAGCCCTCAGAGGAGCCGCCAGGACGTGGTTGACGAATCTACCCCCGGGAACGATCCGCTCCTGGGGACAACTTTGCGACATGCTTCTTGGCAACTTCCAAGGTACCTACACATGCCCTGGCTGAGTTGACGACCTATTTCTAGTCGTCCAGAGACCAGACGAGATGCTCCGAGAGTTTACCAAGAGGTTTAGTGCTATCCGCAACACTATACCTGAGATCACTGACTTGGACGTCATTCGCGCCTTCACTCGGGGCAGTAGAAACGAGATGTGCACGTACGCTCATGGACTTAGCCGAGAAAGCTGCCTGTGCAGAGGAAACCTTGTGCTACATCAAACAGCAGCAGGGCAGGTCGACCAGCTCTCCCCTCCGGACCAGAGACGACTCCAAGAAGTCAAAACGCAAAAAGAAGCCTTTTAGAGGGAATAGAGAGAAGAGAGCTAAAGCCGAGGAGGTCTTTGCAGATCTCCCCGAGAAACGTACCTGGCGACCACGCCCCAAGGATAAGCAAACAAATTCCTCCGACAAGCCATCCAAGCTCTGGTGAGATTTCCACTAGACCGACTCACATGATCTACGACAATGTCGCATCTTCAAGAAGTAGCTCAAGGAAGAAAAAGAGAAACTTTGCAGAAATGACCCACAGGTCGCGAACAATAGCCGGGACACGACTCCCGATGATGACACCTCCCCTGAGCCATTCCAGGGGCACGTCCGAGCGATTGAGCATGTATTTGGGGGCTCGTCCTCCTACGAATCGAGGAGGCAATACAAGGCGATTGCCCGAGAAGTCTTTGCAAATGTACCCCAAGTGCCTCGGGCAGTCAAGTGGTCGGAAGTCGAGATCAAGTTCGACCAAACCGACTGCCCCGAAAACTGTGCTCGACCAGGATGATATCCGATCGTGGTTGAACCAACGTTCAACAACTACCGAGTAGCTCGGGTGCTAATAGACGGAGGAAGTTCCCTCAACATCCTATTCACCAAAGCCCTCGACGCTATGCAAATGCCACGGTCATCGATCCAGACGGTGACACAGGCGTTCCACGGCATCGTGCCGGGCTCTCCGGCCACACCGATCGGGCAGGTCATGCTCTCGGTGACCTTTGGAACACCTGAGAACTTCCGAACGGAGAAAATCCTGTTCGACATAATCAATTTCGAGACAGCATACAATGCTATCTTAGGGCGCCAGACTTTGACCAAATTCATGGCAGCAACGCACTATGCCTACCAGTGCATGAAGATGCCTGGCCTGAAGGGCATTCTTACGATAAAGAGCTCTCCTCAAGAAGCACTTCTCTGCGACAAGCACAGCCTCAACCTCGCAGAACAGCAACAACTCTCTAGTCGGGACACCGATGTTACGGCACGTGCCTCCACATCATCAAGACCCCCGCCGCAACTACGAGCGACAACTGCGGAAAGTACCCCCTCCAAGTCAGAGAAAAGGTTCCACGACTAAACCGGAACCGGGGAAATAGGGCCTTCTCCTCAGCAGGACAACGGTTCCACAGGGAAAGCCACCCGATCCAGGTCGCTCGTGTCAGCAGCAAAAGAGTCATGTCCCCTAGAGAGTTCTTCGTGCAAGCACCTTCGGTAAGACTACACGGCCATCGCCTCCTCGCCAGCGTGTTCCTAGTTGCACCGGCTCCAGCCCCAAGGTCGTCAAGCTACGAACAAAACCGATGATAAGACGCTCCGGACGCCGTCGCCCAGCACGCGCACTCAACAAGTTTCGTCAGCAGGTCACGGCAAGAGGGCGCGAGCCTCTGGGGCAACTAGCGACAAGCTAGAGGAGGGGGGATGGCTTAGTGAAAGTGCATCTAGTGCCCCTAATGGATTTTGATGATTAATGACAGACGATTAAGGGACTAATGGTTTACTAAGTGTTCACAGGTGATTAGTCCCCAGGTGATTGGTTTAACCGATGAATGACGACCCCCTAAAAATTGATGTTGAAGAAAGGCTTGGACCTAGAAGATTAGTGGAGATTTTCTAGTGTTTATATGATCAAAGATCATTTGAGTCCATAGGACAAGCCGCCTATTAAGAGGGGTCAGATAGGTTAAGCTCTAGGAAGGATCTTCTTAAAGTGCTCAGTTCAAATCTCGAAGAAATCCTTTTGAAATCTCTTTTTGAAACACAGACAGTGACTCTCGGTTGTACCGGTTTGAAAAATCGGTTGTACCGGGATTGGCCTCTGATGCAAGGTCTGAGCACTTAACAGTCTCAACCTTGAAGAGCTTTAGTTGCGGCACAACCAGTTTTTGAATCCGGTGCTGCCGAGAATGGCCTCTGTGTTGGAGAGTTAGGGAACCCTGCTGCTTAGGGTTTGCCCTAGTTGGATATTCCGGAAATCGGTACGACCGGTTTGGGCGTCCGGTGCTACCGGGATATGCTTCTGTAACCTAGACCAAGTCCTGTTCGTTTGTCTGCGGTTGCACCGGAAGTGTCTTCCGGTTGCACCGAGAATCTTCTCTGGACTTAGGTCGATTTGTTGCCCTAGTCTAAGTCGCTTCTGAGTTGTCCGCGGTTGCACCGGGTTTGTCTTCCGGTTGCACCGGGAATCTCCTCTGGACTTAGGGCCAAGTTTGTCTCAGACTAAGTCCTGTTCTTCATGTGTCTGCGGTTGCACCGGTTCTGTCTTCCGGTTGCACCGAGAACATCTTCTGGACTTAGGTCTTTCGTTGAAGCGGACGTACCGAGGTATGCTTCCGGTTGAGCCGCTCTTCTTCTCTGTGAGGAAGAACGTGATATTTCTTCATACCCGGCACAACCGCCTTCAAAGTCGGTACAACCGGGATTCGCTTCTGGAAGTTGCTCTTGTGAGCATATTCTTCATCCCGGTGTGACCGCGTTTCTCTCCGAACCTACCGCCTTCGTGGTGAAGCCTTTCGTTGTGCTTCAATCGTTCTTCAGATCTAGCCGTTGGTTTGAATCCCGATGCTACCGGGTTCGTCTTCCGGTTGGACCGGAAGGGAATCTTTGAGTCCAACGACTCTTTTCTGCAGACTGGCTATAAGTAGCCCCCGACCCCCTGCGGGCTCGGGAGGACTCTCTGCGCAAAAAGCACTCTCTCCCTCTGAGTTCCCTTTCCTCTTCGACTCCATTGAGATCCCCTTTGTGAGAGGAAAGCATTTGAGAGATTTGAGCTTTGGATTGAGCACTCAAGCTGATCTTCTTCGAGCCTAGCAGATCTGAGCTTTTACTCTTGGAGATTTGGCATCTCCTAGCCGGCTAGGTGTCTTGGAAGAGCTCCAACCTGTGGAATCGCCTCCAAAGTTTGTGAAGGTCCGGGGATCACCTCAAGATCCACCAAGAGTGTTGAGCAGCTCCTTTGTGGACACAAGCTCAAGGAGAAAAAGGTGAAGACTGGGTGTCTTCAGAGCTAAGTGCTCAGCCTCTCCAACGAAGACGTAGAGTTGTTGCCAACAACTTGAACTTCGGGTTAAATCCTCTTGTTCTCTATTTCAGTTCATTGCTTTGTGATTGTTCTTCATTAAAGTTGTTTGTTAATTGTTCTCTTCTGCTTCAGTCTCAATCTGCTTCACCAATTGCATGCTAATCAACAAATTTGTTAAAATTTGATAATCTCCTATTCACCCCCCCTCTAGTCGATAAACCTCGATCTTTCACTTAGTTTATTTTCTCTAAGATTTCTAGGACATCTTTTTCTTACAATAGTTTGTAAATGGCACTTCAGACAGTTCACAGTCTTAATATATCAAGTTTCTAGTTCGATATTTATTTTTTCAGACTGACTATCTGTGGCGTACCCGGTTTTGAGGCCGGATAAACCCCTGTGTTTGCCGTGCTAGTCCCATGATCAGTGGCTAGCACACACAAGCACTTGATAGCATAGACATGCAATACATCGTTCATTACACAAATAGCCATATTTGGTCCTTATTAGTACTAACCAGGCCTATTGGCCGAATTAAAATTGCAGCGAAAATAAACACGCGGTAGATAACCCATCGATATGCCAAACCATAGGTAACTGACTGGGGGTTGAAACCCTACGCTTCTAAGTCACTGTCGCTATCTCCGGTCTGGTACTCCTCTTTGTCGTCTAGCCACATCAACAAGCCAGGTGAGTACATAGAATGTACTCGCAAAACTTTCCACCAGGGAGTTTGACACGGATATACATGCATGCAAGGGTATTTCAAGAAAAGGGTCTAACCTATGTTTCATATTGTGCGAGAAAGTAAGTTTGCATCTGAAATACATAAATAGATATGAAAAGCAGTTTTCCTAAAATTCATCACGGTATTCCGAGACAAGCATCTGTTGACTTTCCTCTTCCCGCTACAACGAGATTCATCTGTGCTTTCCGCTACAATGGAAAGTCTGGCAATCACCCACTTCAACGGGGAGTCTTATGCTTACCCGCTACGACGGGGATTCTAGGGTTTGCCCGCTTCAACGGGGAAATCCCTTCTTCACTCCTCCCGCCACGGCGGGAATTTTTCATACCATTTTGCGAACACGGCGGATCGCGTCCTTAAACCCATAACCACATTTTTGACTTTGAAAACCAATCAACTTTAGTGTGGCCCAACCAAGTTCATCCATGATCGTGGACATGGCTATTCGAATAGATTTAACCCTCTGCAGAGGTGGTACGGCTTTACCCACATGATGCAGGTCACCATGGGCATACTGTGCACCGCATACTACCAGAGCTCGTACAACGAGACTCTTCACCGGAGTAAACCTATCCATGAACCCGCCAAAAGAACATGTCCCAAACCTAGCTTGAGTTAGTAACATCGCTACAAGGAGGTTGGTGTTCCGACTTTGTGGTGAACAAGACATCGCTCTAACGGAAACTGTTCTCTACAGAGGCTACAACCTCATCTGCACACTTCACACTGTCTACGGGTTCATGCTAGTCTTAGACCGGGTACTACGCCAAGTCCTTCCCATAAAGGACATGTGGACGTACGGTAAAACTTGGCCAAACGGCACTTAAGCTCAGTCCTTATATGATCCGAGAGGGACTCCACACCACACCCGTAACGGGCAGCGAGAACCACGCCGGGTATTACCTCGCTTTTAACAAGCTTCCTGTTTTCCCCCTTCATTTCCGACCCGGATCAAAATCTTCTCCATTTTGTTTTGGTTTCAACAAAACCTTTTTGCGGTAAAATAACGCAACCAATGGATATACTACCTTCACACACCTTCGGACACGACGTCCATTTTCAAACTTTCACCACATGAAATATGGGAGTATCTCTTCCTTTTTGAAAACCTAGTTTTGCTACTGCAGGGCTAAGCATTCATATCTACTCTACCCTAGATTTCCGATAACTTTTCCGGAATACGTAGTCCTTAGGGTGACAAGAAGTTTAGGGTCGGACTAGGGTTTGCTAAGCATCGGTTGTAACTCACTATATAAAATAACAAGTCGTAGAACATAGCATGCATGTTTTATAAACAAAATCACATTTCGTAAACTTGGGATTCAACATGATCAAGGGTGGAGAGCTTGCCTGGTAGTTCCTGGTTTTGATCCGGACACGGGGATGCTTCTGGTTCCTCCTGACGAACGTACCTCACACCGTCAACTACACGTTCGGGAAAAACCTCGGATAAGAAATCAACTTAACGAAAGCCAAATGAAGAAAATCCCACAAAGATCAACATGCATGCATTCTGGTTCCATGATATTTTTGAAAGGTTCAACATGTTTGGTTGCTATTAAAACATATATTTGTATGCATGAAATTTGAGTAGGTTTCATAAACGCCTTCTGCATCCTTTGAATCATGCAACATGTATATATATATATATATATATATGTTTCTATGCTAAGTCCAGAAGATTAAAGCTTTAACATGTTAGAAGCTTTGGAATAGGTCAAAAGTTCAAAAGGAACTTCAAAAGTGTTTGAATTTAAACAGGATATTTGAGTTACTTTCTGTTCAGCAAGAAAAGTTTGAATTTTTGAAAATCTGTTTGAACCAAAAGATGGTAAATATTTTTAGGATCAACTTTTATTTTGGAAGCTTTTCAAAAACCGGTCGTAGACCTTGAACCGGCTGAACCAAGATTAACAGTTCTCTGGAAAAACCGGACCGGCTGGTTTTCTTGTGGCGCGGTGACATCGAAGGCGCCTGGGCAAAGTGCACCTCCACTTATCCTGACCACGGGGCCCAGCCGATGGCTTAGGCCCACGGTCAGTGACCGGGAGGCGGCGTACCGCTTCGGAGGAGTTACCTCCCGTGACCCACTCGCTTGTTGAGGCCGAGCGGCTCAACCTGGTCCACCGGCGGCGAGGGAGAGGCGGCGATACTCCAGCGAGCCCTAGGGTTCTTGGCTATGGTGGCTTATTTGAGAAATTGAAAAGGGGATTTGGGTCGGCAAGGAAGGGGGAACTCAATGGTGAGGATGGGTTTTCCTATTGCTGCCCCTATTGCTCGGTTCCGACAGGTCAAAGGCGGTGGGAAGGTCTTGGTTGGAGATGGTGATTGGAACCTTCGAGGGAGGAACCGGTGGTGGCTTTGGTTCAAGGGGAGGGAGGGGAAGTGTGGCGATGAGCTAGCTCGGCACGCCTTTAATAGGCTGGTCACCGAGGGTAGTGGGGCAGCAGCCGCTGCGCTAGCTCGAGCTCGGCGGGGGCTGCGCGGCTAGGCCAGTTAAGTTAACGCTGAAGTGACCAGTGAGCAGGGGGATGGTGGAGACGTGTTGGTGGATGTTGGGTAGGACTGGCGTCCACGGGTGGCGGGTTGACACCGAGGAGTGGCATGAGGCTGATGCCGTGCACGCCCAGGGCAAACCAATGCGTGTCCTGTCCAGTATGTGCATGCGCATGCGACCTCTGATGCGTCGAGGAGTGCACGGTTATGTCTCTGGCATAGAGCTAACCCAAAGGAAAAGATTTGGAGAAGTGGACACTAAGTTGTGCGGAATAGAGTTGGCCAAGGAGCTTGCCAATGTTGGCATGAGTGGCATTGGAGTTGATCTATAGAGTAGAGTTGACCTATTGTGGATGGGGGCAGGTGCCTGAGGGTAGCAAGGTCTCTGGTAGAGAGTTTGGAGGCAGTTGGAGGAGGTTTGCATCTTGATTTCATGGGGAAGGAAAGATTGGAGCAATGTGTTTGATGGCTGGCATTCGAAATTTTTGAACTGGAGGCACTCATATTTTTGCACATTCGAGTTATTGGTACTTAGGTGAGCATTGTAGAATTTTCTAGAATTTTTCCGAGCTCTATTCATATGAGTTGCAGTTTAAAGCTAGGTTTTGCTCAAAATTTAAATTTGGATGTAATCAAAAATATTTGCACTGGACCCTCAAATGTTTTCTTATAAATGGGTGACAAATAGTTTTAGAAAGTTTCTGAAATTTTTCTAGAATTTTTGGGTGGAAGAAAACACATGAGATATGGATTTTAGGGTTTCTGCCTGATGGATAATTTATTAAGAGATGGGACGGCAGATTAGGTTTTAGGGTTTTGGGCGACGGCACGGTAGATGGGAGGCATGGGGAAGATTAGGATCCATGCCTGGAGGGTCGGGAGCAAAGATGGGTGGGTTGCCGCTTAGGGTTTAGGTTTGAGCAGTGTTCGTGCGTATATGGTGCGTGTGTTCGATTTAGGGTTTTGATGCACATGTGATAAGGGGGGAGTTATGACTTGGGTTCGTTGTGTAACGGTGCAACCTAACCCAAGTGATCCCATGAAATGACATGCTTCAAGAAGAACTGAAACCCAAATGAGCATGCAATATGACTGACACATATATGCATATACGCGTATTAGGGTTTAGGTTTTCGAAAATCAGGGTTACTTGAAAACAGGGTGTGACACTATCCGAGATGCTTCTCGAATAAGACAGTCGGGGGCTGGATAAGTATATGGCGAATTGGTGTACACATACGAGTAATAATTTTCTCGACCTACACAAAGGGAAAGGGTTCCGCACTGCAACCATCAGGGATGCGAGGAAAATCCCTTAACGTGTCTGCAGGTGACAGGGGAAGCCACTGAGCCCCCCACCTGACCAGACCTAAGGCCTGGTTGACTAAGCTCTCCGGTTCCGTAGTAACGTTCCCCAACCTCGAGTAAAGAAAGAGAAAAGGGGTACAAGTATAACTAGACCAACGGAACCCATACGCTCATTCGCGTCCTCGACTGCTTTGAGCAGAAGGCATCACATATAGAGTGTAATGCTGTTGTCAACGGGGCGAAAAACGTAGAACTTACTAGCTTATGTCCAGTACCTCTGCAACAAAGGAACACGAATTGTCGCTACAACCACGAAAGGCTGTATGAGGACCCCTTATCGCGTTTACTGATGACGAGGAAGCCAGGGAGCCCTCCATCCGACTAAACCTAAGGCCTGGTCAATCGCAGTTGTCGGTAAAGCAGCGCAACTCAAAAATCCTAAGTCAGGGGAAAGGGACGATGAGTTCGACAAGTCTACGACAACCCTCATGTCCGACAAGCATTTCACAAAGCAGACGAGTGTTTAAGAGAACAAAAAAACACACATGATTAAGTGCACAGTTACTAACCACTGTTTGTTACAAGTTCTTATTTTACCTAGCTAGACTAGATGCCTAGACCCTATCACCAAAGGCATATGCAGCACTCTGCACAGCATCAAGGAGCTCTTCTTCCTCACCAGCCAGCAGATCAGTTGCAAGAACCTCCAGGGACAAGTCCGGGTGACTACACCAGAGAAGGGCCAGAGCAAAGGCCAAGGCGTCTCGCACGCCTTGTTGGAGTTCGTCCTCGAGTAGCTTCTCAAGGATGGGCTTCAGCCGGGAGACTGAAGCCACGAGTTCCACCAGCCGGGCAGCGTGCGGAGGGCTGGGGAAGACGGTGACTCCGACTTCGACAAG
The DNA here is from genome assembly GCA_019208055.1 of Stipa capillata. Classification (NCBI taxonomy): domain Eukaryota; kingdom Viridiplantae; phylum Streptophyta; class Magnoliopsida; order Poales; family Poaceae; genus Stipa; species Stipa capillata. The sequence continues at coordinate 574,223 of JAGXJF010001519.1, read as the reverse complement.
CACCCGCTCGAGCGCGCAAAGGGCGCGCTCGAGGTCTTCCTCTAGTTTCCCCGCATAGGCTTGACTCCTTTGCAGGGAAGACTCTGCCTCTGACAGGCGGGCCCTCGAGACCTGGAGCTCAGACTCGACCACCTCCCACCTCTTCTCGGCGTCTTGGAGGAGCTTCATTAGATCCTCCTTCTCCGCCCGCCAGTTCCCAGACTCCCCGAGGCCCTTCTTCAGCTCCTCGTTTGCCGCTCGGCTTGCCTCCAGCTCAGTTTGAGCCTGCTCGAGCTAGGGGATCCGGGAAATGACGATCTAAAAGCAATAATGTTAGTATTGGTCACATTGTACCTTTTGTTACTAACTCTTCGACTTACCTGTAGCAAGGAGGTCAAACCGACACCTTCCGGCACCAGGGGCTCCGGCGCCGGGGGCTCAATCCGCTCGATCGGTGCTTGCACCGGCCTTGGCGCCCGGGGCTGCTCCTTGACGACGGCCCCCGCCGGAACTCCGGTTGGAAGGATGGTCACCCTAATCGGAGGAACTTCCAAATTAACCCTTCATGAAGACAAGAAACAAAAAGAAACGGCGAAAAGGACCACGAAAGAAACTTACCTTTGGCGTTTCGCCGGAGGAAGAGGTCCCTTCGACGAAACATCTGAACCTCGCTTTTCAGCAGAGGCCAGCGGCACCTTCCCCTTCGTCGTCGCGGTCTCCTCCTTGCGGATAGCCGGGGGAGGAGGCGTCGGCTCCCTTGGAAGAAAGCCACTCGCCTCATGCTGTCCGACAAGCTCACTTCTATTATCCTAACCAAGGAAAGACACGGGGCAGAACTAGTCGGGCGAGATTTCTAACCTGTGGTTGGGAATTTGGTGGAGGAGAAGGGGTCCGGATAGGAGAATCCACTCGACTAGCCTCCACCGCCGCCTCAGCCTCGAATGGACCTCCGACTCCCTCTTCGGGGGGCGGCACGATCTCTCCGAGGACTTCGACGTCCTCATCCTACACGGGGGCTCCAGCCCGCTCGGCCTCCGAGTCAGGGCCTCCGCGGCCTAATCGCTGCAGAAGAAAATCCGAAAGTTATTAACATTACTACTCGGATGACTTAGGACCAGATTAGGCAAAAGACCTCCAACTCATCGAAAGGACTTATCTTTGGTTGTCGGGGCTAAGCTTCAGAAGAGGCAGGGGCACGTCAGCCCGTCCGCCCTAGGGAGACTGCTCGAATAGGTTGTTCAACCTACTCTGAAGCTCCTCGGGGGACAGATCTACGCAAGCAAAAGAAGTCAAAAATAAGTGGGATGTCACATCGACTAGGACGGTACGGGAAGGGCAGAGTTCTTACCTGTATCGAAGTCCCTTGACTAGTCTTCTCTCTCCGGGACTATCCAGGCGGGATGGACCCTCGACCGAAGAGGGTTGATTCACCGCTGAAGGAAATCTTCCGCGACATCCCACACTGATAAGCCTTTGGCGGCGAGATTGGCGATGTCGTGGACGAAGGCCTTGAGCTGCTTGGTCTCATTCGGGGCCTCCACCCAGCACTTCGTCGAAAGGGAAGCTAGGCCTCGGTAGTGGATCCCGGAAAAAGGTGGGGGCTGGTAGTAGAACCATCGGGAATGCCAGCCCGACCAGACGACTTTCAGGAAGAGGAAATGTAGGCGTTGAAGGATCAAAAATGTCGACTAGAGGTGGGGTGAATAGGCGACTACAAATTTTAACCTTTAATTAATTGCTTTTAGGAAAGTGCGGAATATTAGTTCTCTAAATGTGCAACTAAGTGAGTCAACCTATATGACACAATATGAAAAACTCAATGATGAACACAAGGAATACAAGCTAGACCACACAATCACAATATAGATATGAATATGAAACAACCACAAGTTAGAGACGAAGATTTAACCCGAAGTTCACACCCTTGGGAGGGATGCTAATCTCCTTGGAGCGGCGGAGACTCAACAAAGCACCTCATGACACAAAGTCTCGCCTTCTTCTCATTTGAGCCTCGGCAAACCAAGCCCGAGCTCAAATAACTCGTGGTAGACCTTGAGGTGGCCTCCAAACCTTCACAAACGATCCCGGAGCACAAATCCACACCTTGGAGGCTTCCAGGAGACACCAACCGTCTAGGGATCCCCACAATCCCAAGAGTAACAAGCAAAGTGATGAACTCAAGGGGGATTCAAATTTGGCTTGTTGGGATTGTAGATCTAGGTCTCCTCTTTCTTTTCCCTCAACGGCTTGATGAGATTTGAGCACTCGAGGAGATTTGAGCACTAGGGGAGGAGATCCTCAAGCTTTGGAGCTTAGAAATGGTGGAGGAGAGAGGTATTCAAAAGCTGTAGGTTGGATACCCCTTGGAGAAGAAGGGGTGGGCCTTTTATAGGTCCCCCCGAAATCTGCCCGTTGGGGCTCTATGCGCATGGTCCGGAGTTCCATCCGGAACCTTCGGACCCAACCTCCAGACCACCCGGATTCCGGGCTGTCGTCCGGACAGCCTTCTAGGTGAGTCCAGAGGCTACTGGACTCATCCGAAATTCCATCCGGAATCCATCCGGGACACTGTCACCCGGAGGTTCAGCCTGGAACCTCCGGACCTAGACTCCGGGCCAACTTGGAATCCGAGCTGCCTCCGGACAGCCTTCCGGGCGAGTCTAGAGGCTACTGGACTCGTTCGGAAATCCATCCGAAAGCCATCCGGATTCTGAGCCACCCGGAGGTTCGGTCCGGAACCTCCGGACCTAGCATCCGGATCACTGCAGAGAGCAAAAGCAGGGTTGAAAAATAAGGCTTCTCACATGCTCTCTGTTGGGGTTTTTCTCGAACATGGGATGTGGATGAAAGATCTTATAGAAAATTTGATACCACCCTCTTGTTCATCACATCACCCCTCTTAATAGTCCGGCTTTCCTATGACTCAATCATAAGATAAAATTGCATAAATTTAAATACGCCATCTTCTTCTCTCCTTTTTGCTTAGGGGGGTCTCCGACCACCTTTGCTTATCAACGCTCGGACTAACACCTGTTCATACACTTTGTAAACGTGGTTAGTCCCCTAATCACTTGTCATTTACACCAAAACCCCACTTAGGGGCTTAGATGTCCTTTCAGGCGTCCTTCTTCCCTTCCCGGAGTCGAAACCCGGCGCCGTCGATGACTCCTCCGCTGCTGCCCTTCATCAGGCGGAGGTTGTAGAAGAACCTCCACAGCTCCAGGCTCGGCCGGATACCGAGGTACGCTTCGCACAGATGTGCGAAGACTGCCAGCATCAGGACCGAGTTCAGGTTGAGATGAATCAACTCGATCCCATAGAACTGGAGCACAAGGAGGAAGAAATGCGAAGGTGGGAACTGGAGTCCGCACCTAAAGAAATCCGCGAAGACGACGACCCAGTCCGTGTCCGAACTGGGAACCATCTCCTTCGCGGCCCCCTCGGAATGGTACGAACACCTCCGGGAGGATTACCTCCTCCGCCACAAATCTCTTAATGGCGGCGGAGTCCATCACCGAGGCTTCGAACTCGGGACCGGATGACAGAGATTTGCTCCCCCGAGGTATCTCCTGATGGCTTCTTGGGCTCAGGGGACTTCTTCGTGGCGCTCTTTTTGCCCATTTCCGCCGGATGGTCGGAAGCGATGGAAGCGGAAAGATTTGGGCGCGAGGAAGAAGATGGTGGGAAGTCTAAGGAACAGAGAGCAATGCGGGCAAAACCCCAACTCTTGGTTTCTTAAAGATTCTAACTTTCGCCTGACCGAGCACGGTTAACGGCACAATCTGTTCCATCGCATTTAATGCGGACAGTTGCTTTTCCCGCATACGAGACGTTGCGCGGGAAAAAGAGGGTCTGACAAACCCACGACCCCGACAAGCGTGCTACGTTACGACTAACGTCAGCTGAACAGTAGCGCAGAAAAAGGAAAGATTCTTCATCACCACGCGAAATTTCCGCCACGACGGTTCGGTTTTCTAGAAATCCACCAGGCCAACGCGTGTCCATGATCGACGGGTCAGATTAAATCAAAAAAGCTTTTGGGTTTCCAAGGACTATTTCGATAAAGCTATCACGACTACTCGGTAGAGATTGTACCTACCTGGGAAAGTTGTCGATAAGGATTACTCGGTTCGCCTACTCGGAGCCACTCCTCGAGAAGGGTAGATTTCATACAGAATAGTCATGACCTCACTTCACGTACTGATGGGGGGCTTGACGATGTATAGTATGGTATCCCGTATATTAGGAAGTATCCGCATACGATTCCTTGGATTACTAGAGTATACCACGTACCCGGTAAGGATTCCAGGATGGTAAGGTAACCCCCCCTCCTCCCCCGGTAAGGAGGAAGGATACCCTTAAACTAGAAAGTCAATCCCGACGTTTAAGGAAGCCAGAGTTCTACTCGGGCATAAGTCCATGTCCAGTACGACTAGATGAACCCCCTATAAAAGGATGAGCAATCCCATAGGGGAGGACATGTCAAGTTAGATCCAAGGGTGGTTAGATCCAAGAAAGATCCAAAAGCCCTAGCTTGTTCCTACGAGAAGACCCGCCACCTCGAAGGAGTCGGCTTAGTGGAATTAGTCGGATTAGTCTACGATTAGGCCTAGGATAGCCACTAGCCTTCATATCCCTTGTAAGACATTCTCCAGTTAATATATACGAACAGGACGTAGGGTTGTTATCCTGAGGGAGGCCCGAACCTGTATAAAAAGGGCGTTTTCCTTGCCATTATACATCTGGCCTTGTGCCCTAGCGGTCCCTACCCTCATACATACACATTCCACGAATACCGTAAGATCGGCGGTTTACCGATCGTTGACAGATATTATGTCCTTCAGCTTAGTTTTCTTTCTTTTGTCCACAATCTATGTGTCCTGACTTTGGAACGTAGAGGAACTCCCTTTTTCAAAAAGAAAACCTAGGTAATGTTTTGTTTTTATTCAACTTAACTAGTATACTCTCGATACTAATTAATCCAACTAGTAGTGGTGAGCTCACAGTGGGTGCGCGTGGGGGTTAGTGCACCCACTCTATTTTTGCGGCCCTTGATATTCATTTTGCCACAGTCCTATTTTCTTTTGTATCGATTAAAGCTAGAGCACCTTTTTATATGCATTCAAGGTGTCTCATTCATTAGTAAGCTAATATGAGGAATCTTTTTATTTTTGTTCTCTGTTCGCCACTGCCAACTAGCCCCTCACCCAAAACATGTGTGTCGTCCGGATAGAGCCCTAGAGAAAAAGATAAACTATGAGGATAAAATGTGAAGTTACGTACCTGCTAAAAGGAAGCACGGAGGGAAAGACATGTACAATAGTGTGGCATCATACATATTTTCACGTTTTATAGGTTTATTTCTTTGACATCAAGAAAATAAGATACCAATAAAAGATGGATAACAATCTCTTAAAAAGAGATGGCTTAGGTACGAGTCTCTCGAGAAGTATATAATAGATAGCAAGATGCATTAGTAAAAGAGCTAACAGCTATTTACCATTGCACAACTCTGAGCTTGGACATGCGCTAACAAGTACTCACGTACGGATAGAGCGAGCTTCTGGTTTTCTCGCTCCCTCGCCGGATCGATACACGCGGTCGCATGGTCGGCTACACGAATAGTATACGTACGTCGCTACGGCCGGCTCCACGCATCAATCCATGGATCAAATCATTGCAGGTCCTTGTCCCCTTGCGTCCATCACTCTATACGTGTATGGTGCCCATTCCTTACTTGCAGCAATGGAGCTACGTCGTAATTCATCTATTTATTTTTCAGAAAAAAGAGAGAGCTAGGTGGTGGCGTTGTCAGCTTTCTATTCGTCCGATCGACGCACTCACGCGAGAGGCTAGCTAGCGAAACAATAATTCTACCGTCGTATGATTGATCCGTCTCACTCACTCAAGGATAATCAAGATATGCATGTCCTGTCACTCATGGACACGACGATGGTATCTTGTGTGGCGTCGTCGAGACCGACCGATCGATCGATCGCTAGCTGATCCGGGATTCTAATCGATAGGCGAAGTGTAGCTCGATTGAAAGCAACGTATTTAGAATATCTGTGAGCGTCGTTGCGATGACGAGTCCTGACGAACAGAGTTGATCAGAGAAGAAGAGTTGGGACTGCTTTCTCACGTAATTACTCACCACTATTTTCACTTCCGATCGCCAAACTCCGATGCAAGTTACCAATAGGTCTATCCGGTGCGAAAGATCATCCGACATGGGTACGTAGCAGTTTAGCAACATACTTATGTGGTGTCGAAGATGCTTTTTTCCTTGACCTTACGTGGATCGTGGCATTGTTTTCCATCCGTAGTTTTAGTGCTTGTACATCGCAATAAATTGTGGCCGTGCACAGCCGGAGAAAGTTACTATCTCTTTTGTTATAAAAGAAAGAGAGTATTTGGTGCGGAAGATCACCGTGGATTCCTAGCTTTGCCATGCCAGTCGAAAGGCCCAGGCCACGCTAGAACAGGTTGTACGCGCGTACATACCCCTGAACTTCTAATTTGATCGCGTCGAATTTTCTGAAGTATCATCATAACTAGTCAATGCTTGTGACGCCGAGAATAGCAAGACAGTTATGCGCTCAAAATATCTCGATCCGTTGACGGAGTCTGCTTAATTAGGCCATTCGCGACGGGGGTCCTAGGCGACGACGGGTACGACCGCAACATGCCGGCTGTTCCAGGACAGCTCCCGACGCGTTGGCTCCAGTGCGCGCGCGCGCGCGTCGCCAACAAAGATTCCCAGCACGCATGTCCAACCGCCAAAGCTCTCACCGTCGATCCGTTGTTCTGTTCTGCTCTCACCTGCACTTGCACCACCTCTCGTGTACACCTGGCCCTGGTGACGTGGCCCGTTGATAAATGATTCAAAACCGAAGTTAATTATTACACTCCCTTGCACACTACTTTCTCTATACAAGTATATAAGACGTATTTTAATCGGTTAATATAATTTTTTTAACTAATATTATTTTATTAATAAAGAGTTATATGATATTAAATTAATATCATTAGATAAAGAGTTAAAGATTTATTTATGATTATAATTTTATATTATATAAATCATATATTAATTGAGTAATTAGCTATCAAAGTCTTATTTTAACCAATCAAAATTATATATGTAAACAGAGAGAGTATGATTTTCTAGACCAATGCTTGGCGATGAGACATGTGCGATGATGTTACGTTACATAGGGAGATAAAGTAGGAGTGAGGAGTTTCGACCTTACGAAGCCATGGTCTCACCCTCTAACGCAGTTGGATGTTGATTGTTTCACATATGGATGTGTGAAGCTTTTTTAGTTTTTCAGTTGTATAATCGGGTTTCCAATACTGATTTACCTAGATTTTCGTGTAGATGCATAAAAAATTTACCCACTAGCTATACAGTATATTCCAATAATTTTTTGGGGTGTAAAGTGACATGATTAGTACTCTACAATTTTTTAATGTATACAGTAACACAAATCCTAATACAGTATCCAATTGTGATAGGCGATGGAGCTATGACTCCATAGAGTTGAGAAACGTTTCTCAAAGAGCAGTTCTGTGACATGAAAGTAGTGCATATGAGTTATATATGTATGTAGGTATGAATATCTTATAAAGCCTGTTTGATCTAGAGCCAACTCTTGCCTTGCCTAAATTGGGCAAGCTAAGTAAATTTGGTTCTTCATAAGATGCTACGTTAAGGCCGTAGGTGAGCTGTTCCATAGTTTTTTTTTCCCCGCAAAACCACATTATACTAGTGAAAATGAAAAATAATCTAAAAATAATATAAAATTTGTAGATAATTGTGTATTTGAACTCAGAGTGTTGCAGCGTTAGCACTGCCATAGAATTGGTTTGGCACCAATATTCGATGATGCCGCAAGTAATTGACATGGATTGTTTCTAAGAAACCAATCAATTGTCTTGCTAAGTTCTAACTTTGACTTGCCCCAATTTTGACAAGGCTCTTTGGCCACAGTTCAACCATGCTCATAGTCGAGTGAAACGAATGCAGGGTGAATAAGTGAAGTGATAATCACGTGGAAACAATGGTAAGAGGAAATCTGTTCAGCTCGATTCAACTGGCGCAGCACATGACCGAGTAGTCTGTTCACCTAATTAATTGTTGGTCGGAAAGAGGTGTTGCGGGAGGGAGGCGCCAAACCGTACGTACCCTGTCCCCTTCGCCACGTCTGACAGGGACGCCTCCGCTTCTCTGCGCTTGACCGCTTCCGCGATGCTGCGATTTTGACAAAATCAATCATTCTGCCGTGTGGGCCCATCGCTAATTGCCTCCTGCACTGCAACCTCCTGGACGTACACGTATTTTGCATGTAGGTGGGCAAAAAAAAAGGTCTGGTGCAATCAAGACAAGACGCGTGTCCCCACGGTCCGACACGTAGGCGGATCTACCCCTACGCAGGGCTAATCAACAAACTAATCCACTCGTATCCACGTCGCCAAGCACCGGATTACTACTAATTAACAACCCAAACAGCGTGCTAATCGCGCTTCCCCGTCCCGTCCCGGGCGCAGCCCAGCCGTGCGAGGTACGCCGTACGCGACGAGGAGGGCGCGCGCGCGAATCTCCAAGCTTGAGGTGGCAGCGTGGTGTTCGCGGGCGAACAGCGTGGCGGTTTCCATGTCGGCCAGGTGGGCCCTACGCGCCCCTTCATACCCCTCCCGGCACTATGGGCGCCACATACCCGTTGACACGTGTCCAGGGCGGCCCACTGGGCCCCGGCCGTACGTACGTGGTGGGTCCCGCGCGCTGCTTCCCGTGTTTCTTTCGTCCTCCGTATAAACTAGAGCGTAGCTTACGATCTCCATGACCATGACCATGATGCTACGAGGACGATGATGCAACCGTACCGTCTTCCTCAGGTCAAAAGAGAAAAAAGACGTACCGTCTTTCCTTCTGTTTCTGCTGCGTCATTTGCGTAGACCAATGCGCATTGCACGGCCTACCAAATCCACGACGCCCACACAATGAATAGTTGCTTCCACGACTTCTTTACAAAGGTTACCGTAACCAAGCCCAAGGAATTGAATCTGTTTCACGTTGTTTGTTCGAGAACCTAAAGATTACAGACTCTACGTCGATCACACAAAGTCGTAACTCACAAATCTCGACTGATGAATCCAGACATGCATGCATGCATCAAAGCAAGAAACCAGAGCACACAGATCTCAAGTATGTCCCCAACTACAAAAAATAACACGCATAAAATATAGATCCATCATAAGTTAACTAGCCGAAGCTGCCATCACCCTTCTCTTCTTCCTATTTTCCTGTGTATCCACTACCGGCAACAAGCCACGTACAAGCTTCCCCTGCCGCCGCTATCCGCGAAACTACTCTCTCGTCGAGCCCCATGTGTCCATGATGCCACGCGTCAGCATCCTATGCCAATGCTCCCATGCGGCAACACGTCTTCCGCCTCCTCGATAAATACCCGCCTTTCGCGCTCTCACTCCGAATTTACAGCCACCTCTAAACTTCTCTTACCATTTCTCGCGTGACACCACGGCTGGTAGTTTATCTCCGATGCCGCCGCCGCCGCCGAACCAGCCCACAAGCCGGCGGCTGCTCGCTCTTCCCGCGGTGTGCCCGTGCGAGGGCATCGCGCCGGGGCCGCTGCTCGCCTCCCTACTCTCCCTCGCTTCCGACGTGGCGAGCCGCAGGGCCGGCGACGCCACCGCCTTCCCCGTGCTCCGGCGCGGCGTGCGCCAGGCCGTGCGCATCGCGGGCCTCCTGCTCGCTTTCCTCGAGGAGCTCCAGGACGCGGCGACGTCGACGGCGGCGACGCTGCCGTACTCCTCGGTGCTCGGCCTCACGGAGCTGCACGTGGCCATGCAGAAGATACGGTTTCTGGTCACGGACTGCGAACGGCGGGGCGCGCGGATGTGGGTGGTAGTGAACGCCGGACTGGTGGCGTCTGATCTCAGGCTGTGTCTCGGGTCCGTCGCGGCGGCCGTGGACGCGCTGTCGAGGAGTGTCGCGGATGTGTCCGTGGAGGCAGGGGAGCTCGCACGGCTGGTGTCGGATCAGGCGTGGCGCGCGGAGGTGCGGCCGGACGCCGGCGACGAACTAGCGGTGCGGAGCATGCGGTCCATCATGGATCAGTTTAAGGAAGGCGTGGCGCCGAATGCCGAGGATGTGATGCGGGTGCTCCACCGGGTCGGGGTCGGAAGCTGGTTGGAGTGTTCCGAGGAGATCGCTTTCTTGGATGGCGAGCTGTCGGCGCGGTTGGACGTTGGCGACGAGAACAGCAGCGACGCCGTCCTCATCAACAGCTTAATGGCGTTTCTGGTGTACTGCCGCGTGGTGCTGTTCGATCACATTGACTCGAAGACGGCGGATGCGGGGGCGGTGCAGCCGGCGAGGTGCCCGGAGTGGATTAGACCGGAGGCGCTGCAGTGCCCGATCACGTTGGACCTTATGAGCGACCCCGTGACGGTGTCGACCGGCCAGACGTACGACCGCGCGTCCATCACCCGGTGGATGAAGGCCGGGTGCCGCACGTGCCCGATCACCGGCGAGAGGCTCCGCACCACCGACGTCGTCCCGAACGTCGCGCTGCGCGGGATCATCGAGCGGATGCTGCTCAGCAACGACGTCTCGCTTCCGGAGCCGAGCGCCAGGTACCGCCACGGGGACGTCAACAACACCGCCGTGCCATTCAGCCCGATCGCCACCGGCGCCGCGCGGCTCTCAGTCGCGTACATCGTCGCGCAGTTCTCGAGGGGCTCGACGGAGGAGCGGAGGAAGGCGACGTGCGAGGCCCGCAAGCTATCCAGCACAGCGCGTTCTACCGAGCGCGCTTCGTCGAGGCCAACGCCGTGCCGTGGTTGCTGTGCCTCCTCTCCTCCACGGACGCGTCGGTGCAGGACAATGCCGTTGCGTCCCTCCTGAACCTCTCCAAGCACCCCGGTGGCCGAGCGGCGCTCGTCCAAGCCGGAGGCATCGGCCTCGTGGTCGACGTCATCAACGTCGGCGTCAAGGCCGAGGCGCAGCACAACGCGGTTGCCATTCTGTTCTACCTCTCGTCGAACGCCGAGCACGCCGAGGAGATAGGCCGCATCCCAGAGGCCATCCCGACGCTGGTGCATCTCATCCGGGACGGCGCGTACCGCGGCCGGAAGAACGCCATGGTCAGCCTCTACGGGCTGCTCCTGTGCCCGAGCAACCACGCCAAGGCCGTGGCCGCCGGCGCCGTGGCCGCGCTCGCCGTCCTCCTGTCAGGCGACCGCGATGACCTCGCCTGCGACACCGTCTCGCTGCTGGCGAGGATCGCCGAGCAGCCGGCGGGCGCACTAGCCGTACTGGCGTGGCCGGGGCTAGTTGCCCGCCTCGTGGAGTTCCTCGCCGCGACGGCATCTCGGTCCGGGAAGGACCACTGCGTGGGGCTGCTGGTCTCTCTGTGCCGACACGGCGGCGACAAGGTGGTGGCCCTGCTGGGCAGGACGCCGGGGCTGATGGCGTCTCTGTACTCCCTCGTCGGCGACGGCAGCCCGATGACGAGCAAGAAGGCAGGGTCGCTGCTGAACGTGATCCGCCGGCATTACGAGCTGACCAGGCCGTCAACGCCGGCTCCGGCGCCGCCGGACGCCGGTGACCGTGTTGTTCGCGTTCTATAGCGCACGACAAGATCGAGACCTCTCGTAAGTACAGCGTACAGCTAGCGTGATAGATACGTGACCATTTTTGTTTCGATCTTAGCTCGCGTTTTAGAAGAGCTCGGACTGAATTTTGCTTCTTTTCCCCCTTCTTTTTTGTTATACGTCGCGATTGCTATACGTACATATACACGTTGGAGACATTGGATTGGTGTTTGTAACACCTTTGTCGTTGTGTTGTACATATCTGTGTCAAGTTGGTTTCTGTGTTCACTGTGATGATTTGAATGCGTGATGTACTGATGGATGAAGATAGTCGTGGCATATTTTTCTGATGGGAACTGAACGTACTGACACTGTAACATTAGAAAATATCATGCGGGATCATGCGAGTTTGAAATTAACATCAGGGTGTTACTGCATGCATGTCAGATGGCCTCGGTCAGTATTACACTGAGACGTTAGTTTTTTGATCTGTACATGTTTTCAGTTTTACTGAGCTAATTTTATAGAGATATTTGTTGTGATAATCTGATCCAGTTGCGGTGTCTCTTCGGCTATGACACCTTACAGCCCAGAGGTCGCTGTGATTGGAACAGATCGTACAAGAAGCACGCAAGAAAAAAACTTGTATGTTGCCTGGTGGTGCTGCTATCTTTGTAATCTTGTCTTGTCCGGGTGGGTCGTAATAGTTAAATATTACTATTTTTCCATTTCTTATGGTAACAATCCAGCCCGTCTAGCTCAGTTGGTAGAGCGCAAGGCTCTTAACCTTGTGGTCGTGGGTTCGAGCCCCAGGCGCTGTTATTTTTTCTCACTCTTGGCAGTAATTTTTTTTACTTCATGTTAATTCAACCGAGTAGATTTTCATTTCCTCATTCGTTAACCTTTTTTTTTCAGTTGGACTCCCTGTGCAAATCACCAAGAGATACGCCACACTAATAATTCTTTCTGCCTGTGTATGCAACTCAGCAGTTGGGTTGGCGTGTCACTGCTACAGTACAGGTCTGGTACAGTAACAAGCCGACAACGATTATTGTAGCATACATTTTGATCAGATGGTTTGACCAATGAGCAAACGATTAGCTGGTCAAATGATAGTCTAATCTCGGATGCAAATCTTGCAGTAGTGGAGGTGATCATCCACGTACGTAGTACTGCGGCGTGCATGCGGAGCCGACGTGTTCCCTGACGGGTGTACCAATCACGGTTCACGTGAAAGGCTTGGTTAGTTCATCTGCACGTTAGACTAGCAAAGGGAATGAATAAATGAATAGAGTGATAATGCTTTGTGCGATCTCTGCCACGGAGTGCATAAGAAATGGGGTGGGCGGTGGCCACCATGTTGAGTTGAAAAAAAAGGAAAAATGGTATATTTTACGTGCTAACTGCGATCAATTTTGGATCTGGCCCCACTCTTCACGTAATGCCAAAAAATCACGGCGACTCGCGTGACACACGACGCGTGGCTCGTGTCAGACTGGCCTAGTGCGACGCATCGCCGTCGGACCCGCGCCCTGCGACGCTCCAGTCTCGCATCCGCCGAGTGCGACTCTGGCAGTGTTGCATCCGCCGAGTGCGACGCTGGCCAGCTTGACCTCGCCGCGCTCAGCGTTTTTTTCCCGCTTTTCGCTTTTGAGTTTTTTGGAGCACTGATGAGATTTTGCAAAAAAAAAGTAACTATGTTAGTTGGTTTGGAGAGAAAAACATGAGTATAAGCATAACAAAATAATTTTGAAGAGCTGTAACAAAATTTAATATTTTGCTATAGCATGTATTAAACCCACAAATAATTTTTTTTAGAACGAGAATAAGGTGATATATTGCATAGAAATAAACAAACTCACGATAATCAGCCTCTTCCTCTCTTATGCCTTGGTGGCATGTGATCAAAAGGGAAGGTGAACTGTGACTGCGGTGTTGGATTGGTCCGGAGATTGGAGGGCAGAGTTTGCTGACTGTCTTGCGTAACATCCGGCTATGTAGGAATCTGGCTGTGAGGAAGCTCGTCAGGTTGAAACAAATTGTCTATCCAATGATGGCGCTGAGAGCCCTCCGCCATATCGTGGGATGACGCACCCTGGTAAGCAGGTCCTCCAACGAGGGACTGATACTGAATATTTGAAACAAAACACGGGTTCTGCACAGGAAAGGCACTCTCCTCCATCGGTGAATCGAGGTGGTGTATTGTCTAAAAAAATAATCGTAATTAAATGTGTAATATTAAATTAAGCAAGCAAATAGTTAGTAGGTTAAATTTAAACTTTCGTACCTCTCTGCTTGCACCTCCATGAGAGCTCTGGCCCTGCGCGTACGGCGATTCCATATCGTACTGAGGCGACAAAGTGATAAATTGCATACCAAAAATAATTTAAAATAATTTTAGCACTTATTTTCTTTATTGATTAGAAGATAGCACACGTACCTCTGTGCTTGAACCTCCTTTAGGGCTCTGGCCCTGCTCGTGCATCCTCAGAGGACCTGTACTAGCTCTCCTAGACGGGTCTCTCACGAGTGTCATGTTAGGGCGTATGGACGACTTGAAACGTAGGCATCAAGGTCAGATAAACATCAGTATGACCACGGAGTATCGTATGTAGATTACATGCGGAGTATCATTCAGTTTAGATAGCATACCTCCCCAAGTGCGCCTCCCTCATAGCTCTGGCCCTGCTCGTGCTCCTCGGAAATCCTGTATGAGCTCTCCAAGACGAGTTCCGCATGAGCGTCGTGTCAGCTCGCATAGTCGGCTACGGATGCAAGCAGTACGGTAAAGTTAACATGAGCATGAGTAAGATAACCTCCGACGTTTAAAAAGACATACCTCTCGATCTCGACATCCAGAAGCGGATATTGAACCACGGGCCTGACTTGGTCCTGCCTCACTTGGACGCTCTAGGCTTGATCATGCCTCACTTGGACGCGTGGACCTCTGCTCGGGCATGTTCAACGCTCCGCGTATTATGTCATCAGACCGACCGCATCTTAAATTCTTCAAAATGCCCTTCGCATCTTTGTACATTTGCTTTGCCTTTCGTATAAGGGAGCGGTCCTGATTATGACTTGTGCGAATGACAGAAGCGGCAGTATCCTGAATGCGCAACGCCCTATCGAACTGTGTGAAAAGATCGTCACGTACTTGAGGGTTGAAATTCGTAACTCACAACCTCATACGATTTCTTACCATGTCATCACGAACCGAAGCTCTGTACCGATCCATCGCTAACCGTAGTTGGTGTGAATGCGGGAGTGAAGCTGGTCTTGATGGTGGAGTAGAAGTGAGCCTAGTGCGCGTCCTCGGCACATACCAGCGTATGTATTCGTCATACGTGCGCTCGTCGTACGGCCTGCATATAACTTCATATTGTAATTATCCACATTTATATAATTGTTGGCACACATGAAAGCTATTTACCGTTCTTCCCGGATGACCTCTAGTGGAGCCCTATTATCCCAACTGTCCTTCCATACGCGTTGCACCCCCCTCCAATCGTCGTCTTTTCTGCTTTTCTTGTCCTGCCTGTGTTACCAATATGACATGACAAAGGGTATTTTAGAGAGCAACTGTACAGAAATGAAAATATTTATAAAGTTCGATTGTGACTTACTCATGAACCTTGTTCTCGAGCTGTCTATTATCTAGAGGGGGGACATATTGGAAGAGACCAAATTGTCTCATGACACGTCCCGGTGAATACGGTTCCACCATGTGTGAGAATACAAGGTGCGAAGTTGTCAACCAGAGATGCCTATCCATGAAACACTGAACGGACAACCCTGCAGGCGCGACACTGTTTATATGATCTTCTGTCCAGGGAAACCATATGACGCCATTTTGTTGCAACATCTCGAACTCCTGGTGGTAGAACACGTAGCACCGGGCCGACACTTCTTGAGCCCATGCTAGCTTGCCGTATGTCCACCTAGTCCCCATAGTTGGGCCACCGCTGTATTCCTCTCCTACGGGGTACGGGTGGACCGGAACTTATCATTATCATTATTGAAAAAAAATTACCTCAACTTCAAGCTTGTCACTTGATCAACAATATATTCTACTAAACGAAATGCTAATTTTAAGTTTGCTTACCTTATTTTTCCTTCTATCCTTTTCTCCTTTCTATTCTTTCTCTGGACCACTTCTAGCAGCAAGTGAATGGACAAGAGTACAACAAGCTACTGGAGAATTGAAGTGAAGTGAAGAGAGTGACATTTGAGAGGTGCAGGGGATGAGGAGAGAGATAACAATATGCTAAAGTTTAATAACATGTCAAATATTCTCATTTAGCTAATTTTGACTAACATAACAACTCATTATTACTGTCATTTACAAAATAAATCATCTCATATTAAAACTTACCTCTTGATCTGTAATATATTCTACTAAACGGAAAGCTAAATTTCATTTTACTTACCAAATTTTCTCTTCTTTCTACTTCTCTTTCTCTTGCCTCTGGACGAAATATAGCAGCACAAGAACACAAGAAAGCAGGAGGTGGGAAGAAGCACCGACGCCAGAGAGAGAAATGAGCTGCGGGGGGCCTAAGGGGGGGCTCGGGTGAGATTTTAAGGGAATAAATTCATCTGCGAATTGACGAAAAGCGAAAGCAACAAATTTCACTGTGTTCCCGTGCTCAATGCTCAATTTGTCTACCCAAAAGTCACTCGGTTCCCGTTCTCGTGCTACTGAAAAGCGAAAGCGAATGCACGCGTCACAAATTGGAAAAAGCGACGGTATGCCAGGCCCCGCCCCTGTCTTTCCCGCGCTCAGCCAGTGCTCCAAGCTGCTCCCAAAAACTCAAAAGCGAAAAGCTGCGGCCAGTGCTCCAAATTGCTCAAAAGCGAAAAAAATTCAAAGTGAAAAGCGGGGAAAAAAAGCGCTGGCCAGCGTCGCACTTGACGGATGCAACACTGCCAGCGTTGTACTCGGCAGATGCGAGACTGGGTCGTCGCAGGGCGCGGGTCTGACGGCGGTGCATCGCACTCGGCTAGTCCGACACGAGCCACGCGTCGTGTGTCACGTGAGTCGCCGTGATTTTTTTGGCATTGCGTGAAGAGCGGGGCCAGATCCGGAATTGACCGCAGTCAGCGTGCCAAATGTGCCATTTTTCCAAAAAAGAAGGGTACCCGACCCGAGGCAGGTGAATGGAATTGATCCCTTCCTTTCTCATCCTGTGTATTCTTTGATCCGAGGTAGCCGTTCCGTTTTATAAAGTAAGGGCCTTTGGATCCATAGGAACTTTGAAAAATTATAATTTTTAAGAATTTTTTCTACATATCCTGTTTGATTTGTAAGATTATATTTCATTATTTTTTAAAGGATTCTCTACTACATTTCATAGAAAATTGACTCAAACCTCTTTAAAATATATCTTTTTCTTTCCTATGGTGTAATAAAAAAACGTTGATGTAGCTTTAATTATTTAAGATTCAAGTGAACATGACTTCGCAATTATATGTTTTTCCGATTCACTACTACAGAACGGCTCATCCTGGACGGCACATCGCAGACGGTTACTATAGCCCGTTGAAAGAGCATCTAGGCCCCAAGTTGGTTTTGATTGTTAATGGCAACTCAAACTGGAATCTAACGTTTACATTGAGTGTAGGCAGGTTAGTAGGTTCTAGAAAGAAGGGTCATCAGGGAAAGGATGACCACCAAAAAGGGTACAAGGGTGGTTTCCAGGACTAAGAAATGACTGTGCTAGGCAGTTGTGCCACAGCTGTGAAGAAGCCGGTGCTGTGCGAGGAGTTGCAAGCAAGGTGATGGTGGCTTGATGCGTCAAGGGCCGTGACTGCAGTTGGTGGGCAGGTAAAGCCTAGATTTGCTAGTTTCTTTGAGTCCGTAGGAAAAACCCGTACTATCAAGAGGGATGATGCAGTAATGATCTATGGAGGTTCTAGTTGCTCAATGCTCAGGATGTTGGACAGTGGCACTAATGCGTTGAGGTTAGTGGCCCTGTGTCAACAGTTTTGCACAAGTGTGAAACTGGTTTTGTGCTTGCACTCTATAGTGCTAGTAGTAGAAAACCCTAAGGGTTAGAGTCACCAGTGTGACACAGCTGTGTCGCAGGTAGTCTAGCGCTCTGTGACTCAGGTACATCTCTGTACCAGGGGAGAGCTTGTAAACGCTAAGGGACCTGCGCTGCGATGGCTTGTCTGCTGAGTCGGAGGGCCGTCGGAGGTTCTCTCCTTATTAGGTTTTAGAGAGTGTTGTATGCTGAGGGCATGTCGTGTGCCAGGACCGGCCTGAGTAGTGCTGCTACGTCAGTTAAGGGTTCACCTGTGTCAGCCTCCGGTGACACAGGTGTCGGTCTGCCCGAGCCAATTATAAGTTGGGCGTAGTGTGTAGCTGTGTCACCGGTGCCTGTCATGGTGGTTCACTTAATCTTACGTGGCAACAGTGTAACGGTCAAGTTCCTGCGAACCCTATATATAGGGGACCAGGGGAGGTCTTAGACCTCAACCAATCAACTTTTGCCAATCCAGTAAATCATATTCAACCGTTACAAAGCCTCTTCCCACCGAACAAAAGCCAAGGTTTCCTAAGTGTCAGTTCGGGTGAGTTAGAGTTCTTGAGCAAAGAGCATTGGTTCCTCCAAGAGTTGTTACTATTGAATCTGTTACTCTTGGAGTGTCTACTCCTAGATGGGTGTAGGAGTCGCCGGTATTACCCGAGCTTGTGTGGGCTGAACCAGGCATTTGTGAAGGTGAATCGAAGTCTACCTGCTGCAAGCAAAAGGACTTTCACAAGCGAAGGAAGAGGCCTGAACGTCAGGTACTCGGAGAACAAGCACGATTTGGTGCTGGCGATCTCTTCGGAGTAGCCTCTCCAACGGAGACGTTCCACTTTATGAAGAGCTGGGAACTTCGGTGAAAAACACACTGTCTCCTTGAGTACTTTACTGTATTGTCTTTAGCTTCCTGCTTGCTTGCTTGCTTGTGAGATCTTAGACTTATTCTGTTCATCTGTTATAGATCTCCTTTATACCTTTGTTTCATTAGCTGTGTCTCAGTTGCTATATATCTTATCTCACACCTGGGTCAGTTACCTGTTACACAGGCACATTGATTGCTCATCATTTACTAAGTCCTTAGAACACCTGTGTTAGGCACTTATGTGATAGCTGCATGCTAATTTACACACTATCTGTTGCCTGTGTCACTCACCTGTCACACAGCTAGCTAACCCTGGTTTCTGTTTAAGGCTTAACCTGTTTAATCAAATTAAAAGAAGTAATTTTTATTAGCCTCCTATTCACCCCCTCTAGTCAGCACTTTCGGTCCTTTCAATTGGTATCAGAGCTAGGTTGCTCTTTGATTTGACCTAATAGCCAGAGTAAAGGATATCGGGCTATGAGGGTAAAATACCTGTTTTCAATAGAACTAATTATGCCTTCTGGAAAAGAAAGATGCAAATGCATCTTATCTCAATTGATCCAGATGTGTGGGAAGTTGTTTGTACAGGCTACAAGTTGAAAGACCCAGCTGCTCTTAGCGTAAACGACAAGAGAAACATTCATAACAATGCTAAGGTTGTCACTGCTATATTTATGGGTTTGTAAGAGTATGACTTCAATAGGGTCAGCACTATGAAATCTGCTAAGGATATCTGGGACACCTTGGAGCAGATCCATGAAGGCAGTGACACTCTAAAGAAGTCAAAGAGGAGCCTTCTGGAATCAAAGCTAGAAAGGTTTGAGCTCAAGCATGGTGAAGACATCAATTCTCTGTTTTCAAGACTCACCATTATCACAAACCAGCTGAAGGCCCTTGGCTCCAACCGAGTGGAAGATGAAGATGTGATCAAGAAGTTCTTGTCAATGCTTCCAAAAGACTACAGAACACTTGTTCTCATGCTGAAGGAAAAAGATGGGTTTGAGCAAATGAAGCCCACAGAAGTGTTAGGAAGGATCCTAACACATGAGATGGAGCTTAAGCAAGAAGGCAAGCAAAGCTCCTCTCCAGCTATTAAGAAGAATATTGCCTTGAAGACTACTGCTTCAACATCACAGATTGAGAGTGATAGCAGTGAAGAACTTGATGAGGAGATGTCCAGCGAAGAAGAGAGTGAACTCATCCTCCTCACAAGGAACTTCAGAAAGTTTTACAAGAAGAAGAAGCAGCTTGGATCAGGTGACAGATTCAAAGGGAAGAAGCTGTCAAAAGATAACAAGTGCTTTGAGTGTGGCAAGGAAGGCCACTTTGCTACTGATTGTCCAACCAAGAGAAAGGACAACAGCCAGTACAGAAAAAAGAAGGACTTCCATGGGAAGAAGAAGATCTTCAACAGTAAGCATCCAACCTACTTCAAAAACAAAGCCACTGCCAGAGCTTATGTTGGATAGGCTTGGGTATCTGAGGACTCAGGCTGAGAAGAAGAGTCAGAGGATGAAGATCAAGTTGCTGGGATCGCCATCAGCATGGCTAATATAACCAGCTGTGACACAGCCAGGTCACACAGCTCCGAGTTCAGTGCTGAAGCTGATCAACTGCCATCCACTTCTACCCCTTTGTGCTTCATGGCCAAAGGTTCAAAGGTACTTACTGAGGATGACTTTCCTGATTATGCTGAACTAATGGGTATTCTTGAAAGAACAGATAAAGCTTATGGCAAGGAGAGGAAGGAAAACATCTCTTTAAGAGATAAACTCAGGGAGCTGAGTGAATCATATGATGAGGTTACAGATGACAGAGAAAACCTCAGGCTAGACCAGGAAAACCTGGAGATAGCTCATGAGAAGCTCAAGGTAGCTCATGAGCTTCAGATTAAGGAGCATGAGGAGCTCAAGGCAAAGCATTCTATGTGCACTGATATTTCTTCTATATCTACTGATGCATCTTTGCCTACTCATGCAACTATTGAATCATGCTTAAACTGTGCTAGTCGCATAAATATTCTAACTTCCACAGGTTGTGTAGTTGATGACTCAAAAGAGGCTTCAACCTCTGTTATTACTAACTCTGTGGATGTAGATGAGCACAACAAGCTCAAGGAAGAGCTGGAAGAGCTTAAAAGGCTCATGAGAAAAGGCCTATGCACTGCCAATATTGGCATGCAAAATTATCAGCTCATCAGAGCTGAAATGCTCAGAAAGAATGATGGCCGAAAAGGCCTGGGTTACAATCCCTCTGCTAATAAGGGTAAACTGCCTGCTGTGACTAATTTTAATCTTGCAGAAAGATTTGTGAGACAGGCAAGAACAGATGACAACAAACCTGTTGGTCACATACAGAGAGATAGGAAGATGGTAAATATTCCATCCAATCCATCCTATGTCTTGCAGAAGGACAGAAAAGGGAAGATTTTGGCTAAGTATATAGGTCACAGGCACTTGATAAAGAAATAAATCTTCGAAATCATTAACTGCTATTTATGCATATGATAAAACTACTAAGGGAACCAAACAAGTTTGGGTCCCTAAACCCCATAACTAATCTTGCAGACACTGCCTCTAGTGGAACTGACTGGGTTGTGGACAGTGGATGTACACTACATATGACAGGAGGCAGAGAGGAGTTTGTAGAGATCACACATAAAAATCTTCCAAGTAAACATGTGATCTATGCAGATAACTCCAAGGGAAAGGTAAATGGCATTGGTAAAGTTACCATATCTGAACATCACTCTTTATCCAATGTAATGCTTGTAGATCAGATAGGCTATAGCTTTATGTCTGTATCACAGATGTGTGACACAGGTATGAAAGCCACGTTCTATCCTGATGAGGTTATAGCTTCCAAACTATCTGATAATTCTCAAGTGTTCAAAAGATGCAGGTCTGGAAAACTATACACAGTAAACTTCAATGAACAGCCTGCAGCAGCTCCATGGTGTCTAATGGCCAAGACCAGTGTTGGCTGGCTGTGGCACAGACGGCTAGGATATGCTGGGATGAAACTTCTCAACAAACTGAGTAAACATGACTATGTCATTGGCTTAGAAAAGGTGAAGTTTGAGAAGGACAAGCCTTGCAGTTCATGTCAAGCTGGCAAACAAGTTAGAGCTGCCCATCGTCCCAAGAATGTCATGACCACCACCAAACCTTTTGAGCTCATACACATTGACCTGTTTGGTCCAACTACATATGAGAGCTTGGGAGGTAACAAGTATGGATTTGTCATTGTAGATGATTTTTCTCGATATACTTGGGTGTTCTTTTTGAAGGAGAAAACACAGGTTTACAAGAAGTTCAAGCATCTCATTGTAAGAGTACAAAATAAATGGAAGGTAAACCTTGTCAAGGTCAGGAGTGACAATAGGACTGAGTTCAAGAACTCCAAGGTGGAAGCATTCCTGGACAAGCATGGAATCAAGCATGAACTATCAAGTCCATATGCTCCACAGCAAAATGGAGTAGTGGAAAGGAAGAACAGAATCCTGATAGAGATGGCAAGGACACTGCTAGATGAGTACATGACTTCACCAAGATTTTGGGTTGAAACTATCAACACTGTCTGCCACTCCATCAATAGGATATATCTACATCCACTACTCAAGAAGACTCCTTACGAGTTGCTCACCACACCAAGCCAAATGTCTCATACTTCAGAGTATTCGGTTGTAAGTGCTACATTCTTAGGAATGGCAAACGCCTCACTAAGTTTGAAGCTAAATCTGATGTTGGTATATTCCTTGGTTATTCCACTAACTCCCATACCTATAGAGTTTTTAACACCTCCACAAAGGTTGTTAAGATCTATAGATGTGGACTTTGATGAGTCTTATGGCTCCCAAGGAGAGCAAATTGCTAATGATGTAGGGAGTAAGGACATTCAAAAGAAATCTACTGGTGAGATCAGACCCACCGTCAAGGAGGAATCTGCCTCACCAAAAGATCAAGAACCACTCTCTCCATCACTGGATGAAGACACTGAAGATGAAGACATCGAGCTCGAGTACAACCCAGCCAATGATCTCCTGGATGCAGAGTACCTGTCTCAGCCAGCTGTGTCGCAGGAAGAACCAGCTGTGTCACAGGCAACACCATCAGCTGTGACACCGATGGTTGACCCTGAACCCCTTATGATCAGCAGGCTGCAGAAGGATCACCCTGTAGACCAAATCATCGGTACCATTAATAGGGGAGTGACTACTCGTTCTCGAATAGCTAATTTCTGTGAACATTAGTTTTTTGTTTCCAGTGTTGAACCCAGGAACATTAAGGAAGCTCTCATGGATGCTGATTGGATAAATGCTATGCATGAAGAGCTGAATCAGTTTGAGAGAAATCAAGTGAGGTCCCTGGTGGAAAGACCCAATGATCATAATGTGATTGGAACAAAATGGGTCTTCAGGAACAAACAAGATACAAATGGACAAGTGGTAAGGAACAAAGCCAGACTTGTGGCTCAAGGGTTTACACAAGTGGAAGGTCTGGACTTTGGAGAAACTTTTGCTCCAGTTGCAAGACTTGAAGCCATTAGGATTCTCCTTACTTATGCTGTCCATCACAATATCAAGCTTTATCAAATGGATGTAAAATCAGCCTTCCTGAATGGTAAACTCTCTAAACTTGTTTATGTTGAATAGCCACCTGGTTTTGAAGATGATAAGAAACCACACCATGTCTATAAACTACACAAAGCACTCTATGGCTTAAAACAAGCACCTAGAGCATGGTATGATACATTGAAAGAATTTCTGATCAAGAATGGATTTAAAATGGGCTTAGTAGACACAACTCTATTCACTAAGAAAAATGGAAATGATTTATTTGTGTGCCAAATATATGTCGATGACATAATATTTGGCAGTACTAACCGCTCCATGAGTGATGAGTTTAGCCAGATGATGACCAAAAGGTTTGAGATGTCTTTGGATGGAGAACTCAAGTACTTCCTAGGACTTCAGATCAAACAACTCAAGGAAGGTACATTTGTTTCACAAGAAAAGTTCACCAAGGACATCATCACCAAGTTTGGCATGAAGGATGCAAAGCCTATTCACACTCCCATGCAAACTAATGTCCATCTGGACTTAAACATCGAAGGTAAGTCTGCTGATCAGAAAGAATTTAGATCTATGATAGGATCCTTGCTTTATTTGTGTGCATCTAGGCCAGATATAATGTTGAGTGTATGCATGTGTGCAAGATTACAAGCTAATCCTAAGGACTGTCATAGAGTGGCAGTAAGAAGAATACTGAGATATTTGATTCAAACCTCAGGCTTTGGTCTTTGGTATCCTAAAGGTGCAAATTTTGAGCTAGTCGGCTATTCTGATAGTGACTATGCAGGGTGTAAGGTTGACCGAAAGAGCACCTCAGGTACTTGTCATTTTCTAGGGCATTCCTTAGTGTCCTGGTCATCCAAGAAACAAAACTCAGTAGCCCTTTCCACTGCAGAAGCTGAGTATATAGCTGCCGGTAGTTATTGTGCTCAGTTATTATGGATGAGGCAGACCTTGAAAGATTTTAGCATATCTTTTAATCAAGTACCCCTCTTCTGTGATAATGAAAGTGCAATTAAGTTAGCCAACAACCCAGTACACCACCAAAGATCCAAACACATTGAAGTGAGGCACCACTTCCTGAGAGATCATGTCGAGAAGGGAGATATACAGCTGTGCCATGTAAGGACTGAAAAACAATTAGCTGATATTTTCACCAAGCCCTTAGATGAGACTAGGTTCTGTGCTCTGAGGAGTGAATTGAATATCATTGATGTCTCTAATCTTCAATAAAAAGGATTGGCTTGGTGTCTAGCTCATATGTTCTACCATTTATATGCCTTACATGCTCATCTGTGTTGATCACCTGTGTCACAGGTGTATGTGTTTTATGCATAGAGTAGAGATCCTCTTTTTCAGCTGTGTGTGCACATTAGTGTGTACCTATTTTCAAAATCGACTCATGTCAGTTTTAGTTTTGCTTGATTGATTTTCTAGCAAACTGACATTGGGAAGATTGCATAAGGATCTCCTGATAGTGTCATATGCTTGCTCACTTATCAAATTCTCTCTGTCTTGATGTTCTATGGATGAAATACTTGTCACCTGAGCTATCCATCTGTGTCTCAGGTGAATGCTTTTGATTTTCGTAGGTCCTAGGGCATTTTATCTACTTACCTGTGTCACAGGTCCCTCTGTCAGCTGTGACACAGCCACCTTATACCCCTTCGGCCTATATAAGGCGTCGATACGTTTTTCACAGAACCCACGTTCTACGTTAAAACCCCAAACTTTCACCGTGCACCAAAACTCCAAATTCTCGACGAAATCGACGTTTCTGCCCCTCGAAATCTTTCGAAGCATCGGAGAAAGCTTTCTGAAGAGCTCCAGCATCAATTCATCAGTGCATTATCAATCTTTGCTCAAAGTAAGCTTCCGCCAACCCTACTTTGCGCCTGTTCTTTCTTAGGGCTTATGTTTTTGCTCTAAAGCCTAATCCATTAGCGCATTGTTAGTTGTTAGGGTTGGTTTAGCTCCTGATAATCTTTCAGAACCTATCTTGCTCGAAATTAACCACCGAAAATTAGTAAATCTCTAGATTTCTAAAATCTGTCGTCCGCCTCCACACGTAGCTGTGTCACCGCTAGGGTCTCACCTGTCACACAGGCAAATCTATTTAAAAGGCTGAGACCTCGGTTTGTTACCAAGTCCCCACCTGTGTCTCCACATTCTCACACAGGTGCCTCACACAGTTACTATCTTTTGTATCTCAGGAACGCCTCTTACCTATATTCTGTCTTATCTATCTTGTTTCTACAGATGTCTTCAGATTCTGATAAAGCTGACAGTGGGGTCAAGTGGTCTGATTCGGAGCAGTCCAGCTTTGAAATCAATATTTTAGATTCAGACCAAGAAAGAGAAAGGCTGAGACAGAAAGCAAAGGTTGCTGAGAGAAGAAAGGCAAGCCAAAGGGTTTACAGGCAGAGGAAAGCCATTGCAAAGAAATCAGCTTCTCAAGCTGGTAAATCCAGCTCAGCTCAGCATGCTCAACCCAAGAGGACTAGATCCTCAGCTGCTGTTGAGCACACATCCTTGGGAAAGGAAACAGCTAAGAATCAGAAGCAACCAGCTAAGAGAGGCTCAAAGCCTTCTATTGCAAATGTGGTGCTGCCAAGAGGCACACTCACCATCAGAGAACCTGTTCCAGAATCCCAAATATCTCAAGAAGATCTCGAGAATGATAAGCTGATTCTGGAGGAGTTGGATAGGCTGGCAGCTCAGACGAGAGAAACAACTGATGAAAGAGTAAAGAAGCAGCTATCCACCATATACACAGCCAAAAATTTTGAGCTTTCAGAGTTGTCAAGGCCTGTATCTATGGCAATTCCAGAACCATCAGAAGCAGATAAGGCTATCTTGAGGGAAATTGCAGATTTGCACAAGCAGATGCGGTCAGGCTAATCTTATTCAGAAGAAGCAGAGTTGAGAAAGAAGATTCTTGAGAAGCAGGATCAACTTTCAACAAAATGCTTGGCAGAAGGGTCACACAAACCTCTGGAGCTTCAGTATACTGATGCTAGAGATAAGCATCTCATCCTTGAAATTAGTGAGTTAATCAAGAAGGCTAACTCTCTGCCACGTGGCCTTGAGAGGACTTCCATTCAAGCTGAAATCAAACTCAAGCGAGGTCTGCTATCTCCTGAACTCAAATCTCAAAGAGCAGCCCCTCCTATTGCCAGTTCAGGATCAAGGGTTCCTCCCATAGCTGCAGATGATCTTCTTATATTGGAGATACATGATATTCTAGGCAGGCTCAAGGACATGCCAAATGGTCCTGAGAAAATTGCTCTAAGAGCTGAGCTCAAGCTTAAAAAGGCTATATTTCCAAAAGTTTCCAAGCCTACATCATCTCCTACTGCTGCACCTACTCAAGCTCCTAAAAGGAAAAGATCAGAAACTGTTGTGATCAGTGATGAACCTCAAGCCAAGAGGCAGTCAGAAGCAGATGTTGAAATTATTTCAGAGACAACTCAGAGTTCCAAGCCATCCTTAAAAATTCAGTTTGAACAACGGACGTCTGCCATCAAAGAGCTTAAGAAGGAGATGCCCCCACCTATGTCACAGGTCACCAGCCCAGCCAAGTCAGATCTTCAGACTTATCAAAGAAGAAGTAGAAGAACTCAAAGCTCTACAAGTGTAGAATCTCTCTCCTCGTTGGATGTTCAAAAGTAGATGTCTCATTCACAATTCTTGGTGTCAGAGGCAGAAGAACAAGCTGTCAAAGAGGCCCAAGAGCCTTCATCTTCCAAGTCTGCATCAGCAAAGTCTTCTGAAGCTGCCAAACCTTCAAGTCCACAGTTGCCTCAGCCAGCTGTGTCACAGGCACAAGAAGTTCAAGCTCCAAAACAGCACTGATCTCCATCACCTGTGCCACCACCAGCTGACCCAGCTCCTTCAGTTCAAGCACCTGTGTCCTCACCTGTGGCACAGGCCAATAAATCAGCTGAGCAAGAAGAAAGCTCCGAGAGCTCATCAGATGATGGTAGAGGAGTGTCTGTAACTCCACCAAGGCCAAGAGAACCTAGAACTGATTCTGATGAAGATTACCAAGCAGAAAGCTCATCTCCCAGTGCTGAAGCAGCCGCAGAGGAAGAGGAAGAAGAGGCTAAACAAGCAGATAGTTCTCCCAGTCTCTCAGTTGGAGAAGAAGACCTGGAAACTAAGTATTATTACATCTTCTCCCATGCTTTGAGGACTGAGGCAAATCAAATGCAGTTCCTCTCTCCCGAGTTGTGGCCAAGAAGCTTCCCAAAAGTGATCCCCAGAAATCAAGAAGCAAAGTTGCCTCCATGAGCACAAGTGCTTTCATAAGAATGATGTCAGCTTGCCCATATTTCAGTGAAGACAAGGAGTTTCAGGATGCATCTTGCTCAGACCCCAGATTTCACACTAATCTTCAAAAGGGTGTTTTCCATGAAATCGTTGCTTCCAAGGGATTTGTTGATTGCAAGGCCATCGATTGGTCTGCTCTGACTGACTCCAGACTGCAGAGTCTTCAATCTCTCATCCAAGCCTCAGGTCTAGAGTTCATATGCAATCTTCAACAAGATTATGGCCCAGAGGTCATTAAGGAATTTTATGCCACAGTCTGGATAGAACAAGAGAATCAAGATATCATGTTATGGAAGACAAAAGGCCAGCTGCTTTCCATCACAACTCCAGAATTCAACAGTCTGTTTCATGCACCATTGGAGCCTGGGATGCCAAATCTGTTCAAGCTTGAGCCTGTCTCCCATGCTGACAGAAGAAGATTCTATCCAAGAAATTTTACATTCCCTGCAAATGCCCCATCAGATCATGTGTACTTCAAGGACATTACAATCACAGCCAAGTATCTAGTTAAAATTCTCAATGTCACTCTTCAGCCCAAGGGAGGCAACACAGATGCTGTTTACAACTCAGTTTGGCAAGTACTGGTGCACATAGCTAAGAATGTACATTTTGATGTGGCCAGATA
The DNA here is from genome assembly GCA_019208055.1 of Stipa capillata. Taxonomy (NCBI): domain Eukaryota; kingdom Viridiplantae; phylum Streptophyta; class Magnoliopsida; order Poales; family Poaceae; genus Stipa; species Stipa capillata. The sequence continues at coordinate 546,207 of JAGXJF010001519.1, read as the reverse complement.
CATTTTCCATAAAATTGATGCTGTCCAGAAGGACAAGAAAGCCAAGCTCAGACATGGGTCCTATATCATGTTTATGATCCTTCAGAGAACAGGTCTTCCAGAATCATCCTTCGACATCTCAGTGAAGACCATTAAGACCCAGCTCAGGCCTCAGGTTGATGATCATCCTGATGAGGTTGCTGTTCCAGCCCTGTTTGGAGATTCTCCAGAACTAGCTGTGTCAGCTCCCGGTGACACCGCTGCTCCCACAGCTCCTCAAGCGCCTGCTCCCCAAGTGCCTGTGCCTCAGGTCCAAGTGCCTACCGGTGTCACCGCTGATACTCCTGCAGCTGACCCAGCTGAGTTAGTATCGGTGACACAGGTGGCTGAAGATGGCACCCTCTCGTCCTCTCTTTTGTCTCAAGCAGTAGCCAGAGCCTATCAGAACAAAGTGATGCCAACTCAGTTTGCAGCTCTGCGCCGAGAGAACCTTCAGCTTCAATCAGAAGTCCACAGTCTACACTCCAAAGTTGATCTGTTGCAGGCTCAGCTATCAGAAGTTCTCCAGCTGTTGAAGACCAAGTTTTGAATGTTTCTCCTCCTCAACCCTTTTTGCTGTTTTAGTGTCAAAGGGGAGAGATGTGTGTAAGGGGGAGAGATTACAGAGATAGGGGGAGAGTATTTTGGATACAGGGGGAGAGAAAATTATATTTTCTGGTGTAGTCAAGACTTGTTTTATTTCTGATTCTTCTGTCTTGATTACAAGTAACTAATCTTTTGATCTGGTTTAGCAAGTTACTACTAAGTCATCTATTTTTCTCTAATACAGTAATATTTCAGCAATGCTCTGATGAAGTAGTTCATGCTAAATTGTGTTGCTCTGATGCACATGTCTTCTTAATGTTGTTGCCATAATACATATATCTTCTTGAATGAAGCTTTGTATCTTCTTATGCTCTGATTCATATAATCATGTTAAGAATTATGCTCTGATACATATGTCTACTGGCTCATGCTCTGATACACAAACCCATTGGCACTCTTATACACATGACCAGTGATGTATACTCTGATACACATATCCGTTATAAATCTTTGCTATTTATACTCTGATACATATGACCATTGTGAATCTATACTCTAATATTCTCACATGCTTTGACTCATACTCATATACTCTGGTCATTACAACTGCATCAGAAGTGACACATATCAGTTTAGATATATCCTTTATGTCATATGCTCTGATACATACACTCTAGAATGACATATGCTCTAATACACATTCTCTGAACTGATAAAAGTGTAAGTTGTAAGAAAAATATTGCCCATATCCAAAATCATAATCTGTGCACTAGCCTGATTGAAGCAAATCTATTGTGCGCAGCTTCAGGGGGAGTATATTCTGATCAACCTGCACATGTATCTTCTATTCAAATTGCTATGCGAATTTGTTGAATGGGTTGCCACTAACCACCAAAACGGGGGAGATTGAAAGAGCATCTAGACTCCAAGTTGGTTTTGATGGTTAATGGCAACTCAAACTGGAATCTAACGTGTTGGATCGGTGGCTTCCGACAGAGGGGGGGGGGTGAATGTCGAATTAAAAATTTCTTCTAAAGATTAGAACACACAAACTATTGATTAGTAATTGTGATCAAACCAAGGAATGCAGCGGAAAAACAATCGACAGAAGAATTGAGAAAAGTGACAAAAAACAGCCAGATCGGAACTTCCGGTGTGAATATCGGAAGTTCCGATGTAGCCGGAACTTCCGGTGCTACCCCAGTTTCAAACGTTCTGGAAAAATCGGAACTTCCGATTCCTGGATCGGAACTTCCGATATGGATCGGAACTTCCGGTGTAAAAATCGGAACTTCCGGTTTTTGTGAAACAGCAGATTGTCGCTCGGTAAAACGTTCGCAGATTTTGATCCACCCAACGGAATTGGATGAAATTTTGCACAGAGGTAAGCAAAATACTTACGGAGCTGTTCCAATTGGAATCACCTCAAAAGCTCATCTGTGCTGAGAGAAAACCCCAATCTACTAACCGCTGTTCCAAAAACAAACGAGATGAAGAACTTGCACGAAATCAAATCAATTGATCCTTAGGACTTGTGAGGGATTTTGATATTCAATCAACATAGAGACATCCCACACGTCCTAACAATCTATTTCACCAAACAAACCTCAAGAAACAAATCAATCCATGAGGGAAGGAGACGAACGAAAATCCAAAGAGCAAAAAGAGAAAAACTCACAATCACAAGGGGAGACTCATGGCTTTTCTTGGAAATCTTTTTGTATTGATTTTCGTGGGTTTTCTAGTGTTTTTACATGCCTCTCATCTTAGGCAAAGCACTCTCCTAGTGCAGCTCTCAAAATCTAATCAAAAGGGTCAAGGGTTAAGAAACCCTAATCACCTATTTATAGTGGGGAGGGACAACCCCCTCTTCCACTCTTGAGCCTCATGCCCTAATGGGCCTACCTACTTAGCACGCATCTCAAAGCGTCTAAATAGCTTAGCCACCTCTCGATTTTCCTTCCACCCTAAGCTACCAACCCTAAACCGCTTCCGGCCGCCGCCGCAGTTTCTTGGTTGAGCTTCGGTGGTTTCTGCATTTTTACCAAAACGCCCTCGCACTGACTCGGTCCTCACGTCTCGTCTCCACCCGCTTTCTTGTCGTCCGCGTACATGCTTTTAAGCCGCACGATGTCGTCGCCACCTCCTTGACCGCATCTCAGCCCTCCAAGCTATCATGCCGATCCATATGGCCGAACCATCGCCGCACCCAACTCGCACCTGCACACAATAGACCAAGCAAAGCGTTGCGAGCACAAGTTTTCCACTTGACCCAAGTCAGTCGAGAAAAATCCTTTATCCACTCAATTTTTCCTTGAGACAAATTGAGAAACTCAAGCAATCAACCATAAATTCAAAACCGAATTCATGCAACCTCAAATTCAACGCAACACAAAGTGGCAAGATATTCATCACACAGATGTACACGTCATCACATGACTCACATAACGTTTACATTGAGTGTAGGCAGGTTAGTAGGTTCTAGAAAGAAGGGTCATCAGGGAAGGATGACCACCAAAAAGGGTACAAGGGTGGTTTCCAGGACTAAGGAATGGCTGTGCTAGGTAGCTGTGCCACAGCTGTGAAGAAGCCGGTGCTGTGCAAGGAGTTACAAGCAAGGTGATGGTGGCTTGATGCGTCAAGGGCCGTGACTGCAGTTGGTGGGCAGGTAAAGCCTAAATTTGCAAGTTTCTTTGAGTCCATAGGAAAAAACCCGTACTATCAAGAGGGATGATGCAGTAATGATCTGTGGAGGTTCTAGTTGCTCAATGCTCAGGATGTTGGACAGTGGCACTAGTGCGTTGAGGTTAGTGGCCCTGTGCCAACAGTTTTGCACAGGTGTGAAACTGGTTTTGTGCTTGCACTCTGTAGTGCTAGCGGTAGAAAACCCTAGGGGTTAGAGTCACCGGTGTGACACAGCTGTGTCACAAGTGGTCTAGCGCTCTGTGACTCAGGTACATCTCTGTACCAGGGGAGAGCTTGTAAACGCTAAGGGACCTGCGCTGTGATGGCTTGTCTGCTGAGTCGGAGGGCTGTCGGAGGTTCTCTTCTTATTAGGTTTCAGAGAGTGTTGTATGCTAAGGGCATGTCGTGTGCCAGGACCGGGCTGAGTAGCGTTGCTATGTCAGTTAAGGGTTCACCTGTGTTAGCCTCCGGTGACACAGGTGTCGGTCTGCCCGAGCCGGTTATAGGTTGGGTGAAGTGTGTAGCTGTGTCACCGGTGCCTGTCACCGGTAGTTCACATAATCCTACGTGGCAACAGTGTAACGGTCGGGTTCCTGCGAACCCTATATATAGGGGACCAAGGGAGGTCTTAGACCTCAACCAATCAACCTTTGTGTGGCGTACCCGGTTTTAAGGCCGGATACTCCCTCGTGATCACTGTACCGGTCCCTGGATCAGTAGCCGATACACACGAGTTAACCTGTATATCGTTGTCATACATGCGTAAACAATTACATAGACCGTTAAGGTCGATAATCTGATACCTGTAGCCCGACGGCTATAAACTTGCAGCAGAAATATAGCGGAGATGTGGCCCATCAGTATGCCATACCCGACAGGCAACTGACTGGGGTTACACCCTAGCTTTAGCGATCGAAATCTTATCCTCGGATATTGCTGTCTTCTTCGTCTGGCCAAATCAACAAGCCAGGTGAGTACATTGAATGTACTCGCAAGCTATTCCCAGAGGAGAAAATATACGGCTATATTTCATGCGGGGAATAGATCAAGGGATAGCTCTAACCTAAGTTACAAATTGTGCAGAAATGTAAGTTCTTATTCGAAATACAGAATAGTAGATTCAAGAGCATTTTCGAAATCAAAATTCGTCTCTGTCGAGACAGCATTCGGTGCTAGATAATCCATCAGAACAGTTGTCAACTAGAGGCCGGTAGCTCCTTCTACCGCCTCGAGCAATCCTTACAACCTACCCACGCTACCGCCTCGCGGCCCGGGCTAGGTTTTCTCTTCTGCAGTTCCTCGCTACCAGACTGTAGCTTAAACTGCCCACTGTGGACACATTATGCCCACGTCCTTAATCCCATTTCTTAACTTTCACAAACAAAACTCAGTCTAACCAGTGTGTGGCCTTACCAGTTCATGTCCATGATCGAGGACGCGGCTATTCGAATAGTTTTTAACACTCTGCAGAGATTGTACGGCTTTACCCACAAGATGTAGGTCACCCTGGGAGTACTTTGCAAGTATACTGACAGGGTTATTACATCGAGACCTTTCGCCCATGTTCACACTAGAGCCGGACCCGCTAGGTGGGTAACCCAATTTTCGCATCTCGGATGTCAAAAATGAGACTCTCCACCTTTGTGTCGAACCATAATTTCACGTACTCGTGAGACCCACCGAGAGCTTTACCTCCACAGCGTGGAACTCATCGAGGGCTTTACCCCCACGTAGTCCCGTGAAGATCCTCTAGGGATCTCGGATCCACCTAACACATCACCCTAAATTCCCACGGTTCCGAGCTCCAGCATTAGACGAGGTACCGAGTCAAGTCCTTCCCATAAAGGACATGTGGACGTACGGTAGGGGAACTGATTCAGCGGCACTTAGGTTCGGTCCTTAACTGATTTGAGCAAGACTCCATGTCCAACCATCACCTCAGGTAGTAACTGGCTACCCTGCCATTCCAGGCCTCAGGTAGCAACTGGTTCCCTACCCTTTCCTGATTCAAGTAGCGACCGGCTACTCTACCACCTCCAAACTTCCTTAGCATTCCTGCCCGAATCCAAATCCTCCATCACTTTCATTTGGGATTTTAGCAAACCTTTTATTTTAAAACATTCCCTCGGAATGTATAACAAACCGAGGGTTTTGTTCCCAAACCCATCGTATCGATAAAACTTAGTGTTTACTACAGCAGGGCTAAGCACGGCTAAGGCCTATAGTCCTAATTAGTTTATCGGTCGAATGGTAACCGACAAAATCATCCTAGGGATACAAGGAATGGATTTCGGAACCTACCTCATATGCAATTACTCGGCATAACTACGCTAGCATAAAATAACGTTGGTGTCGGCGTAGAGACGCCTCTAGCGGTGGTCCGGTTGGACCCCCTTGGGATTCGGCCGGGGGCGCAGTAGAAGTTCTTTTGTGAGCCGGTGATGGTTTTCGGAGAGGAGGATCTAATGCAGGAGACGCAGAGATTTTTCCAGGTTCAGGCCACCTCGAAGGTGTAAAACCCTACGTCCTGTTTTTGTGTGTGTATATTGGTGATTATCAGAGATTACAAAGCCCTTGTCTGCTCCAAGGGAGTTCTTCTCCGGGAGATCTGACCCTAGCCTTCTTCAACCTAAGGAAAGCTCAACCGAAAAAGAGTCTAACCCAGCGTCTAACCTTACAATTGTCCAACCCCTTGCATGGCCTCGGCTCTCCCCTTATATACCCGGGGGTTTACCACAGTGGCCGGAGGGTACTGCTGACGACGTGGGCACTACAGGGCTGCCCACGCCTTCATTTCATGCGCGGCGCGGACTTCCGCGCCGGACGTCTCCCCGCCGCGCCTCGGAACAGGGACTCTGACATCTTTATGCCCGGCGGGTCCCGCGAACGGAGACTTACCGGGCTTCTTCTGACAGGGTTGGTGAGACACCCGCTCCTGTGCCCCGAGTGTCAGCGACCAAACCCGCGCACCGGAGTGCGCGGTGACGCGACCCAAGGGGCAAAAAGGTTGACAGCGACAGGGGCGTGCGGTGCGGCGCGCCCGGTCGGTCAACAGACCTGTCAGTCGGGCCCACCCCTCGGCAGGGGCGATAACCAACGGGGCTTTCGCCTGAGCGGGTGGGGCCCGGCCTGACCGTCATCATACCCTCACAGGGCTTAGAATTTCTTGCCGAAATGACGGGTATTAAATGCCTCTGCCAGGGCTGAGGCTTGTTGGAGAAGCTAGCCGCTCGATGACGTGCCCAGAGGAGGGCCCCACGGGGGGACACGACAACCCCCGAGCAGCTCCTTCGCTGGGAGGGGCGCCAGTTGTCTCAGGCTGCCCTCGGGCGACCTCGAGCGCTCGGGGAGCACTCGTTGGAGGGCCGCTCGGGGTCCCTTACGGGGGGGAGCTCCAGGAGGAGTGCTCGGGGGGACATCCTGAGCACTCCCCCGGGCCCCACACCACTCGGGACGCCGAGCGCTCGGGAAAGGGGCCCCGAGCGCTCCCTTGATTCCTGAGCCTTGGACTCTCGGGAGCCCAAGGCCTCTTCTGGTCACTCGCGCGGATGCGATGCCCGAGGAAGGCCCCCGAGCACCTAGGTTTGACCGCCAGACCCACTTGTCAGCCGGGGCGGGGCCTACACCGACCCGGCCGCCACGTGTCTCGCTCCGTGGTGTCTGATTGGCCTCCGCCGGTGGTTCGGGGGACCCTGGGCCCCATCCCGCCGACAGTAGCCCCCGGCCTTGTCTCCCAGTGACGGCCCGAGGGGCTGCGACTGGGGATAAGGCATTCCCTTCTTGGGCCAAGCAAAGATGCCGGCCCATCTTCATGCGCTCTGCGGAGGGGCGCTTTAATATGCGCGTGCGCGGAACGGAGGGGAAGCCCAATCCGCACACTCCGTCCGGCAGCGACGCTTCGGTTTTCACCCCACGCGGGAAAGGCGCGCTGCTTTTCGCACTGCATGCAGACGGTTGCGTGCTCCGGGTTTCGCGCGACCGCAACTTTACTGCCAACGGCAGTAAGTTGGCAGCCCATGATTGCGCAAAAATCGCCGGGTGCGGGCGGTTGATCTTCTTTAAAAGAGAAACGACCCCACACCTTTTCAACTTCTGAATCTTGCGCAAACGTCCTGTCTCCAAAGCTCTTGCGCTCGCTTCATCTTCTTCCTCTCGCCGCCTCCTTCTTCACGTCCCGAAAGCTCTTTTCGCCACCACTCCGCCGCCGCCATGACCCGCCGCAAGAGCCGCCGCACCTCCCCGACCCCGGACCCGCCCGCCGTGATTCCCAGGTCCCGCTTCCTCAACGAGGAGGCGATGGACAAAATCCGGCTGCTGACGGTGCCGGAGGGCCGTCCGGACCCGACGGTGGTGCGGCCGGCGACGCATCCGCCGGAGCCGCGGTCGAATGAAACGGTGATCTTCACCAGTTTCATTACAGCCGGGCTTCTTCCGCCTTTCTCGCCATTCTTCATGGCGGTTTTGGCAGAATATGGGATCCATCTTCTGCATCTCACCCCGAACTCCGTCGTGGTGCTGGCGATCTTCGCCCACCTCTGCGAGATGTTTGTGGGGGTCATGCCGTCGGTGGCCCTGTTCCGCCATTACTTCGTCCTTCGCTCGGTCGGGAAGAGCCGGGGCTCCGCCCGAGTGGAGGTCAGCGGCAGCGCCAACTTCCAACTCCGAGGGAAGACCACGGGGCAGGAGGCTCGGGGGGCGGCTCTGGCCAGAGCCGCCCCGAGGTCTTGCCTCCGCCGCCTCCTCCGTCCGCAAGCCAGCTGGCGCCGGGGGTCGGAGGCAGCGGTTCCGGGCAAGGGTCCTCCAGGCAGCGCAGCTCCGGACCACCGCCTCCGCCGCCTCCTCCGCCCGCGCGCCCTGCGGCGCCGGGGATTGGAGGCGGTGATTCTGGGCGAGGGCCTTCCGGAACTGCAACGGCCGGAGGCTCGTCGGTGGCGGGCGCCGCCACCGGGCAGAAAAAAAGGTCCCGCCGACGCCGCCTTGTTCGGGACCCGAGGTTCCGAAGGGCAAGTGGCGGTAAGCGAAAACTCTCCCCCCCTTTTTTTTTGTCTAAGTGTTGCGCTCGGGAGCTGATCCGAGCTTGATTGTGTTAAACTTTTCAGGGAGACCAAGAGGCCTCGGCAGTCCCCGAGCTCGCCTCCCGCCCTGAGGGCTCCACCTACCCCGAGCGCGGGCGCGGACCCGAGAACGCCTGCGGCTCAGAGCACGGCTGCCGCTCCGGTCGGTCCTCCGGCCCCGAGCGAGCCGGTGGACCCGACCCCGAGCGCGCCTTCCCCCCCGAGCGCGAACCCGACCCGGAGAGCGGTGCCAGCCCCGAGAGCTGAAGCCGCCTTGCGGGAAGAGGCTGCCCCGAGCGCGGAAATGGCCGCGCTGGAGGGGACGGAGAGCACCGTCCCGGAGGAGGAGCCGCGTGCCGTCGCGCCCGAGGAGCAGGCGGCGGTACTTGGGCAGGAAGCGGCCCCGATGGAGGGGACCGAGAGCATCCGGCCCGAGGGAGAGGCCGGCGGCTCGATCATCGCCGAGCGCCCCGAGCCCCAAGAAGAGGAGCTCGGGTGCCTCGACGTATCACTCTGCCTGTGGGGCAGCCCGCCGCGCGCCGCGGCGAGACATCTCGGGGGATCCCCCCTGACATGTTTGACGCCGCGTGCGCTGCGATCAACAAGGTCCAGGAGGATCTCACTTCTAAGGAGAAATCCTTAGAGGATCGGGAGAGATCCTTGGAGGACCGGGAGGCCGCGCTCGCAGAGGCGGCGGAGAACTTCTTAGCGCGCTCTCGCATCACCAAGCGGGAGTACGAGAGGGACACCGCCGAGATCCTTCAGGAGCGGGAGGCCCTGGATCAGCTGGCGAGGGAGCTCATTGAGAAGGAGAAGGACCTCGATGAGCGGGCCTCGCAGCTTGCCCCGCGCGAACGGGACTTGGAGGCGTGGGAGCAGCACGCCTCCGAGGAGAAGGCGTAGCTAGACCAGCGCGCCACCGACATCACCCGCCGCGAAGAGCAGCTCCTTCTCCGCAAAGGGGAAGCTGAGACGAAGGCGCTGGAACTCAGCGAGCACGAGAAAGCCCTCGAAGAGGGATCGAATTCGCTGGAAGCTGAAGTCCAAACGCACGTCAAAGCTGCTTGCGGGGAGCTCGCCAAGGAGATGGAGGAGCTTCGCACGGAAGTCCAGCACCTCGGGGAGCGGCTCGAGGACTCACGCGTGTCCAAGCTCAACGTCCAAGCCAAACTCCAAGAAGTGGAGGAGGCGAGACAGCGCGAGTCTTCAGAAGCGGCCGCAGCGCTGAAGGAGGCGGAGAAGAAGAACCTCGAACTCATCCACGAGCGGCACGAGACGACGAAAATGATGAGGGACATCTACTCCCGTGCAAAAAGCGCCGTTCGGGATGCTGGACTTGGGCTAGCTTCCTTGCCGGGGGGATCGCGGAGACCCCCGGGAACGTTGCGCTGGGCTTCCAGGACATCACCGAGCGCCTCGTTGGGCTTGGCGAAGCCGTGACCCGCCGGCTCGAGGAAGAAGGCCGGGAGCTGGCGGCCGCGGTGGCGGAGCACACTTTGATGTGCTACCGCAGCTGCGACCCGGACTTCCCCCTGGAACCAGCCGCGCAGGGGATCGACGAGGCCGGCGAGAAGGAAGCTGGGACGGCGGTCCGCGGGGTGGCCGAAGAGATCGCCCAGCGCTTTGCTCGCGAGGAAGACGCCGGCGATGGCGACGGCGACGGCGAGGAGTAGCTCCTCCTTTATCTCTTTTCTTTTTACTGTTCTTAGTCCAGGGCGTGGAAGCCCTTTTGTAAGAACTTATGTTTGAATTTTTTGCTATGCAAAGAACTCTGGCCCGAGGGCCTTTTGTCCCTTGCTTTTTCTTGTTGTGCTTGTGTTGGAACTGGAGCTTGGTGTGCCGCGACACCGAAGGGTTTCATTTCCTTGTTGCTTCGGGCGAAGCGTCTGGCTCTTGTTCGGAGAGGGACGGAAACCGGTCCTCGGGTCGCCCCGAGGGCCCAGCCCCCCGAGAGCTGGACGCGCGGCGGTTGAAGCTAGGGAAGCCCCGCCCTCAGGACACAGGGTGTCCCCGAGCCGAGCTCCTCCTAACTTCTTTGTTTTCCTGCAAAAATTTTCCAAGTCTTTGCGAGGACGATTGTTGGAACAAGTAGTTGTTAATATATGTCGTATTAACCATTGCATTTATGTAATGTTTCTTATTCTTGACAGCTTTCATTTTTACGCGGCAATATTTCCTTATGTCTCTGGAACGCTACTGGGAAAACCGCCGGGCGCGTGCGAAAGTGCGTAGGGTACTTAGGCGGCTTATTTGCTAGGCTGGTGTGTGGGGTTAAGGAACCAGGCAGGACACCAGGGCTTTGAGCGGACAGCCCAAAGCACTCCCCGTGACTCCCGCCGCTACCTTCAGGCAACCCCGCCGTGAACACATAAGATACTTGGAAAAATTGGCGAGTAAAAACTATTCGCCCGTATAATGCTCGGGGACTTTAAAAACATAGAGGCATGATTAGAAGCTTAGCTTGGAAATCAGGCCCCATGGTATATTGGTGCCCTGAGACTTAGCGTTGATCCAGCGGGCGGTACCCGGGGAGTTCAACATGGTGAACCTGTTCACTTCGTGAGCGATTATACAGCTTACTTAGCAAAAGGGACGCTTTCCGCAAGTCCTTTCAGGGCTTGCCTGTTGTCGCGGCCCACGGGTTTTCGAATCTGCCGACCTATCCCGAGCACGAGGAGTGAGGCTACCCGAATGACATAAAGGCGGGTAGCGCTCGGGGTTGCTAACCACCGGAGCACGAGTGGTCAGGGGCTTATTTGCCCTGACTCGGGTGTGCCCGGGGTACAGCTAACCACCCGAGCGTCTTACGGCCCGCGAACAGACATCAGATTAGCTCGACTGCTCGTACCCGGACATGTGGGACCTACTTGCACTGTGGGGGACTTGGGATCCCGGTACCTACGTGGAAAATGACTCTTTTGCTAGCTAGCGAGGGGATATTGGTATTGAATAGAGAATTCGACATTGCACAGGGGATTCTTAAAAGGGAAAAAGCATCTTTATATTGGTAATAATACTATTCAAATATCTTGGGATACAAGGGAGCCCCCGAGTGCGAGCGTGAGCGCGTGGGATACTCAGGCGACCTTTGGCCGGACCGGTGCTCGAGGTTAAGGAACCAGGACGAGCAGCCGGGGCTTGGGTGATGGACCCGGAACTTCCCGTGACTCACTTTTGGCACTCAGGGAGCTGACCCTAAAAAAGCAAAAACTTACCCGAGGCATTCACGGGAAAAACTTGCGCAGGAGCTCGATGTTCCAGGCATTGGGCAGCGGCATCCCGTCCTCAGCGGCCAGCCTCACCGAGCCCGGCCGGGTAACTCTGGTCACTCGGTAGAGGCCCTCCCACATGGGGGAGAGCTTGTTCTTCTCTTCCCGCGTCTGGACGCGGCGAAGCACCAAGTCCCCGACTTCGAGCGACCGCGGCTTGACACGGCGCTGATGATAGCGCCGGAGGCTTTGCTGGTATCTGGCGGCGCGCAGAGCAGCTCGGCACCAATGCTCTTCAAGAAAGTTGACGTCTTCGAGCCTGCGCTGACCTTGATCTTCCTCCGAGTACGCCGCGACCCGAGGGGACCGGAAAGCGAGCTCGGAGGGAAGGACTGCTTCTTCCCCATAAACGAGGAAGAAAGGGGTTTCGCCGGTCGCTCGACTGGGGGACGTCCGGATCGACCAAAGGACGGCAGGGAGCTCTTCTATCCAACCAGCGCCGCACTTCTTGAGCCTGTCGAAAGATCTCGTCTTGAGCCCCCGGAGGACCTGAGCGTTAGCACGCTTGACCTGTCCATTGGCCCGGGGGTGCGCGACAGAGGCGAAGCAAATTTCTGTCCCGAGGGCTTGGCAGTACTCGAGGAAGGCATCGCTCGTGAACTGAGTGCCGTTGTCGGTGATGATGCGGTTAGGCACCCCGAACCGGCTCATGATGCCTCGGATGAACTTGATCGCTGACTGCTTATTGATCTTGACGACCGGCTCAGCTTCCGTCCACTTGGTGAACTTGTCGATGGCGACGTAGAGGTACTCGTAGCCCCCGACTGGTCGGGGGAACGGGCCTAAGATATCCAGCCCCCAGACCGCGAAAGGTCACGAGAGGGGGATGGTGTGGAGTGCCTGAGCGAGCTGATGTATCTGCTTGGCGTGGAATTGACACGCCTCGCAGCGTCGAACCAGCTCAAAGGCGTCCTCGAGGGCTGTCGGCTAGTAAAATCCTTGCCGAAAGGCTTTACCGACCAGCGTGCGAGACGATGCATGGCTACGGCACTCGCCCTCATGGATGTCCGCGAGCACGTCGTGGCTTTCTTCCCGGGAGATGCATTTCATGAGAATGCCGTTGGTACCACGCCGGTAGAGGTCCCCATCTACGAGCGCGTACCTTTTTGCTTGCCACGCAATTCTTTCCGCAACGGCTTCGTCTTCGGGAAGGAAGTTTTCTTTCAGGTATCCTCGGATCTCGGAGATCCAGTAGGTGTCCTGAGAATAGGTGGCGAGCACGAGGTGCTCACCCGGCGGTAGCCTGACGGGAGGATCTCCCACTGAAGGCGCCGCCTGGGTAGACTCGCCTTGGCGTGAGGTTCCCCCTTCGTCTTGGTCGGCGGCCTCGACGGACGGCCGAGAGAGCCTTTCTTCAAAGGTCCCAGCCGGGACCGGCTCCCAAGAGGAGGCCAGTCGCGATAGAGTGTCGGCGACGTCGTTGTAGCGGCGAGGGATGTGCTGGAGCTCCAGCCCATCGAAGCGCCGCTCCAACCTCCTGACTTCGCTCAGGTACGCCGACATTTGAGGGTCCGAGCATTGGTACTCCTTCGACACCTGATTGACAACTAACTGGGAATCGCCTTTGACGAGTAAACGGCGGATCCCGAGGGATGCGGCTGCGTGCAACCTTGCAAGGAGGCCTTCGTACTCTGCCATGTTGTTGATAGCGCGGAAGAGCAACTGGACGACGTACTGGAGTGTTTCACCCGTCGGGGAGGTGAGAACCACTCCAGCCCCCGCGCCCTTGAGTGTAAGGGAACCGTCGAAATGCAGAGTCCAGTGCTCGATTCCTCCTAGTCCCGGGTTAGCGGAGAGCTGCTCGCTTTCATCTTCGGGCACCGGCGTCCACTCGGCGACAAAGTCGGCCAGAGCTCTGCTTTTGATCACATGGTTGCTGACGAAGTGCAGATTGAACTCCCCGAGCTCAATGGCCCACTCGACAACTCGTCCAGTGGCCTCCCGGTTGCGGAGGATGCGCTCGAGGGGGTAGGCTGTAACCACCGAGACCTCGTGCGCTTGGAAATAGTGCCGAAGCTTTCTTGATGCGACGAGCACTGCGTAGAGAAGCTTCTGTGCTTGAGGGTAACGCGTCTTGGCGTCGTGCAATACTTCACTGATGAAGTACACGGGATGCTGCTGGGCGCGCACCCAGGTAGAAGGCTCCTCGGGCCCAGCCCCCGAGCGATTGACTTCGTCCCCGAGCAAGGCGGTTTTGCTCAGGTTTGCTCGGAGGATGGGGCTCAAGGCCTTCTTCGGCAACATCGCCGCTCGGGGACTCGGACCCGAGAGCTCTGCCCGCTTCCCCGAGACCTTCGCTCGGGAGCTCGTTCTCGGGGGCTCCTGCTGGCTGCTCGGGGTCGCCACTCGGAAGCAAGGGCCCGAGAGCCTTCGCCTGGTCGGGGGATGCTGGGGGCTCGGGCCCGACTTCCCGCTCGACGACGAGGATGGCGCTCACCACCTGGGGTGTCACCGAGAGGTAGAGGAGCAAGGGCTCCTCGGGTCTAGGTGCCACCAAGACAGGAGGCGAGGTGAGGTACTTCTTGAGGCCCTCGAGGGCCCGCTCGGCTTCTGGGGTCCACTCGAATTGGCCCGATTTCTTGAGAAGCTTGAACAAGGGGAGACCCCGCTCCCCGAACTTGGAGATGAACCGCCCCAAGGCGGCCATGCAGCCCGTTAGGCGCTGCATGTCCTTGAGACGAGCCGGCGGGCGCATTTGGTTGATGGCCTGGATCTTCTCGGGGTTGGCTTCTATGCCTCGGCTTGAGACCAAGAAGCCGAGAAGTTTGCCGGATGGAACCCCGAAAATGCACTTCTCGGGGTTCAGCTTCATACGAGTACCGCGGAGACTATTGAAGGTCTCGGCGAGATCCTCGATGAGCGTCTCCTCGCGTCTTGACTTGACGACGAGGTCATCGATGTAGGCCTCGACGTTGTGACCTAGCTGCGACTGCAAGGTAATACGCATGGCTCGCTGATAGGTCGGGCCAGCGTTTTTCAACCCAAAAGGCATGCGGACATAACAAAACATCCCCGCAGGGGTTGTAAATAAAGTTTTTTCCTTATCCTTTACAACCATACTAATCTGGTGATAACCAGAATAGGCATCTAAAAAACAGAGAAGATCACACCCTGCAGTGGAATCTACTATCTGATCAATGCGAGGTAAAGGAAAAAGGTCTTTCGGACAAGCCTTGTTGAGGTCCGTGTAGTCCACGCACATCCTCAGCTTGCCGTTGTCTTTGGGCACGACAACTGGGTTGGCAAGCCACTCGGGGGTGGAGGACCTCCCGGATGAAGTCGGCTGCGAGGAGCCTGTCGACTTCATCCCGGACAAACTCTTGCCGTTCTGGTGCTTGACAGCGCACCTTCTGCCGGATCGGCCGAGCATCGGGACGCACGGCGAGGCGGTGCTCAGTCACTTCCCTAGGGACCCCGGGCATGTCGGACAGTTGCCATGCAAATACGTCGGCGTTTGCCCGGAGGAAAGCGATGAGCGCGCCTTCCTATTTGGCGGCCAGGCGGCCGCCGATCTTGACGGTCTTGGACGCGTCCTCCCCAAGGACCACTTCCTTCACAGGGACGGAGTCATCAGCAGCCACTCTGGCCTTGGTCGGGGGCGGACCCGAGGACTCGGGGAGCTCGGAGACGTCGTCGATGGCAGCGGCAACCTTGGAGAAGAGCCGCTCGGCGCAGGCGATGGAGCCCTGGATGTCGGCCGGCACGGCGATGGTGCCGTTGGGGCCCGGCATCTTGATCATCAGGTAAGCATAATGGCACACCATCATGAACTTGGCGTGCACCGGACGCTTCAAGATGCCGTTGTAGGGGAGCTCAAACTCAGAAACATCAAAGATGATGTTTTCAGTCCGGTGGTTGCCCTTGGTACTGAAGGTGACCATCAAGGACACCTGGCCCAAAGGCATGGTGAGGCCAGGGGAGACGCCGTAGAACGGCAGCGTCGGCTTCAGATCCCCCCGAGGTACCTGTATTTTGCCAAACACCTCGGGGGACAGGAGGTTAAGCCCTGCGTCCCCGTCGATCAGCATGCGGGTTACCTTTATGTTGCAGATGGTGGGGGAGACCACGAGCGGGAAGCGGCCCACGCCCGAGATGTTTTCGGGGTGGTCCGAGCGGTTGAAAGTGATCGGGGACCCCGACCACTTGAGCGCTCGGGATGCGTCGGTGCTCGGGCTTGCCGAGCACACCTCACGCGCCAAGAGCTTAAACTGACGGCGTGAGGTGGGCGCGAAGATGCCCCCACTGATGCATGCCACCACCTGCGGCTCCTGGAAGCCGAGGTCTTCCTCTTGCCCGCCGGGATTATCGCCGCCCTCGGTGCGGCGCTCCTCCCGCTGTTTCTTGTTCCTCTCAGCGAGGAACTCGACCGTCCGGCACTAGGAGAGATCGTGCCGGTCGGTCTCGTGGATAGGGCACCACAGGCCCAAGCTCTGCTGGGGAGCTCGAGGTGGCTTCTTGCCGCTGTTTGCCCCGCCGCGCGGGGGCTTACGAGGCTTGGCCTCCGCCGCCGCGACGGGCTCGGACTTACACTTTTTGCCCTTCTTGTCCCGCTTCCCAGCGGGGCGAGAAGGGCCGACGCCGTCGACCGTTGATTGGTCGGGGGCGCGGGTCGTGCCAAGCACGAGCTTCAGCCGCCTTAGCGCACTTGTCCGCGACGACGAACAAGTCCGCAGTGGACTGGATGTCCCAAGTGCCCAGCTTCTCAAGCATCTTCTCATCGTGGACTCCCTGTCGGAAGGCGACGATGATGGCCCGAGCAGATATCTTGGGGATGGTGTTGCGCACCTGGCTGAAACGCTGTATGAAGTGCCGCAACGTCTCCCCTTTTTGCTGCCGGAGAGCGTGAAGATCGCTCTCCGTGCCAGGACGCTCGAAGGTGCCCTGGAAGTTCGCCACGAACTGGTGGCAGAGGTCCTCCCAGGACGTGACAGAACCTGGGGGAAGGTTCATGAGCCAGGACTGGGCCGAGCCCTTCAGGGCCATCGGGAACCAGTTGGTCATGACCTTCTCGTCGCCCCCAGCGACCTGCACCGCGGTGGGGTAGATCTGGAGAAACTCTTCGGGATGGAAAGATCCATCGTACTTCTGCGGCAGCTCTGGCCGGAACTTGCCCGGCCAGGTGACACGACGAAGTTCGGCAGTGAAGGCCTGGCAACCCATCCCGTAAAGGGGGGGTACCGGTCTCCCTACCTTGCTGGACGCGGCGGTGCGCCCGAGAGTGCGCGCGGTCGGAGATAGGGCCGGAGGAGGATTGGCCCTCGTCCACCCTATCGTGCTCGCGCAGACGCTCGATGATGGTGCACGCGTCGTCATCTTCCCTTCGCCTGCCAAGGCGGTGGCGAAGATCCTGGCCGTCCCACCCGGCGGGAGAAGCAACCGAGGAGGGAGATCTACCGCGTCGGCCACCGGTCGATCCGCGTTGTGGGTGCGGCGGCACTAGCGACGAGACCGCGGAAGGGCCAGCGCGGGCGCCCCCACGCCTCGACGAGGAGTGGGAGCTCCTGGCCGCCGCTTGACGGCAGGCGGTGTCGACCAAGTTGGCGATGTCCTGGAGCCATGGGCCCACGGAGGACGCACCTTCCACCGGGACGGGAGGATGCCGAAGGAGGAGCTGCGCCGCCTGCAGCGCGCTCACTTCCCCGGGCTCGGTGAAGTCTAGCCGGCGACGAGGCGGCGACGGCGGAGAAAGCTCGGCGGCGGACCCAGGGGCCCGCGGCCGTGGCTGCGGCTAAGCGGCAGCGGCCGTCGATGTACCACCGGTCTCGTTGCGGCGCCCTCCCCGACTGGAGGGCTCCGAATCAGATGAGGACCCGGACAGATCCAACCTCTCCTCGCCGGGAGGCAGGTCAGGATCCGCCATGGAGGTAGGCTCGAAAAACCCTAAGCGCCCCCTACCTGGCGCGCCAGCTGTCGGCGTAGAGACGCCTCTAGCGGTGGTCCGGTTGGACCCCCTTTGGGATTCGGCCGGAGCGCAGTAGGAGTTCTTTTGTGAGCCGGTGATGGTTTTCGGAGAGGAGGATCTAATGCAGGAGACGCAGAGATTTTTCTAGGTTCAGGCCACCTCGAAGATGTAAAACCCTACGTCCTGCTTTTGTGTGTGTATATTGGCGATTATCAGAGATTACAAAGCCCTTGTCTGCTCCAAGGGAGTTCTTCTCCAGGAGATCTAACCCTAGCCTTCTTCAACCTAAGCAAAGCTCAACCGAAAAAGAGTCTAACCTAGCGTCTAACCTTACAATTGTCCAACCCCTTGCATGGCCTCGGCTCTCCCCTTATATAACCGGGGGTTTACCACAGTGGCCGGAGGGTACTGCTGACGACGTGGGCACTACAGGGCTGCCCACGCCTTCATTTCATGCGCGGCGCGGACTTCCGCGCCGGACGTCTCCCCGCCGCGCCTCGGAACAGGGACTCTGACATCTTTATGCCCGGCGGGTCCCGCAAACGGAGACTTACCGGGCTTCTTCTGACAGGGTTGGTGAGACACCCGCTCCTGGGCCCCGAGTGTTAGCGACCAAACCCGCGCACCGGAGCATGCGGTGACGCGACCCAAGGGGCAAAAAGGTTGACAGCGACAGGGGCGTGCGATGCGGCGCGCCCGGTCGGTCAACAGACCTGTCAGTCGGGCCCACCCCTCGGCAGGGGCGATAACCAACGGGGCTTTCGCCTGAGCGGGTGGGGCCCGGCCTGACCATCATCATACCCTCACAGGGCTTAGAATTTCTTTTCGAAATGATGGGTACTAAATGCCTCTGCCAGGGCTGAGGCTTGTTGGAGAAGCTAGCCGCTCGATGACGTGCCCAGAGGAGGGCCCCACGGGGGGACACGACAACCCCCGAGCACTTCGGCCCCGAGCAGCTCCTTCACTGGGAGGGGCGCCAGCTGTCTCAGGCTGCCCTCGGGTGACCTCGAGCGCTCGGGGAGCACTCGTTGGAGGGCCGCTCGGGGTCCCTTACGAGCTCCAGGAGGAGTGCTCGGGGGGACATCCCGAGCACTCCCCCGGGCCCCACACCACTCGGGACGCCGAGCGCTCGGGAAAGGGGCCCCGAGCGCTCCCTTGATTCCTGAGCCTTGGACTCTCGGGAGCCCAAGGCCTCTTCTGGTCACTCGCGCGGATGCGATGCCCGAGGAAGGCCCCCGAGCACCTAGGTTTGACCGCCGGACCCACTTGTCAGCCGGGACGGGGCCTACACCGACCCGGCCGCCACGTGTCTCGCTCCGCGGCATCTGATTGGCCTCCGCCGGTGGTTCGGGGGACCCTGGGCCCCATCCCGCCGACAGCTGGTATCAACATAGCATGCAGGTTTACAACAAAATACTTAATGTTCACAAGTATGGGATTCAACATGGTCAAAGTGGGAATGCTTGCCTGGCAATTTTGGCCGGGTCTCGGTCTTGGACTTTTTACGGCAATGGTCCGGAATCCTTCGCACGATATCTCGTACCGTCGAAACTACACGTCGGAAGAACATCGAATAAACAACAATGCGAGGAAGAACCAACATACATTCAGGAATTTTAGGACACGTGCTCTGGCCTAGTTGGTTCCTAGGGTTTGCAGAACGGTGAGGCGGAAATGGCTCCACATGGAATATAGGTTTTCCGTGGAACCGGAAACCCTAGCTTGTTCGATGAACAATCTACTAGCCCCTAAGATGATCTCAGTTTTCATATCTTAATTGGTTCAGAGAGTATGCGGTTCCTTAAAGTGCTTTGGCAAGAATCCCGATCGAACATTGGGGTGTGTAGGTTTTGGAGGATCACCTTAAGGATGATTATTTTCCCAATACTCCGAGCACCTTAGGGTTGAGAAGGGTCTATTCTTGTTCTTAATAAGATGTTGGGGATTCAGATGCCCTTGTGGCTAGCGAGTTGGAGAAGGACCTGATACAATCTAAGAGGCTGCATCCTAAATCAGTTGGGGTAACTATGGAAATAGGTATTTCTCATCAAGACCTTCAATTAATAAATAGGTTCAAAATCTTTAGAGGTTTGTTTATAGGACATCCATGTACAGTTACTGAATCCAATTTTTTTATTTCGTTTATTGTGAAACTTAGGAAAATAGGTACCCTGTCTGGAGCTTCACATATACGTTTTTTTTTCAAATTTGACACATATTCAATATTTATTCTATGAAATTAGGAATTCATTGCAGGTGGTTAGGCCTTGATTTTATATAGTCACTGGGAAAAAAATTTACTTGGTTTGGACTAGTAGTTTAGGAGATATTACTGACCGAGGGTTTGCTATTTAGAGGTTAGTTACTGAACCGGTCATTAGCTCATTAAACACACTTGGTTAGCTTTGCCGTGGCCGGTTTGGAAGGGGATTAGGGGAATAGATGCGTTGCTTACCGCAGCATGCACCATTGGTGGCCAAACCGTGTTTAACAGAGGAATTAGTGCACCTGGAATGACCCGGTAGCTGCGACGACTGAGGAGGCCATGGACCTCGGCGGGAGCGGCGGGACTCCGTAGGTCTGGAGGTGGCACGGAGAGGGGCGGGGCACCGATGGGGAAAAGCTCGTCGCCGGTGGCGGCGGGTGGGGCGTAGATCTGGCCGGCGGGTGAGGCACGGCAGTAGCTAACAGCACGAGCAGTGCGTATTGGGGCTCACCTGCGGCTTCGCTGCGGCGGTGGCGGCTTGGAAAGGATGGTGACTACGTTGAAACCGAGGTCGGGGTGGACGGGGCGGCAGGCGGCGGAGTCTCTCCGCGGCGGCATGGCGGTGAGTCCCGCTGGGGCGGCGAGGGGATTCTGACCGGCGGCGGTTCCTGCAGATCAAGGCGGCGAGGAAACTCATGGGGCTATGGCCGTGGCTTCTCGGGCTGCTGTGGTGTTGGCCGGCTATGGTGGAGAAGCTAGGGGAAAAGGGGCGGTTGAGCTGCTCGGTTGAAGGGAGTAGAGGAGAATGGGGTGCTCGGGTGAAACACGAAGGGAAGAAGGTGCTGGAGTAGATGGAGGAGAGTTCTGTAACAGCTCGGAAATGGCTAGCTTGCTGCTACAGATGATGCAAGGGGAGGTGAGCTGCTTGGGGACTTAGCTTAGGGGAAAGGTTGAAGAAAGGCAGTAGCTTGTTTTGGGGGAGATGGAGTTCGTGGAAGCAAGGAATGCTCGGCTTGGTTTGGAGTTGAGCAAAGAGAAGCTTAGGTGAGGATAATGGCAGTGGGGAAGAACGGGGCAGGGGCGTGGAGCAAGGGAGAAGAGGATTGGGGCGAGCTCAGATATTTTGAGAGGAGCGATAATGGTGAGATGTTGCCGTGGCAGGGAGGAATAGTTGAGTTAGGGGAGTGAGATGACAGCACGTTGGAGGATAGAGGTCAGGGAAAAGGACGAGAAGAAGAGACAAGAGGGTGCAGCTGGCTTTTGGGATATAGCAGAGGTCAGTTGAAGTAAAACCAGATGAAGAACACCGAGTGCATGTTGTGGCATGGCTGGACATGTCTAGGGCGCGAACTCCAATGGCATGGGATGTCCATCAGCGTCCCTGTGTGTTTTGCTACGTGTGGCCATGTCCTGGAGTCTCAGTAGCACGTGGTCAGGAGCTCTGTCAAGTTTGGCACCGATTGGTCCTTCGCACAGAGTAAACCATGCATGCCATGACTTGACGGGACTTGGTTTTTAACTGGTGATGGTGTGACTTGGGTTGCCAGGGATGGTTCAAGAGTGTAAGGGGTTGAGGAAACCGAGAAGGAGCTTTGCCAGCTGTTTGGTTGAATTTGACTAAGGTCTCCTTGTAATTTTATGCGACGGAAAATTTCTGGCACAGGTGTTCGGTAGGAACCATACCAGGTTTTTGAATACAACCCACCCATGTTTTTACGTATCTGGGCTCCCTGAGGTGTGGAGATCATCGTGTAATTTGTCGGGATTTTTGGAGATGTATATCTATGGGTTACTGTGTAATGCTCCTTTTATTTCCGGTGTTTATTAGTTTTGATTTGTAAATATTTTGCACTGGCCGCTATGATCTTATGTTACAATTGGGTTAAGATTATTACTAGGGTGTCCCACAAACTATCTCGGAATTCTTGGAAAGGTCGAAAAGTGCTAGGTCTCGCGGTTAGGGTTTTTTAAGGAGTTTGAATTTAAATAGGGATAAGGGAATTGGAGGTTGGGACTAGGGTTTCGGGATGCGGCAAGGGGTGGAGAGATTATGGAAACTCTCAGAAATCCTTTCATCTTGGTCCGAGACTATTTGGTTGCAAGGTGCCGCGGACATTCCAGCGCATACAGTCTAGGTATTGAGCTAGAGCACTCTGGCGTTAGGGTTTTAGCGCTTAGACCAAAAGCAGTATAGATGTGCATATATTCACGATATGGCTTGGCGAGGTAGGTGGCAAAAGATCATGTCGTTCGGAGCAAATTTAGGGCGTGTATATGTTTAAATTTAGCAAGGGTGTCGTGTGGTAATTAGCCGTAGTCGCGGTCTAGGTTATTCCGAGTCTGTGCGTGTGTGGCGGGGAGGAGGGCTATCGCGGCGGAGAAAATGTTGCTGCGGTACTGCCGCGGTAGAGGAAAGACTTGCCGTGGTAGGGAAAAGGAATTGCCGCGGTGGGAATCGGCTGTCGCGGCGGGAAGGAACAGCGGCGTGACATTGCCGCGGCAGGGGAGGGGTTGCCGTGGCAGAAGCATGGCAGCGACGGTAGTTGCTGTGAGATGCCATGGCGGAGAATCGGTGGCACGGCAGAAGCTTGTCGCGGCAGGAGCGGCTTGCTGCGGCAGAGAAAGATAGCAACGGCGGTGGCAGAGGCCTTGCCGCGGCAGAGGAAATGGGCAGCGGCAGCTGCCGTGGCAAGAGTGTGGCAGCGGCAACGGCTGCCATGGGCTGTCGCGGCAGAGCAAGATGGCTGTGGCAGCTGCCTCAGGCTGTCGTGGCGGGGACGCAAGGGCGAATGGTTTTGGCCTGATTAACTTTAGGGTTAGAATGATTTGATATAAAGTTTTATTCCGATGTACTTCGGTTAGTGTTATTTATCAAAAAAAATTTTGAAAGCCCTAATTTTCAGGTTCTGGAAATTCAGGGCGTGACACTTTGCCAATCCAGTGAATCATATTCAACCGTTGCAAAGCCTCTTCCCACCGAACAAAAGCCAAAGTTTCCTAAGTGTCAGTTCGGGTGAGTTAGAGTTCTTGAGCAAAGAGCATTGGTTCCTCCAAGAGTTGTTGCTGTTGAATCTGTTACTCTTGGAGTGTCTACTCCTAGACGGGTGTAGGAGTCGCTGGTATCACCCAAGCTTGTGTGGGCTGAACCAGGCGTTTGTGAAGGTGAATCGAAGTCTATCTGCTGCAAGCAAAAGGACTTCCACAAGCAAAGAAAGAGGCCTGAACGTCAGGTACTCAGAGAACAAGCACGATTTGGTGCTGGCGATCTCTTCGGAATAGCCTCTCCAACGGAGACGTACAACTCTATGAAGAGCTGGGAACTTCGGTGAAAAACACACTGTCTCCTTGAGTACTTTACTGTATTGTCTTTAGCTTCCTGCTTGCTTGCTTGCTTGTGAGATCTTAGACTTATTCTGTTCATCTGTTATAGATCTCCTTTATACCTGTGTTTCATTAGCTGTGTCTCAGTTGCTATATATCTTATCTCACTCCTGAGTCAATTACCTGTTACACAGGCACATTGATTGCTCATCATTTACTAAGTCCTTAGAACACCTGTGTTAGGCACCTGTGTGACAGCTACATGCTAATTTACACACTATCTGTTGCCTGTGTCACTCACCTGTCACACAGCTAGCTAACCCTGGTTCCTGTTTAAGGCTTAACCTGTTTAATCAAATTAAAAGAAGTAATTTTTGTTAGCCTCCTATTCACCCCCTCTCTAGTCGGCACCTTCGGTCCTTTCACCCGTCTAGGATAGCAGACATTCCAGACGGGCAGGTAAACAACCCCGTCTGCGATGACTTTTGTCCGGACCCCAATGTCTTGGATGATATGTCATCCCAGACAGGTCCGACCCGTCTGGAAAGGCTCATCGCAGACGGTTCGAGGTATCACCCGTCTGCGATGTAAGCAGTTATCGCAGATGGCTTGAAACTGAACCGTCTACGGTGACACATCAGAAACGGTCATGAAAGGAACCGTCTGCGATGTAGCAATACATTTGCTACATCGCAGACGGTCTTTTGTTCACTCGTCTGTGATAGGTCATTACAGGCGGTTCAAGTGACTAAACCGTCTAGAATGACTTCTTCACCTATATAACAGAACCAATGCTCCCAGATCTGTTAGGGTTTCCTAGGTCTGTCAGGCTGGTGGCGGCGGCTGAGGCGATTTTGAGGCGATTTTGGGGGAGGAGAAGAAGATTGGAAGGAGATAATTGATTTCGTGTGGCAATAGGTTAGTAGATTTGGTTATTTAGTTAGTTTAATTGCTCTCTAACCCTAGATCTAGTGCAATTATGTTCTATTAGAAGATAATTTTGGTTTAATACATGTATAGGCATGGATGGATGGTTTATTAATTGTGGTTTAGATGTAATATATACGTATGCTTGGATGGCTCTAGCTTGGATGGTTTTGTGCATAATTGGACAAGTGAGAGAGAACGATGAGTTTAATTTTTATTTTGAATCACATAGATAATTAATTAGTCAACATATGTTTATATGTATGTCATAGTGCCGATGGATCGAAGATGGATGTATGATGCGAACCGTGTGAACTTTGAGAATATCAGTGGCGTGAACGAATTTTTAAGAGAGGCTGAGGATGATATGTCGAGTAGGAAGTCTGGTCATATGTGTTGTCTGTGCTATGACTGCAAGAGCATTTAATCCGCAGGAGATTCGTAGCTCATTATACAAATTGGATCCATCATGGCGAACACATGGAGGGGAGCGATGAAGGAATGCGTGGCGAAGAGTTGAATTTGGAGGCTGATGTTGATTCTAAGTCTGATGAAGCGGATGCCGAGATGCGTACCAATGACAACGATCTCGAGCAAATGCTGCGCGATGCTAAAGGTAATGACCTTGGTGGTAGGTAATATGACAAATTTCTGGGTCTAATGGAGAACTCGGAGAGACAATTCTACCATGGTTGCAAGGCAAAATATACCCGGCTATCAGCTGTTCTGGAATTGCTCAAATTGAAGGCAAGCGGAGATTGGTCGGATAAAAGCTTTACTGCACTTTTACAACTCTTGGCAGACATGCTTCCCGACGGGAACGAGTTGCTAAAAAGCACATACAAAGCTAAGAAGATTCTCGGTCCGCTAGCAATGGATGTACAAAGAATACATGCTTGCAAAAACGACTGCATCCTCTTCCGTAAAGAGTACGAGAATCTACATGTATATCTAGTTTGTAAGACTTTCTGATACAAGAAGCGCAACAATGCTACGGACGATGACATCGAGGGCAATGAGGAGACGAACGGCATTCGGGCCAAGGTTGTATGGTATCTTTCTATCATTCCTCGCCTGAAGCGTCTGTTTGCAAATCCTGAACATGCAAAGAAAATGCAGTGGCACGCGGAGGGACGTAAAGTTGATGATTTGATTAGACACCCAGCGGACTCTATCCAGTGGAGAAACATCCACAGAAAATTCTAAAATTTTGGTGCGGATTCTAGAAATGTACGGTTCGGGATGAGTACGAATGGAATAAATCCCTTTGGTAACAAGAGCAGTCGTCATAGCACTTGGCCTGTGGCTCTTTGTATGTACAACCTCCCTCCTTGGTTGTGCATGAAGAGGAAGTACATCATGTTGGCCATGCTCATCCAAGGCCCGAAGCAACCCGAAAATGACGTAGATACGTACCTGTTTTTAATAAAGGAGGATCTGGAAACATTGTGGCACGAAGGCGTGGAGACGTGGGATGCAGACAAGAGAGAGAACTTCACCCTACGAGGATTTCTATTTTACACCATCAATGACTATCCTGCGTACGGTGACCTATCCGGCCAAAGTACTAAAGGAGCAACAGCCTGTGGTCAACGCATGGAAGATACGACCAGTTTGTACCTCGAGAAATCGCGCAAAACCGTATACATGCGGCACCGTAGGTTTTTGCGTCGAAATCATCCTTACCGCAAGTTGGTTGCTGAGTTCGACGGAGCCATCGAAGAAGGATCGGCTCCACCTCATTTAACCGGGAGACAGGTATATGGAATGGCTAAAGATGTTGATGTTATTCTTGGAAAGGGGCGTAAATTAATGATGGATTTGTGGAAGAAGAAATCAATATTTTGGGGTTTGCCTTACTGGAAAGAACTAGATGTTCGCCACTATATTGACGTCATGCACGTAGAGAAGAACATGTTTGACAGCCTAATTGGCCTCCTGCTGAATATCCCTGATAAAACAAAGGATGACGTGAAGGCACGACAAGACTATGTGAAACTGGGCATCAAGCCTAAGTTAGCTCCGATAGAAACCGACAAAGGCAGAACCTTCCTCCCACCTGCATGTTACACACTCTCTAAAGCCAAGAAAATTGAGCTATGCCAGTGCTTGCACGATGTGAAAGTTCCAAGCGGGTACTGCGCCAATATCAAGAAGCTAGTTCAATGTAGAAATTAAAATTAATGGCATGAAGTCTCACGATTGTCACATTTTGATGACGCAGATACTTCCTATTGCTATTAGAGGGATTTTGCCTGGTGATGTCCGAGATACAATCATAATGCTATGTCAATTCTTCGACAGAATATCACATAAGGTGATAAGTATACTTGAACTGGATGCTCTAGACGCCAGGCTGGTGGTTGTCCTATGTCGTCTTGAGATGTACTTCCCCCCGTCATTTTTTGATATCATGCCGCACCTCATGACTCACCTAGTTAGAGAGATCAAAATGTGCGGTCCTGTGTTCCTACGAAGCATGTACCCGTTCGACAGATATATGGGAATTCTGAAGGGTTATGTACGAAATCGCTAGCGGCCTGAGGGAAGCATTGTGGAAGGTTATGTCACCGAAGAGATCATTGAGTTCTGTTTGGACTACATGCCGCATGTCAACCCGATAGGTCTACCTGAATCACAACACGCGAGCAGGCTCCATGGTACCGGGGTCCTCGGAGCGAAATCCATCGCTCCTGATCGGGACGATCATGCTCGAGCTCATTTCATGGTCTTGCAGCACATCTCGGTGGTGTTGCCATACATCGATGAACACATGGTAATGCTACGACATCAAAATCCAAGAAAAAGCGTAGCGTGGATCAAGAAACAACATATGTCCCTATTCAACCAATGGTTCCAAGACTGGATCACCACCACGTCATCATTTGATGAAATGCTGACATGGTTGTCAAAGAAACCGTACTTTACAGTCCGGACATACCAAGGATATGACATAAATGGATATACATTTTATACGAAGGCTCAAGATGCAAAAAGCACATATTAGAACAGCGGTGTGCGGGTCGATGCTTTCAATTCCGCCGGTCATAAGCATTGTTACTATGGGTTCATCGAGGAGATTTGGGAGCTTGATTACTTGAAGTTCAAAATTCTAATATTTCGGTGTCGTTGGGCCCACCTATCGCACAGTAAGACCAATGAATAGAATGTGACTACTGTTGACCTGAGCCGTGTTGGCTGTGGTACTGAACCATTCGTACTCGCGAAGCATGTTCATCAGGTATTCTATATGATCGATCCGTCAAGCAAAAGGCGGCATGTCGTTATAAATGGGAAAAGAAGCATTATAGGAGTCGACAATGTTGTTGACGAGGATGGTTACAACGAATTCACCGAGAATTATTCTGGAGATTTGAGTTTCAAGGCTGAAACCATGGAGGGAGCTGGGTCATACTACCGCAACGATCATCGTGAAGGGCTCACTTTCAAAGGGAAGAAGCAAGTATTGTAAATAATTTATATTATTTTTATTTGGAATATTTACTTTCCGTATGCATGAGTTGGAATATTTTGTTTTTGAATGCATTGCTGTGTATACATTGCTGAGTTGGAATATTTTGGAATATTTTGATTGCTGTGTATACATTGCTGTAAATTTTCAGAGGGCATGCTAGCATTTCCTGAGGCTAGCCAAAATGCAGGTAGCACATAGCCCCTGTACAGACGCATCGCAGACGGGTCAGAACAGATGCCTGTCTGGGATGACGATCATCCGAGATGGGTAATTGTAGTCAACCCGTCTGGGATGACGATCATCCGAGACGGATAACTCACTTAACCCGTCTGCGATGATACCGCGGGACTTAGAAAATTTTTGGAAACCCGCGCGCGCTTCACATTCCAAATCCCCCATGTGCCCTAATTCCCCTCCCGCGCCGCCACCCATTCCGTGCCGCCGTCGGAGAAGGAGCCGAGCCCGCGCCGCCGTCGTCTCCACCGCGCCCGCCGCCGGAGAAGGAGCCGAGCCCGCGCTGCCGCCGGAGAAGGAGCCAAGCCCGTGCCGCCGGATATTTTTGTGAGGTTTTATACTTTGATTCTTATTGGAATTTGGTTGGTTGATTTTGATTTTGCGCCGGGGGAAATGTAATGTATGTCTCTTTGTTTGATTGCTACTTGCTAGTTGTGAATCATCTACAAAAGGAATTAGCACTAAATAAGTAAATTAGCTGATAGTGTAATGCCTGTTTCTTTGTTAGATTTATACGTGTTAGTTATGGAGCTTCTAGGAAAGGGATGGACCACGGAGAAATTGTGAGCCAATTGGTTCTCATTAGAAAGAGGATTTTTTTATACTGATAGAATTGGACCAACTATACAATCTACTTTTAAGCCCCAGCAATGTAAAGTGAAACAATTATTAGGTTTGAAACTGAATACCTAACTTTATAGAAAGATGCTAGTCTTCGTTTTATTTGCTGGTCTTTGTTTTTTGTCAGCTTTTATATGACGTATTACTTTACTTTATCAGGGTAATTTGCAGCATGACAAACCAAACTTGTTGTCATGCCAATACATTTTTTTGCTCCTTTTAGTACATATTATAAATGAGCATAACTTGGTTTGTTAGTTTACACAAATATGTTGGACACCAATTCTTCTTACTTCGGGCAACGATGAACAAAGTACGCAAAAAAGCAGTCGAAGCCCCGAACAATGTCGAAGGCCCCTAGTAGACGTATGGTCATCACGCAAGTATCTACGAAGTCTGGTGTGCCGAGGAAACCGGATGACGTAGCAAACAAATTTCGCACATTCTACGGGATACTTGGGCGGGAGAGGGCCAACATAACCATTGCGAACTGGAAGGATATTACCACTGCGAAGGAGGAGGAGTTAATGGCTGAAGTAAAAAGGTGGTTCGAGATCCCACCCGAACACGAAGAACGTGTCAAAGCGTCTGCAATGAAGACCATGGGCAAGGCGTGGAGGTCGTTCAAGAGCATCCTGACAACAAAGTTCGTATGGACGGGTGAGAGCCCGTTTGAGAAGTACGGCTTCTTGGACGAGCAAGTATACAACAGATATGTTGAGATGAAGTCCACGCCAGAAGAAGTGGCGAAGAGTGAACGGCAGAAGGCCCTTCAAGCAAGAAACAAGCACCCGCATAGGCTTGGAAACACAAGATATAAAGGTGCATCGGTGAAATGGGAGATGCAGGATCGATTGGCAATGGAGAAAAATTTACCCCCTCCATTTTCCAGCGTGGTTGTTGTCCGCGCCGCATCCTGGTGCAGAGCACGTGCCAAGTCAGATCCGCAGAGTGGTTCAGCTATATTTCCAAACCCCGCTGACTAGGAAGTGGTCGATCGCATGATAATATACATGACTATGTACACAATTCTTCGGAACCATACGAGTATCATTTGTAATGTAACTTGCGCGCGTGATCGTTGCAGGTGCAGATAGCTTCGCAAGGGTCACTAGATGATGATGATGAAGCACAATCATCTAGGACCAAAGACATCCTTACCATAGCGTTGGGAAACCTGGAGCACCCAGGTCGCACAAGAGGTGTTGGGGTTGCAGTTCCCTGGAGAGAGGGATTCCCTGAGACTGAGGAGTAGTACGAGAGGAGGAAGGCCGCTAAGAGGAGTCGTAGTCAGTCAACAACGACTACGAGAGATGTAGAAGATTTGGAGAGGCGTCTTCAGGAGGAAGTCAGGAGGTAGGTTGCGGCATTTAAGGAGGAGTTCAAAGTTCAACTTGCACTCTCTAACGTAGATTTGGCGAGCCCCGGAAATATTCAGAGTAGCTGCGCATCCGCCAAAGAACCGGGTGGAACATATCCCTGCGACACCATCTCGGTAAGGGCCATTTATAGGGTTTTTACAATAGCAAGTACATAACTTTGGACTTAATCAACAAGGTACGTACTCAATAATTTTGTAGGAGATGACTCCTTGCACGTTATTGGCAAGGGTAGCCGGAGATGTCTCCCTTGATGCTGCATTTGGGATTGCATACCCCAAGGAGGCGGGGACTCTACTGCATGGTCGCCTCATAGCACCAAACTTTCAAAAGGTGCATGTGGACGACGTGGTTGAAGGTTTCAAGGTGCTCCCGCTTGCCATGCCACCAAATGACGAGATCACGGTGCTGCATCAGACGGTTGGCACCTTTATCCAGTGGCCAAAGAGGGACATCAAATTACTCGTCCGGCCTGCCTCTCAGAGCACATCACACACTGAGTCAGCTAGGATACCCGAAGTTAACCCTACCCCGATGGAGCTAGTAGCGGCAGCACAATGGGCTGATAACCCAGCTTCATCTCTGGTCAAGCCGGCAGAGCCAGCACCCGCTACCTCCATAGGGACTAAGGAGGTGCTATAGATGAGACTAGTTCCTTCACCGGTGAAGGGGACTAGCAATACCGGCAAGGGCAGGAGTCGTAGTAGTGCCCCCAAGACTTCCAAGGCCAGCAAAAAATCGAAGGCACTAGCGATAGTGGAAGAACTTGGGTTTGATCCGGACAGAGTGGATGATCTCCCTTTCACGCCTCTGGCTCGTCGATTTGTGAATGGACAAGCCTTCGTCATGCCAGAGGACATATCGAACTCAATGGCATGTCAAAGGTTGCATGATTGGTATATGACGACGACGAACAACCTACAGCCTGGCCAAACCATGCCACGATGCCTCAAAGTCGCTTTCAAGGAGGAACACCTTTTCCACCAGGACATGGGCGGGTTGTTCTACGTGTACTTTGAAGACCTATTCGAACTCTTCAACCTCGACGTCCTGGAGCAGAACCTGTTGAGATACTGGACATTGTAAGTCTACAACTTCTCAGTCAATTAGTTTTCTCCATACCTATGCAACTTAATTAAGCCGTGACATGATTTTCCATTTTGCATGGATACATGCACACTGAAGCCAGACTTAACAAGGAACCTATCGGGTTCATTGACCCGGCAAGGGTGACTTGTAGAAATATTAGAGACAATAAAGAGCAAGTTCTCGAGTATGTTAAGCATGCAATATTGTCCCAAAAGGATAAAGAGTACATCGTATTTCCCTTCAACCCAGGGTAAGTGTTGTATCGCATCCAATACTTGTAATATTACCATTATGCATATATCACAAAGCTGATTTGGTAGCACGTCTATATATATGCAGCTACCATTGGGTTTTGGTCGTACTTGTACCAAAATGGAACAGGGTTATATACCTTGATTCCTCGCGAGATCCTTCACGCGACTTTGGGCCGATTCGCAACGTACTTGACCAGGCGTTCATCGATTACAAAGCTTGTGGAGGGAGAAGTGGCAAAGGGTCCAAGTTGCGACATAAATTTGACTTTCTGGTACATATATATCCAGTACTATATTAATATAGCATATTGACATGCTTCATAATAGATTCTTCTTAGCTAACGTATATTTGTTTGTTCTTTTAGTGCAAACAACAACCCGAGGTGACAAACCTATGTGGATTCTACGTTTGCTACCACATGGAGGCTATCGCGGATTTCGTTAAGCAAAAACTAGATGAGGAGGTGTACCCAAATGCAAGCATTATTTTGAGTTTGTTTACATTTTGTAATTTGTAGTCCTTATTGATTTTATGACAGCAACAGGCGTGGAAGATTGAAATACCACAATTGATAAAGCTCAACGCAAGCGCATTCGAGGGATTTTTGCCTTCTTCATCAATACACAAATCATCAATCCCAACGGCGAGTTCTATGGTGGCGGCTTAGCAGAGTAGCATTGTCTTTCATCTATGTACTTAGCACTCTCTTTCCTTTTAAACATTAAAGTATGCGATTGTTGGCAGCGAGCTCTCAATTCTGAACGGTGTGACTTATTTCTAGCTAGCAATTGTGAATATATCTAGCTAGCAATTGTGAATGTATATATCAAGTCCAGTATGTGATTGTTTCAGTGTATCACTATCTGTGAATGTATCTATCTATATCTGTGTTAAATATGTGAATATTCTGTGCAATATATATCTACTGTTTCAGAGGACATGACTAGCAATTCCTGAGGCTAGCCACAAAACAAACAGTGTTATGCTCTCTGTACACACCGATTCCAGACGGGTCAACAGTTAAACCCGTCTGTGATAGCAGTCATCCGAGACGGGTTAAAGATATTACCCGTCTGGGATGAATGATTATCGCAGACGGGTGGTTGAGTCGACCCGTCTGGGATGAATGGTTATCACAGACAGGTAGCCCACCCGTCTGCGATGACCTGTGTCATCACAGACTACCAATTTCAGACGGAGCGGCCAACCGTCTAGGATGCTTGTTTCAGCCCGTCTCGGATGGGCCGTTCTGTAGTAGTGATTGCTACACTTTTGGAATTCTGTGAATCAAACAGGCTCAAAAGTAATTGGTTATTGGTAGCTGCTGAGGTGATACTCTATTGTCCTCGGCCTCCGACTGACATATTGGCACATGCTACATCAGGCGTTAGACTCATGCCTCCACCAAGGCACAAAACGGTGAGGCCACTATCTCGACCATCTCCCATCCAACCTATGCTTCCAAGCCACCATCTTTAGTGGGCCCTACCTCCCCTTCTCTCTACACCTTTTCCATGCCTCTCTTCCTCTCCAAATCTGTTGCAACTATCCCTTACATCTCACACTGTGGAATCATATTAACTTGCCCGGCGGTGAAAATTCTCGCTAAATACGGCAACTTTGTTCGTTCTTGAGTGTTTGTTCATAGAAGTAATTTGGTCTACGTAGAAGAAAACAAACACTCTTTTCGATTAAAGGGGATGCGAAAAATGAGTGTGTTGAAATTCTCTCCTTTCTTCTTAAACTCAGTGACAGTAAAAACCCATGCATAGCGCCTGCCTGCACAGAAGACATAGATCATCTTATCCCAACCAAGGCACGGGCACCATCTCGAGGCCATCACACATGTCTCGTTGGTAGCAGCGTCTTGGTAGAGGGCACGCTGCTGCCGTCATCTGGCATCTCGGTAATAGCCGGAATGTAAGAGCTAGCATTGTTAATCTGTTGATCACCGAGTCGCCATCTGGACCTCATTGTGGTGATCATTGGGCCGCCATCCAAACCTCACCATGGCTTCCCCCAAGCTCTCTCTCCTTTTCCCAAACGAGCTGACACGCGTGCATGAGGTCGCTCTCTCTTGTTTCTCTCGTGTTTATTTTCCTTCTTTCTCTTGTTTTCATCATTAGGCGGATTCCTCTGCAAGTAATTGTTTTGGTCCACAAGCAACATGTTAGCCCTAGCTGGTCCATCTAGGCCGACTTGACGAGCCGAGGCAGCTGTCCACCGTTGAACATGTGATATGCCAAAAAGCATGTACATGCAGACTCTCAATTTTATTTTATTTTATTTTAAGAACAACATGCAGGCTCAAGTCAAGCTCGAATCTGCGGCGAATTGACTTGAGAGCTAGGCACTGCTCCGAAGCCCAAGCATGGTCCCATAGGCTTGGATCGTGGGCCGAGCGCCACCAGTCCATGACTCTGCCTTCGCCATGGGCTCGGGCGCGTCGCAGACAAGAGGGATCCAATGATATGATTCAAAAGCAGCTGGACCAAATTCCCATCTCCTTGTGGAGGGTGGCCACGTGGCAGAGTGGGAGGGAGGGAGATAACGGCGGTTACACAAAGTGAGGGAGAAGTGGAACCTGTGGAAGCTATAATTTAGGAGCGTTTTAATCGCTTAAGAGAATCCAAGTCAACAATTACAGAAAAGAATTCAGAAAATTAGAAAGAGAAAAGCAAGAAAAAGAGAGAGGAGCATAGCTTGCTTAGCCACAGTGGCTGCGCTGTGGTAACCGGCAGTTGCTGATAGATTTTCTTTTTGCAGTGTAGCCCTTCATCTTCCACGCAGTATACTCATACCTTCAAGTATTTTGCAAAAATAACTCATTTTCACCTCCCGTAGCAATAATCATGCAAATTATAGTTAGCCATACACTAATCAACCATCTAACGTACACAGTACTGAACGTACATACACTACTAATCAACACACAGTGATGGTTATCAACGCTAATCTTGCAATGGTTGCTTTATGTAAATAACAGAACTTCAGGCGGGTATTCTGCGCAAAAAAATAGCAAGAATTCCTTCAGAGAAAAAATATTTAGCAAGGAATGTCATAACTCATAACTGCAGGAGAGAATGCCATGGCGGTTAATCAGGAGCGAGCGAGTGGGGGCGCCGCCGCCTCGGCCTCCCCCGTTTTAAGGGCGGTTACCGCGAAGCAATCGTTAAGACCACCACTAATTACCGCGCTTGCCCGTGTTAAGACCCTGAGAGCAAGTTAAGTTGAGCCGCCTCCTCCTCCTCCTCCTCCTTGACTCTGCCCGAGGCGGTTAAGCTCTACAGCGAGACACCAGCAGCCGCGCAGCATTATCAGCAAGCGCGAGCAAGCAACCACGCCCCGATGTCCCATGGCGCTGAGCTTCCACCCAACGACCGCACCCCCGCTGTTCTGCTTCGACGACGACACCGACCCGGACGTGAGCTTCCTGCAGGACGTCCACAACCGAGGTCACGGACGCGCTGATCGGCTTCGTCTACGACCCGCTCGACCCCGCCGTGAACCCCGGCCTCGACGACTTCCTCAATCTCCACCACGACGACGGTGACGCCGACGCCGCCCAGCGCTGCGCCAAGAAGCCGCGCGCTGGCTGCGAGGACGACGACGCGTGGTTCGACTTCACGGCCGCCGACGGCA
The DNA here is from genome assembly GCA_019208055.1 of Stipa capillata. Taxonomy (NCBI): domain Eukaryota; kingdom Viridiplantae; phylum Streptophyta; class Magnoliopsida; order Poales; family Poaceae; genus Stipa; species Stipa capillata. The sequence continues at coordinate 511,584 of JAGXJF010001519.1, read as the reverse complement.
GCATCGGTCAGCCGTGGAACGAAGATAATGGTGGTGGCCAGCACGTGCCGGTGCTGCCAGAGTTCCTGACCGAGTTCGTCATGCCACTGCCGCCGCCGCCGCAGGTGTATCCGCCGTTCGTGCGCGGGGCGGACGCGAAGAGGCAGGTGGCCGCGGGCAACGGGTGCGGCCAGCAGTCGTCGGTGCAGAGCGCCGCGGCGAGGGAGCGCCGGAGACGGATTAGCGAGAAGACGGCGGAGCTGTCCCGGCTCATTCCCGGCGCGCACAAGCTGAACACCGCCGAGATGCTGCAGGAGGCGGCACGCCACGTGAAGCTCCTCCAGGCCCAGGTCGGCATGCTCGCCCTCCTGCACACCATCGAGGTACGTAATTCACGCAGCCACGCACTCCATTACACTAGCCATAATCCTCTCAATGCACAATGCAGTACCAATTGTGTTAATTCTTGCAATTTGTCATTCAGAAAGAGAAGACACCGTCCATGGCGCAGGAGCAGATGCACGCGCTGCTGGCGTGCGGCGGCGTGCAGGAGCGGCTGGCCGCCCAGGGCAAGTGCCTGGTGCTGAGGGAGTTGGTGGACATCATTGCCAAGGACAACGCCGTCAAGTCCAACGCGGTGGTGAATCGAGACCTCAGCCGGTTCGTGGAGTCGCTGGCGGCGGAGCAGTAGCCAGGCACGCACGGAGTCGCCGGTCATGGCTGCCGTGCGCGCGTGCTCGGCATATGCGGTGTCCTTTTTTGAGAACACCACCGTGCATGCGCGCGCGCGCTGGTGTCGTCGTCGTGTGTATTCCCTGACCCCCCCTGACAACGGCGAAGCATGTGTATGACTACTCGGTAGATTAAGTGTAGGCATCGTGACTAATTTAGCAAGATCGCTTTAATTCTAATTTTTTATGAATAATTGTAGTTTTTTTGTCGACACACTTTGATTCTATTCACTACCAGAATCTGCAACTTTTCCGAGTGTAAAATTGTTTCCCGAGTGTAAATCGTCGGGCACTCGGTAAAGTCCCGAGTGTTGTCATATACACTCGGGAATTGGACTAACACTCGAGAAAAAAATACTTTCCCGAGTGGACACTCGGGAAACAGTATAACACTCGGTAAACTTGAGCAGCGGGACGGAATCCAAACGGACGTCGGAGTTTCCCGAGTGGACACTCGGGAAATAGTATAACACTCGGGAAAGTTCGGGCGTGAAATTTCGGGCGCGAAATTTCGGGCGTGAAATTTCGGGCGCGTCGATTTAGCGTTCGGCGGGACGAATGAATTTTGGCCTTATATAGTTCTCTCCCAATCCAACCTAACTCCACGCCACTCCACTCTCTCTCCCAATCGCCGCCGCCCGCCGCACTCCACGCTCTCAATCCTCTCGGGATCCGGCGGCCCGCCCCTCTCCGACGCACCCCGACGACCCCGCCGACCCGGCCGCTCCCCACTCCACGCTCCATCTCGACCGGCGTCGCCTCCCCGCCCCGCCGCCGGACCACGCCGCGCCGCCCCCGTCTACCTCCCCGAACCGGCGCCGTCATCCGGAGCTCCGCCTCGCCGCCCCGACGACTTCGCCCTCGTCCCCAAGCACCGCCGCTCCTCCCCATCAGCTCCACCCATCCCCGCCACCTCGCTGACTCCGCCTCGGTCCCGAGCTCCCCGGCCGCCTCGTCATCGTCTCGGCTACCGACCGCCGGAGCTCGTCGCCTCGCCCCGGCCACCCGACGACCTCACCTCAGCCCCGCAGCACCGCCGCACAGGACCGCCGCTCCTCGAGCTCCTTCGCCGCTCCTCGGATTGTGGAACCTGGTTTTATTTGTGAACATTTGCATCTGATTAGCTTGTAGTTTGTGGTATATGTGAGAATGTTACTAGTTGGACTGAACATATATGTGCGGAATTTGTTACAAATTTTTGTGAATTATTGGAATACCATGCTAGGCTAAAATTGCTGTGAAAATGAGCCCTAATTCTAGCTCTTTTGGTTGTGTTAAAATTGCTGAGAACTGGGCTGGTCCAGCTGCGGTAATTGGTTGGTCCAGCAACTAATCTTTCCCGAGTGTTGTCTAAAAGTCACTCGGGACAACCTGCACACGTGGAAGGCTGAAAAATGGACGCGTGTGCATTGTTTCCCGAGTGTAAAATTGTTTCCCGAGTGTGCACTCGGGAAACAGTCCGTTACCGTTATTTTCGACCGTTAGCGAATTTATTCTCCGAGTGCCGTTGTTTCCCGAGTGTATTATCGGACACTCGGGAAACTATCGCTTTCCCGAGTGTGAACACTCGGGAAAACACTCTTTCCCGACCATATATTTCCCGACGGCTCTTTCCCGAGTGTGACTCTCGGGAAAGACTTTCCCGAGTGTTTTTAAGTCTTTCCCGAGTGTTTTTAGCACTCGGGAAAATTACAGATTCTGGTAGTGATTGACATAGTTTAATTTGTTATGGCACGTGTGCAGTGATGCTAACACTGTATTCCACACCGCTGAAATTGTAAGCCCTTCAGGGATGGATGGATGGATCACAGATAGATGTTGTGATTCTCGGTATATTCGGGGACTTTAGTTGAAATTTATTAGTATTCACGGATAGAGTAAGAGTTTCGCAAGAAAAACCGTGTTCTCAGTTTTCTTTTATATAGATTCTGTATTCTCAGATTGAAATGAGTGTATATGTTCCTTGTACATAAATGTCGCAAAATTATCTTTTTTTAGATCTTCACAAAATTGTCGTTAAAACCAACGTGGTTACAAGGAGCGATGCAATGGCCAACAATAGGTAGTAGACCATACATGTAGAAAAGTAAATTGACACCAGGATATAGGGGTGGTGCTCTTTCTCTATTAGATTGGATCTGAGTATAATGTCTCCAATTGTGTAAATAAAAAATAGTCACCTCTCCTATTTATAGTCCTCCTTAGTGGAGGCTAGGGTTTCGGTAAGTGCCAACATGCGCCCTATGGTGTAATTTTTTTTGAAGAAAGAGTGCATTTCATTGGCTTCTTGTATTACACTAGTTGTCTCACTAAAAACCTTAGCAATGAGAAACTTCTTTAAAAATTCATCAAAGGAAAAAAAGTACAACCATTTGAGTTCGATTAATCTTCAGTTGGTATAATTGATGATATTCCTCGCGATTTTAATCATTACTATATCATTCTAGTTAACTTCTGATTTATGCACATATACATGGAACTTTGCTTTAAGTCCAGTTCTTCGAGGATTGATGTTCCAATCTACACTCCGACCATAGAACATATGGTGAGGAACGATATAATTATCAAAATTTGATTTTTCTTTACGAAATTAAAACTATGAACTTTCATAGCTCAAGCATAACTCGTTTGTATTTATTCCCCCTGAAGGTAGCTCTTGTTAGAATTTTTATGTTCTAAATCATATGCTTCTAGGAAAAACACTATGGGTAATGTCATGTGTAGGGTGTGGCTAACATATATATAATCTTCTTAATTCCCTTCTCACAATAAATTCTGAAAATTGTGATGAGCCTTTCTTTGAGATTCCAGTGTACTTATCTTTATTCCTTTGGGAACAAGGTGGTGATGTATCACAGGTGTAATAAATATAAACAATGTGCAATCATAACTAAATTCAGTTGTGCAATGTAAGTTGTCATTTTCAATGAATAACATTTTAGGGGCCAAGATAGTAGAGTATAATATGTAAAGCTCTGTGCCTTTCCACATAGTTTTAATCAAGTACCTATAAATCATAAACTTCTTGTATGACTTAGTAGCCACTCCAAAATGCTGGTTTTTTGTTGAATATTTCTTACTCCTTATAAGTGTTTTATCAATATTTGCGGAGCCTTCATAGGTATGTTTAAGCTGCAAGCCTAAACAAAAATTGGTTTTTCCCAAACCTTCATTTTGACTTCAAACTACATGTGCAAGCTTATTTCCTCTATATCCTTTTGGTGCCTCAATGATGTTCAAATCATCAATATAGATTGAGAGTATAGAGAAATTGCTCAATAATTCTTTGTATACACACACACAATTTCTCTTTTGTTCGTGTAGTCCTTCTTGCATAGAAAGGTTGCTTAAAGCGATATATGATATCATTTTGGATTATTTTAACTCATATAGTGACTTAAAAAAATTCACACTATACAAGATTGATCTTGATTCCGAATTGGTATTTCTTCATATACCTTCATGCAGTATCTGGATCTAGATTCTCATAAAATATCCTATAACCACATCCATTAATATCATTTTTCTTAAAATTCAAGGCTGAATTGCAATTCAAATAAAAGTATCTAAAGTATAATTCCATCAATGATTAGAGAATAAGTTTCTTCACAATCAATTTCTTCATTTGAGTGAAACCTTGACCAACAAGCCATATACAAGTATCAACTTTATGTTCGAATGAACGCCCACTTAAATCTCGCAGGATGTACATGGAGAGGAGTACGGACTACATGCCCAAGTCTTTCTCTTTCATAAAGTAATCACAAAATATTTGTGTCTCGGTTTGGCTTGATTAAATTCTTCTCTCTATCATGTAATTGGTGGAAATATCTTCTTGGGAAGCTTCTTCATGGTGCTTTTCCTGTATTGCACTAATTTCCCGTTATGGGTACATGATCATTTAATCTCCGAACGCCAATGTGTGCGCACACATCTCTGTTGGTTGCTCCATTTATAGGAAGGTTTCAGTCTAGAAGCCATTCAGTTTTGGTTCCACACTTGCGCGAGATCTCAATCGGCTCCCCTTCTTTTTCTTCGAGGTATGTTATTAATCTAAGCAAGCAAGTCCTCATACTCTTACTAGAAGAAGGCCTTTGGACAGGGATGGTAAGGGCATGCCCTCTAGACTCTCTAGTGCATTTCTAACAAGTATATGTGACTTTGCAATGCTTTATGACGGTAAAGGATAAACTAATAGGGCAGTTAATTTTCTAATCATTTATTTTTTGAACTTCTTCAATGTTCGCCTCACTAGTGCATATCCCTGAGCAAGGATCCCTGTGGTTCTTCATAGGATTTCTCGACATTCTCCATCACAGGTTTAATTATCTACCTCTAATGTCGGGAATCGATCCTTATCGAAGATATACATCATATATATCAATTCAATTTTGACATAAATCCCTTCTTCGGGGTCAAATCTTTGAATATTTAAGGGAAAACTCGAGATTTTATTCATTGCACTAAAGCATGAGGTAATGAGGTATTATTTTCAAAAATTTATCTATGTTGATGAGAGTTGCTGCATGTAAGACTGCATGCCTCTAGAGTGATGCTTGAATATTTTTCCTATTCAATAGGAGGAACCTGGCAAGACATTTGATCTCCTTGGTCATTGCTTTTGCGAGTCCATTGTACAATTGAATGTGTACGTTGGAGTACATAAATGACCCTAGAATGAGTTGAGTAGGACCGCATATATCCCTTGGATTCGTTCTAGCAATGCCATGTTTTTATCCATCACTTTTAGTGTGTAAAGTTTGGTTATTAGTTGTCCTTATGCACGAATCGTGCCCAAAATCTTCTTAACTTGGGAAATTCTTAACCCTAATACCATGACCCAAATAGCATCACATATGATTTTTCTCATCATATTATGCACACTTTGTGTGCCATTGTGGTATGCTACACGTGTTCTATATTAAAGTAAAGAATTCAAATATACAGCAGAGAATAAGCAGCATAACAAAAGTTTAATAATAAAACTTAACTTATGATAGAATACTGAAAATATATGTCTGTGTGCATACATTGAACTTAAGAATATTCGCTCTCATAGAGTTTACACACCATTATATATTGTTCTAATGCAAATAACCACTATAGAAAATAGCTAGATAAATTTTAAAGTACCCACATGTATTTAGATGGACTCTGAAAAGTATGAGTCAACCTCTTCCCGGATCTGCTCGTCCATGGGCTCTCCCGTGAGGATGGGCAGTGCCATAGGAGGTGTGGCTACCTCCCCCTCAAGGGAGGCTTCTGCCATCTCGGCGTCTTGAAATCAACATCATCGATGTTCATAGGAGTTCTTGCTTCTCTTCAATGGCTTCTCCAAGGGCCAAAGCTTCATGCTTCATCTCCATCTCTTTAGTGATGGTGAAGTCAGCCTCGATCTTCTTTTTCTCCCCGTTCTTCCGAGGAAAGCTTCAACGATGTACTTTGGAGTGCGGCATGTTTTGGACCAATGTCCCTAGATGCCACATCTGAAGCAAGTCTATTCGTGTAGACCATATGGTTTCTCGCCTTCCCTAGCCTTCTCATTCCTCTTCAGGCCTTGAGGATGGGAATTCACCTTACGAGTAACGATCTTCTTCCCTTTCCTACCTTTTTTGCCCTCGTGCTTGAAGTTAGGCTTCCCCACTTGGTATCAAGCAGGATGAGCTTCATGCCCAACAATGGTACCACTGGGATGGGAGTGATGATTATTCATCATGATTCCATCCTGCTACTCTACAAAATGCATCATATCAATCAGTTAGAGTACTTCTTGTACTTATCATGATGATACTGCCGCTGCAGTCTCATGTTGGTGGCGTGCAATGTGGAGAGAGTCTTTCAATCTTTTGCTCATCTATAATCTCCTTGCCAGCTTAAGGTTAGTACAAATCTTATGTACAACATAATTGTACTCAGCTATAGACTTGCAGTCCTGGAAGAGAAGGCTCAGCCATGCGTCCTTTGCTCTAGGGAGGAGCACGTACTCGAGATTTTTGAAGTGCTCCTCCAAGGAGGTCCATAGTGCCATAGGATCCTTCTCCGTAGAGTACTCATCCTTCAAGGTGGGTAAGAGGTGGTGGCAGAGAAAGTGAGGCAGGGCCAATGCCTATACCAATGACTGCTTCCACGTCCTTTGCCTAAAAAATTATTTTCACATTAGATTTCTATGACAGACAGTTTTGTCTATGTGGGGCAAGCTTAGCAAACTCCTTATTCGACAAGCCAGACCTTCTATATTTCCATTCAAAGTATACATAAGTCCCACTTCATGTAAAGACATATGAGTGGTATGCATAAATAATGATATAACATTCTTTAAACATTTTCAAAATCTTCCTAAGCAATTGTAATGAACAATAACAAAAGAATTAAATAATAAGTCAAACATATAAAATATAAAAAAATAAATATGAAATAATCTGGAGGGTATTTTCTGCGTCAAATTGTACATTTAGTAATACTGCAAAGTATAGGGGGTTTAAAACAAGATTTCCAATATAGGAAAAATATCTACATGATTTTCCAAACTTCAAGGGGTTACTACACAAAAATCCTGGTCCAGTCGGACTGGATTGTGCGCACGTGCTACGGCCTTCTTGGCCCGTGTAATGCGGTTCGCCTTGGTGACCTGCTCAAGCGGAGCAAGGTCCGCTTTATGCGTGGTCCACCTAGGCGGCCTACTCGGCATGACCTGTTGCGTGTGTGGCCCACTTGAGCACTGGCCTGACATGGCAATGTAAAAGGACCTTAATGACTAAGATGTCGTCTAGAGGGAGGGTGAATAGGCTTTTAAATTCACTTACGGATTTAGCTTAATTCTAATGCGGAATTATACTAATTGGGTTTTCACAAACTCAAATCCTAATATGCTAGTCTTTCATATGAGCATAACCACCTTATGTTAATATATCAAGGTTTGCAATCCGAGGGTGACAAGCAAGCAATTCAACTTCTATAAGAGATATACAAGTAACGTATTGCAAGTATAAACTGCGATAAGTAAAGGAGACAAGAGACAAACAATGTATGACTCGGAGTTCGGATATCCACCGATATCCTACGTCTCCGTTTGAGGACCCGATCATGTTTGATCAAAGGTGGGCTCTCTCTCTCAAGCCACTTCCTCTCGAGGACTCTCCGGAGTCTTCCCGATCACTATGGTTAGCTCTTTCCTCCATTCCCGGAGATGGCGAGTTCCACAACCACTTCATAATCTCCCGGGTCTCCTCACATGCTTCTTGAGGAGATCACCGAGCTACCACCACCAAGCCGTCTAGGAGTCGGTGGCCTCCAAGAGTAATAGACTCTCAGACTCTCGTTCAAACACAGTCGACGCCGAGTGCTCAAACAATGCAACTTACGCACACACCTTGTGTAACTAATGCACAAAGGCTTCCCTCACACGTCACAAGTAGCAACTCATGCACAAGAGGCTTTAGAGAGGGAGGAAGCTACTAGAGATGCTCACAAATCACTACCCCAGAAAACACATCTCCTACACCATCTCCATTGACAGATAAAAAATACCCGTCAATGGTACTGTTCACCACTGACGGACGAACAGGTAACCGTCAGTGGTTATTCCAGTAGATAGTCCAAATTGAGAAGAAAAAATAATTATTGACGGGTAAAAAACATTGCCCGTCAGTAGTTGTGGATTTCTACTGACGGGAAGTACTACTGACATTCCTGCTACTAGAGCCCGTCAGTAGAGTGTAATACATCACTGACGGGCCCCAAATTGTGGCCCGTCAGTGATGTTTTGGCCCTAAACCCTGCTCAGTTTAAAAATACATCACTGACGGGCCCGAAATGCCGCCCATCAGTGATGTTTGGCCTAACCCTAGTGGACCGAGGCCCATCTCGCCTCACTCGGTGGGGGGTGGGGTTGATATACCCCCACCGCCACCGCCACCCCCTCACCTCTCCCCACGCCGCTCCCTTCCCGCTGCCCGCTCTCCCCTCACCTCTCCCCACGCCGCCTCTCGCGCTCCCCCCGATGCCGCCTCTCGCGCATCTCCCGCTCCCACCAAAGCACCCGCCGCGCCTCGCTCGCCATCCGTCAATTGCTGCTGCCTCATTGCTCTGATCCGACCCGCGGCACAAGCAGGAGGTTGGTGCCGCCGATTCGTGGCCTCCCTCATTGCTCCGATTTGCGCTGGCGAGATCCGAATCCGGAGGAGAGGAGGAGCTCGACCGCCACTGCTGCCTCATCCGCCTCTGCGGACTCCCCACCCGACGGTCGCGCCGACTTCCTCCGCGCCCACGTCTCCTCCATCCGCGCCGTCATCGGCAACGCCTCCCACAACGCCGACGCGGCGCTCATCGACGCCCTGCCCTCCCTCGAGATCGTCGCCTCCTTCTCCGTGGGGATCGACCCGCGTCGACCTCGCCAAGTGCCGCGACCAGGGGGATCCGCGTCACTAACACCCCCGACATCCTCACCGACGACGTCGTCGACCTCGCCGTCGGCCTCACCATCGCCACGCTGTGGAAGATCCCGCAGGCTGACCGCTACGTGCGCGCTGAGTTGTGGAAGGCCAAGGGCGACGGCGACATGCAGCAACCAGCATCCCGAGCAGGAGCATCGGCGGCGTGCAGATCTAGCGTCCGAAGCGGCACCGACGGCGGCGGGTATGGGCTCGGGGGCTCGGGCTCAGGCTGGGCCTACTGGGTGTGGGCTCAGGCTAGGCTCCACTTTTTTTGGGTTTTGGGTGTATCTCCACTGACGGGCTCTGCGTCCGTTAGTGGATTTTTTTCTTTCCACTGACAGGAGCTTAGTGACGGGCGCAAAACCCGTCAGTAGAGGCTCTTTTGCGCCCGTCAGTGGAGAGGTTATACGGGGTAGTGAATGATTCTAGAGGTAGCCCACAACACCCGAAGCCAGCCCAAGGTGGAGACTATATATAGCCAACCTTGAAAAAATAGCGTTGGAAAGGAATCTGGGCAAATCCGGACTGTCCGGATTTGTCCGGATTTGACCCGGACCCTCCGGGTTCACACCAATGGTCAGAAAAGTGACCGTTAACCCTTGACTCGGACCCTCCGAGTTGAGATCCGGGTGACACGGTACAAATCCGGACCCTCACCCGAACCCTCCGGGTGACAGTCCGGAAACCTTCTGTATAACCCGGACCCTGGCTCGGACCCTCCGGGTTCAATCCGGACCCTCTGGATTCAACCCGGACCCTGGCCCGGAGGGTCTGGATTTTCCAGGACAGCAACTTCCACGGAGCACTCGATGAACCCGGATCACTTCCGAACGAACCCAGAACACCATGGTTCAACCCGGAACACTTTGGGGGCTTGCCTTAGGTCATATACTTCGGAAATGGACCTACCAGAGTCCATGAACCTAGCCGATCAACCAAACCACTTAGGTTGGTAGGATCACACATGTCTAGACACCAAGTCTAGAAACAACACAAGCAACACCGAACTACAACCGAAGTCTCGGAGCACATGCAGCTTGGAACCTCCGGACACACTAGAACACCGAGTTCTAGCACCTCCACCACAAAGGAAACCTTACGATATACAACACATGCAAAGACTTGAGCACTCGACACATGACATGAACAAGCTAATCATCTGATAGCCCTCTTTATAGTACGGCTATCTAACATATAATCCGGTCTCTCTCCAAACTCCTTGATACCGGTCAAACTAGGAAAACCTAGTCTAGGCATGCATACCTTTGTCTTGCGTATTCCACTTGAGCTCGATGATGTCCATCTTCCATGCTCCAAGCGGAATCACCTTGATCATCGTCACCTTATGAAGTCTTTTCATATAGCTCCCCCATAATTCTTATTGGAAAGCTTTATCTTAAAATCATTTTCACTGATGGACCCGCAAGCCTCAAGCACATGTCTTTGCGTGATGGCAATCTTGGGGCTTACCATGATGACCATCGACTTATGATGTCATCCTCTCATGAACACATACGATCAATCTCTCGATGCTTACTCATGAGTGGTACCTAACTCTTAACATACATATCGCACATAGCACATGGGATTAGTTCGTATAATGCAATACGCAATCGCTACCTGATCACATAAAGTCACCACTAGTGTTCTTCTCTTAAACTCCTAGCTTCATGTCTTGATCATCATGGCTCAACACATGAGCTCACTCTTGATCATCTTGGGTTCAACACATGAAATTCTTCATCTTGGTCAACTTCACTCTTACATTATGACTTGATCTTGATCCAATGCGGTTTACTACTTGAACCCATATCTTGATCCTTAAAGTTTACTTCTTGATCACTTGATGTTTCACATGATTTAATGGACTTCAACACATGAATCCATCTCCGAATCATCACATGCATCATCGATCTTGGGTTTCACGGACTTGTAGGTTCATCCTCTTGATTTAACCCTACAAAGTGGTACGTAACCCATACATGTTCCAACACTCAAGGAAAATGACTAGTTCATAAAACCCGTTTGTCATTAATCACCAAAACCATACCTAGGTTAGATCAACTATAATCCACCCTAAACCACACAAAGGGCTAGGTGTACTTTTACAATGCTCAGTGGCCTTCTGCGAGGCTTGCCTGGGTGTGAGCTCAGCGAGACCTGCTAGGACGTGTGGCCCGCCAGGCTTGCGGCTCGCCAAGCATGGCGAGGCCCCTTGGGCGTGGCCTTCCTCCATGGCGTGGCCTGCGGCATGTGTGGCACTACTAGCCCGCAACATGTTGGGCTTGGCCCGCATCGCGCTAGCCTGGCTCAGTGAGGCCATGGCGCACTAGGGCTAGCTTAGGCGTGTGCAGCCCACTGAGCGCAAGGCCCGCTAGATTGCGGGGCCTGCTCGGGCATGGGCCCCTATGGCGCTCCATGCGGCCTGCTTGGCGTGCGTAGCCCATGCCGCTATGTGCAGCCCATGTGGCATGCGTTGTGGCCCATTAGGCCTGGCCCACCTGCAGCCTCTGTGACCTGCGGGACTGCCCACAACCCTTGTGGGAGGCGCCGCGGCTAGGGTTAGCCGCCTGGTCATTCATGGCGAAGGCGTAGCTAATCCGTGCCGCGATGTCAAACGACGGTTGTCTGGTTGTCTGGTTGGTAAGCTAGTGCCGCGATGTCAAACAGCGGATGCCACCTTGATTGAGTAGCCAGTGCCGCTCCGTGCAATTAGATCGCCGATTGTCTGGTTGGTAAGCTGGTGCCGCTCCATGTGGCATGTGGTACACCGCTCCCTGCGGTAGTGGTGTCGATTTAGGGCGGTGGTTCTCTCGGTGATGGGGCGCGAAGAGATCGGCCCCAATCACGTGTTGTGGTCATGACCAGACGCTGTGATGTACGATGGCGAACTCAACTGACCGATAGTACGTAATAGTAGGGTTTTCTGTACCGTAACGCATGCCCAATCTGTATCGGTGAAATTGTGACTCCCTCTTGATTCCCATTTCGTATTGGATTGGTGATTGTTTTAGCCCCATCGATCAATTCCATGTTGTTGTGATGGTGTTGGTTAAACAGACCAAATTGATTCACCAATTTTCAAGAGTATAGATTACGAATTCAATGCAGAAAGCAAAATTTAGAATGAGAAAAGCAACAATTTAATCTACTAGATAATTGACAATGGTTACCTCGAGAACGAGGTAAAGTAGACTCGTAGAGCGTGTGGTGCTAATAACGTGATTTGAAACAGACGGCTGTGCATGAGACTTTTGGCCCACATTGCCTGACACCTCTCGCTGATTGTAGGCCTTGTCGTAGGTTCATTCCAAACAGCATAGCTGGTGAAAAGCCAGCCCTCCTACAGCCGGTTCAGCTCTAGCGCGTAGGCCGGTTCAGCTCTGGTGAAAAAACCACCGCTCCCGAGGCCGGTCCAGCCCTGATGAAAGAATCACCACTCCTGACGCTGAGCGTGCCGAACTGCTGGTTCCTCTCCATCCGTTTCCTCCTCTCACGCCGCGCCACCCTGCCTCCTCCAAATTCCTCTATGCCTCGCTTGTTAGTGCAGGAGGCGATTTCGACGATGGCGGTTATTTCTGGTCTGGTCTGCTCGGTTCCGATTGCTTCCACGGCGAGCTTGGCAGTGTTGGTGCTCCTCCTCTTTCATTTTTCTTTGGTGTTGTCTTGCGGATTCATTGGTTCTTGATTTTATTGCTCTTTTTGTGCGGCTGGTTCTGTAGTGCTGGTTTGTGTGCGATTTTCTTGCTTGTCTCTTGGGCTAGACGGTTCCGATTTGCTATTTCTGATTTGCTTCAGGTTTGTTTTTGTCGTCCGTGTTCTTCCATCGGTTGCATGCTCCTGAATTTTTTGGGTTTGCGATTGCAGGTCTGCTGCTGGTATGTTAAACAGTGTTACCTTCGGATACTCGCACGTCTTCTCGCGTTCCCATCGTTGACGCCTCCCCGTCGGCTGGTCGCCATTGCCTGCAGTCCGCCACCGTCACCGACTAGGAAGAATGGATACGGGCGGATCCAAGCTGCCTCCTGACATCCTCATGCTGCCGCCTCCACCTTCTCACTATGCGGCAGCGAATTTTCTCCATTCAGTCAGGGCTTGACTTAGTCTGTATAAATTGATCTTACATGCACCTTCTACGTGTTCAGGTTTTCTTCAATTAGATAGTCCCAACCAATTGCCAACCAGATTTTTTTGTTGCAAAGAGACAATTAAGTGATTAACTTAGAATTTTAACACACATTTTTCTGCTAGGAACAATGAGTCAATGTGGAAACAGCAGCCGACGAGGAGGCATGGGGTGCGTACAAGTAGTATCTAGGGAGAGGTGTTATTTCAGGTATGGACCCCTGCTTGTCAGTTGGTTGCTGATACACTTCTTTTTTGTTCATATAGATATGAGTCTGCGGTCACATTCCTTGATATTTAGTGCACTGTTTAGGCAGAACTGAAAATAGGGCAAAAATCTGATATGCTGGGAAGCTATTTTTACCGTTTTAGAACTTGAAATAACACATGTTTCCCCCGATTAAGATTGCAAATTGCAAAATTTTACTGATTGTACTGGATTCAGTTGATTTCCCCCAAGTCTATGCAGGGTACACATCGGAGAGTTTGCATCTCACGCACCTAGTTTCAGAGACACTTTCGGGTTGATGCAAGTATGCTGACGAGCTATAACTTCCCAGTCAGTTAATTTATCTGTTGAGTTTTACAAGAACTGGTTCAGAAGCTGCACGAATGAGTTATCTATGTTGTTTCATCAAAAATGGTTAGGAAGCTGGACAAATGATTTTGTTCATTTCGAAAGTATGTTTTATTGCTGTACGAATCTGCCAATGGTATGTATATATTAGTACTGTTTTAGTTGAATGATAATTTTGACGGGTAACCTATGCGATAAAAGATGGCAGATTAAACATGTTCGATAAAGAAAAGGTCACACAAACCTGACCAACTATTTCTCAACCTTATTCGTATTCTGACTTCGTCAATTACCTACAATTTCCATGCTAGGATGCTCTGTGTAACCTTAGTATAGTCTTCTATGCTTGAGGAAAATTTGATTAGCCATTCCCTCGCTACCCTGTTCTGAAGAAAATGTGAATGGCAACTAAAATCTGAAATATATTCATGTTTAAATATGCAATGAAGAAACATCTATGGGTTACTTCCTTAATATGTGAAGGCACACCCCGAGCACAAGGAAACTCATGTGCTCATGGCTCCATGCGCAGCATGTGCACTTTGCAAACCAAACATTGTTGAAATTGCTTGCAAGGATGAGGATACCGACCACCATATCAAAAGAAAAGGAATAATAGCTGGTCATATATGTGTGGGAACTGCAGCATTTAGTGAATTTGTTGATACGATATGAGACAAATATTACTTCCTACACATTCTTCCCTTCATCATGGAATAGTACGATTATCTAGATCATGTGCTATTTAGTTTGGAGTTGTGCATGTGCTTGCCTAATGTGCTGATACTATGATCTGGTACTACTGATTTTAATATGTAAACCCAGGTACTATGAGTAATTTATAGATTTTACTAATTTTGCTATTGTACATACAATGTCTTACTATTTTTTATACCACTCATGAACTACCTGTCCAGTAGTCACATGCATGAGCTAGCAAACTTTGGCATGCAGTTTTACTGATGTAAAAAAGAGAGAGTTGCAAACAGAATGTGCTGTACAGTTCTGCCACTACAAGTTTAGTTCAATTTTTTAGCAGTATAACATTTGTGGTTGCAGAAAGATTTATATTTCCTTGCAGTTGTAGTTGGCTGGTAAATATGGTAAACATGCATGAAATGCATAATCGTAATTTATAACGCAGGTTAAAGGTGCACCCTGCTTATAAGAATTTGCCACTTCCTTAGTTTTTCCCTTTTTACAATTACTCATGTTGAATATGTTAGAGATATAGTACTGTTGTATTCGTATTGGTATAGGAGTCTCTATTTTCCTTGTACTCCAAGTCACCTTGTACTATATATATGCCTATTGGGCTGTGCAATAGATCTAAGTTGCATATCTCCTAACATGGTATCAGAGCCAAGAGGTCTCAAGTTCAAGACCCGGTTAACACAGTATTTATAAAAAATATTTGTAGCCTACATCGATCCCACGTCTAAGGCCTGGAGGAGCCTAGACGTGAGGGGGAGTGTTGAAATATATTGCCCTCCTTTCTCCATCAGCTTAACCTTTTGGGTGAATTGGTTTGGTGCATGCAATTCAACAGTATTATATCTCTATCATCTCCTACAGCTTCACCTGCACTTTCTCCTCTTTCGTCCTATCCTTTCGTCTACACACGTCGACCTTGTGTTGAGCCTCCTTCTGATGTGCCTTCTCCTTCTTCTGGACCATCTCCGTCTGATGAGTCACCTTCTCTGGGTGCCTCATCTTCTCCGGATTCGCCACCCCCTCCTAGGTATGGCCTCCGCGCTCGTCCGCTTCCGCCTCCAGATCGCTTTGGATTTGTTGGTGCTACTCTTGCTGAGCCTACTTCTTACCGCGATGCTGTTATTCAACACGAATGGCAGCATGCGATGGCCGAGGAGCTTGCTGCTCTTGAGCGCACCAGCACGTGGGATCTTGTCTCTCTTCCTCCACGTGTTCGTCCCATCACCTGTAAGTGGATCTATAAAGTTAAGACCCGCTCCGATGGTTCTCTTGAACGCTACAAGGCTCGTCTTGTGGCGCGTGGCTTTCAGCAGGAGCATGGCCGTGACTATGATGAGACATTTGCTCCTGTCGCGCATATGACCACTGTTCGCACTCTTCTTGCCGTGGCCTCTGCTCACCACTGGTCTATCTCCCAGCTTGATGTTAAGAATGCCTTTCTTAATGGTGAGTTGCGTGAGGAGGTCTACATGCACCCCCCGCCTGGGTATTCTGTTCCCGATGGCATGATTTGTCGCCTTCGTCGCTCTCTTTATGGCCTTAAGCAAGCCCCTCGTGCTTAGTTTGAGCGCTTCACCTCTGTGGTCACTGCTGCTGGTTTTTCAGCTAGTGCTCATGATCCTGCGCTTTTTGTCCACACTTCGTCCCGTGGTCGGACTCTTCTTCTTTTGTATGTGGATGATATGGTCATCACCGGAGATGATTCTGAGCATATTGCATTTGTCAAGGCTCGTCTTAGTGATCAATTTCTTATGTCTGATCTTGGTCCTCTTCGCTATTTCCTTGGGATTGAGGTTACCTCTACTTCTGATGGTTTCTATATATCCCAAGAGAAATATATTCACGATCTTCTTGATAGGGCTTCCCTTACTGATCATCGTACCATTGAGACTCCGATGGAGCTCAATGTTCATCTTCGTGCCTCTGATGGTGAGCCTCTTTCTGATCCGACTCGCTATCGTCACCTTGTAGGGAGTCTTGTGTATCTTGCTGTCACTTGTCCGGATATATCCTATCCAGTTCACATTCTGAGTCAGTTCGTCTCTTCTCCTACTCAGGTTCACTACAGTCACCTTCTTCGGGTTCTATGTTATCTTCGTGGAACTATCTCCCGTCGTCTTTTCCTTCCGCGCTCCACTTCCTTACAGCTTCAGGCATATTCGGATGCTACTTGGGCTAGCGATTCCTCTGATCGTCGCTCTCTTTCTGCTTACTGTGTTTTCCTTGGTGGTTCTCTCATTGCTTGGAAGACGAAGAAACAGACTGCAGTTTCCCGTTCGAGTGCCGAGGCTGAGTTGCGTGCTATGGCCTTTTTGACAGCGGAGGTTACTTGGTTACGGTGGCTACTTGAGGATTTTGGTGTTTCTATCACTACACCGACCCCTCTATTGTCTGACAGTACTGGTGCTATCAGTATTGCTAGAGACCCCGTGAAGCACGAGCTCACCAAGCATATTGGTGTTGATGCTTCTTATATGAGGTCTCAGGTTCAGGATCAGATTGTTGCTCTTCAGTATGTGCCTTCCGAGCTTCAGTTGGCTGATTTCTTCATGAAGGCACAGACTCGTGCTCAGCACGGCTTCTACCTCTCCAAACTCAGTGTTGTTGATCCACCATGAGTTTGAGGGGGGGTGTTAGAGATATAGTACTGTTGTATTCGTATTGGTATAGGAGTCTCTATTTTCCTTGTACTCCAAGTCACCTTGTACTATATATATGCCTATTGGGCTGTGCAATAGATCTAAGTTGCATATCTCCTAACAGAATATAAGTATTACTTACAAAAGTGATTGTTCCTTGGCCACAAACAATCATTGTTGAGTTGGACCGAAAGGTAATGATAACATCTCGCTATAATGCTATCTAAACCTATTTCTATGTTAAATTCATACTGTCTCATATCTATTGCTGTAATTTAGCATATGAAGTTGGATCACCATTCAAGGAACAACCTGATTGGCGGTGATTTTTGTTACGAAGTATGCTCTCACTATAGCGGTGTCGTGCAAGAAGCTACTGGGCATATGAATAATGGAAATCCTGTTCGCTATATTTCGTTTTTGGGTGGCTACCAATGGAGTAGTTCCTCTTCTTCTGCTTACTGTGGCTCTACGTGGTAACTTTTTGACATCCGTTTAGCCAAATGAATAATCTTTGCATAATTAGACAAAGCACTTATGTTTAGAACCATGTAATATGGTGTATCGTGATCTCTGCTCTAGCCAAATCCGTTGGTGTACCACCAAATTGCATGCTATGTGTATTTGTAATATATATAGTACGGTAATCTTTCTTCAACATTACATCGTTGTTTGGTTTGATCTGGTACTACAGTATACCTCCTCTGTTACAGACTCCATCATAGCCTGCATTCCTCCGCTTTAAACTTACAATATTATATGTCCGCCCTGTTGTTGGTGCAATGGATGCTAGCTCTTCCATACCCCGTTTATAGGTCCGCAGAAATATAGTGAGCACAACCAAAAGACCGATATTGTATACCATCCCAACGTTGCTTATATATGAGTTACTCCACGAGCAATAGAATATGAATTGTGTGTGATCTATCTACTTTCCTTATAAACACAGTGGTTTGACAAAAAACATTGTAATATGAGATTGTTTATTGCATAGGTGACTAAATTTTGCTAAGTTTCAGTCAATTCTTTCCCGCCCCTTATCTCCATCATTCAGGATCAATGTGAATCACGAAGTATATCTGATGGACTCAAAATTGGCCGAAACTCATTAAGATTTTGGGTGACTGCACTAGCAAAACTGTTGTAACATATATAGTCCATGGTTTCTTAGCCAATTTTTCCGGCGACGCAAAATCATCCTAGTTTCGTGTATATATAGTCGGCACGACCAACGCCCAAGATATGCACTCAACTGAAGTAGTGAAGCATGGCTCTTGCTACCGTTTCATCTTCATGTGATGCCCGTGATGAGCTGCCTTACGTGGCCATCGTCCTGTTCATGGCCAAAGGCCACACTATCACGCTCACCCACCCCGCGCACCTCCTCCTCCGTCGGTACCTCACAACTGTCACCTTCTTCACCACCCTTGGGCAACACGGCCTTCGTGTGCGCCCAACTACCCGCCGACGCTTCAGTTGTCGAGCTCGCATTCCTATCGCTAGAGAGTGCGGAGAGCATGGAGGGCCTCACGTTTGGCGTCCTTCTTCGCCGCCTTCGCTGAGGCCGTGTTGGTGCTGCCGCTACGCTTCGAGGAGGCGTTCGCGTCCATGCGCCGAGGCGTTCTCCAATAATCAAACCTCTCTGTATCCGATTTGAGATCGATTGGTTAGTTTTCTAATTGTGCATGTGCTAACTAGATTGTAGCACTAGTCCGTGTTGGTAGTTGAAGTTTTCTAATTGTGTACGTGCTAGTTGGGTAGTAGCGCTAGTCCGTATTGGTTTAGAAGTGAAGTTAGAGTCGTAGTAGTATGTATCAGTCCATATATGTGTATATACACATGTAAGCTGTACTCTTATATCAGATTTGTTCCATAAAAGTAAAGAGAAAAAGAGCACTAGAGGTGTCTTGGCCAAAGTATTCGTGATCATGTGTTTTGAGATTTATTTCATGTGATCAATTCTTGGACAGAAACACAACAATTGGTATTAGAGCAAGGTAGCTTGAACCTGCGCTTGCCCCTGGGGAGGTGTCCTTTGCTACACCTCGGGGCAGGCTATCATTGCTCGATGTAGTGACAAGAAGGAGACGGCGAGGTATCGAGTCATCACCGTTGAGGTGTGATGCGTGTATTGTACATAATGTATGGTGTACTGGATGTGTTCCACAGAAATCTAGATGAGTTGTTGCATGCATGTGTCTAGATGTAACTAGTAAAAGTACACAATTGTACCTGGTACATGTGTGTCCCAGTTTTGCTAGATGTGTGCGTGAGTTTTTGTAAGTGCGTGAGTCTCTGTTATAGTCGAAGCACGTCATGGTTGCAAAGCTTCCCCATATAGTGTGTCAAGAGGAGCAAGGTGTTGTTTGGTAAGTTGCGTCACCGACAATAAAGAGCATATGTGAAGGGTGTCTCCCCAAATACCGGCTACTGACGAGCATCCTTGACATGCGCGAAGACAAGGTGGCATTGACGGCCATTTGCGTGTCTCGACGAAAAAGATCGGCTTAGCATGTGGTGGGACAAGAACCAGGGAAGGTGAGTCTTTCCGTGAGGCTGCATGTCTCTATATAAGGCTAATGGTGCGTCTAGCCTACATGTATCGTGCTAGATGCGGCAGCGTGACTGGTAGTCTGAATCATGTGTTGAGTTGAGTCGACGAGTCATGAAGCTGCAATGAGTCAAGATGAGGGAGGAAGTCAAGTCGGTGAGATGACAAATTTAAATTAAGAGAGATTGTTAGAAAAAAATCAAACTTGTCTGTATCCGAGTTGAGATCAATTGACTAGTTTACTAATTGTGTATGTGCTAGCTAGTTAGTAGCACATATCTATATAGAAGTGAAATCTGAGTCGTAGTAGTACAAGTCCATATATACATACATATAGGTTATATATACTCTTACATTAGATTTGTTCTATAAAAATAAAAAGGTTAAAAGAAACTGTCATGGACAAAGTATCCGTGATCTGAGTTTTCCGATTTGTTTCGGGCGATCCATCCTGGGGCGAAACCCACCATGTACTGGACGGGAGCGTCGGCCGCCGCGCTCGGCGTCCCGAGGGTGTCGTTGCTGGGCACGTCCGCGTTCACGCACATCATCCGGGAGGAGTGCGTGCGCGATAGACCAGGAGCCGCCGAGCCTCCGGCCACCGGCAGTTCCCTCACGTCCGGTTTTTGCTCGGCGACCTCCCTCCACTACCTGTTCCGATGCTAACACTGGACGCAAAGATGGCGATGGCCTTCGCCAGAAGCCGCGGCGTGATCATGAACACCTTCGGCGAGCTGGAGAGCCGCTACGTGGAGCATTGGGACCGGCACGTCGTCGGACCCGTGGCCTTCCCCATCGGCCCATTATGTCTAGGTCGGCAATCGTCGTCGTCGGCGGTCGATCCCCATCCCCATGCCGAGTCCCCGTGGATGCGGTGGTTGGACGAGAAGGCTGCCGTCGGCCAGGCCGTGTTGTTCGTCGAGCTTGGGACACTGTTGGCCGTCCCAGACGCGCATCTCAAGGAGGTGGCCGATGGGCTCGAACAGGCCGAGGTGAACTTCCTAGGTTACGAGAGCGGTAAGAGAGCTTACGTTAGGGGAGACAGGGATGCCGCCGGCGAAGAATGTGGGGGGTGCTGGCAGCGCAGGCCCGGCATGCCATGTCGGCTGGTGGGTCGCCGTTTAAAATGGAGGAGGAGGTGATTAGTGAGCTATGTGTGACGACAACAGATAAACCTACGTACCGATCGAGATCCATCTTTCAATTGGCAATTTCTTACTAGCACTTAGCCAAAGTTTGAGTAACCATCTGCCCTTAATTTTCAAGAACCAATGATTGAAATAAGAGGAATTTTGGTTACATATGTTGCATCGCTTCAACTTTTCCAAATCCATTCTACTGCTACGTATGTAGCTAAAAGAGTAAATAGTGACATGACCGTGGAGACCATGCAACCTAGTGTTGGAATGGGTGGTGCAGCCCATGCTGATGAAGTGACGATGTACGTTGTCGCTGTCCCAGGCGAAGCGAGACGATACAGTTTCAGCATTGAACATCTGCTTAACTAAACCCCAAGTATCGTATCACTACTAATTGTTGGAGTATAATGTCCGGCGGCCCAGGCACATAATTAACACTCCTAGCACGTAGCTAATTAACACTTCTGGGCATAAAACATTAATTGCACACGTCGATCCACAGATATGCTAAATTTTCGTTTCAAGTAAAAAATATGGAGAGATATGCTAATCTGCTAGTGTTCCCATAAGTTCCAGAACCACGCCCGGTAGTTGAGCTGCGCTTCCTCCTCCTCCTCCCCTTCGACGCTCTCGCGCTCCACGGCGGCGACGTCGAGCATGCCGTCCGGCGGGAGGAAGAAGGCGCAGCCGACATCGCCGCTGACTCTGTCGCCGCAGTCGTCGTCGGACGACGACGGAGGCGAGCGCGCGCTGGCGAAGTAGGACTCCGGGCTGTCGCTGACTCCCCCGGCGAAGCTCAGGCCCAGCACCGCCGCCGCGCCGCCGTCGCCGTAGGTCTCGGCGCAGGCGTAGCTGGAGCCTTCGTTGAGCTGAACGGCTCGTGTTGCTACTCCGGCATGCACCGTGGCTGATGCGGCGGTTTGCTCCTCCGGCTCTAGCGCCGGCGACGACTCCTTAGCTTGCAGTTTCTCTGTCAATGAGGTCACCTGCACGATGTGCACATGTGCACAAGGTTTAAAAGTAGGTTACAAAAATATTTCGGTCCCGTCGAAATTCCCGGAAAGAAATTATTTTGGACGAATTCATCAAAAATTTGACGAATTTTGACCAAAATTTTGAATTTGTCCGAAATTTTGATATATATAAATATCTAGGAACCCCTTCGACGAAATTTTAAACCATGGATGTGCATGCATCGGTCATGAGCTCGATCTTTCATATGCAGCGTGGATAATAGGTTTTCTTTGAATTCAGGAGATTAGGGACAACTGTGTACGTGACAACGATTTAGCGCCCCGCCTGGCTTCTATAAATCGACCATAGAATCGCATAACTGAAGAAATTACTCCGAGTTATCATGGTTTTTTTTGCAGCGGCTGGAGGACAAGACATGATGGTCGTGGGTGGTCCGAAGTTAGATGTTGCTTCTAGGAAATTTATATTTCAACATGAGCGACTAACACGTAATAAGCTTTGTAATATTTGAGTTTTTGGTACTTTTGTAGTTTGTTACTCTTGCTTATAATGTCTTAGCGCTAATGATTTTATAATAGACATACGACCGTATGTATCTTAAAATATAGAGACGAAAAAAGTGAATTCTCTCGTTATCTAAGAAATATGTAGATGTTCTCTATACGAAAGATCTCACTAATCCCGTTCAGACATTGGAAAGTACATGAGTACGTAACGATTGCCATGTGACAAGTAAAATGCAATGTCGCGTAACACTAACAGTGCTAGAGATAAATCTTTTTGTTGGCTTTTGTGATCGCTTGTTTAGCTGCTATCATGATTATTGGTGGTATGACCATGTGTATCCTATATAAAGAAATACAAATGATAATATTCATCTTTACTCTTATAAGGATGTCAATCAGTGGTCATGGGACATTCACTTTTGGACCACACCACCTGTTGGATCTAGCACGAATGGTTACAATGAGAGCAGGCATGGATGATATGCTCTAGCACAAACAGTTAGATATTCTTCTTAAATATTCAATCGATCTAAAATATAAGTAATTTTAGGATATCGGACAATCAAATATTTTTAAATTTGACCATCAGCGTAGACAGAATTACTAACATTCACAACTATGAATTGATACTACTATACCCATCATAAAATATAATTTTATAATAGATAATTATTTTTATTTGAAGCAACATATTTTTGAAAAAATGATGACCAAAGTGTTACTTTGAAGACCGTGTCAATATATAAAACTACTTACATTCTAGATCAGAAGGAGTATATAGTATATTTTTTAATCTATAGAAATGTATAGACATTGTGCTAGTATTACTAAAAATAAATACTATCACAAAAAGTCATAATTTTGTATAAACTTTTGCAGGTTCACGTAACCTACCCATCACTGCGAAGTAGGTTCGAAAACTCTGCATGGCTATAGATGATCGTGGATACACCGCATCTACTTTAATTAATCCAGTTCTTTATATTTGGAGGAGGAGGCGGTGGTCAGTTTCAACTTGATTTAGCCAAATAAAACCTACATTCCTGACCGCTGGTGAGATAGACAGGAATTACTAAGAATACCTCACAAGCCGGCAATTAACTGACTGTAGAGTGGAGTATCGTGCCAAAGTCAGTGTTAATTATCTGTCACATTGTTGCCTATATTATTCCAATTAATTTGCCATGACCTCTTATAATTCGAGGCCTTCGTTCACCCTCTTCTTCTTAGGGTAGGTTGTAGGTGTAAATCCTCAGAGTCCCCTTCGTCACGAATTTAGGTGAATATTCTTTTTAATTAAATTTAAATTGACTAACTTGATGCTCTAGTTCCTCCTAGACGGAATTATTCTTTTAGTTTACACTTGTGCGGTCAAAATTAACTTACCAAACAGATTGCACCCAAATATGCTGCTAAAAGTCTTCTCGGTAATTTTGTTTTTCAGTTCAACTAATCGACGGAATTTTTAGTTTGAATTTGACTAAAATTCAAGCAAAATTCACCAAAATTTGACAATATTTGAATTCTGTTTGAGCCTGGTCCGAATTCGAGAGTCACTGATTTTTTTGACCAAAACGTAAATATTTCAGGGGTCACTGAAATTTTGCGAAATTTCGGTGGAACGGTGAACCTTTGTTTGTAGGTGCACATGGAAATTACTCCAGCAATTAATGGACTAGCTCAGTTAATTCAGTGAGTAGAGTGGCCGGACTGATCACCTGCGATTGGAGGCGGTCGTTGTCGGCGAGGAGCGCGTCGCGTCCGGCGAGGAGCTCGTCGTGGGCGGCCCTGAGGGCGTCGAAGTCCTGCTCGAGCTGCTTGGCCTTCCACCGCGCGCGGCGGTTCTGGAACCACACGGCCACCTGCCGCGGCGCCATCCCCAGCCGCCGCGCCAGCTCGCTCTTCCGCTCCGGCTCCAGCTTCCGCTTCTCCTCCTCGAAGCTCCGCTCCAGCGCCCACACCTGCTCCGCCGTCAGCCGCCGCTTCCTCTCCGGCGCCTGCAGCTCGTCCAGGCCGTACCCGTACGTCTCGTACGTCCAGCTGGAGCTCCTCGTCCAGCGTCGTCAGGAACGGACGCTTCCGCCGTCCGTCCTCCACGCCGGAGTACACCACCGGCGAGCCTGCAGATAGATACGTACTCATGTGCGTAAGCAAAGCAATATTC
The DNA here is from genome assembly GCA_019208055.1 of Stipa capillata. Lineage (NCBI taxonomy): Eukaryota > Viridiplantae > Streptophyta > Magnoliopsida > Poales > Poaceae > Stipa > Stipa capillata. The sequence continues at coordinate 487,052 of JAGXJF010001519.1, read as the reverse complement.
CAAGAACGAATGCTTCAGATATCCATCCATCACGGTCGCTCACCTCCAAGGAAGCTCCCACTGCCGCCGAAGAGCAGCATCTGCCCGCCTCCGCCGCCGGCAGCGCGGCACGGCGTGGCGGAGCTGAACACGAGGCGGCCGGAGCGCATGTACGTGCTCTCCTCCCCGTACCCAAATCCCAATAACTACAAGAACCAAAGAAATCCCTTCTCTTTGTTGTATGTACGTGCGCGCCACGCGCGCTCTTCCACCTCCTCCTAAACACGGAGGCGGAATGGCCGGCCGGAGCTAGTTTGATTAGAAGGAGGTGGCGGCGGCGGCGGCCGGGAACTTATGGCGGAAGAAGCTGGTGCTCCACGGCATGCGCGTCGACGTCTTCATGGGGTGCATCGAGAAACACATGCCCCACCGCCCAAGAAGAATGCGGGGTTGGTCAGGCCAAGTTTGCGCGATGCACGGGGTGGCCGGAGAAGCTGGCCGTGAAGGTGATCGAGGGATCGAGTTGTAAATAACCTTTTTCTTCGAGTCAGTTTGGTTTGGGAATTGTGCTGGGGATCGTTTGGGTCGAGAGGACTTTGTGGGTAAAGTCTGGAGCTTAGACGAGGGAGGAATTTATAGGCCTACAAGGTACTGTGTATTGACTAAAATGCCCTTTTTGGTTAGAATGGCTGTTTGTCTCCTCATTGGAGGATTTAGGTCTATTTTAGTTACTGTTGGTCTCCTCAGGATAACCTATGTTAATTTTGGTGTTCTTTTAATAGTGGTACTCCTAGTCACAGATGATGAGGCCCATTTTAGAATAGAGGAAAAATTGAGAGATTTCGAATGATTGAGTTCTCGTAGGGAACAGTGAAATGGTTTCATAATTATTCCTATGAAATTTCTACAAATTTTAGTGGAAAAATGTCTAAAGTTTATTTAAAATGTGTGACATCTAAACAACAGTTTAAAGTTTTCTGGTGTTTTCATACCTTTTAGAAATCCAAAGAACATGACACATTCGGTTTCCATGGTTTTCTTATTCGTGTGTTTCTCAGTTGTTGTGTTCCAAACATGAGTTGGAGCTATCTCTCAAAAACGTGATTCAGAAAAGCATGATAGAAATACAAATTAAAGTGCTTTTTCAAGACTAATTTATTTGCATAAGTCTCATGTGTGATGAACCTAAGACCCTACCTATTTGTGCTATCGCTTTAATCGAAACAGTTATACGTCTTTGTTTCACTTTCATGCCGACATGTTACGAAATATGCTTGGTTGGTTCCAATCCTGCAAGTATACTTGTAAGAATGCGTCTGTGTTCTACGTGAGTCCATCTGGATAAGGTGTCATGTCTTTCAAACTGTATTGCTAGGACGATCATCCTTTTCTAGGACAAAGGCAGGAACTTTATCTATTCATTAGAAAGAAAGTTTAACATAGTTACAAGTGTTTCGTTTTTAACCAAAATAACCCACATGTGGATCACACGTAAAAGAAAACACACCATAAACTCATGCCGCGCCGCTCCACACAGCACTGAGTTAACCAACGAAGCCACCAAAAAAGAACGTCTATGGGGGTGAAAATTCTGAAATTTGCTTTGGCACTTTTGACACTGTGGCTACTGCTAATCAGCGTTTAGCAAGCTGCATATGCGTGTGTATAATGGACATAGATTTTTTACCATGCACGACATATGTCGTGCACATATTTATCGTCTATTTTTTCTATAGATGCGTGATGTATTTCCTCCTCAAGTTGCAATACTCCAGTAGTATTTTCTCTTAACGTATGCTCTACTGTGCACACTATCCAATGTCTATAAAAGGCTGAAATCTGTACGTAATCCTCTTTGTAGATAATTATTAGTTGGCCATATGTTTGAGGGATCCATATGAAGGTGAGAGTTGGTGTGCATATTCTAGTAGTACTACTTAGATTTCCTCTCCTCTATACAACCATCGCAGCATGTGCTTACATGCTGCTACCTTCCCTTAGATTCTCTCTCTCCACTCCAACTCAGACATTTAATGTGCTGCTACCTTTACCTAGATTCTCTCTCCCCACTACAACTCAAACATTTAATTTTTCATGCTAACATTTTAAATGACTAAAATCTTTTGAATAGAAGTCTGATTTAAGTCTCGTTTGAACAGTTGTGTTTGTTATAAGAAGACCTTCAAGATGAGATCAATATTGGATATATTATCTGAAAAATAATTTCTTTATTTCAAACTTGATGAAACTGACATGAAATTGTTTCAGCATGTTACATTCTAATTTGGTTTCACTCGTATTTCAGCATGTTACATTATTTGAAACTTGGTTTCACTCGTGTTTCAGCATGTTACATTCTAATTTGACTATTTCAATACATTTAGAAAACAAAAACACGTTATCGTATCGTTGTGTTTTATCGTGACGTATCACACGTGTTTCATCCTATCATAGATGTTTCATAACATAATATCATTAAAATGTCAGATACACGTTCATCACTAATACATCTTTCATATGTTATGTTTAACAACTGTTTCATGAACTTTTAATGAATTTTTAGTGATTTTTACCATACTTTGTAGCAGGTTTTATCATGTCTCATATGAGTTTTACTCTAGTTTACTCCGGTTCCATCGTGTTTCATATGAATTTCACTCTGGTTCATTCTAGTTCATCGTGTTTCATATGAGTTTCACTCTGATTTCATTGTGTTTCATATGAGTATCACATAAAAAATAAAGTATATCATACTTTATCTTTCAAGGACAATAATTTAGGATCTAAATATTTCTCACATTTTAAGAACATCAATCCGGGATCTAAATATTTCTAACATATACATTAACAAGCTGGGGATCATATTTCAACAATAATATTTGCTCAGCATCCGGATCAAGAAAAAGTATATCAAGATCCGCACCACGCTGTATATAGAAGCTCCTTTTTAAAAAAGGGTTAGAAGCTTCTCTGGTGGTTGAAGCAGACCACATATATGATCCTTACATACCAATCCATATAACAAAAATAAACACTATGATGCCATGGATACTCAAGTAAAATAACAAAAAAGTTGTGGGAAAAATGAAGAACTGAACATGTTTGTTCCGAAATTAATGGACCAGGTGTCCTCACATATGCTTAAAGTTCCGAAATGAACTGGTGGTTCCAAAATGTATCAAGTCTTAAAACACGAATACCCCAAATCAAAGAAAGAAGAGAAAGAGTGAATCAAAGAGAAATCAAAATAAAAATAAAAAAGATTGAATAAGGGCAGTGGGCATCGGATAAGCCTCGCTGCCCCCATCCCATCCCCATCCGAGCTCCCTTTGAAGCTGCCATTGCTTATGGGAATCCGCCACCCCTACCCGACCATCACCGCCGGTGCTCCACCTCCATGCTGGTGCTTGCATCTAATGGTGACGCCGTTCGTAGCCTCGCCAGGGTCGGACTGTGTGAGCCGCTCAAACCTAGGCGCGTGGCTCATCCTCCGGCTGGCCGGCGACGGCCCGTGGGAGCCGTGGGGCCGCCTCGAGTGCTGGCGCGCGAGCATGGCGGCGCCGGCTCAGCCGACAACCTCGGGTACCTCTTCAATCTCCAATGGGCCTAGGCGCGCGGGAGGCAGGGGCTGAGGAAGGGGAACCGTGGGAGCGGAGGGAGTGTGGTGATGGTGTCAGCTGATGGCCTGGGCTCACCGTGCTGGCGACCGGCGACTGAGTGCCACGACGAGGCTGCGGGCGGAGAGGGGCATGAGGAGGGCTGTGGAGGTCACAGGAGGAGGCCGACGGTGGTCGGCCTCACCGGCGACGGCCCCCGTCGGCGGCGGGCAGCCTCAAAGGATGATGGAGACGGGATAAGGACTTAAGGAGAGAGATGATGGAAATGATGGAGATACGAGAGAGATGATGGGACATAATAAAAAGTTACACAGAAATAGCATGATAAAAAGAGTTTTCCTATGTACAACTGTAGGGAAACGGAGTTACCTTCCCAGTTGGTGATGGAAGCGAGCTTATTATTCGAAACATGTCCCTTTTTACTTCTTTTTCTGGGTGCATGCATGTCCTTTTCAGTTTTCTGACAGGCCGGCAGGGGTACACATTGCATTGCTAAAGTAGACACTCGGTGCAAATATTTCCAGCCACAAAAGGAGGGCCGGTTCGTCTTTAGTCCCTGCTCTTTATGGATGCAGTTTTTGTATACATATCTCACCTCAAGTTGACTTCATATTTTTCTTCTGTTTTTGTTTGCTTACTGCAGTCTGGAGTTGAAAGAAACTGTACAGGAGTGCGACGAGAACTAAACAAAAAGAATCATACAACTAGCATCTGTTAATACTCGAAATATGGGTCATTCACCAATCGGTCTGAGGATCCTTGACAGCCTCGGATCATATACGTATTGCCCCGTCATGAATCGAACAGAAAGTGTTTTTAGCAGTCTAACCAACTTTTTAAGGAACACAAAGGTAATTAAGCTGTTTTGGGTGTCATAGGTTAGCCTTTTAGGTTTCTGAAGGCCGCTTTATACGTGGCGCTTTGTCTTTTTACTGAACGAAACGGTGCTACTAAATCAACGAGATGCTCCTAACAGCTGCTTACACAAGCTATCTAGTCATTATTTATCTAAAAGGAACACAAGCTATATATCTAATATTCTAGTTAGTAGTCCTGTTAATCTTTGTCATAGACGTCGTGTAAACCATGTAGTTGGGTACATACAGCGCCTAATGCCCTAATCACATCAAGAAATCACGTGGACGCACGAATCTCATAGAAATTCGAGAAGGTCGTGTAAATTCCTACGCAACTCCTACGGTCCGATTAAATATACCCTCGCAATTTTAGAAGGTTCGGTAGATATAATATAGGGAAAAGTCTATTCGAAATGCTAAATTATGTTGCTTGCTCTGACTTGAATCCTTAATTATTAAACTGTCTATATTAAAAAATTTAAACTTTTTAAAATTGTCTAACCTGGACTTTAACCCGGTTTTGAATAGTGGTATGTATTCAGGATTTTCAAAAAATAGGAAAAATATTCATAAAGGTATAGGAAATACTATGACACGATAACCTGCAAATAGTCATCCAAATATATGAGTATTTGTGCCCTGTGCAAAAATGATAAAAGATAAATACATTCTTTTGCCTTTTTTGTACATTACAAAAATTGTCATGTTTTTGGGTGAAGATTTGCATGTTCTTATTCTACATCATTCCCTACATTCATGAACTGTTTCAATTTTTCCCGAAACTATGGAGATGCTAATCACGCTAAAAAACTAGGCTCCGGTTCTGAGGGCAGTTTTTTCTCCAAGGTTCCTAAAAAATCGGAAACAATTAATGTGTGCAAGGAATGTTATAAAATGATAAGAAGCAAAAATTCATCAAAGAATATGATCATTTGTATTTTACACAAAAAAAAGAGAGATAAATGAATTTCTCTTGTCATTTTTGCGCATAACACAAATAGTCATATTTTTGGATGAATTTTTCAGATTATTATTTTATAGTATTCCTTGCACCCATGAATTCTTTTTCATAATTTTTGTAAAGCACGAAATGTAAAATTACTATCTAAAATCAGGTTAGGGTTAAGGTTAAACGGTTTTAGAAAGTTCAGAGTTAAACAGTCTTTTATAGTTCAGGTTCAAATCGGACTAAGCAACTCCTAAATGTACTTTTTCCTATAATATATATCCACCCATTCTAAAACGCGTGACCTACTACTAGCTCACATAAATTATTCTTTATAGAATAGGTGTCGTCAAAATATTTTAACATTTTCTAATAGATAATGACGAATAAGGTGGAAAAAAGAGTCGGACTTAGGGCTAGGAATCTTGCAATAGAGACTAGAGAAAGGATGCTTCTTTGGTTGTTGCTTCTGTTCTGGAGGTAGGGCTCGTTTCTGATGCCCTTATTCTCATCGTTTTTATGGAATAAAGAGACATTACCAAGTGATCAGCTCATCTTTTGATGCTTACCAATCTCAGCGGAACACTGCAGGCACAAGTCTTGATTCCCTTTTCTTCTTGGAAAAACTTTGGTTTCTGTTTCTCACTTTTGGTAGAACTTGTGCCAGGAAAGATTTCGCAGACTCTTATCTGAAGAAAAGAGGAATACAGAACAAAGTGATAGATACCAAATTTGCGTAGTATGATGAAATATAGCTTTCAACTAGTACACCTCAAAATATGCCCTTGATTTGCTTGTGCTGTGCAGCTGCTACTCAGGAACGCTCCTGAATTGACTTTTAAATCTTATATTCCTCAAGCCAGATTCAGAGTGCCACATGCCATGTTCCTGGCCAACCACTTGTTCCATGCAGATTGCAGCAGCAGGTGACACTTTGGTCAATTCTGATCCCACTAATCTGAAAAAGATAAACTTGTTTTCTCTCTCGGCTTTTCTTGCTACGATTTCTTAGGCCCTGTTTGTTTAGGTTTTTTTTAGCTTCGGACTTTGGCTTCGAAACCAGAAAAGCACCTATTTACCTGCTTTTGGCTTTTGGCTTCGAAAAGCCTGAAACAACTTAAAGTACCTATTTACCTGTTTTGGTTTTTGGCTTCAAAAAACCTGAAACAAAACCTATTTACCTGTTTTTGACTTTTGGCTTCGAAAAGCCCGAAACAACTTTTAAGCCAAAACCAGATAAATAGGTGCTTTTCTGGCTTCGAAACCAAAGTCCAAAAAGCCAAAAGCTTGCCAAACAAACAGGCGGAGTGAGGCTGCTGTTCTTAGTAGGGCATGCTCAACACCTGTGCAGGAGGAAGAGTTGGAGATGAGTTTGTGTTGCCATATACAGGAACTACTCTGACTTTCTGAAGTTGTGTGATGCATGATCGATCAGATAGGATTTGGACACGGTGAGATGTGTGACAATTAACTCAGTACTTAAATCTATCTGTGCACCTAGTTGCCCTAGATGACAGCACCATATTCCTGAGGGTTTGTTTCAGTTGCCTGCCAGACCAGTGGCAAGTTGGCATCTGGAAAGGGGAGGAAACTCAGGATACAGAAGACAGAACAGAACAATTTGTGATAAAGAAGAATACATTTTGTGGGAGTATATAAACAAGAGTTGACGTGCCAAAATATTGATGTGACACAATATTGTCCTGTTTTGCCTGAAAATCATTTTAGTGTTGTGGAAACTTGAAGTGTATGTGTAATGTGTTTCTCGTGTTAAGCTCGCTTTTCAATAATCCGTAGATGAGTGTATTTTAAAAGAATAAGAAGATAAGGTCAAGTCTAGGAACAAGCCACGACTTCTGTTTCAAATTTTAATAAAGAAATGCATGTGCATTGCACGATCTGCAATGTAAAACAACGCAATTAAAACTCCACGCTGCAAACAAGTTCAAGTGAAACGGCTTTAAAATATTTTTGCGTTTAGCTAGCTACTTTTTCTAAACCACATGTTGCAAACAGACTTTGCCAAGTTGTAAATAACAAAAGAACAAAACGGGGTGATCGGCACATGAAAGTAAAATTTATGAAATTTCAATCTGATTTACCAACGTGGTACTATTTCCCGCAAAATGAAATATACTAGAATTTTCACAACTATTTCCCCAAGGGAACTTTGGCCACGCTGTAGACTGGACCACGGTGAATCATTCGGTGTGACTTTTGTAATCACCTGAGTTTTCTAATCTGCACTGGGTATCCGTCAAACGTACCAAACAGTGACACGACAACAAGTTATCTGATACAAGATTTCATTACAAGACTTCATACTGAAATCTTCACGTGGAAACTCTACTAATCATTTAATCCATTGTCTGGGGGTTGGATCCTGTTCAGAGTATGAAACATGGCAATGTTAATCGTGACTGGCTTAGTGGGGAAGTTGAGTCGAATTTAATAACACACGTACTCTGAATCCATCGCAAAAAAGAACATGTGCTCTGAATAGTGTTTAACGGATCTAGGCTTTAGAGGATAATTTTCCGGCTCCGACACGGCGCTACAAAGTAGTAAACACATTTGCACACATAAACACACGCTCTAAAACCATTGGCGCATTCCCCTGCCTAGGCAGAACCCATTAGCTTGTACCGCACTGTGTCTTTTTCGAAAGAAGACTTTATTGATTTTCAAATATTTACATTAAAAGAATGCACAGAGCCTATTGTTTTTATAGAATATAAAAAAATTTGTATGTAGGCTAACAACCGAAATCAACATGAACAATACAAAATAGGTTAATTAGGCCGTGACAAGACCACCATCGCAGATCTACAGAGAAGAGCGAGGAGGAGGTGACCCACCGCCCACGCCAAACAACACCGACAACTCCTCCCTTCCCTCTCGCCGTAGTTGCCGGTGGCTGTTGGCCTGTCGACGACAGTGGCGGGACCGCTCTGGTGTGTGTTTCTCTCCGCTGCCAATCAACACCGCCGGCCCTGCCCGTCATCTTCGTCCGCTCCGAATCAAGATATTGACCCGCGGCTCGTCCTCTAGCTCTCCTATCTGGCGGGAGCTCGATGGCCTCCTCTCAGATTTGACTTCCCTTCAGCGGCGGCGCTTTCATGGCCTCGCCATTCGATGGTGGCCGACGATGCTCCTCTATCTGGGGGGCCATTTTGAATTCAGTATGGTTCCTTCTCTCTTCATGTTGATGTTTCGTATGTTATCATTTCTTTGATGCTTCAGCTTGTCGGTGCCTCTGATCTTCTCCTTCGCTCCATCCTGGTTGACTCTTGTTGCCACTATTTAGTTGTTGTATTGAAATGATCTAGGCTATCCACTAGAGCCGGGGGTGAATAGGCGATTAACAAAAACTAATACTAAAAGTAAATTCTACACAAGCAATTCTATAGCACTAAGAAAACCCTAGCATGCTAGTGATCAATATAGGCAAGGAAACAAGTATAGAGAAGTGCAGGAAGACAACCACACGGGAGACACGAGATTTGTTGTCGAAGTTCGAGCCTTTGGCGAGGCTCTACGTCTTTGTTGAGGAAGCATGATCTAATGATCGAAGTTGGCACCAAATCATGCTCTTTCCTCAAGAAGCTTACTGTTGAAAAGCCCCCCTTTTCTTGTGGTAGTTCTTCACCTTGTGGTAAGCGAAATCCAACCTTCACATATTTCTTAGCTTCTTTAAAACCTTGAAGATTTTAAAACGACACCTAACCGTCTAGTAGGTGCCAACCTCCAAGAGTAATAAGAATTTGGTCTCAGTTCGGAAGCGATCCCTTGCTTGGATGCTCAACAGAAATTCATTCGAAATCCTCAAGATTTAATCCCTCTCAAAGTTTATCACAAGAAGGCAAAAGAGAGGAGAGCAAACAAGCAGCTTAGGAATTGGGACACAAAGGGTTGCCTCCACCCAGGGAGGGTGGTGGCTTATATAGGCTTATCTAAAAAATATAGCAGTTACTCACAAAGTAACATTGCCCGAAGGTTTCGGACAAGCTAGCTCGGAGGTTCTGGGATTCAAACACAACAACTAGTTTAGGAGAAAAACACTGCTCAGAAGGTGCAGTTCAGACATACCGAACAGTTCAAAGCCTCAAGAAAATCCAAGACCCGGAGGTCCAGATTGAAGCAACTCAGAGGTTTGAACGAAAACAACTCTTCTATCTTGAAAAACAAATTGACTTCGAGGTTCTGGGTGATCCTTACTCGAAGGTTCCGAATAGGAAAAATGGAGCCAACTTGGTTTTTTCGGAATTGCCGAACCACGAAGGTCTAGATGAAAGAAAGCACTAGGACAGAGGCTAAGTTCTGGCTCAGAGGTTCCAGACGAATTTCGCTCGGAAGGTCCGGAGAAAGCTAGGGCTTCCATACAGATGCTTTGTCATCGCTCGGACTTTCTGAGGAAACCTCACTCGGAAGTTCCGAACAATATGAAACATTCTGGACAAAGCTACCGTATGGACTTTGGATAGTCTAGATGACCTTTACTCGGAAGGTCCGGGTGAAAAATGATTTCTGACAGAATCTTTATCTTCACTCGAAGTGTCCGGGTAGACTTCACTCGGAAGGTCCAGACAGTAGTTACCCAACTGGACAGAAGCTCTAAAAGGTTTTGGATACTCCAGATGAACCTCAATCGGAGGGTTTTGGGTCAACACTTAGCATGCTGGAACCTACTCTCACACACATTCAGACATTTTGGCCGACTGATCCGGACATTCCAGATAACCATTGAAGTTAGGTGTAGAGAGTTTTCCAAAGACCTTTAGAAAAAAATGTTCATTGAGCATTTAGCAAGTTATCTTCTTCCATGATGTTGAATCCCCCCTTTATAGTATGGTTGTCCTATATTAATGTGATTATTGGATCACTAAAAAGACTAGAAAAGTCCTTAACCTTCTCGATTCCATGCCGTCTCTTTTTTAGTCTTTTCAGGGGTCGTCAACCATTGTTTCAACTTGCCCTGGGGACTAAATACTTGATCAACATATTGATACACATATTAGTTTCTTAATTCTTGTTATTAATCATCAAAACACACTTAGGGGGCCAAGATGGACTTTCGATCTCCCATTTTGGTGATTGATAACAAGATGATTAAAGTTTCAGTGAAAAGATAATATGAAGTTGTTTTGGGTTCCAAGTTATAGAGTGAGCTCCTCCTTAAGATGTGCATATTTGGTATTGCCTTTGAATACAAATGCACATGTCAAGGAGAAAGTGAAAGAACTCCCCCTATATCTTGAAATCAGTGGGTGTGCGTACTGTACATGGTAAGCATATACCAAAAGATACTATACACAAGAGATGAACATGGAAAAGATGCACTAGAATAAATAAGCATAAACGAGCATAGTGCATGAGATACAAACATCCATATCATCAGCATAAAAAAATAGAGTTTACAAGACATCGACAGCTGCAGCTTCTTAGAAAGCCATTAGTGCTCTCTGAAAGGAATTTTCTATAGATCTTCTGGCACTACCCTTCTTGGGTGCGGGTACCTTCTTTGCCAGGACATTGGTTGACCCTTGGCAATGTGGCTAGAAGTCCTCTGGTTGTCTTCTACTGCTATGTCCTCCTGAGCCTGAGCTAGCAACTTTTCCAGTGGAGATCTCATAGCCTCATTACCATATGAATCTGAAACTGCTCTACTTTCAGGAGCCTTAGCTTTGCCTTTATTGGCTTTGGCATCTCTAGTCTTTGAATTTTTCTTTATGATCACCTTGGAGGCCAGAGTTTTCTTCTTCTTGGCCTGAGGACAAGAGACATAAGAATCATCACTTTTGTCGGCAAACACCGGTGAACGTTTCTCTTCATCGGAAGATATGTTCTCCTAAAAAATCATATAGATGATAGCTAGAGGATGTTTTGCAAAACTTAGATGAATTTGGCTTTAAAATATTTAAGAAAAGTTATTCAGTGCCTGTTCGATATTTCCGAGTGGGGCATGTCCAGAGGTTTCGAGCCACTAGATGCCTTTGGCCAGCAACTGTCCAGAGGTTCCAGAAGTGCGTGGCTTGGAGGCACCGAGTGACTCTGTGCCTTTGGCCATGCCTTTCGAAGGTTTCGAACAAGTTTCGAGCGAGCACTGATGAACTAACCCTAAATTTTCCACCTGATTAAAATATATAGATTTTAAACGAATTTGATATGGATTTGAGGGGGAAACGGTAGTGTACCATGGAAGATGAACTCCCAAGCGAGGAATTGACAAGGAGGCATTCAGGGGCATCGCTTGCCCTAACTTAGCGGAGCGACAACTCTGCGGTGACAAGATTTCTAGTGACGGCGTGGACTCTGGCAAAGGGGTGGCGGAAGATGAAGGCGGTGAAGTCGCAAGGTGACGGAGTAGGCAATGGCGGTGGTGAACGGTGGCTTTGAGATCTGCAAGGTGAGATTAGGTTAACCCTAGTCGGGTGGTCCCTTAAATGATAAATGGTTTGCTCACTATTTGGAATGTCCGGGTGAAGATCGTTCATAGGTTTCAAATGAACACTTAGCAAAAACTGCAGGGTGTTCATCCAGAACCCTTGGGCGAGGTTCATTCGAATACTCCGAAGAGAAAAATGTTTTTGTGGCGCAAGCAAAATTTATATCCGGAAGTTCCAAGTAGGTGTCATCCAAAAGTTCCAAGTGAAAGCAGACTTTTTTTCAAAGTTTTTTCCCATTCGGAGTTTGGACCGAGACAGGTCCAAAGTTCCGAGCAACAGACCAAATGCTCAAATGTGTGATTTAGAGAAAGACATTGATGGGATAGATATAGATAGCTTCTATGGAATCCTTATGGGTTCTTTTTACATCCAAGTGGGAAACAATCAAGCAATCAAGGCAACACTTGGATGCGAATTGAATAATATCAACTCAAAGTCTAGATAAATTGTGCATAAGACAACAACTACGTAGACTATTCGGAGGAAAAAAGACCTATGTAGGACCAAAGATGATGATTCTGTGCGGTATTTCTACCATGTATGAGTTAAATTGCACTAGGATCTCTATGCTTGTAGGCATGAGATCCTATGATGCAAATACTCACATTTTGCATGCACATCGCTCTTAGAGCAAAAAACACATAAAATTATCATTTTGTTCACACCTTATAGGATTTTGTGCCCCTTGATGTATTCATCATCTTAAGCTCCAAAAAGCAAAGCAAAGCATTCAAACACATGTCCAAAACATCAAGCAACATTACGAGAATCTAGGATATTTAACTCATTCCTCAACTCTCAAACCTTATGCTCATCTAAGGGCTTGGATATTGTCGGGACATCCATGCCTTACCATCATCACTGAACCTTAGGGTAAAGCCTACGACCTCATGGTTGAAGTTCTCAACTTGATGGCTTAAAATCTCCTTAAGGGTCTTACTACCCTTGTAGCATTTGAGCAACCCTTGATTGAGTTGAGCCTATAGCGTTCTCACTCAATAATGTTGTTTCACAAGATATGAAGTTAGCAGTACTAGCAACATGAACATGAGCAATACTAGGAGAATCCATGGAAAAGGAAGCTCATTTGGGACAAGGTATCTCAACACTCTCTTAAGATCAAGTACATTGCGTGTCAAGGAGAGAGAGATGCTTGACATTGAGGATATCATGATATATGTTAAGAGTTTTATAACTTGTTTGTTCTTGATGTTCCCAAACCCAAGATTTTTATGAACACTCTTTAGCTCCTCATGAGGGTTAGGGCCTCATTATTCTGTCTCCCTCATAAGCAACTTCTCTTGTCTCTCAAGAGTGGTAAAAAGAGCATCATAGCTAAGCATACTTAAATAATCAAGATCATCATCAAGTAAATCATCATCACTATCATCATAGGTAGGAGAGTTGGTGATTTATGATACCTTTGACCCCTCTGCCATGAGACAATGAGGTGTCTACTCATTCCCTCGGTGATCAAAGAGGGATTTGGCAGGACTTGCCATGGTGATGCCGGTGGCTCCTTCATTTTCATCGGCGTCAGAGTTAGAGTATTATTCATTAGAATCCCACTCTTTGCTAATGTGAGCTTCAACCTTATAGTGGTTCCTCTTGACGAACTTGCCCTTTCCATGACGTTTCTTTTTCTTGTAACTCTTCTCCTTCTCATCCTTCTTGTCCTTCTTGTTGGGATAATTAGTAATAAAGTGTCCCGTCTTCCCATATCGAAGTATGCCCTCTTGGTGAGTTTCTTCTTTGTATCCTTTAAGTACTTGTGGCTTCTTTCTTTGCCTAAGATTTTGGTCGGCACCATCCTTCTTGAACATCTTAGAGAATCTGCTCACAAATAGCGCAATGTACTCTTCTTCATTGCCACTTGAGTCATCCTTGACGACGTGCTTAGCCTTCAAAGCGATGTTCTTCTTGTGGCTTGAGTTGGAGGTCACAAGCTCTTTCTTGTCTTGGATTGCCATCTCATGAGCGAAGATTCTTCCAAGTACCTCGGTGGGACTAAACTTATTGAAATCGTCCCTCTCATATACGAGCATCACCAATTATTTGTACTTAGGTGAGAGGGCTCGTAGCATTTTCTTGACAACAAAGTGGCCATTGATCTCTAGGCACCCGAGGGACTTGAGCTTGTTCACAATGTGATTGAGGCGAGTGAACATTTCGTTCACACCCTCATTCTCCATCATGGTGAAATGGTCGAGCTTACTTGTTAGGACGTCGACCTTGGACTTCTTGATGGAAGAAGTTCCCTCGTGGATCTCCATGAGCGTGTTAGATATCGTCTTGACGTCCTCAAGCGTGCTCACCCAGTCAAATTCATCAAGACTCAATGCATTGAAGATGGCGTATGTCACTTGGGCATTGAGGTGGATGTTCCGGTTATAACCACTGTAAGCTCGTCTTAGTTGAGCACTACATAACCATCAACAACGATGCGCCATATGCTTGGGCTAATGGCCATTAAATGCATCTTTATTTTGTGTTTCCAACTAGCATAGTTTGAACCATCAAGTATAAACCTCTCCCCACATGCATCCCGTCACTAGTAGATATCCTATCTCTCTAGGTGATTAAACTTAAGAAATGAGAGCACGAAGCTCTGATGTCAATTGAAAGGATCTATGATATCGACTAGAGGGGGTGAATAGGAGTATTAACAAAAACAAATACCAAAACTAAATTCTACACAAACAATCCTATAGCACTAAGCAAACCCTAGCGTGCTAGTGATCAAAATATGCAAGGAAACTAGTATATAGAAGTGCAATAAGATGACCACACGGGAGACACAAGATTTGGCATTGAAATTCAAGCCTTTGACGAGGCTATAGGTCTCCATTGGGGAAGCTTGATCCGACGATCAAAACTGGCACCGAATCGTGCTATTTCCATAACAAGCTTGCCGATGTGAAGCTCCCCTTCTCTAATGGTAGTTCTTCACTTTGCGGTACACGAACTTCAACCTTTAAAAACATCTCAGTTTCTTCACAACGTTGAAGAGTTCTAAGTGACGCCTAACCATCTAGGAGGCACCAACCTCCAAGAGAAATAAGAACTTGGCCTCTGCTCGGAGGTGATCCCCTGCTTGGATGATCAATGAAAATTCAATACAAATCTTTAAGATTTTTTCCTCTCAAAGTTTCTCACAAGAAGGCAGGAGAGAGGAGAGCGAATGTGTAGCTCAAGAATTGGGATGCAAAGGGTTGCCTCCACCTAGGGAGGGTGGTGGCTTATATAGGTTGCCCGAAAAATGTAGCCCTTACTCACAAAGAAACCTCATCTGGTGGTTCCAGACAACCTCGCTATGAGCTTTCGGGATTCAAACACAACGACTAATTTGAGAGAAAAACATTGTTCGGAGGGTGCAGATCAGACATACCAAACATTTGAAAATCTCAAGAAAATTCAAGACCTGAAGGGTCTAGACTGAAGAAACTCGGAGGTTCCGAATGAAAACTACTCTTCTGTCCCAAAACACAAATTGACTGGGAGGTTCTGGCAGATTCTCGCTTGGAGTGTCTAGGAAAACCTCACTGAGGTGTTCCGAACAACATGAAACACTATGGACAAAACTACTGTGTGGACTTCGGATAGTCCAGATGACCTTTACTTGGAAGGTCGGGGTGAAAAATGATCTGTCTTCACTCGGAGAGTCCTTGTAGACATCACTCGGAAGGTCTAGATGGTAGGAACTCAATTGGACAAAAGTTTTGAAAGGTTCAAATACTATGGACGAACCTCACTCAGGGGGTCTGAGTCAACACTTAGCACGCTGGAACCTAGTCTCACAAACTCGGACATTTCAACCTACTGGTCCTGAAATTCCAGATAATATTGAAGTTTGGTGCAGAGAGCCTTCAAAGACTTTTAGAAATGATTTTTATTGAGCACTTTGTAAATTATCTTTTTCCATGTTGTTGACTAGTTCCCCCCTTTATAGTAGGGTTGTTCTATACTCAATGTGATTATTGGATCACTTAAAGGACTGGAAAAGGTCCTTAACCTTCTCCATCCCATGTCATCTCTTTTTCAATAGTTTTTGGGGTCGTCAACGACTGTTCCAACTTGCCTCGGGGACTAAATACCTTATCAACGTCTCGATGAACACATTAATCTCTTCATCGTTTATCATTAATCATCAAAATCTACTTAAATGGCCAAGATACACTTTCATGTATAGTGCCCATCATTTATACTCCACATCCTGCTAGACATTACCATCCTCCTTCCGATGGAGATGTTTTCATCTATGGGACTCTCGTAGATCCTGTCACATCTTCGTTCATTCTCCCCACTTCTAGGACATCGGTCCTTCCTTTTTGCGGAGAATTTACGCTCTTCCGTGGAGTGGTCGACAGCCTGAACCTTCACCAGTATCTTGCTCTGTCTCCACATTCCTCAGGATTATTTTGTCCTTCTAGTGGTGATGGCTTGAGGACATGGGGGTTGGCAACAGTACGGTTTCTCCATGGTGGTAGCAAGTGGCTGCTTGGGTGATGGCTTTGGTATTGCTCTGGTTGGCAACTTTGAGTTGTGGGTTTCGCTAGGACCTTTTCTTCCACGGCTATCTTTTTGGATGTGGTGCCAACCCTTGATAGCTCCCACTTTCTTCTCATGGTCCTTGCAAAATGGCTATGACGACAAATATGGACTGAAGATCTACAACAATTCCTGAACTTGTCCATATCTAAGCGGTACTCTTTGTGTTTTGTTTTGACCTTTGTGCCTGGTTTTCTTATATTTCTATGTGCTCTTGTTTTATAAGTTTGTATTGCCCCTCGGGACCTTTGAGTAATATATTTAGGGCAGATCCCCCTCCCTCCCCCTCCCCCCTTGGTTATTTCCTCAAAAAAAGGAGAAGACAAGACCGCCATCACCCAGCTGTTTGCAAGTGCGCCAACTACTATTAGAAAAGAGCTCCATCACCATGGCCTCCATCAATTTGCTCTTCGCGACCATGTTGTTTCTAAATGCTAGCTTTTGCAAGTGTGCCCAAGATTGTAACAAACAACCGCACTTGAAAACACCTAATTCGGATGATAAAAAAAATTTCTTATCGAAGATCGATCTGTTATGACATAGCTAAATAGACAAACACATACACCAACTGGAGAATCTGTCACCGTAGCCCTCTCCTCAACCCAATCAACTATTGTCCATACATATGAGAAATGCCCGTAGGTGCTGGGAGATTAAAGGCAATGTGAGCTTATGCCCACACTTGCGATGAAACATCTGCAAAGCTTAGATCTGCCGTTGTGGGGCAGAGAAAGAGAAAAGGAGAGGTCCATGCATAGCATACACGTACACTTATGCTCCACCAAGAACAGCCTGCAGCCACACACATAGATCCCGAACACCTTTAGACCTCTAATTAGCTTCTTTTAAACCCTTTCTCCTCCAACTAGCTTCCCACTAAGCTCTAGTCAACATCACAACGGGAGGTTACGGGAGCACATACACATATACTTGTGTGCTATTGGGTGCTTGTCCGTGTGGGTCGAGGAGCAAGAAAAGGTGCATGCAGTTGGTGGTCACTCAGTTAATTTTTGATACCATTCATGATGCTCGGTTCGTAGAAGACGATGGCTAGACAGATAAAATTTAGTCCTGGCTAGGCTATTCATTTTCAAGGAAACAACGCGATTTTATCTGATCTTCCACTGGCATTGCGACAACAGTGTGGAAAGGTTCATGCATTTCCTAGTATTCATGAGATGCATTGTTGTTAGGGGAACAGAGGTAATGGTGGACAGGGAAGTGAAGCATGGAATCAGGGAGAGGCTGAAAACAAAAGAACCTGTGACTTGTGTTGTTAGTGTCGACGCGTGCTCAAAGTAATGTGCAAATGGTTCCCAACGAATGGACTATTTGTGAAGACCTGTACAGTTGCAGTTTCAAGAAAGAACACACAACATGATGAGCATGAAACTTGTAGAGTAGCCAGCCAGATCATGCAAGGGTAGAGAAACACGCGAGTAAATAGAAGATGATCCAAAGAACAATATACACTAATTTAGTGTGGAAATCCTCGTAGAAAAAATACACTGTTACACACCGGTGAAAATCACTATGTAACTAAACTTTTTTCTCTTAATGAATTGGCAGTGCCCCTTCCATTTTCAAATGGAACAATGAAAATGGGTTATAAGTGGTGATGTAGCAACAAGTCTCTCTCTTTCTCTCTTGTTGATCCCTATAGTCTACGCAGGGACAAAATATAGTGGGTACAAAAAAAATTTAGAACCCGGAGACAAATAAGCCTCGATCTATTAATAAAGTTAAAAAGAGTTGTCCAGTTAATTAAAAAGAAACTAGGTGAAAACCAAAATTATGACCCGTCTAATAGGGCACATCGGCCAACCTGGCCACTGACAAGAACTCGATACACATTGCTGAGAAGAACCACCTATCGAGGCTGCCCATAAATTTCACCCATCGCTCCCGACTCGGCCACTGCGACTTCACTGCAGACAGTCACCAACGCACCGATCACCTGCAACAGCCGCACCATGCCCACGCCGGCCCCATCGGTCAATCGGAAAATACATCGAGAACAAGGCTGCTCTAATTTGGTGATGAGTTTTCCAGGAGAAAGTTACAAGCCTTGCACCGACAAAGCCCATCGCAGCAGCTGAGAGCGTCTCCCATCGAAAGCACCCTTCACGATTCATTGTTGCTGCCATGTCATCCCACGACACTACAGCTCCGACTCACTGTGCTAGAGCAAGAATGGCACACAGAGAAACCCAACTGCCACAATGGATCTTCAACGTCGGAAGTCATGCCGCGACCCAACTCCACTCACTTCCATCGTTGTTGCCGCAAGAATCACAACGACAAAGGATCCGGCGTAGCCGCCCCAGCATCCATGCGAACAAGCCGCCAACCATCGGTCCCCTTAGCAGTAGCCGGCTCTGAAATAATGCTTCCAATGAGGGAAATGACGCAGAAAATGCCACTATTGTCCGATTCCCCATATCTAAGGTTTCCCCTTAAAGCCTAGACGTCGGGAAGACGAGAGAGTGCAACACCGCGGCAACACCTCCGAGGATGTAAACAGAGCCCGCAAGCATCATCGGTTCTGACCAAGCTGGAATAGAACTTTCACCCGGGGTTGTCTCGACCTCCTCCTGCCTGCAGTCCGCCGCGGCAACACGAGATCTGCGGCCCACCGATGCAGCCATCCACCTAGCCTGGCAAGAACCACCATGCCAGCTGAGCGCCCGTGACTACCTAGCCTGAACTGCAACCACCTCCATCACCACCACACCAACCAGAGCCTCCACGCCATGGCCCAACCCGCCAACTATGCTGGATCTAGGACTGGCGCTGACAGCTCCAGCTCCTGGTGGGCCCCGTGCCGGCATAGCTGGTCCCCTCGAGCGCCAGACACCACCGCACCACGTGGCACCACGCCTGGCCGAGCAACCGCCTGTGCCCGTGCTATCGACCTGCCCGGCACACTGGCGTCCCAGGCCATCCTCCACAGCGGCGTGCGCACCTAAAAGATCATGGATATGGTCTAGAGGAAGGGGGTGAATAGAGTAATAAAAATTTTCTACCAAATAAAACTAAGACAGTCTAAGCATACTAGTTTCCAAAGTGATGCATAAGAAATAAAACAAGCTAAGCAATCATACAACATAAGGATGAGAAGGAAGACTACAAACAAAGGTGACCCGGTGATTTGTTGTTGAAGTTCGAGCCTTTGGCGAGGCTCTACATCTTTGTTAAGGAGGCTTGATACCAGGACAAGCCGGCACTAAAATGTCCTTTATCTTCAAGAGGCTTGCCGATACAAAGTCTTCCTCTCTTTTTTGTAGCTCTTCACCTTGCAGTAGGCGAACTCTAATCTTCACAAACTTCTTGGCTTCTTCATACACTTAAAGACTTCAGAGTGACCCCTAACCGTCTAGGAGGCGCCAAACTCCTTGAGTAATATGAACGTGATCTCGGCTTAGAAGTGATCCCTTGCTTGAATTCTCATTGGAAATCCAATCCAAATCCTCAAGATTTCTCCCTCTCCAAGTTTCTCACAAGGAAAGAGAAGAGAGCAAGAATGCAACATAAGATTTGAGATTTAAATGATAGCCTCCACTTAGAAAGGGTGGTGGCTTATATAAGCTGCCCTAAAAAAATCTAGTCATTACTCACAAAGAAATCTGGCCTAAAGGTTCTAGACAACCTCGCTCGCAGGTTTCAGGATTTATACACAAGGTAGATTGGAAGAAAAACACTACTCGAAGGGTGCAGCTCGGACAAGCTGGATAGTTTAAAACCTCGGGAAAATCCAAGACCTAGAGAGTCTGGACTGATGACCCTCGGAGATTTCAAACAAAGTCAATCCTTCTATCCCGAGACACAAATTGATTCAAAGGTTCCAAGAAATCCTCACGTGGTGGTTTTGAACAGGAAAAAATGGAGCCAACTAGGTTTCTTTGGAGCTACCAGACCATAAAGGTCTGGACAAAAGAAAGCACTAGGACAGAGGCTAAGTCCTGACTCGAAGATTCCGGGTGAACTTCCTCGAGAAGGTCCGGATAAAGCCAATATTTCGGTACAGAAGCTTTATCATCACTGAGAGTGTCCGAACAAACCTCACTCCAAAGTTTTGAACAACATGAAACACTCTGGATAAAACTACTAGATGGACTTCAGATAGTCCAGATGACCTTCACTCAAAAGGTCTAGGTGAAAAAATATCTCTCGACAAAAACTCTGTCTTCACTCAGAGTGTCGAGACAAACTTCGCTCGGAAGGTCCGGACAACATAAATTCAACACGACCGAAGCTTTGAAAGATTCCGGATACTCTAGACGAACCTCATTTAGAACCTACTCTCACACATACTCTAACATTCTGGCCATTTGGTCTAGATATTCCGGATGAACACTGAAGTTTGGTGTAAAGAATTTTCCAAGACTCTTAGGATTGATTTGTTTTGAGCACTTAGGAGTATGTCCTATGCTCAATGTGATCATTGAATCACTAAAAAGACTAGAAAATATCTTTAACCTTCTCGATTCCATTATGTCTCTTTTTTCATTCTTTTAAGGGGTCGTCAATGCCTATTCCAATTTGCCTTGGGGATTAAAAACCTAATCAACATCTTGATGCACACATTAATCATCTTTTCACTAATCATCAAAACCCACTTAGGGGGCCAAGATGCACTTTCAATCTGCCCCTTTTTGATGATTCATGACAACAAGGTTAATGCTTCGTTGAGTGAGCTCCACTTAGGTTTCCTCGAAAGTTCTAGACAGGAAAAAAGGGCGCCAATTAGGTTTCTTCGAAGGTGCCGGACCATGAAGGTTCAGACGATAGAAAGCACTGGGACATAGGCTAAGTTCTGGCTTGGAGATTCTGGATGAACTTCCTTTGGAAGGTCCGAATGAAGCCAAGGCTTTGGTATATAAGTATTGTCATCACTAGAGTGTCCGAAAAAACCTCACTGGGAAGTTCCGGGCAATATGAACCAATCTAGAAAAAGCTACTTGATGAACTTCGGAAGTCCGGATGACCTTCACTCGGTAGGTCTAGGTGAAAAACGATCTCTTGGACCAAAGCTCTGTCTTCACTCTTGAGCATCCAGACAGACTTTACTCAGAAGGTTCGGATAGCAAGAATTCAACTGGATAGAAAATCTAAAAAGTTTCGGATACTCTGGACGAACCTCACTCGGAGGATCCAGGTCAACACTTAGTACGATGGAACCTACTCTCACATACAATCTGACATTTTGGCCAACTGGTCCGAATATTCCGCATGAACATTCAAATTTGGTGTAGAAAGTTTTTAGAGACTTTTAGGTTGGATTTATTTTGAGTACTTAACTAGTTATCTCCTTTCATATTGTTGACTAGTTATCCTATACTCAATATGATCATTATATCACTAAAAAGGACTGAAAAAGGTCCTTAACCTTCTCGACTACATATCGTCTCTTTTTAAATATTTTTAGAGGTCATCAACTCATGTTCCAACTTGTCTTGGGGGACTAAAATTTCATCAACATCTTGATACACACATTTAGAAATTATTTCATCATTAATATTAAAATCCACTTATGAGGCCAGATGCACTTTCAGCGCCGCCTGCACCATCTCCCGCGCCACCAGCACCCACACGACCCCATTAGCCCGAGCGCGGCCGCTGTCAAGCTCCCCCCAGATCTGCCCTCCAGAAGCAGATCCACCCAGCACAGAATGCCCCCGCCACCTTTGGTAGAGGGACCAAGAGAGGGATGGCCTGTGGTGGCGGTGGTGGTGCCTCCCGGGGCCCCCTAGGTCAAGCGACATGGGAGGAGGTGTATTGATCGTTATTTCGGCGTGGGTACAAAGTAATTTCATGTAGGAGTAGAACTACTCGAGTTGTAAAGGAAATAAATCTGATACGAATTGGGATGGCAAAGTCAACGTGCTCTCATGCACGGAATGACAATGGAAGCACGAACTAGGTCCATTTCTGGGACTAGACAAGCCTGCAACAGGTTCTCTCGGTAGTGCTCGATACAAGGTCAAACAGGAGTTGCACTTGGCGAACAAACAGGAGTTACATTGCCCCACGGTCCAAAAGGATTGGACAGCGTCAGTTCCAAGGTTCCAAAGGATTGGAGGTACAACTGTAGAGCACAGCACTGGATCACTGGTTTGGTTGCGCCTTCTAATGAACAGCTCAGGTGAGTTCGTTTAGAGGGAGAAAATTAAAACCCAGCCGTTGGTTGTAAAGGCAAAATGTCATCAAACTGGTTATATATGCTCATCCACTCATCCTTGCTTTTGCCCCACGAGAAAGGAGTTCTTCTGCCCAAGTTTCTGCAGAAGTTTTCCACCGAGAGTGACTATCATATTTGTGTTCTAGTAACTTGTGTACACTTCGCACCTTTTCCAACGTCTACTGATCATCCTACGAGTGGGGTGTCCGGAGTCCGGAGAAGTTGAAAAACATGAAAGAGGGTAAAAGAGTTTCAGAAGCTTGTCCTGTTTAACAGGGTGTTGTAGCTATCCCCAATTCTCTTGCCGAATCCAAGAGTGCCGTCATACATGCACGCAACGCATTCCGAAGTTTTCCATGAAAGGTTTGATTTTCATGCAGGCATTTTTTCCTCTCCAGATATATTCATGCAGGCGAAATGTCCTTCATTCTAGAGGGAGGAAAGCAAGTATGTTGCCAGTAATTTTTTCTTATCTACAGAGAAAGGAAATCCCCCAATTTCCGTTAGAGAAGCTTACTACAAGTTGTTAGATAACCGCACACAACACACCGAACACTTGGTACTCTTTTTGCATGAGACAGCAGCAAACCACAAAACACACATCTCAGGCATCAGAGAGCATAGCAGACATAAATACGACCAGACAAAAAGAAGAAGAGGAAATGTAGCAACAGACTAAACCGAAAGCCACCACCTCCTCAGCTCAGCAATTGGCAGTACGCCAAGTAGACAGACTTGCTTACCCGTGGAGCCCAGCAGGTCCATCCTTGCAGCCCACTTCCCTGCCATTGGTAGCCCATCTGGGAACCTCGCGGACGCAGGCGGCCCAACCCTGTTCTCGCGCGGGTCGCGCCTAGGCCCCCGCTCCCTCGTGATCAAACGCGCGGCGCTGCAGCTCGTCCAACCTCCAGCTCTCCACGCAAGGGCACCGAGAGGGTCAGCGCGTCCGCGTGGATTCACTCGCCTACGCGGCGACTGGAGAGCATGCCCGCGTCACGTGGTGTGATGTGACCTTGGCCAAATCCGGCCCGGGCCTCGGCCTCGTCGAGTTCCGGTCGCTTTCCTTCGGCGCTTTCCAGTTCGGCAGGCGGTCTGCGACTGGAAATTTCACTTGTTTACACTATAATTCTGCTGTGTTGTTGTTGTTCCCTTGCAAGTTACAAACATAGGTTTTACACCAGCAAACTGAAAATAGATTTTACACCAGCAAACTGAAAACTTCTGAACGCAAATGTAGTATTGTATGAACATCTCGCGCCAGCAACTAATTTTATTCGAATAAAGAGCATTGTAACCTCGTGATGTTTATAGCACAACGAACAACTCCGTATCTTTCAGCAATCCAACAACTCCCTCAACTGAAATCTGAAGAGCATCGCATGAACAGTCAGTCAGCCAGCCACTCTTGCCCAGCTCACCATCAATGCCCATACTGACGATACCAGCAGCTCCTGGCGAACCCAACGACCCCATCATCAACCGTGCCGCGGCTATGGAGCCACCACAGCAGGTTCGTCAGTGAGTTGCCGTCGTCGTGCGACGCGAGCGCCCTGGTCTTGGTCAGCGCCGCCTCCTTGTCGTACACCCCCTCCAGCGCGTACACGAACCCCTTCCACCCTTCCCCGACGCCGTCCCTCGCCAGCGCCGGCGCCGTCCAGCTCACCAGCTCCCTCACGAACCCAGTGTCCGGGAACAGGGCCTCGCTCACCGGCAGCAGCGGCAGGAGCTGGATCCCGAGCCTGCACTCCTTCCACTCCGGCGGCGCGAACCAGAGCCCGCTGTCCCTCTTGTTCGACCACAGCACGCCCACGACGCGGTTGCTGCCGGTGAAGTCGTCCTCGTAGATCCTGTCCCCTTCCCGGACGTGCCACCACGTCTGCGCCGCCAGCATCTCGAGCGCGGCCAGCGTCGCGCCGGTGGAGACCAGGTGCGCGTCGCCGTAGCTCAGCCCGAGGAGCGCGGCCGAGTAGTAGGCGTTCACGGCCTCGCTGGTGCTCTCCTGGTTGCGCCCGTCGCCGAACTCCGTCAGGCCACCGGCCCAGGAGTGGAGCTTCCAGAGGTCGAAGGTCCTCAGCCTGGTGTAGCTCGCGCCGCGCTTGCGCGAGAGCGTCATGAAGTCGCCGACCATGGAGTAGGCCTGGGACATGTACTTCCTCCCCCAGCACGGGTCGATCTTGGCGAGCACGGCGATGGCGTAGAGGAAGTAGCCCAGATGGTAGTGGTGGTCGTTGTAGATGCCGAAGCCGAAGTCGGCGCCGGAGTCATTCATCCCCTGCCGCGTGACGAGGCCGCCCCATTTGGGATCGTAGAGGAAGCCGTTCCCCTGGAAGCTGCCGTCCAGCCACGGCGTGACGGTGGCCCGCAAGAACCGGTGCACGGCCGGGATGGCGTCGGGACACCCGACCTCCTCGGCGATCAGCGCCAGCCTCGCCGCCCTGGCAATGGCCTTCCCGTAGAAGTAGGAGGACGTGGTCGTGATGGGACTGGAAGCAAGGCTGTCGACGTCCTTGCGCAGCGCGGCCACGACCTCGCCGACCCCGTCGTCGCTGACGCCCCGGGTTGAATGCCATGTGGGGGAAAACGGGTCGGTCCTTAGAGCCCAGGAATCGCCGACGACGCCGACCAGGTCGCCGTCGATGCTCCGGTACCTGAAGTCGTCGAGCACCCGGACGGAGCAGTCCTCGGAAAGCAGCCGGAGGTGGAGCGGGTGGGCGAGCATGAGCAGGTCCCCCCACCCCTGCTTGCGCCAGGTGTAGTCGACGCAGAACGGCCGGTTCAGCGCGGCCTCCCCGGCCGTCGGGAAGCACCGGCTGTACCGATCAAGGACGGCCTCCATGGCCTCGTCCGGCAGGAAGGCGACCCGGATCACGCCGGAGAAGGCCGGCGCCGCCAGCTGCGTGACGCTGGACTGCGACAGGTGGATCGGCGCGGACGCGTAGAGGAGGAAGGTCTGGCCGCTGTTCATCCGGAGGCGCCACTTGGTGTGCGTGTCGTCGCAGGGGGCGGCCTCGATGAAGGCGTGGACGGAGGCGACGGAGATGTCGACGGGGCCCGCGGCGTCGGCGGTGGCGATGGTGACGAAGGGGCAGCCGCGGACGAGGAACGCGCGGAGGGACGGGGAGAAGTCGAGCGTGACGGAGAGGCCGTCGAAGGCGACGATGCGGTGGGGCTGTCCGGCCGCGGCGGCGTCGGACGGGGAGGAGACGGTGAGGTCGGCGGCGAAGGTCTGGATGTCGAAGGACGGGGAGTGGTTGCGCGTCGGGTAGCACACCGTGAGTCCCGCGGCGGCGGATTTCACCGAGTACGGGTGGATGTACTCCGGCTGGTCGCCGTTCTTGAGCGCGAAGTTCTGGAAGAAGGAGTTGGTGGGGAGCGGCGCGGAAAGGAGCCCTGGCGCGAAGAAGCGGGCCGGGTCAGGGAGCACCGTGGACGACGCCTGCGGGAACACGTGGCCGCCCGGCGACGGCGACGGGGGGTGTCCGTGCGGCATGGCGGGCTCCGGCGGAGGTGGGATCCGATGAGAGGAATGAGGCGGCGGCGGTGGTGGCGGCGGCGGGGTGAGGTCGGGCTTGGGCCTGGCGAGGTTGAAAGGGGGTTTGGAGGAGATGAAGCGGGAGAGGGTGTGCCCCAGCTTCTTCTTCCACTTCCACATCGGCTCTCTCCTCCTTATATACACAGGCTAGCTGATCTCGATTTGGGTTTGATCTGATCTGCTTCTTCTTCCTATTTTCTCCCTAGTATTTTGGATTTTGGGGTGGATTTTAATATATTTTTCTCTAGTGTAATTTGGGAACTTTTCTGGAATTTTATTTTATTTCTTTGGGTTTAGATGTCTTTCTTAGAAAAAAAATGATTTTGGGGAGTTTTTGTAAGCTGATTTTTGTGGGAATAAAATACCTGTAATTTGAATGGGCTAGTGTGATCACTAATATGGTCTCTTTCCCTATTTCATTTTCTGTGTATAGAACTTTGGGCTCGGCTCCGGATGCGTGTCCCTGCGTGTAGACAAACATAAATGTGTGATTGACCCGGCACCCGACAGCGATGATTAACGGCTAAGGCATGAGAAAAACGCGGCATGAGCATAGACAGATATATATATATATATATATACAGATATATATATATATATACTGGGACAGATATATATATATTTCTTTTTGATATTGGCATAGACAGATATGTGTTGCAAGGAAAGAAAAAGGTTTCTTTACCACCATTTTGTATTGCTACGATTGTAGTCGAAAGCGGTGCCATGTGGTTCGAAATCATGAATGGATCAGTTACTAGTGCATATACTAAATATTATGTTCTGTTAAGAACGTGACTAGCACATTGAGAACCATTTATTACGATGGTACTACAAAAGTAGTACCACTGGTCAATTGTTAACCCCTAAACTATTTAATTTGTCTCGGCTCTCCTAAACTATTGATTTGGCTTTTTTATATTTTTAAATTATTTTTTCGCTCACTTAACTCTCTAAGCTATTTAAATTAGGAGCACTTTACCTTTGATCGATTTCTAGACAGATAAGATAAAATCACATATAGAAGTTTTTAAAAATTCTAAAAAATCCATAAATTTAGGTTGTGGACTGAAGTATATACATGTAAATTTTAGTTAAAAAATATGATTATTTACGACCTGTGCAAATTTATCATTGTATAAATTTGTTTTTTCTCATAGTTCGCAAATTGTCTTACTTTTTGACAAAAAATTGCATGTACATACTTTGCCCCGTATCCTATATGTATGAATTTTTTTAGATTTTTTAAAAACTTCTAGGTGCCATTTTATCTTTCCAGAAACCGGCTAGAGAGTAAAGTGCTCTTAATTTAAATAGTTTAAGGGGTTAAGTGAACCTAAAAATATCTTAGGGTGTAAAGTAAGTTAAGCCAATAGTTTAGAGAAAGAAAGTAATTTTTTTGCTATATTTATATGGGAATGTCTATTTCTCAGTTGTCTGAATTTTTCTTAAATCTCAGTCACTTTTTAAGCTTTTGGATTAAAATCCAACAACCCTCATATCTACTAAAATAACATACAATTTTACTGATTAAAAATTGTAGTAACTTTTTACTAAAATTGCACGCCTCTAAAACTGCAATTTTAGTCTAAAGGATGTGCAATTTTACAGACTAAAAATTGCAGTAACTTTTCACTAAAATTACACACACACTAGTGACTGAGATTTACAAAAAATTCAGGTAACTGAGAATTAGCCAACACGTATTTATATATGTTACGTAGAAGCTAAGAAGGGAGGGCGTGGAGAAAGAAAGAGACGGAAAAGAAACATTTCTATTTACCTTATCACAATTATCTAAAAATATATTACCTTATCACAGGATGACTACTTTGATGGAAGCTGATGTGATGATGGATTGGGCCCTTGATGATGGAGTGGTTGCAACCGGCTGAAGCTCACATGAATCGATGTGTGTTAGCCTTGCAAGGATGAGCAAGGGGTAGGTGTGCGGCAGGCGATGGAGCGTGAGAAGTAAGCCCTTGTCCTCCCCGCGTCGTGAGTTTGGCAACGGGACGAAGGTTCGCAAGATCACTGAAACCGTGTTTCTTCGACTGATTCGAGGGAAACCAAGGAAGCAAAGCAACGAATGATGAATCGCGAAGCGAGGACAAGGCCGTTGGTGTTCGTTGCTTGGTTCCATCTTCCAAACGATTTGGTTCGTTGGACAAGACGGCAAGAAAGATACTGAATGCTACTTGTGTCGAGCTGAGCTTCTGGAGGAACTAAAGTCGTCAGCTTCGGGAAGCAGCATGGATTCCATCGTCCAGGGGAAGCGTTCCTGGAGTGGCTACCAGGAAATCCAAGCAAATGTAGGAAGCAAAGCAACATAAGATTCATCCTACAAGTGACGTGCATTTATAACGTAACCCACATTAGGTGTAATATACTGCGAAACTGCGTCGCTATCTTGGAGTTGTCCAACCAAACATGGAGACAAAACTCCAAGTATGCTTTATGAAAGCTTTCGTTCAACAACAGCGAAGTAACTCTACTGAAACACCGCATGGAAGACAAACTGACAGATAGGTTCAATTCAGTCTTTTCCATAAGAACAGCTGATCTTGACAACATGCTTTCGGTTAGTCAACATGGCAAGTTCCCATACATTGACCGGAGGAAGAATCAAGATAGCGTCAAAACTTCAACGAAATGTGCTTAAATAAATGGGAAGACTTCTCCCACAATAGTATCATGATAGCCAAGAGCATAGATGCACACAGTGCCAAAATTAACAGCTCTATTCAAGATATCAACGGTCAATTGCAGCTCAGAGGTCGCTAGAACAGTTGTGCAGCCCATTTCTTTGAAATTATCTTGAAACGAGAGGGCACTGTGAAAGGCAGCAGCACATACAGAATGTCAGTAATTCAATTATGTATGTGAACAACAGATCAAATCTAAATTGCATGGACTTGGAAGTACTTTAATAATGCCACAGTAGGATCTTAAAGGTGGAAAACATGAGAAGACAATCGAAATGGATTTATTTTATAAAAAAAGAAAAACTAAGTTCAGAAGAGAACAAACCTGACATGGCCTCAGTCTTCATGCTAATCCTGTTTCAACTTTCCTAATTTCAAATATCAGTTGCCTCCACATTGAGATGACAAACATTTCTGCACAACCATCCAAAAGAGATGCAAGGAGCTCCACCGCTCTTGATGCCTCGACATGTTCTTTGGTGGATCTGACAGCATAACCCACAAACTCTGCTAACTCCTGACCAAAAATTTCAGTGGCCTTTTTTGAAATCCAAGGCCTCATTCTCTCATGCAATCCATGCTGCAGAAAAAAGGTATTGGATGTCATAAGAATGTGATGCAGTTAAAATTTTAAAAGCATTGTCAGCAATGCACAAATTGATCAGTTCTCATTTTGTGTCCACATAAATAAAACATCTTTTTTCAAGTACTGAAACTGAAAATGGAAAACGTGATAATTCAGTTTCACCTTATCATAAATTTCCCAATTAACATCATACGCAAATAGTTCTTCTGTCATCTTAAGGACAGTGGCAAGCAACTGTTGCATCCAAAGTTTACCTCTGCCTTGGATGTAGACTGCCTATCTTTCTCCTGATCATGGATATCTTTCCTTCTCTCAGTGACAACTTGAGCACAATATTTGTCAATTCGTTCTGTATCTCTTTCACGGGACTCACTTTTTCTCCCACTTCTCTGTCTCTTCAGATACCTCTTCCCTTAGATTAGAAACTGAGGTGCGCTTGGCAAACTCAGCAGTTGCCATGAAATTTGGTGGCCCAGTACAAGAATTTCCTTGCACAGCTTGTAATTTAGAACCAACTTTCTCTCCTCGGGCACTGCTGAAAATTCCAAAACACAGTTTCTCTGCTGGGACACTGCTATTCTGCTTATCTGAGACTACGCCTGGTACAAATACAATGCCCTTTTCTTCACCATTGCTCTTATGAAACCCATCTCCTGTACAGTGGAGTGAAAACAAATTTAAGATAACCATAATAAGGGGAAGTTATTGTAAATTAAAAAGCAAAAATACACTTACTTTCCCTGTGCTGACTTTTCCTTTCATCTTCAACTGTAGATGCAAGCGCCATAGGGACATGCATAGATGGTGCCGCATCAAATAAGGCTTTCCAGCTGCAGCAACTTCTCTATCTTTCCAAGCTTGCAACCCCATAGCTTTCCTTTCCCTAAATGTTCCTCCTTTTCACATAGTTTCCTGCTTTTCCTCTCCTCCAGTGCACTACTTCTCTGCCTTCTTTCTTCATATTATCATCACCATTCTCATCAACAAAACAAAACCAGCAGATGGCTGAACTGGTGGTGGAGTTGGTGAACCTGGAACCTGGAAGGTTACTCCTCGTCCTCTCTTCAACCATACTACGTATCATTTGCATAGCATCGTTATCAGCGTCAGAATCTTCTTCTGTAACATTCTCAACATCTTTTTGTTTTCCCTTTGTTACCTGAGCAGTAATCGTGAGAAGATGAACCATCCATTAGCCTTGATGTCAATTATATAGTGCCCGTGGATCGATATGGGCCTGTAATATATGGCCTAGATATATACGTAACACCCCCCCCCCTAAAACTCAAGGTGGAATAAGAGGATTTGAAACATTGAGTTTGAGCAAATAAAGTCGATGATGCGCTCGAGTTTGTGCTTTAGTGAAGAAATCTACAACTTACGATTCTGAGGACACATCCTGAAGAGCAATTGTTTTTTGATGACAATGAGACCGAGTAAAAGAAGCATCAACACCAATATGCTTTGTGAGTTCATGCTTCACAAGATCATTAGCAATCTATATGGCTCCGGTGTTATCACAGAGAAGAAGTGTGGATGCTTCACAAGAGACTCCAAAATCAGCCAACAACCAACGAAGCCATACAATCTCTGAAGTGGTAGTGGCAAGTGCTCGAAGTTCTGTCTCTATACTGGAACGATACAACAGCCTGCTTCTTGGACTTCCATGTAAGAGAAGTACTAAGAAAAAGACAATAACCGGTAACGGAAGGACGATCCACCAGATCACTCGCCCAAGTGGAGTCCTAGTAAGCATAAAGCTGAAGCGGACTAGAACAAACATAGAACAAGCACTAAGATGAAGCCCCCTTCATGTAACGTAGCACACGAAGCAAATGACCAAAATACACAGAAGTAGGAGCACTCATAAACTGACTCAAAATATGAACCGCATGAGCAATATCGGGCCTGATAATAGTGAGATAAACAAGACTACCGACAATATGACGATATCAAGAAGGATCCTCGAGGGGTGTGCCATCAGTAGGACGAAGCTGCAAATAAAGCTCCATAGGTGTAGCAACTGTCCAAATATCAGTAAGGCCAGACTCGAGCAATAAGATCCTAAATGTATTTGGATTCAGAAAGGTAGTACCCCTTCGAGGAAGTCATAACCTCAATCCCCAAAAAATAACTGAGCGGGCCCAAATCAGACATCTAGAACTGCTTAGTGAGTTGTTTCTTCACATAAGCAACATGCTCCATATCATCGCCTGCAAGCAACATATCATCAATATAAAGGAGAAGCAAAGTACGCCCTTGTGGAGATAGATGAACAAATAAAGCAAGGTCATGATCACTAGGTGAAAACAAGTAGCCTAGATAACATAAACAAAACACTCAAACCAAGCAGGAGGAGCTTGTTTGAGACCATATAAAGCACGTCGAAGACAGCAAACATATCCTAAAGGAGCGTCAACACCCGGGGGTGGCTGCATATAAACTTCCTCGTGCAAATTACCATGAAGAAAAGCATTCTTAACATCCATCTAAGAAATAATCCAGGAACGAGTAGCAGCAACTACAATCAGAGTACGAACAGTGGTCATATGTGCAACAGGAGCAAATGTCTCATCATAATCGCGTCCCTGAGTCTGCTGAAAACCTCTGGCAACAAGGCGAGCTTTATATCTCTCAATTGAGCCATTTGACTTAGTCTTAATATTGAACACCCACTTACATGTGATAGGAACTGCATGGGACGGTAAAAGAACAAGATCCCAAGTGCTTGTACGATCAAGTGCAGCAAGCTCCTCAAACATAGCAGACTGCCATTCAGGAATACCATATGCCTCCTGATAGGTGGATGGCTCCTCTAGTTTCAAAGCCAATTCAGCTTATGTCCTTACTTTTTAAAGAATACAAGAATGTCTAGGTGGTCATGAGGGAAGCATCCAAAGGAGAAGAAGCCATAGCCGTCACCACCGCCATCGACACAGTCGCTCCTGCCACAGGCAGCTTCTACGAGCGCAGTCATCTCAGGCTCCTCAAGCGATGCTGATGATCCCACCAGCAAACTCGACAGCGGAGGAAGACCACCGCCGCTGCCACCCCTGTACCCTACGCGGTTGTTGTCATTGGCGACGCCTTCGATCGCCTGCACCACAGCCACCATCTCTTCCTCAAGGCCCACCCTCTCCTATCGTTGCATCACCCCTGAAACCATACTTCAATTGGTGGTTGTTCTTTCGTTCTAATTTTTTTTTATTTGTAGGAGTTTCCGTTCTAACAGCAGAGCTGATTTGTCCAAGCAGCTGCTGGATTAATTCCTCTGCCTCTGGAGAGCGAGAGGGAGTAGGCGAAAGGAAGATTGGGGTCATACAGGGGTGGGTGGCAGTGTCTTAATTGGAGGAGGCAGCAATGTTGACGGGAAGAGGAGAAGCGCAGGGAAGAAGACTGGGTTAATGGAATCCGTTTTTCCCAATGGTCAAAGTGGATTGACGGTGTTGACCAGATGGAAACTGAAGGGAGTGGCAAATGTAAAATACCCTATAACGGAGCAGTGGCATTTGTGTAATTCGCAAAAAGGTATGTTGTGGACTAGCAGCAGGAAGTCCAAACAGAGACAGATCATGAGTCTTTTAGGAAATAGTATTGTATTAGGAAGTCTTGGATTAAATGAGTCTAATCGATTAGGAGTTTGTATTGTGTTAGGAAAGGTGAAGAGCCTAAGCATCCACTATATAAGGATGCCATGTATCTACTTTTGAGGATCAAGAAAGAACCAATCTATTCACTCCCAGATATTCTCTCATTTCAACCTATGCCTACCCAATCCCCTGCAGCCATACCATCTGGCTATCTTCAGTGCGGTAGTTATCCCATTGTGAATCAAAGTTCACAACATTTGGTACAGAGCCAACCAGAGCCAACCACCATGGCTTCCAAAGCGCACGAGAAAAACAACGGTAACGTGGCTGGCTTGGTGGCAGCCATGACCGCTGAAATTTGTAAGCAAATCGAGGCTTTGCTGCTTTTCGTCAAGACCTTGTGGTCATCATGCACGTGTCACAGGTGCAAACCCTGAAGGAAGGAGAAGAAGATGGGCAAGAAGTGGCAGAGGAGCAACAAGAAGCGAAGATGGCGCAGCCAAACATGGCAGCAGCGAGGCTCTCCACGGTGGTGAAGCTTGTTCCAGCGATGGAGGTGAAGCAGCAAGTTGTGGTGGCGGCTGCAGCAAGTGATTGCAAAGTGAGGGGCATGTACAGACCATGTGTGGTGCAGGTCAGCAAGGAGGCGAGCCAGGAGAGCTGCTGTGCAAGGAGAGAAACACATGTCAACCAGAAGAATTGGAGCCAGATTCGTGTGCAGGAGGTTGCATGAAACAAGCACACTACGTGCACATCAGTTCTTGATCAATCCAGGAGATAGTCAAGGACTCGAGCAACTTAAGGAAAGCAAAACCAGGAAAGGAAAGGAGATCACATGGAAAAAGAATCTGAATTTAATTCCGTGTGTTTGACAGCTAAGCCAGAAAGGGAAACCATCAATATAAGGGAAAATGCACAAGGTCAACTTGGAAAGATTGTCTCATGCGCCAAAACAAGGTTGTATTGAGTTTTGAATTTGTTTCCTTTGCAGATAGGTCCAGATATGGAAATAGAATCCAAAATTTTAGGGATGCCCAATTCCTTATGTATGCTTGCGCAAGAGATTTGAGGGTTCACCCAGTTTGGAATTTCCGTCCGAGTTTCCAGCATAGTGTCCAGCAAGGAAAGGAGTGTCGCGCATGGCGTCCAGCAAGTGTATGCATATCAGGCATGCATGCATGCGCACGGGTCCAAGAAGCATCCATGCAACCAATATTCTCATTCAAATGGGGCAACCTCCGCCACCCTGCAACTAGAGGACGAGTTGCTTGTCTGGGAGGGGTGTAATGTTGTGGACTAGCAGCAGGAAGTCCAAACAGAGAAAGATTATGAGTCTTTAGGAAATAGTATCGTATTAGGAAGCCTTGGATTAAAAGAGTCTAATTCGTTAGGAGTTCGTATTGTGGTAGGAAAGGTGAAGAGCCTAAGATCCACTATATAAGGATGCCATGTATCTACATTTGAAGCAAGCAAGAAAGAACCAATCAATTCACTCCCAGTTATTCTCTCATCTCAACCTCTGTCTACCCAATCCCTTGCAGCCATACCTTCTGGCCATCTTTAGTGCCATAGTTATCCCGTTGTGAATCAAAGTTCACAACAAGTAAGAAAAGAAGCCGAATCGGCTTTGAAAGTACTGGCGTTGGTGTAAAATTCCTTTATTTAAAAGTGTCACTCATGGAAGTTTACTAGTAAGAATGTGAAGTCAATACAAAGCATTTGCCTTTTCTTTTGCCTTTTGACAGGTCCCACATAGCTGTTAAAATAGAACTTGATCAATCTTCATATATGTCCTGTCTATGAAGTAAATGCTAAACTTCTGCTGATCTGAAGGCTAAACCATCGAGCGTCACATGCTATGGAGACATTAACCATCCCAGTGGATATGAAGTCAACATTTGTAAAGACTAACCTTTCTGTATTATTTTAAACACATGCAATTCAATTATTGCATCTCTACTAATTTTAGCACAATATTTTTTCAAAATGATATAATCATACAAAACGAGATAAGTGTTGTACTAAAAAAATCATGAAGTTTATCCTCGCTCTGAAAATAACATCTCTAACTAGGGCTACCTCCTTTCCAGGAAATCGTATATCTTAGTCGATGCATTTAATCTACAAATGTTGCAAGCATAAATGAAGTGCAGCCCAGTACATACCACCAGTTCTTGCCCATCAACACTCAGCTTGGTGAGCAACCGCCTTGCAGGAAGACTGTCTTCAGCAGATTCAAACTCACAAAAGCCAAATCCAGGAGTTCCATCAACTGGATTTGTGACTGGCCTCCAACTTTTACAGGTCCACACACCTGTAGCAAAAAAGAGGCACATACACATTACTGTCTACTCCCTCCATCCAAAAAAGATGTCATCTAATGCCTCACAACCTTTCCTCTGCTCCAATTAACTACTTTTTATCCATAATAAATATTATATAGTATACTTTGCCAGAACCTATTAGGTCTACCAAAGTCAATTTGACCACAACTTAATTCTAGTGCTACAGTCTTGAAAAAAAATTCATAGACGCAAAAATAACAATACCTAAGAAGAGCAAGACCAAAATCATTGTCCATTGTTGGCGCAATCTTGCCGACATATACTTTAATTGGTTTATCAGCTGGAGCAACAGGTGGAGTAGGTGGTCTGACTGCAGCCACAGGGCCACAGATCCCATGAATCACCTCTGGTCGTTGATGTGAGAAAACACCAACAGGAGGAGATATGATGCTTGGAGGGAAGCCTGGAGGCCCTGGACAGACAGGATACTGTGTGATATACCTAGGGCCTACTGCAGATAAAAAACACAAAATTCCTTCTGCCATATTAGTAAGTCTCCAGTAGTCCAGACACATAATGCATAACCTGTCCTTAAAAACAAAATAACTTAAAAAGGAAACAAAAATATGAATAGGTTTTTAGAAACCACAGAGCAGAAGAGAATAAGATCATTCAGCATAGACATGCAAGTAATTTCAGCCCAGAATATCCTGAGAAAAAGCATTGTACTGCTCAGATCAAGCACATGACTAAAGCTAGCCATTACTATCTGCATCCCTTTGGGCAGAACAATTCATTTGTAATGGTTATTTGCAAAATTTGGAGAGATCGTACATAATTGCAAATTTGTAATACATTACCCAGTATAAAAACTAAAGTAAATATGTTGCTATCAATGCAAATAATTAGCATGATTTAAATGACATCTAAGCTAAATAAGAAAATGTGATAACTTTGAAGTTTGAAGATTTCTGCAACTGTAAGCCAGTCTATGTTGATATCCAAATTTTAACCTAACCAAGCACAATAGGTTTGTAGCAATCATTTGCAAAACTCAGGGAGATCATCGAATCATAACCAATGCAGTGCACTACACATTATGAAAGCTTGACAAAATGTGTTGCTATCAATAGCTTCTTATTAGAATGGCTGGGATGGCTTGAGCAGAAAAATGGTAATGGTTATAGCACACATTTAAGAAATGTTAAAGTTTGAGGTTTGCAACTATCCACTGTGGGATGATCTCTGTACATACACAAGATGTTTACACTAATACAAGCAGCAAAATAAGCTACATCAGGTAAGCAGTTAGACCACTGTATGAACCTAAATGATGTGCATTGCATTTAATTTTAGTGTACCAAGACAGACATTAAGCATTATCAAACACACCAAGGACGAGGAAGCACACCAAAACACACCAAAGATCGTGTAAGATCATTAGATCTTCTGAAATAAACATGAGGCTCGCCTTTCTTGTAAGGTAGTGCATCACGGCACAACCATTACTGTTAGAGAGAAGCAGTCAGTCATTGGTAAATTGTTAAATCTCAATAAAACTGCATCGAACCATCCCATTTCTATAATCTAACACCAGATCACTAGATTCTGAATCTGCTGTCCCAAAAAGTGACATGAGCCATCTCAACATGAGACATTCCCGTTGCAAAACTCGCGAGGGATTTTCTTTTCTAGAAAGAGATCAACAGTTCTCATAGCAATAATTAAACCTACCGAACGGGTGGAAGGGGGTGCCTGGGTATGGAACGAATACACCCGGCGGCGGTGGCGGCTGGTACACGCCAGGTCCGGGGAAAGCGCCGGGTGGAGTGACGGGCGGGAATACTGGGGGCGGCCGCATGAAGTAGACGAGCGCCGGGTACGGCGCCGGCGGCAGAGCGCCGCGGGGGCGGAAGGGGCCAGCGAAGGGTATCGGGATAGGGTTGAGATTGGGTGTCGGGGCAGCGGCGTTCATGGGTGTATTGTTTACGGAGGCGGCGGAGGCGGCGCTGGGTTGGAAGGCGGCGGCGGCGGCGGCGGCGTGTGGGCGCGACATGGCAGGAAGCGGGCTTAAAGAACTTTCTCTTACACTTTCCACCTTTAGAAATAACAATAAGGGTAAACTCTACATGACGGCATGATTGTAGAATTTTATCCTCCTAATATCCAACCATTGATTTCTACACTATTCATCGAATCATCCACTTTCTCCTATAAAATCTCCTAACCCACCAATTAGGTTTTATTTCTCTTCATACCCTATTCTCCTCACCACCTGCTTTCTCTTCCATCGATGGCGACCTGGTCGTGGTCGCCGGACCACGGCCATGCTGGAGCGGTGGCGACCGGGCCAGGGGCGAGCAACGGCGGTGCAATCGCGATGAGGAGGACGACGCGGATGGGCGTGCATGGAGGAGGCGGCAGTTCGGGCGAGATAGACACTCAAGCTGCGTGCGTACATATGCTAACCAAGGACGCATCTTGTCAGATCCATCGAGAAGTCAGAGCTAGCCCTCGCTCTCCCAAATCAACCGCGTAAGTACGTGCAGTGCAATGCATATATGCTCGATCGATCGTGCCGGTGCACGGCGGGATCGACGGCCGGGCGCGTCCCTGTCCAGCGATTGGTCGCCGGCAGGCGTACGTGGACCGATCGATCCATACGGAGCAGAGACATGTACGGCTACACGGCGGCAGCGATGGCGACGGCGACGGCGAGGACCTACTCGACGTCTCGAGCAGCCGGACGACGATGGAAACAAATTATTGTTGTATATGAAGCAAGTTTTTGTTGTATAGGAAACAAAATACCTGGATGAAAGAAACCAATTTGTTTCTGTAAAATCGGATCTACGACGTGTGTTGCATTGGTTCAACAAGTTTGTTGCCTATGTCTTAACTATATGTTTCTGTATCACGACAACAAATGTTTCCACGCATATCTACTCTGGCCAATCCAATCATCCATTAAACCAATTAAATTCGCAGTTTGTTTCTTAAAATTTTGGGATCAGTTTCCTTAAAAATCGGATCTATGATGTTTCCTTAAAATCGGATCTACAACGTGTGTTTCTATTGTTGTATTGGTTCAAAAATTTTGTTGCGCAAGGTTTAGTAAAGTGTTTTTCTCTCGCTATACAAATGTTTCCATGTTACATTAATAGAAGAAGCTCACGCTACTTATTACATGCAGACAATTGTCCATGTTTCATATTGTCTCTATAATTGTTTCCTATAGTCACTAAAAATATTTTCTATAAATTTAGCTAATCATGTTTATTACTAATCTTGCCGTCAAATTCGACGGCTGTGCACTGTGCCGATGGAATACACAAATCGACATGCCGATTTATAGAGGTCGCCATTGTACAATAGGTTATTTTTTAATATCATCTCTAACATTTAATATATGCATAAATATAAGATCTAACTTAATAAAAATTATATGTGACATCTATAAGGGAAAGCTCACATCACTCTATTGAAGATGCCCTAAGAATGCCAGGGCACTAAGATCTCGAAAAGAAGAATCTAAAGGGGTGTTTTGGTTGCTACCTAAGCAAAATTGCCTCTCCGACTGTCCCGGAGCTCTTACCTGTGATGAATCTCAGGTTTGTTTAGTTATGACTCTGAGATTTTATAAAGATTTGATAAAATGTCTTCTTTTATCCTGTGACATGATAAAATATTTTTTATTTTTTTTATAAAATGCCCTCTCTAACCTTAACACCTTGACTAGACCTCTCCATCCCCACACCTATAGCATCCATCTCCGCCTCCTCCTCTGTCATCATCCTTAACGTCAGCGGCGGGCTCTTCCAGACCACCGCGGCCACCCTCTCCCGCGCCGGCACATCCTCCCTGCTCGCCTCCCTTGGCCCTTCTTCCCCGTCCACGCCACACTTCCTCGATGCAACCTCGCCCCTTTGCCTTCATCCTCTCCTTCCTTCGCTGCGGCTGCCTCGCGTACCCTCCTCCCTCCTCCGCTCTCCTTGTTGAGGCTCGGCACTTCGAGCTTGAGGACGCCCTTCTCGCCTCCCTCTCCCTAGCGTCCGCCTTCTCCCCCTGTGCCTGCGCCCCTTTGCCCTCCTCCCTCTCATCGGTCGCGTCGCTCCCCTCCGCCATTGCCATATCCCCCTCTCTGCACACAGCCTCCATCGCCGCCATGCACGGTTGGGTCGTTACTGGCTTCGACGCCGCGCTCGTCTCCTGCAGCAGTGTCCTCATGCCGCTCCCCACCGTCGACTTGCTCGTCGCCGTGTCCCCCGCCGTTGCTCTTGCTAGTGCCCGCAACTTCCCTGGCATCCACCTCCGCCAATTCCTGGACGACACTCCCGCCGCTACTCCGAAGGTGCTTTCTTGGCCGGGCTCGCGCTCTGCCTCTGTGCTTTCTATGGCCTCCATGCCAGCCTCAGAAGCAGCTTCGTTGTGGCTCTTTGCTAGCTTCGAGTCAGCGCAGCGTAACTCGAGCATCGTGGTTGCGTTCGACCTGAATCCAGTGTGGATGTCGAGGCGGTGATACCGCCGACAAAGCTCGGGTGGCTTGGCAGGTACAATCTCTTGCTTGCTGCACCGTCGGAGAGAGAAGGGGAGAGGAGCGCCGGAACGAAGGAGAGAGGAGGACGAGTCTGGTTTAAGGTGTTGGGTTTGGTCAGGGCATTGGGTTAGGAGGGTTAGGGGGTAAGGTTAGATGTAACTAGAGGGCATTTTATCAAGAAAAAAGTAAAAGAAGGCATTTTATCAAATCTCTCAAGATTTTAGCCCGAAGGAAACTATCTGTGAGAGAGTCGGAGTCAGGCTCGAAAATCGGTGCCCTGAGATTCTCTCTAACTCTACCCTTCCTACTTGAGTGCTCTCCCTCTCATTTTTCCCTTAATTTTTTTCCTTCTCCTTATTTCCCTCTTACTCATACCTTAGGGTTTCTTACAGAGGAGAAAAATCAAGAAATCAATCCATGGAGGTGGTGATTGCCGGCGTGGAACTACTCTGATGTGTAGATCCGGTTGTTGTCTACTTCTCGAACTATTGAAATCTTGCAGCGTTGTTCTCTTGTTTGTGTTGTGGTCAAGTTAGTTGATTGAAAGTTTTTTCCTCTCCAATTCTATCTCTATTTCTCCTTGTTCAGACTACTCAACTCCAACTCCTTGTGCTACAATCAGCTAGCTGAGAAAATAATCCCATATTCTTTTTTTGTTGCTTTTCTCTTCTTCTTTTTTGCTTGCCACGAGAGAAGGATTTTAACCTATTTCTCCTTGTTCAAATTACTCAACTCCAACTCCTTGTGCAGTTGTGCTATGTTCAGCTAGGTGAGAACTCAATCACATATACTTCTTTTATTCATTTTTCCATTTTTGCTTGCCACGGCAGAAAGATCTGAACGGAGTTCCTTGGTAGAAATAAAAAATGCTGATTTAGTGGTAAAAAATTAGTAACGGATGATAAAACAATTAGCAGAACCGCTATGCCTTTACAAGTTTTTCCATGGATTTGATTCTTGTACTAGTTTCACATTTTACAAGTTTTGAAATGGTTCTGGTTCTTCTGGTAAACTCAACAAAGATCTAAATAATCTATGCTATTTTATACTCAGATGGATGTAGCACCTACTCATTACACTATCCAGCGTCGCGTTCGAACCTTAGGTGTCCTAGCTGTTGTATTAGCTATTATCCGATGGCAACGTCGTAAGCGGCGGTAATAGATGGTCACCAATAAAATATGGTCCATTGATTGATAGAGATCTGGTGAGGCAAACAAGATTAGATCATCTGTACAACGGGACCGATGTAAATTATATCGATTAGCTTCAGATGAGGAAAGTTGTGTTCTGGAAGCTGTCCAGCTGACTACGTGATGCTGGTTTACTACATGTTTCAATACATGTCTCTGTTAAAGAACAATTAGCTATGTTCCTGTATGCACTTGGCCATAATCCAGAACCCGTGTGATAGGATTTTTTGTCAAGAGATGTAACGAGATAGTGAGTCGATACTCTTAACCCTAAACCTCCCTAGGGTTTTCCCTCTCTTCGACTGGTCTAATTCCGGTAAGGCTGACGGCGGCTAGCCGGCTATTGATTCGGAGCGGCTGAGATGGCCACCGAGGTTAGCCAAATGGACTAGGAAACATGGATTCATCGTAACTTATTGTCTGTCGCGTGGTCTAGCGCCACCGCTGCAACCTTCCATAGCTGTGGTTGTGGTGCATGCCAAAACGTTCTTAGCAAGTGGAAGCCACAGCCTTCTCCGTGGTGTGATTTGACGTCATTGCTATCTGCAAGATATTTGTCAATACTTCTATTTGCATCTTGACGGTTTGGGATTTCCGCAAGCTCCCTTACAAAGTCCAACGCCGCCATCCATACCCTCGATGCGATCTTAAGGTATGGGTAAGTGTATTCTAAAAGAAGATTACCGACTCTTCGCATGTGAGTTGAAGAGGATGATGTCCATTACTAGCAAGAAACTAAAGCGCATCAACAAGGCATAGCTACATATACAGAAAATCCTTATATATGGTACTATGCCACTATGAGGGTGTAGTTACTTCCACGTCTCATATACTACTTTATCACTTGGAGTATGTTCTATACTATGTTTAAGATACTACAATGCAAGGCATATGAAGAAATTGCAAGTGAATCCGTAGTTTTTAGCATATTTTTAAAATACCTTTATATTTGCACATATAAAGGAGCATGTCAAAAAAAATACATACCACTTAAAAAGTAGTATGTATTCTATCTAGTTGGTGTTACATACTTCATAGTACATGTACATACTTTTTGTTACATTAGATACTCCATACAATAAGTGAGATGCGGCACGTGAGTGTAACTACACCAAGGTACCAGATAGAGGCTTCCTATATATATGTGTGTGTTTAAGGGCTCCATGGAGCCTGGAGCCGTCATATTTGTTTCAGCATGTGCATTTTATTGTGGGTATTCCGTCAAGCAAACCCGTTAGTGAGGTACGACACCCCGTTAGTGGATTTTGGATGTTGTACCTTTGACAATTGATTGCTTTCCATTCTTTTTTGCATGTTGTAGCCTCCATAATGATTGATTCATTTCCAAAAACACTGCGTATCGTACCTTCCATAATTTTGCACGCCATTAGAATCTCCTACCATGCCTTGTTTTTAATTTGAACTTTTCTTAATGCGTACAGTACCTCCCACTCATTCCTCCACCCTCATACATTCCTTATATTTCTTGGTGCTACCCGCTCATAATCGCTGGATCACGACGCAAGCGATGCATATCCTGCACCTGTCGGAGTTTTGACCTCTAGAGAGCACTTCTCCCACGGTTTCTGGGCTGGGCATCCTCAAGTGTAAGCATTGTTCTCTCTTGAAAGATCTATGTGTGTTCATCATCTTCTTGTTTGAGCCATACAAATCTCCATAGTTTTTGTTGTCATCTTCACAGTCGTCTTCACCGGCAGGGTCGTCGGCATCGTGCCGCCACTGTCATCTTCATGGCAGCTGTCGTCGAGTGCGGACATACCGCTATCGTCGGCATGGCCGTCTACAAGTCACTGGCGTGGCTGTTGTTGTGGCCGTCATGCCGGCGACGTCATGCAACCGCCGTCGTTTTCCCCATTGAATATAAGAAAGAAGACTGGTGCTCCACAATCAAGTTGGTTACCAAGGAGCTTGATCTTTAATAATGGAGGATTGCCATGCCAAGTGGTGCCCTTTCAGTGTGCATAGGCAATTTTGTTGCTGTGGCTCTACCTCTATCTCGCTGACTTGAAGAGGATGAGTGACACGGAAGCAACGTGTAGACTAGTTGATGTAGTCACTAGCAACTTCAACATACATGCAATGATCCATATATTTAACTCCATGTAAATGAGACCCTTGATAGTCTTATCAATAAAGTGCATTTCCATATCATAGCACGTATGCATTTAGATAGTTAAAAACAACTCCAACTCAAAAGCATAGAAAATTCATACTAATTTCAAATGAGGTATACTCTATATCAAATTTCATTGTTTAACATATATTATATCATGACATATTTTCATGCATGTTAATGTTACAAAGAATTCACCGGTGACCCGACATGCAGGCCCGACGGCTTTAGTCCTTAATGGCCTTTAGGTTGTCTATATGACATGTGGGCCCTGGCCACTTAAAAATGTAATTCAAAGCTATTTAATATTCTCTGATTATGACATATGGGACCAATCACTTAAACGGTTAATTTGATAAAATGTTAAAATCTGACATAAGGAACCCACCCGTCATTGACGCACTCTGTTAACAAAATAAAAACTAGAAATAGCCATTGTGTATGACAAGTAAGCCCATGGGCAACTTTGACTAGTCAACCACTGACCAGTCAAAGATGACCCTTGGTCCCACCTGTCAGCCTCTATGCTAGCTGAAGATGAGTATGAAAAGTATTCGCTATTTAAATTTGAAATTAAATCAGTAAATTCAAGAAAATGGTTAGAATGGTTGAAACGTGCAAAAAATCATAGAAAATTCATGCTAACTCCAAATGAGATGTCACACCCTGATTTACCGGAACCTGAAAATTAGGGCTAACAAAATTTTTTTTGCTAATAATGTCAGTTAAGATACACCAGACCAAAACTTTTGTTCCAACCATGCTTTTGCAAAACCCTAAAGTGAGACAACCAAAATCTTCCACCTCTGTTCCTAATTCCTTAATCTCTGCTTGGTCGAAGCTCTGTCCGACAAGGCATGCAAGCACTGCTTTACGTCCTGTCTCCATACGTGGCCACTCACCTTTGCATTCCCGCCACGAGCACACCTTCGGCATCCCTTTCCCTTTTGTCTAGCCAGTGCAACCTAGACCAACATCTGCCGCAAAGTGTCCACACGGTACTTTTGTGAAATTGAAACATATATACGTCATGAACCTCCTCCGAATGACGTAACATTCGCCATGTCCTATCATGAGTATGTGCACATATATACTGCCATCAAGTATACGCATATATGCAAACCCTAATCCCCGGCACGCTCCGATTGTCTCGGCCACCAACCATGAGCATATACATATACACAGGTAAAGTGGTGTCATCTCGCAAACCTTAACCTACCGTGAATTCCCACATATCCCTTGTCTCCAGTGCAACCCCATATATGCTAAAATTCCCAAGTGTATGTACGCGCATATATTCCGAACTCCAATTCGAAACTTTCGAACAGAAGTGAAACCTAAAACCCTAATAATAAAACAAGTTGAAACATCTCGCCCTCGCCCCTCTACACCTATGTGCCGTAGCCCTACCCTATTTCTATAATGTCCTCGATAATTCTCTCCCTCACGCATGTGACCATGCATATCACCTTCGCCGTCCAGCTTCATCTGGGAACCCTAGGGTGCCGAGAACCCAACCTCTCGACACCATTTCCCCACCGTCGACGAAGCC
Source organism: Stipa capillata (assembly GCA_019208055.1). NCBI lineage: Eukaryota > Viridiplantae > Streptophyta > Magnoliopsida > Poales > Poaceae > Stipa > Stipa capillata. The sequence goes on along the minus strand of JAGXJF010001519.1, from coordinate 442,367 downwards.
CTGGATCGACATCCGAATCTAATTGGCAACATATCCTCGTGATATCGGAAGCACATATATATTTGATGAGTTTCCGCGTCTTATTCCCTCGATACGTTCTTCCTTACTCCATTCATCTCAGCTGTCCGCATGTACGCTAAAAATCCCCAGCGTGTGCATACACGTACACCCTACCACCTTTTCTCTCTCCTAAATATATCTCTAGTACACTCCCTAAATGTTTTGGTAATCTCCGCTATATGAAGATTCAACAAAAATCGCATGTGTACATATTCGTGAACTTACGTGTAGTATTATTAACCCATTCCATCTGTACCCAGCTAATTCCTTTCGTGCAGCAAGATTCCACCTCCTCCATTCAAAGCTTTCTCTTACATAATCGATCAAAGCTCCAGGGAAATATCTACTCTCCTTTGCAGTTAATTCCTCTCCCTCTTTGCTAAGCTCCCTCCAACTGCACCAACCGATCAGCAGAGGCACTTTTTCTGCATGGACCCAACCCCACATGGCAGCCCTATCTCCTCCAACTTCTGCCTCTGCTCTTTTTCTATAGCACCAGGCCACACCACTCTCCACCTAGTTTCAATGCTCACCCACTTCTTTATTTCTTACCTATTTCTCCTGCCACCACTTGCTATCCATGGTGCCGTGTGGATTGGTTATCTGGCAGCCTCGTGCACCAGACCACGCCACCCCCATCCAGCAATACCCGGTTCCTAGCACCCTGCCTTCAAGCCATTAATGCTTTCACCCAAGCTCTCTACAAACAGTCCCCTCCTAGAATCTCCTCCCTCCTACCGCTGACCTCCTATTCCCCAGTTGCTCCACGCCACCTCTTTCTTCTCCAAGCAGCAGTACCACCGCAGCAGCCAACACCAGCTTTCCCCCTCCTCACTCTTACGCTACCACAGGCGCCCATCTCCCTTCTCTGCACCTGCAGTACCAGCACCAATCAGTACTCGCATTTACTCCCCAACTGCTCTCTTCTTCACTTCTGTACTGAGCCAACCCAAAGCACGGTCTGCCTCTTCATTCAGTTCTTCAGGCTGAGCAGCAAGCAGCCAAACTCCCCATTGGCCCTCCACCTGCCCCTCTTTTCTTCTCCATTCTACCAAGGGCAAGTAGCCGGCGAGCACCCCTCCTCCTCCAGGTTCTTCTCCTCCAGCAAGCCGAGCTCCAACTTATTCCCGTGCACCTCCCCATCTTTCCTCATCCAACCCGAGCTCCTCAGCTATACGTTCTTCTTCTTCCCTTAAAGCTACTCCTAGCTCGAGCTCTTTCCTCTTCTTTCCCCTCTGCATTCCCCAACGCCCGAGCAGCTACACGCCCTAGCAAGCCCCGACACCTGGCCCATCCGCCACCTTCACCAACCACGCCGCCGTTCCAGACCCCGCGCTGCTCCCCTCCGCCGTGGCTCTGCCCCGCACCAGCTCGAGCTCCCTACCGCGGTAGCCCCTCCCACTGTGGCAGCTCCTCCCCGCTGCGGCAGCCCGCGGCAATTGCCGCTGCCGCCTTGTCCTGCCGCTCCTGCTGCCGCACCCCTCCTCTGGCTCTCTCTGCCGCTGCACCCAACGCGCTGCTGCGGTAGCCCACGGCAGCTGCTACTGTCACCTTGCCCCTGCCGCGGCAAGCCCCCGACGGCCGCGGCAAGGAGCTATCACCGTCCCCAGCAGCACAGTTTTGCCTCCTTTAGCTCCGGCCACCAGTGCCACCATAGCCGCCGCGCCAAGCTCCTCCCTTCCGAGCCCTCGCTCCCCACTTGCCGCCGGCGAACCCCAGAGGCAGCTCGTGAGCCACCCGAGCAGCCGAGAGCCCCTCACGTTGCCACAGCCGGTCTGCTACTTCCCCGTGGCAATTGTCTTCTCACTAATTTCTTTCCCCGTGGTAGCTAACCGAGCTAGTTTAATGAGCTAATAAAGCAACAACCTAGTGCTTATGCGCTAAGCAACCACCGGTAACCGAGCGGCATGCAGACAACCCGGCTCTTCCCCTCCCCTCCGCCAGCTGAATCAAGTAAAGGCGCCTAATCGGAAGTTTGTTTTCGTAGCTCTAAGGCATAATCTCTCCAATGTATTTCCGCTTTACGCTTGTTTTTCTGGAAAGTGTAATCTATCCCTACTGCTACTTGTCTTCCACCTCCTCCATAGGAAAGGCACATTCCCAGAATACGTCTTTGACGTCATCATCCCTTGTTCCAGCAGTTTTCCCCCACCGGATTTCCCTCCCAGGCAAACTTCGAAACCTGTATAATGTCCTCTGGACCCAAAACTTTACGTGAAGGCTAAAAGCTTTCAAAAGCTAATAAAGTATTAAACATGCAAATCCTAGTGACTAACATGCAAAAACTTTTGTATTATTCATTTATAATTCCATCTCGTCATTTTGAAAACTCTAGCTTGTTCCAAGTTCAGTACATGGTTGTTGTGCTGCGTGAATGTATTTTGGTTCCTAATTGGATCTTCCTTGCATCGTTGCTTATTCGATGTTCTCCGACGTGTAGATTACAACGTAGCGTTGTCACGCGGAAAGGATTTCAAGTCATCGCCATATCTGGACAAAGTTTTGGATTAAGGCCACTACCGTCAGGCAAGCTCTCCACCCTTGATCATGTTGAATCCCATGTTTACGAAATGTTATGTTGTTTGCGAAACATGCATGCTATGTTCTACGACTCGTTATTTTATGTAGTGAAGTTATAACCGATGCTTAGAAAACCCTAGTCCGACCCTGAACTCCTTGTCACCCTAAGGACTATATATCCCAAGAAATAATAACTGGAAACCTAGGGTAGAGTACGTATGTATGCTTAGCCCTGCAGTAGCAAAGATAGGTTTTCAAAAAGGAAAGGATACTCCCATATTTCATGTGGTGAAAGTTTGAAAACGGACCGTCGTGTCCGAAGGTGTATGAAGGTAGTATATCCATGGGTTGTGATATTTTACCAAAAAAAGGTTTTGTTGAAACCAAAAGTAAAATGGAGAAGATTTTGATCCGGGTCGAAAATGAAGGGGAAAGCAGGAAGCTTGTTAAAAGCGAGGTAATGCCCGGCGTGGTTCTCGCATATGTTAAGCCTTCACTCACAGTTTGGATCTTACTCTTGTTCACATTCACTTGGCCCGGTATTTGCTTTTGGCCAAGTTTGAATTCTTGCAACCTGATTGCTTTTAAATCCTTAAACCAACTCCAATTTGATTGATTGAGAAGTGTTGGCAATATATTCATCAAGGGGGAGATTGTGAGTCATGTGTTGACTTTGATAATAGTTGTGATGAATATTCTGCCATCTTGTGAGGAGTTGAATGTTTGGTTGCATGAATTCATGGTTTGAATTATTTGCATTGTGATTGATTGTTTGAGTTTCTCAATTTGTCTCAAGGAAAAATTGAGTGTATGAGAGATTTTCTCGACTGATTTGGGTCAAGTAGAAAACTTGTGCTCGCAACGCTTTGCTTGGTTTATTGTGTGCAGGTGTGAGTTGGGTGCGGCGATGGTTCGGCCATATGGACCGGCATGAGGCTTGGAGGGCTGAGATGCGGTCAAGGAGGTGGTGACGACATCGTGCGGCTTAAAAGCATATACACGGAGGATAAGAAAGCGGGTGGAGACGAGGCGTGAGGACCAAGTCAGTGCGAGGGCGTTTTGGTAAAAACACGAAATCTATCGAAGCATAACCAAGAAACTGCGGCGGCGGCCGGGAAGCGGTTTAGGGTTAGTTGCTTAGGGTAGAAGGAAAGATGGATGGAGGATGGGTCACTTAGACGCTTTGTGATGCGTGCTAAGTGCTCATGCTATCTAAGTGGGCTTAAGACCCAAGTGGTGGGAGGTATGCCTCCACCACTATAAAAGGAGGGGTAAGAGGTGCTTATCCCTCAATCCTTTTGTAAGCATTGTGAAACCCTAGTTAGGGGCTGCTCAAGAGAGCTTTGGCCTACCCATGAGAGGTCTTTGAAATAGCAAGAAAATCCATGAAAATGCAATACAAAAAGATTTTCTCAATCCCTTTGTGGTCTTGAGCTATTTCCTTCATTAGTTCTTTTGGATTTTTATTTTCTTGCTTTTCTTATGGATTGATCCGTGGTATGGCAAGTAAGTGATGAGGAGATCATCTTCATACTGATCCCATCCAAGCATACTCAAGGATTCAATCTTTTCTTTCTCTATTTTGAGTTTTCCTTGAGAAAAGGGCAAGAAATGGGATTTTCGTGATTAATCTTTGTAGAGGGTTTAATCTTGTGGTTTGGGGCTTGGAATAGGTTGCTGGGACATTTGAGGTGACACCATATTGATTGAGATCAAGATTTCTCACGAGCTTCCTTTTCCCTCAAGTTCTCTCTTTTTCTCATTTCTAGGGCTGATTGGGGAAAAGAGGGTAAAGATCTTGACTTGAGAAGTTTTTATGGAGATCAACACTTGATCTAGACTCACAAGACCTTCCTACACCTTTGCAAAATTTGGTTTGATTTTGTTGAGTAGATTTTGAATTGGCCCAAAAGTTGGATCGAAAATTCTGTTCTGGAATCTGGGCTGATCTTCGTTAACCGGTCTGACCAAGGTCAGACCGGCCCTTGCATTGGTTAGACCGGCCCCATGCAAGGTCAGACTGGCCTTCAGACCGGCCTTCATCATAGAGCTTTTTTTACTGCCTAATGCCGGTCAGACTGGCCCTTGCACTGGTCAGATCGCCCCCACATCTTTTGCCCTTATCTTCTGCTGTTCCAGTGCTTCATTGTTTTGTCGAATGAATTTCTGCTGCTTCTTCTCTGTCATTTACAGTAGCATCTCGGTTGCTATTTGTATTTGATTTTGAAAAGAATTTTAGACTTCGACATTCACCCCCCCTCTGTCGGAAGCCACTGATCCAACACGTTGCAAAGTGTACCCAGGTTGACCTACATCGTGTGGGTAAAGCCGTACCACCTCTACAGAGGGTTAAAACTATTCGAATAGCCGTGTCCACGGTCATGGACGAACTTGGTTGGGCCACACTAAAGTAGATTGAACTTTCAAAATTAAAATGGGTTATGGGTTTAAGGACGCGATGCGCCGTGTTCGCAGGGTGACATGAAAGCCTCCCCGGTGAAGTGGGAGGAGAGAAGAAGGGATTTCCCGTTGTAGCGGGCAATCGCCTATATCCCCGTCGTAGCGGGTGAGCAAAGACTCCCCGTTGTAGCGAGTGATTACAGAATTTTCCGTTGTAGTGGAAAATGCAGGTACCATCCTCCGTTGTAGTGGGTGGAATAAAGAATGATATGATCAGCTGCCTCGTCTCGGTAAAGCCGAGACAGTTTTCAACATCTGTTTTTACTATCTATTTAAGTATTTCATAAGAAAACTTACTCTTCCGCACAACATGAGACATAGCCTAGAGCCCGATTCTCGATATACCCGTGCATGCATAAATCTGTGATAAGCTCCCTGACGGAGAGCTTGCGAGTATATTCAATGTACTCACCTGGCTTGTTGATTTGGCCAGACAGAAGGGTCGACAGCTCAAAAGCAACGACGGTATCCGTGAAAGCTAGGGCGTAACCCCAGTCAGTTGCCTGTCGGGAATGGCATATTGATGGGCCATTCCACCGTTTGATTTCCGCTGCAAGATTTGAGCCGTTGGGCTAAAGGTATAAATTTTTCGATCTCGAAGATCGGTTAATTATCATATTCTATTAAGTGCATGTACGATCTTGATATACAGGTTACCTTGTGTGTACCGGCTACTGATCCAGGGACCGGTACAGTAAACACAAGGGTTTATCCGACCTTAAAACCAGGTACGCCACAGACGTTTAACCTGTACTATATCATGAAATCATTTTCACGCATATTAATGTTAAATAAATTTGAATTAATTAATATGTTAATTAACCCTAAAATTGTTACAACTTAGAAATCCATAAGTTTGATTTAGGGCTTAAAATGGAGTGATTTCAAATGCATTATATTTATAATTTTATTTTCTATGTTCTAGGATGTAGTTCATTCATCATAATGCATTTTGAATTCCTAATACTGATTTATTCTCATTTGTTTTATCGTTTTCGGGCAACCGCGGGTTCTTTTCGGTAAAGCTCGGCAACAAGGCTTATTACGAGTATGATCCTCCTCGGTTCAAGAAAGTTGAAAAGCAAGGCAAGCATGCAGCTCACTAAATTTTTTTGATTAGTTTACACTATGGTTTGTTGATGTGATAATTATGCTTGGTTGATGATTTTGATTGTTATTTATGTGATGGATGAAATCACTAGCATCCTAGGACTTGACTGTGGTCGTGACCTTAATTGGGTTAATGAAACATGAAATCTAAGAAGTGAGATGTGAAAGCCAAGGTTTTATCCCAACATATTGATCGATGGGGAGGTGAGCATATGAACCCCGGTCGTCTAGTCGATGCCGATGTCGTTGGATTCTACCGTTCACCCACAGTGCAAATGTTGCGTGGGAGTGTTGGGTACCCATAGCCAGCCAGCTATGGACTAGAAACACTTTGGAACACTGTCCGACTTGAGAAAGAAATGAATTAAGTCTTGGTTGACTTAAGGAAATGTTGAATCAAGCCTTGGTGGACTTGATGTGATGTAATGATTGAAACTGTGTGATTTTATATGTTGTTCATAATCTAAAATATAAGGTTTAAATACGAGGATTGATGAGCATTTCCTTTATTCTCATGCTATGCCGTGTTACTTTTGTAAATGAATCACATGTGTAGTAATTTATTCTTGTATCATGACATGTTTATGTTAATTGGAATGAGCATAAAAAACATTTAGCGAGTAAAAAAGTACTCATTAGAATTTCATTCCTTTAAATGTTGCAAGTGATCTTAGTGTAGGTGCATACTATGATCCTGAGAATGTTGAAAGTGATTTCTAGTTGTATCGTTTGCTTGGTTGAAACTTATATGTGTTTTATGTGGCTTTTTGTGAGATGGTGGTGACTATCATCTTGGGTACTTTTATGTGTTTCCGCTGCTGAACTTATGGTGTGTTTGGGTCTTTATCAACCTTCAAGTAAATTTGCTTGTAACTGAATATCTACTCTAATGTATGAGACGTGGATTATGTATCTATAAATCTTTCTTTAGAGTTTTTATTATGATGATGAATTATGATATGGCTACCTCATACACTATGTGTGTATGCTTTTGAAGTCTATAAGGCAGTCGTAAGAGTTACGGTTCATCCTATGTTCGTTAAGTGTGATCGTCGAGGTCGAGTGACTCACTAGTTATGATGCTTCGACTGGCTATGTTAGGGTGTGGGGACTTGTTCTGGTTGTTCAGAGTTTGCATCGGGCTCCTCTAAAGTGATTATACTTAGCGAGGATGAGATGGGCACTAAATTTTTACAAGGTTTTCAGAATTTTGGTTTGACTCTTGTTTCATGTACACTTTTGTTTGGCTTGACCAACGGTGAATCCACACGGCTCTGATAATTGTATGATAAGATGGTTAGATGTCAGGCTACTCAATGCTGAAGGCATACGACTCTAGTAATTGTATGACATGTTAAGTTAGTTATTTGGGTATTCAAATGACACATCGTTCTAAAGTCGAGCTAAATGTTGGATCCCGACGAGAATGCATGGTGTACTAATTAAAGTTTACATATATCTAACTTATCTCTTCTGCATAAATCTCGTATAGCACTGAGTATGAAATCACATTAATCTTTTGTACAGATGATTGTGAATATAGGTCATATCTAATGCAATAATCTAGGTCATATCTAATGCCCTTCTTAATCGAGGCCAAAACAAATCTATGCTCCCGTTTATAAAGAGAGTACAAGGTGTCGTAAAAATTCTCATATTTGTTTGAGGTGAAGATCAAACCTGAAAAGCGCGACAGTAAAAGATGCATTGCACCGTAGCAGTAAAGCGACCCCTTGTATTCACAAAATGAACTATACCGAATTTTTGATGGGAGTGTGGTAGCATATTAACTACTACTATTGCATTGTACAAGCGAAACATCCAAGACGTATAACATCTTATTCCTAGAAAAAGATGCACGTGGAGATGAGATGCTGTTCTCCTCTCCCTTCGCTGCTCAAGTGGTGTCCTAGGCTGCATGGAACGAGAACTATGTATTCAGGCACAAGGCTCCAATCTATATACCATATAGACAAATCCCACTAGAGTTATTTTCCTGTTTTCTCGTTCAACTACGTCATTAGAACTAGCGCAGCAATTGATCAATAGTAGCTCGCTCATCTGCAACCGTTTGATCACTCAATCCTTTAATGCCCAGGCACTATCATCTACATCCCTTAATGCCCAAGTGCTCAAATCCAGCGCTGCCATTGCCCCCTTCCCGTTCTAATTTCCAAGCATGTCTTCTTTGCTCCCCACCATATACTACTATAACATATACTAGGTACGGGGCGCGGCTTGCCGCGCGCCACCTGCTTGTTCGGACGGGGTCCAGTGAGTTCTACAATTTTTTGACCAGTGGAAAGTAAGCATTTATATTAAATGGGCTGGGCCGTGTTGATGCACAAAGCGGAGTTAGAGCGTGAAGCAAAACGGGCTGGTACGCGCATATGTAGATGTTTATGGATGGATTGCTATCTGTTGCAAGATTAGACATAGAGAAAAAGGGGACGTGAGAGCAGTGTATAGAGCGAGTGGGATCTCCGGTGCTGTGCTTCGTCTGGCTTGCTCTCAATGATTTATCGAGGCGATCGATAGAGGTATGATCTGCGTGTGCGCTGGAGTCACTATTTTTTTATCTCATAGTAACCAAAAGGGGGATATATGTCCGCTGTCTGACTTAAGTTTAGGCACTAGGTGGGAGAAAGGGGATCTGTGGCGACGAGTGCAAAGCAGATCTGGGACGATTCGATTCTTGTTTCGCCATCTCCATTAGACGCAAAATCAGCTGGAGGAGGTAAGATCTGGTTGTTTGTGCGGTTTCTTCGTTTGGGTTTCATGCGATTTGAGCTGGAGCATTGGTATAGTTCATTGACGCAGGGATTTGATTGTGTGCCTGTACTGTATATTGGCGGATTTTTTTTTCCAATCGCTGAGTCGTACATAAACTTATAGGACTAATAAATAGGTCGTGAGGATTTTACGAGAGATGGAGCCTGTTCGGATCTCACGAAAACTGATTCTGTCTGAAGTTCTTAGGGCTCTTGGTTGTCATGGAGGTCAATACACTGTGTGGCCTATCAACGCTGGGAAAAGCGCTGCATCTGTGTCATTTGTGTGTAACGCAGGGACCACGTCTGAGCTGGGTGGTCAGAAATTTTGTTATGGTAAACCAGCTAGTATGGCAGAAGAAGCACAGGAAAATGATGCGGAAGAAGCTATTAAATTTTTGCAAAGGATTTTTGGTGTAGATGTGGATGATGTCAATTATTGGGAGAAGGTTGTCCTTTCCTGTCACAACCACGACTATGCGGTTGAAGCTAGATCCAGTGAGAAGAAGATCCAGGATTTGGTGGCTGCTGTTGCAAGACTAAAGATGGATGGGAACAAACAATTAGGGAGCTTGTAATTCTCTGTGAGAGCTGGGAAACCACGGAGGAACACGGTATGAATAATGGTGTTCAGGAGAATGTATCCATAGGAGTCTCTCATGGCCTAGGAACTGAGATGATAGACAATCTTTCCGATGTCATTGGTAGGATGTCAAGGCTATTAGACAATGTGAAGCAACAAAATATGGAGAACAACGTGAATGTGTAGTTTATGCATATGGAAGTTGATGAATGGACGATGCACAGGGCAAGGGGCATTTGTGTATATAGCTTTGGTATTGTATAAGTTATGACGTAGTTGTGCACAGTTGATCTAAGCTTTTTCATGGTTATATGTAAGAGGTGTAGGAAAATATTATAATTTTGTTGGTAGGGTCGTAGAAACGGCTGTAAATATATGTTTTTGTGTATGTGCATGTTAATCTGGTACTGCTGTGTCATGCGCAATAGAAATGCTCTAAAGATCTTTTCTATGTTATACATGTTAACTTAGCATTGCTGTGCGATGGCCGATAATAGTGTTTTGAAGAGGTTTCTTATGTGTGTTTGTTGTGACTTTGGTAATCCTGCTGCGAGTGTGGTCATGGGAGAAATGTACTGTGGGTAGACTATTGTTAACTGTGTAGTGGTTGTATAATTGTTTATGAATGTGGACTTGGGCCTGCATGAAGCACATATAGAACTGTAATTCACACAAAACAGGCAATAACATTTACATATGTAGGATAGTGTCTATACATAAAGTGGCTGAAACGCATAATACATGGCATAGCTGAGAAAGAGGTTCCAAAAGTTGTACGTATGGTAGCTTATACAAACGGTGGCAGGACGGTAAGTACCTGATTTGGATAAGTAAAGGTAGATTACAGATGGTAAAATATGTTGTTTATCCCATGGGCTGCATTGCATAGAAGACATGATTTTACTAATGTAGGTGTTGTAACTGTTGATGTGCATAAGGTTTTAAATGGAGAAGATGCACATCATATGTTGCAGCGAAGGAAGCTAAGATGATCAGTATTCTTCTTCGATGGTCGTGCTGTTTGGTTCCGCGAGAAACAGAGGTCGGCGAACGTGACGTGTAGAAGAATGGTTCTTCATGCTTCTTCAGATGAGATAATATATGAAATAAGTGTTTCATTATAACTCATGGGAGGAAAATCAGGAAAACCTTAGTTATCATAAATAAAACTCGAAATGTACCTAGTAAAGAGGTCTTCAGCAGCGGGAGGAGGTGTGAAGTCCAGTAGCTTATAGTCCTAATTGTAGGGGGAAATTTTAGTAAAATGATGAGACAACAGAGAAAGTGTATAATGCAAAAGGCCTCAGAAAATAGAAATGTAGAAATGTCATTAGGGTTGTGATCATCAATATGATTGTACCTCTGGTGTAGTACTGCAGTTGATTAAGGTGTCCCGAGCTGAATCCAAGGATTTGTCTTTCCTGGTGATTAATTTGTCTTGTTCAGTCATAGCTAACATCTGTGCCTTAAGAGCAACTGCACGCTGTTCAAATGCCTCTGCCCAGGACGTTGCTTGGAGTAATTTTCGCTGGCACTTTGTAAGTTCTTGTAGATTTGCATCGTCTATGTAGACTATATTTTCTTTTTGCAGGTAAAGCAAAGCAGAAGAGCTTGCTGATTCGATGGCATTATCAGTTGTGTTACAATAGTTGCCGTAAAAAACTTTGGTTTCTAGCAATGGACTATGGCTATGTGGAGGAACATCAATGCAAACAGAGGATAGAATGTCATGTGTGCCCATAATGTAGGTCTTAGTATCGTGAATAGCAAGCCCAAGAGTATCTAGAGCTTGCTGGAGGATGTACCGCGTGCTTATAATGACGCAAGTTGCCGACAGCTTCATTGGAAGTAAAAGCATATAAGATGTGTTAGGAAGGTGATAGCTAATGGGTTCATAAGAAACTAAATCAGATGCTAAAGCTAGTTTGGACGGTGCCATTTGTGATTTCTGGACACTTCATCCTCAAGGATAAAGAAAACAATAATCTATTCTTGGACAAGCAGGTATGTAAATATGTTTTAATCTAGGCGTCAAAATAGGGAACTAACCTGAGGGGGGCTGCCCATGGATTCGTCTGCCATTGATGTACAAAGCTGGGGAGCTTGGTGGGGAAAAGCAAGTGAGAAGGCACCGTTTAGTAGGTAGGTGATAAGATAGCGTAGATGGGGAGGGAGGTTAGGAAGGTGCAATGGCAGGTAGCAGGAACGATGGCAATAAATATTTATGTCCAGTGGTCTCATTTCTTTAAGTTGATGGAGCAAAGGCGATGGGACATTGTAAAATATAAGATATTTCTATCTTATGTGCTATAATTTTACATAGGATGTCTTTCTAAAAGGTATTCTATTTGTATTTTCTTTTTGTCTAATTTATTCCCTACTTTCCATTTCTCAAATCAAACTCCCGTACATTTTATTTATATGTTATGACACATTAGTTTCATGATATTAATAACTAGACGTTCATATAGCACATTATTTTCGTAACTCTATTAATACAGTGTACCATTATACCATATTAGTCTAGAATAATACAACAAACCATCGTTCGACATAAGTCGCAATAATATACCATATTAGTTTCATGTAAAAAGTAGGTGAACATAACCCATATATTAACCATGATCAGGATAGATTTCCTCATGTTTGCAACATTATTAGTAATCATGTTTGATGGCGCCATTAATGTCGTAATCGTAAGTGAGACTGTTATTAGGGTCAACACCGCTAGTGGTGCTGTCTTTTTCAAGTATGTTCTCGAACTATTTCTGTTGATTGTATCAAATCTTTCTAACGTCATGCACCTAGTCTTAAAACAGATATTGAGAAATAACCTGAAAGAATAAAGTTTTTTGATGTCTATCTACGTGTACTACATACATAGTATCTTTGTTATCTTGTTATAATTTGAAAAAAAGGAGTTGACTGCTGCCTATGTACTTATACCGTATAAGACTAAAGTTGTTATGAGGAGAAGGCAAAGTTGATCATAGTTCACCAATATACACGAAAAATGTTGTATAAAAGAACTAATATGTTTTTATCACAATTAGTCAATCATAATGTGTTCTATATCATGCAAAAGACAGATAGAGAGGACAGGGAACAGGCTTTGCAGTCGAGCTAGCTAATACCAGAGGAGGTAACTAACATTAGAGAACTTGTTATCCGAGACGGGGATTAGATTGCTGAATGAGAAACCCAGGGCCTATTCCTCTATTGCTGTCGGTTGATGTATGTTCTAGCTGCTGTTCGAAAAACCAAGATACATGCCGAACTCAATCATAGGCGCATACATCTATTAGGCTGGGCCATAGAAACAAAAGGCATGGATAATCACTATCACGGGGAGAAATGCTCTGTTGGAAAGATCATTTGCATGGTAAAACAGTGATAAGTAGGAACGGTACTGAGATATGGTATCTTTCTGTGAAGATAATTGTGTTGGGCAGAGGGGTGGCAACCGTGAAAATGAAGTAGGTATAACAATGATGAATACAGAACGTAGTATTTTCCATAGACGACATAGAAATTAGATTGATGGTATGTGTCGTGCCACCAACTTGACTATACAACATATATTAGTATAATAGCCAAAGAGGCATAGTCACTACCAGGGAACACAGGAGTATAAGCTAACTCCATTTATGAACTACCAGGACCCGACAGGGACCATCTAACTATGAGCAAAAAGAGCTGGAAGTAGAACATGCACGGGGTCTACAATGTTGATGGTAAACAGTACGGCAAAAGAAGGTGGGCACATCTGATTTCATAATTGCCGGCGCATGGCAAGTAGATCAGCAACACCTGCGCATAATATGTACAGTCAAAATAAAACGTTCCTGCAATAGGAAAGGGTCAATTAGAAAGGAGGCCGTGGTGGTTAAAGAGCTCTGGATAACATAATGGGGTAGCACGGTGAACGTAAACTATGTACCTAAAGTAAGGTCATCATATTAGGTCGATGGTTTAGGACCTATTCTATTTGGTCAGAGGAAATATCAGGTCCTCCGATGCGGCTGTTCTACGGCTGTAAGTGGGAAGACAAAATAATAATCAGTAGGTGCAACTGCGGACGCCTTACGTTCAATATTTGTATGCAGAGTAGGACCTATCTAATAAAGAGAAGATGTACCTTTTATTAGCTGATACTTTGACAGACGATGGTGTCCCTTCTGGTTCCACAAATGCAGGTAGAGTGATCTGCAGTTACAGAAAAACACAAGAGGAAGAAGAATTGCAGTTTCGTGTGTGAAATAATGGAGTGATAGAACGTGCACAGCTGAATGATAAAGCGTGTGCAATGCGTATGTGCAATGGTTGATTACCTTGTGAGGTTCAACCTCATCTATAGTGCTCTGGAATAAAGCTCTGCGTACGTCTGTTCCTGGCGGATTGTCTTTAGCACTGTTCGAGGGCATAAATACACTGAGGTAAAGATTACAGATGGACGCAAAAGACAGCACATAAAATAGTTCTGGTAATGGCACATTAGATGTACATAAGTACCTAAGATTAGATTCTTTAGCAACGAAAGGAAGAGGTGTACTAACAGGCGTAAGGGGATTAGCAGAATGACAAAATAATATAGATATCAGTAGCAAATAATTTGAAAGCATAATGGAAGATATGGTATAGCAGGTATGATATAAAAAGAGAAGCTATTAATAAGAGGTTAACTGAATTTTCACGAAGTACGAAAACAGAAGGCATGGGAATAGAAGGTATATCAGCATCTATCAATAGAAAGTGCAACGGTAGTAATAAAGAGGAGAACAGATCAGTAAATCTGTGAGCACTGACGAATCCAGTAACAAAATGTAAAACCAAAGCTGTTAAATGATTAAAGATGCACAGTGTAAATGCATCAAGGGGAATAGAGACTGGCCTTAGATTAAGCTGCTTCGGTAGTGGTAAGATCAGGAGATATGGCAAGTATGGTACCGGAGGAAGAGTGATGATTAGCTGACATTGTAGTAGGCAAAGGCGTACCACCTGAACTGGAGGTACCAGGGATTGAATGAGCAGGAGGTGCAATTGGTAAGCCAGGTTTACGATAAAAGGTAGAGGAATGGGGCTGTCTGCCCAGGTGTGCATCAATCCTGTGAACCTGGAAGGAGTTCTCTCTAGTCTGAGGATCAAAGCTCTTGGAAGAAATGGATACGACAAACCGGTATTTCCTGGAAACAACAGCAGCCAGTTCTCGTGGAACAGAAGCATCTCCTCGCGCAGAGTCAACAATTTCGGTAAGAGGTGCACGGGACGATCGTCCATAGCGGAGGAGAGTAATGAGTGGCTTGCCAATGATCTCTTTTCCCACTCTATCAAAGAAAACAAACTCAGCTTCAGCATCCTCATCCGAGCCAATATAACAAAGGCGGTACCTACACGGCATGCCAAAAAGAGGTAATTAGACATAGAAAATGGGCGGAATACAATATGAGCCATAGAAGCACTTAATACGGTGAAGCACCTGGGCAATGCATCTATACCATGACATTCAGAATCTGAGCATCTATATGCTGTGCCATATGGGATTGCCGACTTATGACAAGTGGTACAGGAAGAAAACCACCAACGTTGGGAAGGGCTGAGCCTAGTCAAAGTGACATTGCAAAAGAATCGAGAATGCTGTAGGACCAGCAGGAAGCAGAGAAAAAATAGGCAATGAGAAACATGGCATGTTAAATCTCTTATACAGAACTGATATAACAATAGGGGCATAGATAATGACCTCATATGTGAAAATGTCCAGGGCAAGCTGAAAGGACCAAGGGTGCCGACTAGAGGGGGGGTGAATAGGAGGCTAATTAAAATTACTTCGTTTTAATCTTGTTAACTAGATATTGACTTAGCAGATTATCAGAATTAATTGGCTGTGTGACAGGTTCCTAGCACAGGTGAAATATGACAAGTAAAATAGCACGTGACTGTCACACAGGTGGGTCACACAGGTGATCTAACAACCTAGCACAGGTAGGCAAGTAATGTGGCTGTGACACAGGTGACTAAGACAGGTAGAAAAGATGATATATATATATAACACCTGAAACACAGCTAGTACAAGCAGGCACAAAGTAGATTAAACAGGTATAAAGCAGATCTGAATCAGATGAACAAGAGTATCTCAGATCATATAAGCATGCAATGAATATAACTGCTAGAGGAAATAAGCTAAGCACTCAGAGAGAGACAAGTGGATTTATCACGAAGTTCCCTACTCTTTTCAGAGAGGTACGTCTCCGTTGGAGAGACTACTCCGAAGAGATAGTCAGCACTGAATCGTGCTTGTCCTCCGAGTACCTGACGTTCAGGCCTCTTCCTTGCTTGTGGAGGTCCTTTTGCCTCGCAGCAGGATGACCTCGATACTCCTTCACAAACTTACTGATTCAGCCCACACAAACTTGGGTGATATCAGCAACTCCTACACCCGTCTAGGAGTAGACACTCCAAGAGTAACAGATGATGCAGCAGCAATCTCTTGGAGGAACCTTTGCTCGTGCTCAAAGCTCACAAACTCACTTGGACTGACCCTTAGGCTTTTAGCTCTTGTTGAGTGGTTGGAGGCTTTGCAACGGTCGTATGTGATTCACTGGTTTGAGCAAGGTTGAGGACGAAGTCCTCCCCTGGTCCCCTATATATAGGGTCCTCAGGCACCTGACCGTTACCCTGTTGCCACGTAGGATTAAGTGAACCACCGGTGTCAGCCACCGTGACACAGCTACACACTACGCCCAACTGTACCCGGCTCAGGCAGACCGACACCTGTGTCACCAGCGGCACACACAGGTGAACCCTTAGCTGATAGCCGCACTACTCAGCCCGGTCCTGGCACATGACATGCCCTCAGCATACGTCAAACTCTAATACCTATAAGGAGAGAACCTCCGACAGACTTCTGACACATCAGACCGCCTATCGCAGTGCAGGTACCTTAGCATTTTCAAGCTCTCCCCTGGTACAGAGATGTACCTGAGTCATAGAGCGGAAGACCACCTGTGACATAGCTGTGTCACACAGGTGCCTAAAGCTCTAGGGTTTTCACTGTTAGTACTGCAGAGCACTAACACAAAACAGCTTCATACTATGTGCAAAGCGATTGACACAGGGCAATTGACCTCAAAGCATCAATCCCCTTGACCAACACTCTGAGCAATGAGCAAGGTTCCCTTAGACAACTGCTACTGTTTCATCCCTCTTGATAGTACGGGTGATTCCTATGGACTCAAAGAAACTAGCAAATCTAGGCTTTACCTGCCACCAACTGAAGTCACGGCCCTTGACGCATCAAGCCACCATCACCTTGCTTGCAGCTCCCTGCACAGCACCGGCTTCTTCTCAGCTGTGACACAGCTGCCGAGCACAGCCATCTCTTTGTCCTTGAGACCACCTTGTACCCTTCTTGATGACCATCCTTCATTGGATAATCCTTCTTCATAGAACCTGTAAACTCTGATTACACTCACTGTAAACATTAGATTCCAGTTTAAGTTGCCATTAACCATCAAAACCATATTATGGCCTAGATGATCTTTCAATCTCCCCCTTTTTGGTGGTTAGTGGCAACCCAAACTTTACACATTCAAAAATATAGGATTGAAAAATGGATACATGTGTATGTTGATAGAATATACTCCCCCTGAATCTGCGCATAAGAGATTCATTTTTAATAGGAGATGCACAGTTTACAAGTTTTAAGCTTGGGAAGTATTTTCTGATGACTTGCATTCTTATTAGTTTAGATATGTTGGATGAATGATCAGAGCATTATCTAACTGAAGCAGATACTGATATAGATGCTCAGATTAAAATATGAAGATTTATGTCAGAGCATATTAACATAATTAATCAGAGCAAGCATATCAACCAAATGTATATCAGAGCAAAATGACATATGTATATCAGAGCAAAATGTGCATCAGACAGAGCATAAAAATGCATAAGAGATACAATGTTATCAAGACATAAGATACAGAAGAAGAACCAAGTCTTGATACATCAGAGATACATCATTTTGAAAATAATTTACCCTTCCCATAAATAGCATGCAAAAACTCTCCCCCTTACACCACTTCCCCCCTTACACCATTCTCTCCCCCTTTGACACTAAAACACCCAAAAAGGAATTAAGGGAAAGAGATGCTTCAAGAAGACTTGGTCTTGAGCAGTTGAAACACTTCTGAAAGCTGGTTGGATACATCGGATAGCTGAGCTTGAACTTGATCCACATTGACTTTCAGATGAGCGACCTCCTCTCGAAGTTGGCGATTCTCTCGACGCAGAGCAGCAAACTGAACGGGCATGACCTTGTTCTGATAAGCTCTGGCAGCATCTGGCGAAACCCGGGTTCTGGACAAGGTGCCATCATCAGCTACCTGTAACACAGGTATAAACTCAGCTGTGTCTGACACAGGAGCAGCAGCTGTGACACCGGTGGGGACTTGGCAAGGAACAGGAGAGATCCGTTGAGCGTCAGGTTGATCAGCTGTGTAACTGGGCGATGGCACAGCTGGTTCAGGAGAGTCTCCAAATAAAGCAGGAACTGCAACCTCATCTGGGTTATCATCTGCCTGAGGTCTAAGCTGGGTTTTGGTAGTCTTCACAGAGAAATCAAAGTTGGAATCCAGAAGACCTATTCTTTGAAGGATCATGTACATGATGTACGATCCATACCTCAGCTTAGCCTTTTTGTCCTTAGATACAGCATCTATCTCATGAAATATGTATCTGGCTATATCAAAGTGCTGATTCTTGGCCATGTGCACCAATATTTGTCAGGTTGCATTGTAGACTGCATCTGTGTTTCCCCCTTTGGGTTGAAGAGTGACATTGAGTATCTTAATCAGATGCTTTGCTGTAATGGTTATCCCTTTGAAATAAACATGATCTGTAGGGGCTTTGGCAGAGAATCTGAAGTTCCTTGGGTAGAATTTTCTTCTCACTTCATTTGGAGCTGGTGCAAGCTTGAACAGATTTGGCATTCCTGGTTCAAGAGGGGCATGCATTAAACTGTTGAACTCTGGGGTTGTGATAGAAAGCAGTTGACCTCTTGTCTTCCAGAGCATAACATCCTGATTTTTCTGTTCTATCCATACTGTGGCATAGAACTCCTTTATGATCTCAGGATCATAATCTTGCTGGAGATTGCATAAGAAGTCAAGACCTGAGGCTTGAATCAGAGATGGAACTGCCCTCAGTCTTGAATCTGTCATAGCTGACCAATCATGGTCTTGCAATCCACAAATCTTTTTGATGCAAGAATCTCATGATATACACCCCTTTGATGTTCATTATGAAATCTGGAGTCTGAGCAAACTGGAGCTATGAACTCCTGATCTTCAGAGAAGTAAGGATTTGTTGACCTCATCCTTATGAATGAACTTGGTCTCATAGAGGCAACTTTGCATTTTGACTTCTTTGGATCACTCTTGGGCAACTTCTTAGCAGCAGCTTTTGAGATGAATTGCATTTGATTTGTCTCAGTTCTTAGAGCATAGGAGAATATAAAATGGTACTTTGTCTCTAAGTACTCTGATCCAACTGAGTGACTAGGAGAGCTGTCCTCATGCTCCTCTTCTTCTTCTACATCTTCAGCTGATTTGGCACTTGGAGATGAGCTCTCTGCTTGATAATCTTCATCTGAATCAGCTCTGGCTGCTCTTGGCCTTGGAGGAGTTACAGACACTCCTCTACCATCATCAGATGATCTCTCGGAGCTTTCATCTTGCTCAGCTGACTTACTTGCCTGTGCCACAGGTGATGACACAGGTTTCTGAACTGAATAAGCTGGGTCAGCTGGCGGTGGCACAGGTGATGGAGACCGATGAGATTCTGAAGCTGGAGCTTCTTGTGCCTGTGTGACAGCTTGTTGACACAGCTGGGGACTGGATGCTTTAGTAGGCTCTGTGGAAGGCGATGCAGATCTAGCCTTCTTTTGAGGAACAGGCACTGGGGCCTCTGCAGCTGCTTGCGCTTCTGTCTCAGACACAAGAAAGCGTGAAGGAGACATTGATATGTTGACATCCAACGAAGAGAGAGTGTCTACACTGGTAGAACTTGAAGATTTTCTGCTCTTCTTCCGCTGATAGGTCTGCAGGCAGGATTTGGTTGGGCTGGCCACCTGTGACACAGGTGGTGCCATCTCCTTCTTAATTTCTTTGATGGCAGCCTGTTGGTGTGCAAATTGAACCTTGAGAGCAGGCTTGACACTCTGGGTTGTTTCTGAGATTATTTCCACATCTGGTTCTTGTTTAGGCTGCTTCTCTGCAGGAGGCTCGTCAGTGATTTCCACTATATCAGACCTTTTTCTCTTTGGGGCAGATGGAGCTGACATTATTGCTAAGGGGATAGTAGCTCGAGGAATAGGAATGGCACCAGAGAGCATCCCCTGTTTGGTCTTGAGCTCAGCACGCAAAGCTTGTTTCTCAGCACCTGGTGGCATCATTCTGATCTTAGCACTCAGCTGAATTACCTCCTGAGCAAGAATTCTTTCAACATCAGCCCTACTGAGTCCTGGTTTCAGAATACTTTCTGCTGGACCTGAAGAAATAGGCTTTCTGAAATCTGAAGATAATTAACCTCTCTTGAGTCTGATCTCAGCCAATAAATGTTGTTTATCAAGACCATTGGGCAAGGAATTTGCTTTCTTCAGCAGCTCTTCTATCTGATAAATTAGATGCCTATCTCTGGCATCAGTGTGAGATAGACTCCTCTGATCCTTAGATCCTTCTAACAAGCATTTTGTTGAGAGATTATCCTGTTTTTCAATGATTTTCTTTCTGATCTCTACTGCAGCAGAATGAGAAGATGTTGACTGTAACTGCTTGTGCAGGTCTGCAATGTCCCTTAAGATTGCTTTATCTTGTTCTGTAGGAACAGGAATACCCATTGAAACAGGCATTGCAGCCTCTGAAAGCTCGAAGCTTTTGGCAGTGTAGATAGTGGTCAGCTTCTTCTTGGTCTCTTCATCTGTTGCTTCATTCATCTGAGCTGCCAGCTCATCCAAATCATTGAGAATCATCTGATCATGCTCAAGATCTTCTTGAGACACTTTAGGCTCTGAAATTGGTTCCCTGATTGTGAGTGTGCCTCTTGGCAACACTACATCTTCAATGGATGGCTTTGAGGTTTTCTTTGCTATCTTCTTTCCTTTCTTAGCAGCCTCTTTTCCCAGAGATGTATGCTCAACTGTAGCTGTGGATCTTGTCCTTTTGGGTGGAGCACGCTGAGGTCCAGTCTTAGAAGCAGCTGCTTTCTTTCCAGCAGCTACTCTCTGCCGGTAAGCCCTTTGGCTTGCCTTCCTTTTCTCTGCAGCCTCCTCTTTCTGTCTCAGCCTCTCTCTTTCCTGATCTTAATCTGAAATGACTATTTCTTTAGAAGATTCCTCTGGATCAGACCACTTCATACCACTATCAGCTCTTTTAGAATCTGAAGACATCTGTAGAAACAAGATAGATAAGAGAGAAGTAGGTAAGAGGTGTTCATTTGATGCATAGAAATAGCTGTGTTAGACACCTGTGTCAGGATTGGAAGACACAGGTGAGGACTTAGGGCTTTACTGAGGTCTTAGCCTGTTGAATAGGCACACCTGTGTGACAGGTGAGACCCTAGCGGTGACACAACTATGTGCGGGGGCGGACAGCAAATTCATGGAATTTTGAGTTTGACAAAGATTTGCTGGTTGATCTCAATCTAGATGAGTTCTAATGACAGCACAAGATTAAGACCAACCCTAATAGAGATCAATGCGATACTGGATTAGGCTATCAAGTCCTAGAACATGAACTGAGCGCAAAGTAGGGTTTTGTAAAGGCTTACTTTGATTGAGATTGAGCTTTTCTGCGGAAGAATCGGCGTTAGAGTTCCACGGAGTGCTTCCTCCAACTTGTTGAAAAGATTTCGAGGGCGAAATTGGTGAGAACGTTGAGAACTCGTAAATTTGGCGCACGGCGGAAGTTCTAAGGTTTTGACTTGGAAGCGGTTTCTGTGGGAACGCAACAACTCTTTATATAGGCCGAAGGGTTTTAAGGTGGCTGTGTCACAGCTGACATAAGGACCTGTGACACAGGTGGAAGAGATGAATACCCTGACCTATGGAATTTGAAAGCATTCACCTGAGACACAGCTGGGAGACTCAGGTGACAAGTATTTCATCTAGTGAACACCAAGATGGATTGATTTAGATAAAAAAGAAAGCATTAGCACTATCAGAGAGTCCTTAAATGATCTTCTCAGTGTCAGCTTGCCAAAAAATCAATCAAGCAAAGCTAAAACTGACATGAGTTGATCTAGGCAAAAACTTGTACACATAAGAGTGTATTTTACAGACCACAAGATATGATTTCAGTATGGTGCAATGCACACACCTGTGAGACAGGTGGGTGGCACAGGTACAATGATGCAAATGATTAAGATGAAATCACATCAGCTGGACACCAAGCCAAAACCTTTTACTGCAGGTTAGAGACATCAATGATATTCAATTCACTCCTCAGGGCACAGAACCTAGTCTCATCTAAGGGCTTGGTGAATATATCAGCTAATTGTTTTTCAGTCCTTACATGGCACAGCTGTATATCTCCCTTTTCTACATGATCTCTAAGGAAGTGGTGCCTCACTTCTATGTGTTTGGATCTTTGATGATGTACTGGGTTGTTGGCTAACTTGATTGCACTTTCATTATCACAGAAGAGGGGTACTTGATTAAAAGATATGCTAAAATCTTTCAAGGTCTGCCTCATCCATAATAATTGAGCACAACAACTATCAGCAACTATATACTCAGCTTCTGCAGTGGAAAGGGCTACTGAGTTTTGTTTCTTGGATGACCAGGACACTAAGGAATGCCCTAGAAATTGACAGGTACCTGAGGTGCTTTTTCGGTCAACCTTACACCCTGCATAGTCACTATCAGAATAGCCAACTAGCTCAAAATTTGCACCCTAGGGTACCACAAGCCAAACCCAGAAGTGTGAATTAAATATCTCAGAATCCTGCGGACTGCCACTCTGTGACAATCCTTAGGGTTAGCTTGGAATCTAGCACACATGCAAACACTAAGCATAATATCAGGCCTAGATGCACACAAATAAAGCAAAGAATCTATCATGGATCTAAATTCTTTCTGATCAGCAGACTTACCTTCAGTGTTTAGATCCAGATGGCCATTAGTTTGCATAGAAATGTGTATACATTTTGCATCCTTCATGCCAAACTTAGTGATGATGTCTTTGGTAAACTTTTCTTGTGAGATGAAAGTCCCTTCCTTTAGTTGATGGATCTAAAGTCCTAGGAAGTACTTGAGTTCTCCATCCAAAGACATCTCAAATCTCTTGGTCATCAGCTTGCTAAACTCATCACTCATAGAACGGTTAGTACTACTAAATATTATGTCATCGATATAAATTTGGCACACAAATAATTTTTTTCCATTTCTTTTAGTGAATAGAGTTGTATCAACTAAGCCCATTTTAAATCCATTGTTGATTAGAAATTCTTTCAATGTATCATACCACGCTCTTGGTGCTTGTTTTAAACCATAGAGTGCTTTGTGTAGTTTATAGACATGGTATGGTTTCTTATCATTTTCAAAACCAGATGGCTACTCAACATATACAAGTTCAGAAAGTTTACCATTCAGAAATGCTGACTTGACATCCATTTGGTAAAGCTTGATGTTATGATGAGCAGCATATGCTAAGAGGATTCTGATGGCTTCAAGTCTTGCTACTGGAGAAAATGTTTCTCCAAAGTCCAGACCCTCTACTTGTGTGAACCCTTGAGCCACAAGTCTGGCTTTGTTTCTTACCACCAGTCCATTTGTGTCTTGCTTGTTCCTGAAGACCCATTTGGTTCCAATCACATTATGATCTTCAGGTCTTTCCACCAGTGACCATACTTCATTTCTTTCAAACTGATTGAGCTCTTCATGCATAGCATTGATCCAGTCAGCATCCTTTAGAGCTTCACCTATGGTCCTGGTTTCAACATTTGAGACAAAAGAGTAATGCTCACAAAAATTAGCAATTCGAGATCGAGTGGTCACTCCCCTATTAATGGCACCAATGATGTTGTCCACAGGGTGATCCTTCTGCAGCCGGCTGATCACAAGGGGATTTGGGTTAAGTGCCTGTGTCACAGCTGATGGAGTTGCCTGTGACACCGGTAGTTCTTCCTGTGACACAGCTGGGTGCGTCAGGTCCTCTGCGTCCAGTTGATCATTGGCTGGGTTGCACTCGAACTCTATATTTTGAGCTCCAGTGTCTTCAAGAATTGATGAAGAAGAGGGTTCTTGATCACTTGGTGAGGCAGGCTCCTCCTTGATGGTGGGTCTGATCTCACCAGTGGACTTCTTTAGAATATCCTCATTTCCTACATCAATAGCAACTTGCTCTCCTTGAGAGCCATAAGACTCATCAAAATCCACATCTATAGATTCTTCAACAACCTTAGAGGAAGTGTTAAAGACTCTATATGCATGAGAGTTAGTGGAATAACCAAGGAATATACCAACATCAGATTTAGCTTCAAACTTAGTTAGGCGTTTGCCTTTCCTAAGAATGTAGCACTTACAACCAAATACTCTGAAGTATGATATGTTAGGTTTGCTGTTGGTGAGCAGTTCATAAGGAGTCTTCTTGAGTAGTGGATGTAAATATATCCTGTTGATAGAGTGACAAGCAGTATTGACAGCTTCATCCCAAAATCTTGGTGGAGTCTTGTACTCATCCAGTAGAGTCCTTGCCATCTCTATCAAAGTTCTGTTCTTCCTTTCCACCACTCCATTTTGTTGTGGAGCATATGGACCTGAGAATTCATGCTTGATTCCATGCTTGTCCAGAAATGCTTCCACCTTGGAGTTCTTGAATTCACTCCCATTTTCACTCCTGACCTTTACAAGGTTTACCTTCCACTCATTTTGTACTCTGACAATGAGATGCTTGAATTTCTTGTACACCTGTGTCTTCTCCTTCAAAAAGAACACCCAAGAATACCTAGAGAAATCATCTACAATGACAAAGCCATATTTGTTACCTCCTAAGCTCTCATAGGTTGTTGGACCAAAGAGGTCAATATGAATGAGCTCGAAGGGAGTGGAAGTTGTCATGATGTTCTTCGGTCGATGAGCAGCTCCAACTTGTTTGCCAGCTTGACATGCACTGCAGGCTTGTCTTTTTCAAACTTCACCTTCTCCAAGCCTATAACATAGTCATGTTTGCTCAGCTTGTTTAGAAGCTTCATCCCAGCATGTCCTAGCCGCCTGTGCCACAACCATCCGGCACTGGTATTTGCCATTAGACACCATGGAGCTGCTGCAGGCTGTTCATTGAAAATTCACAGTGTATAGCTTACCAGACCTGCATCCTTCAAACACTTGAGAATCATCAGATAGTTTGGAAGCTATAACCTTATCAGGATAGAAAGTAACTTTCATGCCTGTGTCACACAGCTGTGACACAGACATCAGACTATAGCCTATCTGATCAACAAGCATTACATTTGATAAGGAGTGATTCTCAGATATGGCAACTTTACCAATGCCATTTACCTTTCCTTTAGAGTTGTCTGCATAGATCACATATTTGCTTGGAAGATTTTCACTAGTGATCTCTACAAACTCCTCCCTGCCTCCAGTCATATGTTGTGTACATCCACTGTCCACAACCCAATCAGTCCCACTGGAGACAGTCTCCTGCAAGATTAGTGATGAGACTTAGGGACCCAAACATGTTTGGTTCCCTTGGCAGTTTTATCATAAGCAAAAGTAGCAGAAGTATAGATAGCATATTTGTGTTTAAGGTTAGCAGCATCAGCAACAGATGATATGACTTTGATCCTCTTTGGCTGGCAATTACCTGCAACCTTAGGCACATGAGTTAGTGACCTGTCAGATCTACTTGTGACACTGGTGGGTACACAGCTGTGTAAACCACCGGTGACACCGGCAAGTGTAGCCTTAGGCACCCAGATGGCAGATAACCATTTTGCCAAGTGCCTTCGACCTACATACTTGGCCACTATTCTTCCCTTCATGTTCTTCTGCAGAACATAGCTTGGGTTAGAGGGAATGGTTGCTTCATTCCTCTTTCTCTGCACATGACCAACACTTTTGTTGTCATTAGTTCCTGCCTGTTTCACAAATTTTGCTGCAAGACAAGTGTTAGTGACAGCAAGCAGTTTATCTTTAGCAGTAGATGTAGAGTAACCCAAGCCTCTTCGGCCTTCTTTTTCCTTAACATTTCAGCTCTTATAAGCTGATAGTTTTGCATGCCAATGTTGGCACTGCAAAGGCCTTTTCTCATGAGCCTCTTAAGCTCTTCTAGCTCCTCCTTGAGCTTGTTGTGCTCAGCTGCATCCACAGAGTTAGTAACATTAGAGGTTGAGACCTCTTTAGAGTTGTCTACTACTCCACCTGTAGATGTTAGAATATTTATTTTGCTAGCACAGTTTAAACATGATTCTATGACAGTAGGAGCAGGTAAAGGCATAGCTTCAACAATATTATCAGAAATATTAATGCATGAGGCATGCTTTGCCTTTAACTCTTCATGCTCCTTGAGGAGAAGCTCATGTGCTGATCTGAGCTTCTCATGAGCTATTTCCAGGTTCTCATGGTCCAACCTGAGATTCTCCCTATCATCTGTGACTTCATCACAGGTCTCTCTCAACTCCCTCAGTTTATCCCTAAGGGATATGTTCTCCTTCCTCTCCCTTCAGTAACCCTTCTCTGTTCTCTCTAAGATATCCATCAGTTCAGCATAATCAGGGAAATCATCTTCAGTTAATACCTTAGAGTCCTTAGCCATGAGGCATAAGGGAGCAGGAGTGGATGGAGCTTGATTAGCCTTGAAGTTCAGCATGGAGCTGTGTGACCTGGCTGTGTCACAGCTGGGTCCATCAGGCAAGCTGATAGCAATCCCAGCTACCTGTTCTTCGTCCTCTGACTTTTCCTCTGAGCCAGAGTCATCTGATACCCAAGCTTGTCCCACATAGGCTCTGGCAGTGGCCTTGTTCTTGGGATGAGCTGGGTGCTTACTGCTGAAGGTTTTCCTCTTGCCATTGAAGTCCTTCTTCTTCTTGAAATGGCTGTTGTCCTTCTTCTTTGCTGGACAATCAGCTGCAAAGTGGCCTTCCTTACCACACTCAAAGCATTCGTTGTCTCTAGATGGTTTCTTTCCTCTGAACCTCTCAGTAGACCAAAACTGCTTCTTTTTCCTATAAAATTTCCTGAAGTTCCTTGTGAGAAGGATTAGCTCACTCTCTTCTCCACTGGTCATCTCATCATTCAGCTCTTCACTGCTATCACTCTCAGGGTGAAAAGCAGAAGCAGTGGTCTTCAGTGCAATGTTCTTCTTGACAGTGGCTGAGGAGGTGTGCTTTCCTTCTTGCTTGATTTCCATCTCATGTGTTAGGATCCTTCCTAACACCTCAATTGGCTTCATCTTCTCAAATCCATCTTTCTCTTTTAGCATGAGAACAAGAGTTCTATATTGTTTGGGAAGCACAGATAAGAACTTCTTGATCACATCTTCATCCTCAACTCTGTTGGAGCCCAAAGCCTTCAGCTGGTTGGTGATGAGAGTCAATCTTGAGTATAGAGAATTTATATCTTCACCAGGCTCATGCTCGAATCTCTCTAGAGTTGATTCCAGCAGTCCTCTCTTGGACTTTTTCAAGGTGTCACTGCCCTCATATATCTGCTGTAAGGCATCCCAAATCTCCTTAGCAGACTCCATTGTGCTGACTCTGTTAAAGTCATGTTCTTGCAAGCCCATGAAGATGGCAGTGGCTGCTCTGGCATTATTCTGGATATTCTTCTTGTCATTGACGGTGTAAGTTGTAGCATTCTCCAAGTCATAACCTGTATGAACAACATCCCACACATCTGGATTGATAGCGGTAAGATGCATCTGCATCTTCCTTTTCCAGAAAGCATAATTAGATCCAGTAAAGACAGGTATTTTACCCTCATAGCCCGACATCCTTTACTCTGGCTGTTAAGCCAATTTAAAGAGCAACCTGCTCTGATACCAATTGAAAGGACCAAGGGTGCTGACTAGAGGGGGGGTGAATAGGAGGCTAATTAAAATTACTTCGTTTTAATCTTGTTAACTGGATATTGACTTAGCAGATTATCAGAATTAATTGGCTGTGTGACAGGTTCCTAGCACAGGTGAAATATGACAAGTAAAATAGCACGTGGCTGTCACACAGGTGGGTCACACAGGTGATCTAACAACCTAGCACAGGTAGGCAAGTAATGTGGCTGTGACACAGGTGACTAAGACAGGTAGAAAAGATGATATATATATAACACCTGAAACACAGCTAGTACAAGCAGGCACAAAGCAGATTAAACAGGTATAAAGCAGATCTGAATCAGATGAACAAGAGTATCTCAGATTATATAAGCATGCAATGAATATAACAGCTAGAGAAAATAGGCTAAGCACTCAGAGAGAGACAAGTGGATTTATCCCGAAGTTCCCTACTCTTTTCAGAGAGGTACGTCTCCGTTGGAGAGACTACTCCGAAGAGATAGTCAGCACTGAATCGTGCTTGTCCTCTGAGTACCTGACGTTCAGGCCTCTTACTTACTTATGGAGGTCATTTTGCCTTGCAGCAGGATGACCTCGATGCTCCTTCACAAACTTACTGATTCAGCCCACACAAACTTGGGTGATATCAGCAACTCCTACACCCGTCTAGGAGTAGACACTCCAAGAGTAACAGATGATGCAGCAGCAATCTCTTGGAGGAACCTTTGCTCGTGCTCAAAACTCATAAACTCACTTGGACTGACCCTTAGGCTTTTAGCTCTTGTTGAGTGGTTGGAGGCTTTGCAACGGTCGTATGTGATTTACTGGTTTGAGCAAGGTTGAGGACGAAGTCCTCCCCTGGTCCCCTATATATAGGGTCCTCAGGCACCTGACCGTTACCCTGTTGCCACGTAGGATTAAGTGAACCACCGGTGTCAGCCACCGGTGACACAGCTACACACTACGCCCAACTGTACCCGGCTCAGGCAGACCGACACCTGTGTCACCAGCGGCACACACAGGTGAACCCTTAGCTAATAGCCGCACTACTCAGTCCGGTCCTGGCACATGACATGCCCTCAGCATACGTCAAACTCTAATACCTATAAGGAGAGAACATCCGACAGACTTCTGACACATCAGACCGCCTATCACACTGCAGGTACCTTAACATTTTCAAGCTCTCCCCTGGTACAGAGATGTACCTGAATCATAGAGCGGAAGACCACCTGTGACACAGCTGTGTCACACAGGTGCCTAAAGCTCTAGGGTTTTCACTGTTAGTACTGCAGAGCACTAACACAAAACAGCTTCATACTATGTGCAAAGCTATTGACACAGGGCAATTGACCTCAAAGCATCAATCCCCTT
The DNA here is from genome assembly GCA_019208055.1 of Stipa capillata. Lineage (NCBI taxonomy): Eukaryota > Viridiplantae > Streptophyta > Magnoliopsida > Poales > Poaceae > Stipa > Stipa capillata. The sequence continues at coordinate 413,451 of JAGXJF010001519.1, read as the reverse complement.
GACCAACACTCTGAGCAATGAGCAAGGTTCTCTTAGACAACTGCTACTTTTTCATCCCTCTTGATAGTACGGGTGATTCCTATGGACTCAAAGAAACTAGCAAATCTAGGCTTTACCTGCCACCAACTGAAGTCATGGCCCTTGACGCATCAAGCCACCATCACCTTGCTTGCACCTCCCTGCGCAGCACCGGCTTCTTCTTAGCTGTGACACAGCTGCCTAACACAGCCATCTCTTTGTCCTTGAAACCACCTTGTACCCTTTTTAGTGACCATCCTTCACTGGATAATCCTTCTTCATGGAACCTGTAAACTCTGCTTACACTCACTGTAAACATTAGATTCCAGTTTAAGTTGCCATTAACCATCAAAACCATATTAGGGCCTAGATGATCTTTCACAAGCAACTGCGCAACAGTCTTTGTTTCAAGATTAGTCTGAGCACTAATTTCAGTAGCAGTTTGGTTTGGAAGCACAATGTTTTCAACCACAGGGACCTTGTTCTGTAACCTAACAACAAAATAGACAACCAAAAGGTAAGTTAGTCGGTTAACACAGTGCAAAGGCAAAGGCATGCACAAAAAACTGGGAAGAGAGTCAAGAGGAACATACTTTGCATGGTATTCATTAATCTCAGGGAGATCTTCATTGATATACTAGCGGCAAGCAGCACTCCCGCTGAGTTCCCTACGGGCTAAAAAGGAGGGGAGGAAAGAAATTAGGAACATGCATGTAAATGTTGGTAATCAGAAGCAAGGTTCCACAGAAAAGACACGCGCGCTAACCTTCATAAGTTTTAACCAGAGTGCCAACAAATATAGCAACCATCGGGTTTTTTTTGCCGGTCTCAAGGACCCAATCACTATCAAAGGCTGTTGCCCGCTCTCCCCACAAGACTACACTGATCTGATGATCACTGCAACCATAGTTGGCATAGAAATCTCTATCAGGGACAATAGGTTACAACAGAAGGAGTTTGTCTGAGAAGCAATACGTACAGAAGGTCGCTCAAATAGATAATTCTCTTAGTGGAAGGCTGCGCGCGACTTGCACTATAGCATTGAATGGCTTTGGAAATGCCGGTGATGATACCAATTACATCTACAGGCGTGAAAACATAAATAACCATGAAGGGAGGAAGAATTAATAAAGAATCATTGAAGGAAAGAATAAAGAAAAAATTATAGGAAAAGGAAGAAGGGGTAATAATGAATAACCTGTGAAAGATTCTGGTAGATCAACAGGTTTTGGAAGATCAAGTATTGGAGTCAAAGCATAGGTACAAAAAGGGAATTCCAGTTCGTTGCCACCCTTCTCTTCTACAGATGTGTATCTTCCAAACTTTATCATATAACGGCCTTCCACTGGCATGAAGAAATGTTTTTTTTCATAAACCAGAAATTTCTTGAGTTCATAAATCTTCCCTTCTTCAAGTACATCCATAAACATTGGAACACAGTCTTCTGGAATCTCTGCATACATATGATTGGCCTGCGCGGAAAGGAAGAGAAATATGTAAGTAATAAACTAGGAACGGAGCTAAAAAATGTTGGTATGGTAAGCATGGAAAAAATTTGAGTAGAAAAGTACTTGATTGTCCAACAGAACCATATCAGTATGCTTTATAGGTCCATTGTCTGTGCCTCCACGATGGTGCCACAAGCGGGATACATAGATGCAAATAGTCCAGCGCTTGCTGCCTGGGTTGATCTCAGATAGTGGATTGATTGACATCTAAAACACCCTATAAAAAAGAGTATGAGACTGAGCAAATAGTATGGAGACAATAAATATGCAAGACAAAGACAGAAAACAAATAAAAAGCTTTGGGATGGATCATGGAAATATAGAAAAAAACAAAAAGCTTTGGGATGGATCATGGGAATGCGATGCATACAACAAACGGATGAAGTAAATAACAACCAAGGCAAAAGGGTATGTACCAGTAGTGCGATAATCTGCTTTGTCTACCATATGGGTGGTAAAGAAGGAACAAAAGGATCAGTAAAAGGTATAGGTAAGCCAGATGAGACGTGGTGAACGCATTTTTGACAAAAGGCGTTACTCAAAGATAAGAAGCAGAAGAGGAAGAAGATACTATCAGCAGTAATCTAAAAGCATAAAGGAACAACACAAAATATGTACAACACTGTAATACATAGGATAGGTAAGACAAAGAAATAGGAAGAGAGAAAATGAGTCCTCAAAGCGAACCAGCCAATCTAAAGACGTCAGGAAACACAATGTTCTTGGTGTGGGAACCAGAAGTCCCATCTTCATCCTCAATAAGTATGTTTAGAGATTTTATTGATGTGACGTGAGATACAGCGACATATAGCTGGCCGTGTGTAAAAATAGGTCTTTTCAAGTACAAACCAATAGCAGCTAATGTTTGGCCCTGACTTTTATTTATGGTCATCGCATAGCACAGCCGCACAGGGAACTGGCGTCGCTGAAGCACAAAAGGCCATTTTATTTTTTTGGCTGTCAGCACTATTCTAGGAATATATACAATATCACCTATGTGAGACCCGGTAATAATAACTGTCTAGAGAACACGATCGACAAGGTCGGTGATAATAAGTCTTGTGCCATTACACAAACCACTTGCCTGACATAAATTTCTAAGAAGCATAACTGGCACACCTTTTTTGAGGAGCAGTCTGTGCTGAGGAAAATTAACCACGGAGATTGCATTTAGGAATTCAGGAGGATAAAAAAGATTAATTTCTTGTGATGTATCAGCGGGGCTAGCTATTGAATCAGAGCTCAAGTATTCTCTATTGTCTGTAGGTACCATTGAAAGAACAAAGGAATTGATTTCATCAGCTAATTCATTTGTAGGCGTTAAGATAGCTCGTTCACGTAGGTACGTAGGATTTTGATAGTGGTCAGCAAAATCTGTATAGGTAGAAGAGACAATGGCTGCAATTTTGTCACCATCTGTGCGGATCAAATGATCTTCTGGTATTTCTATCCAGGTTGAGTCGACCTCACCGGCACGCCTACCCATCGGTAGTTTTCCCTCGCCAAGGTCTAAAACCCACTTGCTAAATAGGGCTATCTCTTGCTCTAGAGCAGCATCTGCACTTGACACAGATAATCTCATGTTGATCAACAACCGTAAAACCGTGGCAAATTGCCACAGCGGAGAATTAGTGATTGTTGCAGAAATAATCTGTGGTCTGGTACCACCCTCAATAACAGGAAGTATCTGCCTAAGGTCCCCACCCAAAACTATAACCATGCCACCAAAGGGGATTCCAGCAAGCAATGGGTCATCAATAGACAAAGCATCACGTAAAGTCCTATCCAGTGCTTTGAAACATTTTCTATTTGTCATAAGTGCCTCATCCCAAATGATCAAGGAGGTCTCTTGAAGAAGACTACTCAGATTTGTACCTCTTTTTATATCACACAAAGTTACTTCATCAATTTGCAGCGGTATCTTAAAGCGTGAATGAGCAGTCCGTCCACCAAGTAGTAGGAGAGGTGCAATGCCTGAAGATGCAATAGTCAGCACAATTTTTTTTACCCCGAAGAAAAGCAACGGTAGCACTCCACAAAAAAGTCTTTCCGGTGCCACCATATCCAGAAACAAAGAAAAACGCAGGTTTTTTTTCTAGGACAGAATCAACAATACACTTGTAGGCAACATGCTGGTCACTGTTAAGTTGGTTAAACAAAAGTACAGCTTTCTTTGCAAGGTTAGCAGCATCGTATGACATTTCATCATGAATTAGTCTGTTGACATGGAAAAGACCATTGTAGTCTGTACTAGGCGGCAAATTATAGTCACTTATCCTAGAACCATTTCTTACAAATACTTCAGTAAGTTCGTCAAGTAGCATGTTCTTAAGTTCCTCATCAGAAACTATGTAGGCTGGATTGTGGAGGGCTCGCCTTAAAAATAGCCGGTATTGGATATCATCAGCAAGGCCGATCCAATACCGGTTGAAAAAATTTCTCTCGTCTTTAAGGCCGCAATATATAAGCATCGTGACAAACAACTGGCGGAGATGTGGGCCAAACCCCCAAACCAAAGCCTCATCAAAAGCCCGATACCATTCGGTGTCATCACCCAATAGACCCTAGAAACACACGCCTCTTTGAAGGTATTGAAAGTTTGACCCTCATGCGTCCTAAGATCTACATAAGACTGTGCGCCCTTCACAACCATCAGCAGCGTTTGCAAGTAGTACAATTCACCGCTGGATGGATGGACATAATAAATACGGCCTATCTTCTCACCACCCGCCCTTTGATGCCAAGACCTATTATCTGAATCCCATGTCCACTTTGTTGGGAAATCACAATAAGTTAGTGATCGAGCCCATGGAAATGTCTCATTAGCTACAAACCATTCCGTAAGCATAGTTTTCCTTAAGAAATCATTACCAACAATTTTAGTCAAGTCTGCACCTGCACGAAAGCTAACAGCATTCATATCAGGCATATGGACTGGTAATCTCTCAACAGATGGAACCTTGCTATGTATGCTATAGCTATAAATGCGCCACAACGCATCCTGCTCACATATATACCGACATTCTAGATATTCCTGAACTTCATCTATCGGAACACAGGTGCCATCCTCCCCAACGGGACCCGAACTATTCATCCTCTCAAGAAGAACCTTCGAAAAGTCGAGACCTTTAGTGACATATTTGAATAAGTACTTCATTACTTATGTCTTATTACACCACTCAACATTAATGTGGGCTTGGTATTTTTTTAGCAAAGCCAAGTTATATGGGACAACCCATCTGTTAGCAAGACACTTATCATTTTTATACACATAACGACCATTGTTTTGCCGTCTATAAAGAGCAAAGCCGTTTTCATCAAGATTTGTTTCTGGCTCGAAATTTTTTGGGAAATGCTTAGAACAGGCACCTTCTTTCATACAAACACACCTATCATTGAGCTCACCACATGGGCCATGCATCATAAATTCAGAAACTAAAGTATAGCCTAATGGGTCTTCGATAGGGTCTAGAATTTCAGCAGTAACAAAGGAATCAATGAGCTGTGTAGTTACCTATTGGTCTTCTCCTTTCAACCAGATGAGGATGTGAGCGTGCGGGAGGCCTCGTTTTTGGAACTCCACAGTATGCAGAACTGAGATAATATAGACATCATATCAACAGTAGACAAAAACATTATTTTAACATGGATACAAATACATAAAGTAAACACAGATCAAAAGACATTACCAGCCTTTATGGGACCATAGGCCCGACCAGCTTTAATATCACCTATATACTCAGTAAGTTTCAGATTATAGACCCTAACAATGATATCAGCCCTATCCATGGCCTTCTGGCCAGGTTCAAGTAACAGGGCTTCAGTGATTTCAAGCCATTTGGGATTATAGGTAAATGTAGAAAATAAATCAGGTGCGCTGTGTACAAGGCATATGGCAAGGCCATTCTAGAAATTTTCCTGGAAATAGCGCTGGCCCCCCGTGTGGCTGGACGACAATATAATTTTCTTCCCAACATCAGTACCATCGATGCAACCCTGACCAACAGCATCCATAATACCTTAGAAGTGTTCAGCTCTTAAGTCATCCTGATTTCTAATGATATACCACAAACGACATTCATCAATGCAGGCACGCGCATCAACAACAGCTTGGGAAGACAGTAAGGCATAACAAAGATAAGAATTTTGCTGATCTAATCGGTAATGGCAGACAAAACAATAATAATCCTGCATAGTCATTTTATTACGCACACCAGAAGAAGCTGGGTCGATACCAATATATGAGACATCAAGCTGAAAACCCCTCTCAGCATATACAAATAAAAGAGGTATTGTAGGGACATGAAAGCTGGATGGAGAGAAGAAATCTGCTGCAAATCATCCGACCTATGATGAATAATAATGTCACGACATGCCGACTCGACAGTAAAATCACCAACGACCAAAGCTGCTAGCTCAGAAGTTGTGGGTACACTAAACTGGGGACCATCGCTGTCAGAAGGAGCAATTATACGGATAGCAATCTTTTCATGTTTGTAATTTTCTAGACGCTCCCTCGTCATTCTAAATGTCTTGACCAAAGGATTGCACCCGTCAAGCATATCTATCAAACCAGCGATGATATCAGGATCTAGTTCATTATCATCTCCATCGGTCAAATTTATAGCACGGATCCTATTAGCAACCTCATTGGTGGTGTCATAGATGTAGAGCTCAGCATATTTGGGAGGATCAGTTTTTCCTTTGGCAAGAGGGAACCAATACGGTGGTGGACCATGTATCTTAAAAAATTTTGGGCCACGAGTATCATCTAGGGAACGATCTATGGTTGCACCCATCGATGTAAAGGCAAACAAACAATTATATTGTCGAATCTTTGTAAGGAATAGCTTGGCACGTCAGGTACCATCGAATTGTAAAAGATCATTCAAAAAAGGCGGGGGTGGTTTGAAAGGTGGTATTGCAATTTTCGCACCCTTACAACAAAGGTTGTAAACAACTCGACGCTGTGTCACAGAAGACATGGACTTGACCCGCTCCTCAAACCAAAAGTTTGCGCCACAATGCTGGCACTGATATTCAGGAGGACCATGGTACGACCGACTTGCGTAAGATACTATACAAAGCAAAGGGTGTAAAGAATCTTAGGAAATGAGTGGATGGAAACACACGCATGTAAGAACCTATTATCCCTTAAAGGTAAATAGAAACATAATACCTTTTAGAGTCTCGGCAAAACCAGCATCGAAACCCTTCCAGTCATCTGGCAATGGTCCGTGGACAATATGTTCTACAGCGCGAGCAACGGAGGCTATCAAAGGAAAGAAGGGTACATAAGAGGGCAAAAGAATAGGCACGCGGCTAATCGGCAATGGAGATCGCACCTCGAAATCCAGACCGACGCAAGTCAATTGCGAACCTACGCCTTTTATGATTTTGCCGTGTGATCGTAGGACTAAGGAACGGGAACCAGCCATCCCCTATTCCGATAGACAGACACAGGCAAAAGAAAGCATAGGTCAAAAAACTAGGCAATGAATGGCATCCAGAGAAAATAACAGCATGACGGTATCATACTTTTTCTCTTATGAGAAGGTAAATCATTGGTTGACAATGGAATAAAGCAAGCACGTGCACCCACATGGCCGCGACGACGGCGAACCATAATAGCATCAAAAGCACAGTAGAAACACGACGCCGATCATCTGGATGAACAAAACGAACTTGTTGCACGGTAGATCAAAAGGAATCCTGAATACAGAGAACAAACATAATGAGAAGCACAAGAAACTAGGGAGCTCCGTAAGAAAGGTCAACAGAAGATAGAAAACAAGACCACACGACAGGCAGCAGGAACACACACATAATCCCATTACAGTAACACCATACCGAGAAGAGATGAGGATATTAAGACCCGTAAAAAGCAAATGGTTAGTCTGACTAACAGAATAGGTAAGATCAGATATAGTGGCAGGTAACAACTGGTAAAAGGTAAGGCAAAAAAGATCTTTCGGATAAAACCATCTTTATCAGCAGCACTGTATTACTGACCTGACGTACATAGGCCATAGCATCTAAATCTGCAAGGGGACAAGCAGGTTCCACCCACGGAGCAAGGTAAGGAAAGAACATATAAGGCAACATATATCTTAACTGGTAATACAACGATAGATCAGAAATAACGACGTAAGCAACATATAAAGGGCGACAAAAAGTAAAAGGAGGAAAGATGTATAATCCCGGACACCTAACAGGACAGCTACTTATTACAATGAGACTCATTAGGTCATAACTCTGAACAATAACCATCTCACAGACAACCAGAAGACCACTAAAATCTACGCATCGACGAAACCAACTGAGACCACAGAAGCCTACACTGGATAGCTAAGTTCATATTTGTGACATCACTCGACGCACCGGCGTGTCCAGTAGACCCCAATGACCGGGCAAACGAAGAAGCAAGGAGAACGGCCGAACGTGCTAGCTCCCTGTAAGCCAACATCCCCTCATAATTATAATCGCACACCACAAACCCATAAAGCCCCTGTAGGAAATGAATGGCCTGGAAAGCAGCTTGCTCATACGGGCAGCGTGAACCGAGAGACGCGCACGCCCAGAAAAATCGCCTCTCAATTAGTGTTCCCTCGTGAACAAGAGGCAATTCGATCTCGACACCTCCAAGGACAGAACCATCATCAGCCACCTCGAGCAGATAGGAATGAAAGGGCAGATGACACTGGTGTGCAACATCTCCAACAAATGCACATGGGAAGAATATAGAGCAAACATCCTGCAATAATTTTAAACAAGCAAGAACCACCCCACGGACACAGACAACAACAAACATGCGAGGAGAAATGTCGTTAGTCAACACAGACAGAATAATAAAAAGCAGAACAAAATCGTTAGTACGAACAGACAGAAACATAAGTATAGGAAAGGTAACTACCTGATGAAATGTAGCGGGCTCTTCGTAAGGGAAAACAAACAGTGGGAGGGCATGCCTCATAAGCTGGAATGACACAGGGCAGCCTACAAAATAAACAAGAGACGAACACTAAGAAAGAGCAACAAGGAAACCACTGGGAGCAAAGGAGACAAAGAATTGACGAAACATCATACCTGAAGACAGGACGAGGAGCAGAAGGCTGCACGCACACAAAGACGCAGAAATAGCTATATCTGCAAGAGAACAGACCAAACGCAGAATGAAAACATGGAAGAACTTTGATTAGACCAACAAACAGGCAAAGGCGACGAAGGTAGAGGAAGGAACAGAACTGTCGTGGACCAAAAAGGAACACAATCGGCAAACAGCAAAGGGGAAGGAAGCGATAAACGACAGGACCGAAAATGACAGGACACTGAGGAGGCTAAATCCAAAGGAGATAAAATTACAAAACATCACATAATGAAACCCCCAAACCAAACCAAAAACCGAGCATGAACGGAATGACCCCCAAACCAAACCAATAAACAGAGGATCAGATAACCGAGAAGGCGAGGAGCACCCGAATCTTTCCCCTGGATTACCTAGGTAGATGAGTACACACTGATGCAGAGCTTACCTCAACCGACGGCACACCCCATGGCATCCACTGGAGAGCAGATGAGCAAGAGCACGCGAAGCCAACGAAACAAAAAGGTGGAGGCGACGAGATGGAACCCAATAGCCTTTCGAAGAGAAAGCGAGCATGTGAGAAGAGAAGCAAGGACTGGAGAGGCAAACGGTATGTAAAGTAAGCTGGGCTACCCCCACCGACGCCATGGAACTGTAGAACCGTACCCTGTAGCAAACCACACGAAGGCACGGCCGTACGGCACGGCGGGGCCGAAGTGGAAAAAACGTGAAATCCCCAAACAACCCTGAACAAACCAACGAAACCACGAGGAAGAGCCCCTGGAGCAAACACGCAGTACCAAACCGTGAGGAAAATTCGAGGCTATCTAGGTACAGTGGCGGCGGGGACCACATAAGGCAGGCCCAGCCTCAGTGGTAGTGGCCAACGCAGGTCAAGGTGGAAGGGAAATTCCATAGAGGCAGGTTGAAGCAGCAGGATAGAACCAACGGTATAGATAAAGAGCAGGAGGCGATCGGACGCCCAGAAATCCCAAAACCTTGAGAATCGCCCGAATCCTTACCCCAATTATATATTTAGATGCCATGGGCTTCACGGCCTCTTAGCGCTCTGCATCCCCTCCCTCCTATTCTAGCTTACATGACGTCTTTATGGCCATACACACCTTTACAGGTCTACCAAAACCTCACAGGGACTCTGAAAAACTTGTTTTCAAAGCCCTGTAGAGTCCATTTCTTCTATGGCCTGCAACCTGTCCCTCACCATGTTAGTGTGTTGGATGTGCGATGTAATAGACATTATCAAATTGCTCCTTTTATTGTGATAAATATATTGACCACTTGTCATTTTCATAGATTTGTTTGCAACAATGATACTATGCTTGAAAATGGGGAGATCCTAAAAACTTTCTCACACGCTTTAGGAGAATTTGATTCAACAAATATGAAAAATGCCTATATGAATTGCTTGCACATTAAAAATAACACGAGCCAACCTAGAAATGAATCTCGGAACCTCTAGGACCAATGTCGAAGCGTTTGGGAATCCACCCGATGTATACTGAAGGCTATCCAGCATAATGAATTATTGTTTGTTGATCAATAGAGCCACTTGATTATCTTTAAACAAAGAATATCCAGCAGGTCATCTCGGAACCTCCGAGTTCCATCTCAGAGGGTCCGGGATTCCAAAGGCAAGGTGACTTCAAAAGGTCATCTTGGAGCCTCCGAGTTTCAAATCGGAGTCTCCGAGAGCCTGCTTGTGCTCAGGTCACTTAGGCCAATGGGCCTTGTAAGAAGGATACAACCCAACTAAACCTAGGGTTGTGGGTAAGACTATAATACCCCTCCTTCCTCTAAATATTGTTAGACTTGAGTTTTAAACTAAAAGTAGAGTTTAGCTCCTTGATTTATGGTTCATCTCTTTAAATTGGGGAATCCACTTTAGACCTTCTTTTCCTTTAGATTTGTAAGGATTGACATGTGCCGTCGAGTGGAATCCGTGGCACTCATCAAGAGGGTTGTTGATTTGGTTCCAAGTCTTTAAAGGCTATCACACATTAGTGTGTGTTGTTGGGGTTGGATTCCATCTAGACTTCCCTAGTTATCATTCATACCATGAAGATCGAGATCCCTCTGTATCAACGAGCTATGCGAGTAGCTCCTTCCCTCTATCCCCGGTGGCGTCGTGATGACGAGCACCGCCGTAGGAAGCAGCTGACGCAGCACACCAGGACGATAGCTTGGTGGCCACGACGTCGACGGTGTTGGTGTAGGCAATCAGGCAATGAAAGATAGCACGTATCGCGCCGCACGATGCCTTCTATAGCCTCTTCACCACTGTGCAACCCTTCTTCTTCCTCTATTTTGTCCTCTAGTTGCTGCTTGTCCTATGGCGTCCGTCTTCTTCCATCGCATAGTGAACGCCACCACCACCGCCGCTTGCACTGCTAATGGAGCCTGCGTTGGAGCCGTCGCTATAATGCTGCGGGAGGAATACGGGAGGTGCGGTAGCAGTGCTTGGGCTTTCCTTACCGATGTGGTGCTGCGCCATGGCCACCAATCTCTCTATTGCCTCCACCTCTCGCTAGGCGGAAAGGCTCCGCATCGATGCGGGATCAGGGCCACTAGAGGAGGCGAGGACCATGGTGCAATTGACGGCATCGTCTACTGGCGGCGATAGCTAGAATCGGGCGGTGAGGTGACGGTGATTTTTAGGGGCAAAAAGGGGATCGGGGTGCAGCATTAGGTGTGAGCTGAGGGGGTGAGCGTGAGGGGGACTAGCTAGGGTTAGGGTTAACCCTAGCAGGGTTGGGCTGAATGGGCTAGTTAAAGCAGCCGGGCCTAGCCTAGTATTTTAATATAAGAGGACCTAAGCATTTTTATTTGAATATAAATTTTCATAAATACTCAAAATCCAATTCAAATATGAAACCAAGAAGTTTTTATATATCTCCTTTTAGATAACATATTTTGAATAAAGTACAAAATTTTATGTAATGCAAAGTTTGTTTGATATTTTAAATTTAAGAGAAATAGCTGAGCAAAAGTATATCACGATAAACAAACTTTGAAATAGGGATGCACAAATTTTGGAGGGTTTTCATGTCAATTTGCTCAATAAAGAGAATTGAAGCATACAATTATAATATATTAAAAACATGATTAGTGCATATGATCGTATGCATGAACAATCAATTCACATTAAATTTTTTATTTTGCAATTGTTGTGCATAATTATTATTACACATTAGAACTACTATCAATGAGACGAAAGCTTGTGCAAACGCGCGACGTGTTGCCGCTTGAGGCCTTCTAGTATCTACTATTCAACTCACCTATCATTCCGGTAAAACATATAATGATATGACAACCTGTATACGGTCTGAGTTGCACGTAATTTCGGTGCAATCCAACTAGCAAACAATACATAAAATTCTGAAAAATGTGTAGCTGTACATCGTGGTTTACGAAAGTAGATTTCAAACCCTTTTTTGAACCAAAAATAGAATTCAAACTTGATTTATATACGGGTTGAGCAAACAGAGCCGGCCCTGGGGGGGCAGGGGGGCGGCCGCCCTGGGCCCCCAAAATCCAGTAGCCATGTATCAATGCATGTGAGTAGATCGGCTATGGCCTATGGGCCAATACGTGCTATGCTGCTATGCATGCCCAGGTGATCCAGGTAATTAGGGATTAGCATTGGTAATTAGCGCAAGCAGCAGCAGCCACGCACACGCAGCCACGCAGGCGGCACCGCGGCAGGCCGATCGCCCGCGCGGCCGCGCCGAGACGCCGATTGATTCGGTTCTTCACGTTGGTCAGAGAAAAAAGAGAGATTAGGGATTAGCATTGCCGCATTGGTGATTGAATTAGCGCAACTAGCAGCAGCCACGCAGCCACGCAGGCGGCACCGCGGCAGGCCGATCGCCCGATTCCAGTGATCGCAGAGACGCCGATTGATTCGTTTCTTCACGTAAAAAAAAGAGCGATAGATCCGACGATCTCTTAATTCCCATCCTAATTCCATCACGCAGTCAGAGTGATTCCCAGCCCCAGGCAGCCGACGTCGTACTGCCGCCTCCTGGTAATTTCCTTCCTAATCCAGTTCACCACCGATGTGTTAATTTGTTCGATGTGTTAATTTCTTGGATGCATAGCCGGCACCGTTCAACAATTGATGTAATTTTTTTTGTTTAATTGTTTTCAGCATTGTGTGTTCATGTCGTCCAGAAAGTATGCATCGGGTAGCGATAAAAGGAAAAGGAAAAAAGTTGTGGATGACTTGGTACAATCACAGCGCGGAGATATTCACAAATTTTTCAAGAGTAATACTGGTGCTTCCACTGCTTCGATAAACCCAGATGATGAGTTGGTGATAGTTGCCATAGAGGAAGAGCAACCAGCTAATGGGAATTTGGAATCTGATCAACAAGAAGAAAATGTCGACACCAACATCAGCGATAACAATGTAAGTGGCTCTGAGAATGTAGGTAATTCATCGGATGCACATGCACAGTCTACTAGTGTTGATGAACAACCAGTTTATACTGCTGATATTTGTGATCCAAGAAATTGGGATAATCTTGATAATAAAGCAAGAGACATCTTAGTTGAGAAAGGGCCTATGAGAGAGGAAAAAATAGAGAGTCGAATCAAAAGTGTTACGGCAATAAGATATCAAGCTACTGAGTTAAGGTCAGCTTTGTCTGAGTTACGTCATGCTTCTGACATTGAACCTAAGGATAAAAGTGATGCAAAAAATTTATTTGATGCACTTGGTCGCTTTGACTTTCTAGTTGGTATGATTATCTGGCATGATATTCTATTTGCCGTAAATAAAGTGAGCAAGATGTTGCAATCGTCAGCCATGTGCATTGACTCTACTTTGAAGCAAATACAAGGTATAACACAATATTTTGAGAAGTACAGAGATGAGGGGTTTTCTTCTAGTTTGATCATTGCCAAAGGTATTGCAATTGAAATGGGTGTAGAGCCATTGTTTCCAGTAAAACGTCGTGCTACGAGGAAGAAATAGTCTGACGAAAGTGATTGTCAAGAAGAAATTCTAGAAGCTGAGAAGGCTTTGCAAGTTAAATATTTTTTTGTTCTGGTTGACATGGCGATCACCTCTTTGAAGGATAGATTTAAAGAACTCATGGTGTTTAAAGATATATTCGGATTTTTATTGAGCTCGGGCACCCTGAAGTCATTAAATGATAATGAACTTGAAGAGTGTTGCACAAAATTTGCACAAACTTTCTCTCTTGATGGTTCATCTGATGTTGAGGTATATGATCTTATTTCTGAATTGAAGATTATGAGATTCACTTTGCCAAATTGCGTAATGTCTGCTATGGATATTTTCGAGCATGTCAGAGAAGTTGATTGTTATCCTAATATCTCCATTGCTTATCGCATCTTATTTACCGTGCCTGTCACTGTCGCATCAGCCGAAAGAAGCTTTTCAAAGTTGAAATTATTGAAGAACTATCTGAGGTCAACAATGACTCAAGAGAGGTAAAATGGTTTGGCAACATTATGCATCGAGAAGAAATTATTGGATGAGATTGACATCGACCCCATCATAAGTGACTTTGCATCGAGAAATGTTAGAAGAAATTTTTAAAGTAATATGTATAAATTATTTGATATGCATACTGATTTTGGATGTATTTAAGTGTTATTGATAATATTTCATATATACGTATATTCATTGTTATAATTATTGTGTCTATATTAAGGCCCCGAGTTTTAGTTTCGCCCCGGGGCCCCCAAAATCTCAGGACCGGCACTGTGAGCAAATCGTGATGCAATCAATATCTTTCTTCCGGGGTTTATGCGCTGTTTCCTAGCTAGATTGCATGGAAACTGCAATCGAAAGGCATACGTCTGACGGGTGACGTATAAAAATTCTCGTCGTACGTGCTCTCACGAATCGGATCGGACCGGAATTCGCGTAAGAATCACAAGAACGAAACATTTTCACTTCAATCATAAGGTCCCTCTCAATGCACAGGTGTTTAGATGAGGTGCTAAATACATAAAATGGCTTAGCAACTAAACTCCCCAATGCATAGATGCTTAGCTTTTTGTAGCTAAGCTTCCTTCATTTAATTGTTTAGCAACTAAACTTCTCAATACATAGATGCCACATATACATTTTGCATAGATCCACGTGCTTAGCATCGTTTCTTCTTAAAGACACCAAAACTATCTCTTTTCTTCTTAATTATCCCATATTATCTTCTTACCTATGTGGCATGTCTTAGCATCAGTCTATGTTAGAGAAGGGGCGTGATTGCACAGGAGGAGAGTCCACCGCAGCAACGGCTGAAATCGAAAGGCAGAAGACCGTGTCCAGATCACATCATAATTAGCACTATAAATATCATCATAATTCCCTGTAGTTCACAGGAGCTCTAATCGATTTTCGGATTATCCGACGAGCACACACCTCCATCTAATCTAATCTCGTCTCATCTGCCTCCTCCTGTCGCCGTCGTTAGGTTGCTCGCCCGATTGGTTCACCGGCCTCGCGAGTTCCCTCCTCCCCCCGCATCTAGCGGGAACCAGCAAGCAGCAGCAGCAGTAGCTCGCGCGCGCACGCACAGGGCATGGCGGCGCACAAGCCCCTGGCCACGATCACCGCCGACGACCTCGCCGCCGCGGGGGCGGCGGGGGAGGCCGCCGCGCTCCACTCGGCGGTGCGGCGCGCGCTCGGCACCTCCAGCGGGCCGGCCGCGGCGTGGGGGGAGCTCTCCAGGGCTGCGCTCCGCCCGGGCGTCCCGTTCGCCGTGCACCGGATGCTCTACTACGGCTGCTACGCCGGGTTCCCGTCCCCCGCCACGCCGCCCGCCTGGACACCCGACCCGTAAGACTAAGAGCTCTGGGCTCTCCGATCGAATCCCGCCTCGGTGCTGGTTTCTCGGCTCACGCGATTTCGATGCTCTAACGTACGTGTGTTTTTTTCTTCCTTTTTGCGAATTTGTAGCGAGGAGGCGGCCCTGACCAATGTTGGCCGCGTCCTGGAGGCGCGGGGGAGGGAGCTCATCGGCGAAGCGTACAAGGATCCAATCACTAGCTTCAGCGACTTCCACAAGTTCTCCAATGAGAACCCAGAGGTAATCAAACTTATTCTGCTCCATTGCTTGCTACATTGCGAGAAGTGAGTTTACGGTTTCATCCTGGTTTCTGCGTTTCAAGAACAGACATACTGGAGGATTGTCTTTGAGGAGATGGGTATTACATTCAGTGTGGAGCCATCTTGCATCTTGCGTGACAGCCATGCGTATCCCGGTGGTGAGTGGTTACCGGGGGCTGTGCTGAATGCAGCTGCGAATTGCCTGAGTGCTAAATCTGGGAGGAATTCCAGTGACATTGCCATTGTGTGGAGGGATGAGGGGAAGGATTCCAAGCCCCTCAACTTTGTTACTCTTGAGGAACTGAGGAGAAAAGTTTGGTAATGATATTCTGCTCTATAGACGACTGGTTCTGATCAGATAACTATGTTTTGCTTCATTGAAATCTAATTCCGCAAGTGATTCTTCTCGCTTCTATTTGGAGCAGCCTTGTGGCAAATGCGCTCGATGCACTGGAGCTGGCAAAGGGATCTGCCATTGCAATCGACATGCCCATGAATGTGAATGCCGTTATTATCTACCTCGCAATCGTGTTAGCAGGCTACATTGTTGTCTCGATTGCAGACAGCTTTGCCGCACCTGCAATATCGACGAGGCTAAAGATATCGGAAGCAAAAGCAATTTTCACCCAGGTATTTAGTTAATCTTGTTGCTACCAGATTATTTCGATCAATGTACATG
Source organism: Stipa capillata (assembly GCA_019208055.1). Taxonomy (NCBI): domain Eukaryota; kingdom Viridiplantae; phylum Streptophyta; class Magnoliopsida; order Poales; family Poaceae; genus Stipa; species Stipa capillata. The sequence goes on along the minus strand of JAGXJF010001519.1, from coordinate 397,060 downwards.
TTGTGCAATTGTTTAATAACTTTATTTCTGAAAAGTGTTTGTGCTTCTATGTATAAAAGCAATGTTCTGGCAATATTGATAGTCTTTTGCTTGCTAGGATTGCATCCTTCGTGATGACAAGGAACTGCCATTGTATAGGTGCGTTGTTCAAGTGCAAAGGCATAGATAATAATTCACAATCAGAATTTATTTCTCACATCATAGTTTTGGTTCTACAGTAGAGTTGTGGAGGCCAAGGCCCCTATGGCTATTGTGATCCCTGCAAGGGGATCCACACCAATAAAAGGACTGCGTACTGATGACCTTTCCTGGCAGGATTTCCTTGGAAGGGCTGATCTTACCACGTATGTTAGTTTCTGATCATGTCTTTCCTATGCTAACTGGCTAGTGGTCATTCTCTTGAATGACTGACCCACCCTGTTTTGTTGGATAAGTAGATTGCACTAATACGACAAAAATTGCAGTGCTGATATTTATGCTGCAGTTGAGCAACCTGCCTATGCATTCAGCAATATCCTATTTTCATCGGGGACCACAGGTGACCTCTAATTTCCATACATAGTGATTTGCTTGTCAGTTCAAGGTTAATTCATCCATTTATACCTACCTGCTTGTCTATTATTTATATCAAACATGCCACAGTATATCCTCATTAGCAATTAACGGATTATGAGTTGATCCAGTACTGTTCAAACCTTCTGACAGTTCCTCATGTTCAGGGGAGCCAAAGGCGATTCCGTGGACACATTTGACCCCTCTTAAGGCGGCTGCTGATGGATGGTGTCACATGGATATTCGTAAAGGTGATGTTGTTGCTTGGCCTACTAACCTTGGTTGGATGATGGGTCCCTGGCTTGTCTATGCCTCGTTACTGAATGGAGCTTCCATGGCGCTGTATAATGGCTCCCCGAATAGTTCAGGTTTTGCGAAGTTTGTACAGGTAAAGATAGCAGATAATTCAATTTCGCAAAAGAGTGTTGAAAAGCTGTATTCGTTTTTTGTTATCTCAGTTAGGTTTGTTTGGGACTACTCACAATGAATCTCAGCTGTTTGACATTTGTTCTCTCCCTATCCGTTGACAGGGTAGAGGCTCTCTTATCCAATTATTATCCTAAATAGGTTTTTTTAACTAGTCCGCTCTATATTCCTATAGTGGAAAAACCCAATAACTCAGAAAACAGTAAAAAAGTATAATTAGATCTATCTCGAATTTTTGAGAACCCTTTGAAAAGGCGTTCAAAATTCAATCCTTAAAGAAAAAGGCATATTATGCACATGAAACTTCCCATTATTTTCTATTACACTGGCATATTTTTCTGCAAATGTTTCTGTTCTTAATATAAAATCGTGATTTACATCCATTCCGTTCCTTTCTTATTTCATTGCAATCTCATTACTGGCTATTATATTGACTCACAGGATGCTAAGGTGACAATGCTTGGAGTGGTACCCAGCATTGTTCGTACATGGAAAAATACAGATTGTACTGCTGGATTTGATTGGTCAACCATTAGGTAATTTCTGGATTGGCCGACCCTCTGTGCCTTTTTTCTGCTGTAACTTGCATAAGGGAAATATTATGCATCTGCTCCGGGCGTTCATTTATGCAGATGCTTTAGCTCAACTGGGGAGGCATCAAGTGTGGATGATTATTTGTGGCTGATGGGAAGAGCTTGCTACAAGCCAGTAATTGAATACTGTGGTGGCACAGAAATTGGTGGTGGATTTATTACTGGATCCCTGCTGCAACCTCAAGCATTGTCTGCATTCAGTACACCTGCCATGGGTTGTAACCTCTTTATTCTTGACAGCAATGGGAATCCCTTAGTAAGTGTCAGCATGGAATTAATCACATTTTTTATTTGATGCATTTTTGTTTCATTTATAATGTATGATCACTTTTTTTCCTACCAATATACATACAATTAGCATATAATTGGTAGAGATGCAACATTACAAATGGTACATGACAAGGGGATAACGGCCCTAGGGCCTGCTCGAGGTGGTCCTGGACCCAAGAGGCGCGACAGCGCCTTGATGGCAACCGCACCCGCACCTCAAGGGCAGGACTTGGAGAAGACTTGGGAAATAGATTGGTTTATTCTCTGCTTAATTCAACCAACGGATGCGGCAGCCCTTACGTAGGAGGGACTTGCCCCTAACACAAGTAACAAATCTTATCCTTCCTAACTTACTTGATCCCGATCTCTTAACAACCAAATATAAAGAATACAAACTATTGAAAGATAAACCAATAGAGCTAACTATCCTTATATGCGCATAGCTGCCTAATTGGGATTAGCAACTCCAACTCATACAGCAGTTCCAAATAGCATAGGCATCACTACATCCATGTTGGCACTAACATAACTAAATGTGCTACTGAGTACATCTACCACTTTGCACATTCTGTCACAAATCACATATAGATGGTTGTTTTCCTTAGACTCTAGCAGTTTATTAACTTGTCTCAACCTAATGAAAGTGCAATTCTTCAAACTTTACACCACAGGATTCTGCTGGTATTGGAGAACTTGCGCTCGATCCAACATTATTTGGATCATCAACGACACTGCTAAATGCTGATCATCATGAGGTGTACTTCAGTGGAATGCCAGAATGGAATGGGAAAGTATGTGTTATCTGTCCTTGGCTCCTAGCCAGACTCTCAAAGGCTGAGACGCTAACTGCATCACTGTGTGTGTGCAGGTCCTCCGGAGGCATGGGGATGAATTTGAACGTACCGCAGAAGGATATTATAGGGCTCATGGACGTGCAGATGACACGATGAACCTTGGTGGCATTAAGGTATAGAATGTGGTATCACACAACTCATCCACCAAATCACAGCTTTTGCCGGTCCATCCATTGATTTTGTATGAATGATTTCAGGTCAGTTCTATCGAGATTGAGAGGATCTGCAACAGGGTGAATGATACCATTCTTGAAACAGCAGCTATTGGGGTTCCACCTGTAGGGGGGGGTCCCGAACAATTAACCATAGCTGTCGTATTCAAAGATAAAAGCTCACAAGCAGAAGATTTGAATCGACTGAAACTAACGTTCAATGCTGCACTGAAGAAATTGAATCCTCTTTTCAAGGTGCTTCTATTGTTCCACTGATTTGCTCATTTGATAACTAAGATTTTTGTGTCTGAAGCTGCACATCACTTACAACTCCGTTCCTTCCTTGATTCCCTCTGTATGCAGGTTTCATCAGTTGTCGTGGTGCCATCACTCCCTCGAACTGCCTCGAATAAGGTCATGAGGAGAGTCCTACGCAAGGAGTTCACCCAGGCAAAACATTCTAAAATCTAGATGTTAGGAGTTTTCTGCACCTGTTAAAATTACTCGGAGTTACACGCAAAACTGTGAATATATACATACTAGCTCATGTCCTTCATAATTCAGTTGTATTATTACAAGGCCAGCAATATATAGCAAGGCTAGTTTACTTTGTTGTGAGATTGCAGATAAGGTACTAATAAAGCTACCATTTGCTGCTCTCTTTTTTTTTCATAAAGAAACTTTTTTCATAAAGAAACTATCATTTGCCAGCATTTAGCCGTATAGTTCTTTATTATCCGCTCTTGGTTTTCCATTCATAGTACAATAGTACCTTCTTTTTATTTAGAATCATTAAGAGAGCAACCCGGCCTCTAATCTGACCAATGACACGTGAATAACAATATGTCAGCCCTTGGATTAATAATGCAAGGTGAGGATTTTGCTTGGTTAGTGGAAGATAGAGGGTTTGGTGGCTTTAATTGATGAGAATTAGTGCGTTGTTTGTTGTGGGGGTATTTGTTTGTATGGTCCACTGTCACCCTATGGTGGGACAATTTTTTTTAAAACTAAGGGCAGTCCCAGTGCATAGTATCTTAGACAGTATCTTACTGCATTAAATAATTGTTTAGATACAGCTATCCCAATGGATTGTATCTTGTTATTGTATCTAAAGAAGTTTTTATTTAATGTGTTTTGAGATCAACACTACCTTTATACATTGTGGCCTATTTGTATCTGGTGAAGCATTTGGACGGGACCAAATTTGATAAATAACTGAATTAAACAGAACAGCAGCACAATTGCACCAAATGAAAACTACACCTTCCTATGCTATTCCTGTTAGCTTGCGACTTGCGAGTTTGCTTGAGAATTTTTGCACCTGAAGATCAATGGTACACCAACCCAACGAGAGCATATCGCCATTAGGCCTAAAGCGTTAGATATCATCATAGTAAAAAACTGCCAGCACGGATAAGTGATAATATATGACAGATGCCTAAAAGATGTATTTTCCTACAAGGCATCATCAAGGAAAACCGAAGCCAACCCATGAAGGGAGTAACATGGAAGAACAAACTTTTCACCAGACTGAAATGTGTAGATTAAATTGTCAAGTACTTAAAACTAGATGCAGTAGTAATAATGAGGTATCACAAGATTACTACCGAAACATGACAAAATTAGGAGGTATCACATCGTTCGGGAAGGTACATAAGCAGCCTTTGGAACAGGGCACGACTTCCACTCCATCAGAAAATGATCCCCTCAAAGTCAAGCCTGCATGGTAAAAATCATTACACGGGTGAGATATATAAAGCGTACGACATCATTTCTTTGTAACAAGAAAAAAACATTTTAACAAGGATTTGGAGAAGCTGCAATCATCAATTACATTCATGGATCATACTTAGAAAGCCATTAGAACATACGAATATTCAGATTACCCATAACGATATTACTCGAACATTGTAATATCCTCAAAACCAACTTAGCAAACAAATCCACATATAACTCCCATCTCTTATTTCTTACTACAAATAAGAGATCACAGTCACAGATTGCTGGTTCCTGAAATCATACCTCAATCTCCTTTAGGAAACAAAATGGATTCCATATTCGCCAAGGCCTTATCATGCTTAGTCTTTGCATTCTCATCCATCCCCCTTGTGTCAGCAAGCATCAATTCTTTATAAACATCAAGCAATTTTGTTTGATTCTCAATCTTTGCCGTCTCAAGCTTCTCCCTTGACATTTGTTGTTGTGCCTCTACTATCTTTTGCCGCTGCTGCTTATGCTCAGTCTGAAACTCAATGAATTTGTCTAACTTCGCACCTAGCTCCATCACAACCTTCGGCACATCTTGTTCCTTGCGTTTGCCATTGCGTTCAGCCTTAGCTGACTTGCAACCAATCGGGCGCTGCTCATCGCCCACATCCACAACATGTGTTGTGAGATCAATCCCCACCGATGGACTCTTATTTGCCTCTTCCTTCAACCTAGCTATGTATGCCAGCCATTTCCCATGTTGCTTAAGTACTTTCCACATATGCAACAAGGTGAAAGGCTTAGAACGGAGGACCTGATATTTCTCTAAGGCCATGTCAATCAATTGGTCATCTGAGTAGCCACTTTTGTACACCCTGGTGACAGAAATCCAACAACCATGAAAATCATTGATTATTGCCTTGACACGATGGAAACGGAGCTTCAGTTGGGTAGCTTCTCTTCTCCGGTCTTTTGGTGTGTTACTATTGTAGTCTGCAGCAATTTCATTCCAATACCTCTCAAACTTCTTGTTATTCCCGTCGATTGGATCATTTGAGTTTTTCAACCAAGCGCTAGCCTACATGTTGGCAACAAACATGTTAACTATGACAATGAGAAAACTAAATGAATAACTAGTCAAGTAAGTCAATTACTAGTCTCTTGTCTTCTTCATGAGACCAAGCCAGACGTGCCGCTGTCCTATCACACTCATCATCATCGTCATCGAGTATAATAGCCCGTTTCATCTTTTTTGGAGCCACTCTTTTTGATGGAGCCACTTTAGCCTTAGATAGTGATGGCGATGAAGACCCTTTGGTGTGCGGTGTTGGTGGTGGTGAGAATGTAGCAAAAGGATGATGAACACCAACAAAATGGCTATTCTCAGAACTAAGCTCATGAGGAGGGTAATTTGATGGATAAGGTTGTGGCTGGAACGGCGGAAATTGTTGGTGTTGAAAATAACTCATGAAATCACCGAGCGGACGAGGATCCATTGACCTGCAAAAAGCTCAAAACTCAAAACTGATGTGCTTGAGGCATACTGCCCCATAATTAAGTGAAAATAACAGATAGAGGATATAGTACATGCTGACATAAGAGTACTCAATAATATAGTACATGCTTGTTCTAATGCATTTAGATCTAGGAAAGACGATTTTACTCAAACATAAGGCAGAGATCTGCAAGGCATCAGGTGCCAGTGCCATAATTATGAAATGCAACTGTTTTAACACAATCATAGCTTATACAGTTTAACTAAGCATAACCATTTGGTTTGTTTGGGCTATCTCACTTCATTAGTAGTTTCCATAAACATAACATTTTCTGTATTGTGTGTAGTGTTATGACCTATCATCAATTCCCAATCATGCCAATGGGAGATATATGTGTAACAACCTGACTCGCATGTCCAAAACTATATCAAGCTAGCAATCCCCAATACATCAGTTGTGTAGCAGAAAATTAATGAAGTTTGTACGTAGTGCTCTGCAGTGGGAAACAATATGAAATGATTTGCAGAAAAAATCTTTCCTACTAAATGGAATAATCAGCTATATAACTGACACAAGGCAAAATGCCAAATGACTGCACTGGTACTACGTCAACCACTGATCAGTGAGAGATAAACTTGTTTCGGGTGATCACCAGCTCAGATCACGATTAGCATAAGAAAAATCACCTAACATAAAGAAAGAAACACACCAGATGCAAGATGAAAACATAAGGTTTCACAAAAGCAGCTAAGAAAGATATAACGGAGCAACGCTATTGCTGTTTCAGAAAATGTCAGATTGAAAAGTTGACTGCTAGATGAAATGAAATACGGGCAATAGAACTAGAAGTCGACAGGTTTCTATCAGTTTCCACAGAGTACACTTCTAGTGGTGATCGATTTCAATATCTGTGCTCAAAGTTTTGTGCAAGTACTATCACAAAACCAATTTCTTCAGAACATAAATGGAACACAGTAGTAAAACAAATACTAGCAACAAAAAAGATCATTTCTAGTGAACTAGAATGTTGGTATGCCCTAAAATCAACCTAAAGAGAGTCTAATAACAAGAATGCCAGGTGCTTACTTACCACTGATTGGGTGAGTTGCTGGCGGAGCTACCGGCTGCCCAGAAAGCACCGGCGGCAGCAGCAGAACTCGGCCACGTCGGCGTGGGACGAGGAGGCGGCGCCACCGGGGATGAACCATCCGCCCCTTTCCCTGCCATGCGCCAGGGCGGCTTGGAGAACGGCGGCGACGGGGTGAAGGTGTTTGGGCGGAGAGGGGAACGGCGGCGACGGAGGTGTGCCCACCAGAGGGGGAGACGCCGGCGGCGGTGTGGCTAGAGGGGAGACGCCGGCGGCGTTTAAGATCTGGCGCGGGCGGGCGGGGATGGGAGGGCGGGAAGGAGGCGCGGGAGGGCGCGGCGCACTGGCGGCGCTGGGGCGGGCGGGGATGGGAGGGCGGGAGGCGCCAGGGATTTGGGCGGGAAGGAGGCGCGGGAGGGCGCGGCGCACTGGCGGCGCTGGGGCGGGCGGGGATGGGAGGGCGGGAGGCGCCGGGATTTGGGCAGGACCGCGGGAAGGAGGTGCGGGAGGGCGCGGCGCACTGGCGGCGGCGGGATTTTGGCGCGGTCGGCATGCTGGGCGCGCGGGAGGTGGCAGGAGGGGCGGGCGAGAGGAGCGGGGGAGAGGGGCACACCGGATCGGGATTATCTCGGGGAAGCAAACAAGAGTCGTATCTGGTTTGAGATACGGTTCTCCTCTCTCTCCTCTTTAATTAGCTCTCCACCTCAGCTTTTTGCTTACTTGGCAGTCTTTAGATACAGTCCATGCTGGAGCATTGGAACTGCTCTAAGATGACATTTTGTTCTCATCTCAGCCCTTGGATTAATTAGGCAAGGTGAGGATTCTGCATTTTTCCAATCCCTTGTTGTTAGGATTGCTAGATTTATATTTTGCAACTAAATCTTGTCTTACCATCTTAGGTTATATCTTGTTCAACTAAGATTAAATTTTTGAAGCTAGTTTTACGATACTTCCTTTAGACTACATCTTTGATCCTTCTAGACAATAATCTTAAAAACCTCACCACACACTGAATGAAATTTTCTACATGTGAATCACAAAAGCACCAACGATATGACCGTTTCGGACTTGGGAAGATTTTCTATTTTCTCATCACTTGAAAATAAACTTGTCTAAAGATACATGGATGTAACCTTGCCTGTTACATGCCACACAGCCTACTAGGCTTGACCTCCAAACGAACTACAAACCGACTCAGACTTCTACAATAGCCTACACGCACACAACTTACTAGGTGCGGCTCAAGTCCATTTACATCTCAGACTTGCCCCGGCACTTGACGTGATTAACATGGAAATCGACTAAAAGAAAATAGAGACAACCAGATCACAATCCTATCTCTTGCCTAAGTAGAAAAAGGACTTGCCTAACAGGACTCCCTACGGCTGACTAAACCATAGGAACTAATCTAATTGGTAGATCCTCATGCAAACAGCATCGATAACAAACATGGATTTGATTTAAACGTGGATTAAGAAATTTCCTTTCCGAATTATTCTAGGAGGAGTACGAAAGGTGCGAATTCTATCCTCTGGCTTCGGTTCCTGATTGGCACTCGGCCCTTGCCCCACCTCGTGCGCCATCCTGGCCTTCTCTGGTATATGCTTCTATGTGTTGGCACACACACCCTATGATGCACCGCACCATACACCAACTCCCAGTTGCGTACATGAGCAATTCTGGGTCCACAAAGCTGGCGTAACACACCATGTTCGCATGCACATAATTTCCTGGGATCTTTCATAGCCTGCCACCCTCTCCTCTCACGGTTACACGAGAAATTTTAACACAACAATCTGACACAACATGACACACCGATGCTGAGGAAGATCAAGGAGCACACAACTTCGGCCCTGGAGTTTGTCGATGGAGTCAGGAGGGTCCATCCCTCTAGGATCAATAGCAGGACGCTGAGTCGTGGTCACTCGTTAATGGTCCTCTAGGAGAACCAATTCCCTAGTAGATTGATTTGATCTTTCTCATTCCACCCAATCTTTTTGAAATTGAATATCTCTCATCATTCAATCTTCTCAACTATAAATGCTGTTTGGATTAGATTTGAATTGCAGGAATTGTTTTAGAATTTTTATATTCCAACAACATTGTTCAGAATCTGTTACACAAGCCAATGTTCCAGAATAGACAGACATAGCCATGCACTAAGCAAACCCTGAAGCAGCACTTTTGCATAGCCACAAAGACATACTATAGATCTTAACACAATCAGATGTAGGCTTGTAGCATCTAAGTGATAGGTATACTATTACACAAGTCAAACAAGGCCTATCTAGCTGTGTGACACAAAAGTTGTGACATTTCAACAGAAACTGTCATTTCCCATCATTTCTAACTTGTAAAAGATTAAAAATAGAACATACTCTGAACATGCCATTTAGTACATGCAAACAGTCCAAGAGAGACATCAGTAGCAATCGCCATATATATGTAGGAAATTTCCAAAACGGTAACCAAGTAATGGGAATTGTATGTAACACAAACAGTCACGTTCCGTACCAAAAACAAGCGATCATCAATTAGCACTAATAGACAGTCTGGTCGTAGTGAAAGCAGATTGGTTATATGAATGAAAAGAAGACCAGCTACAAAGGCATTTGGCATCAATCACTGTCATCATTCGTGCCGTCCGATCGCTATCAAACTTGATCCTGAATTTCTTGATTACTATATACTAAAACATTTGAGATCAAGCTATGTGCCGTCAGAGTCATGGTCAGATAACTTGAATTCTTGGGTTCAGGAATTCTTCTATAACTTGAATAACCAAAAGAAATTTGAATAATTAATGTTAGCAAGGACAGATATGCTCACTTAATTGACGGTTTGTCAGCTTCTTCCTTGAAAGGATCAGGAGCAGTGTACAGAGCACATGGTCTGTTATAGCAGTATTTAATACCAATTTTCCTTAGTGTTTCTTGGAAACCATTATCAAATGACCATGCCACAAAAACCAAGCTATACGAAGACAATGGAGCCCAAATAACTTGGCCAACACTAAACGATCTAGGTATGCCTTTCACAGCTCGTACCTCACCACTGCAATGACAAGATTCCTCATAATTTTTTTTAAAGGAAAATTCCTCATAAAATAACAATACTTTGTAAACTATCTTAGAATTTATATCTTCACCGCAGCCAGAAGCATACCTAGAGATGTTAGCAACAAACAATGCAGGTATTCTTTTCTTACTATAGGTTTCTCCCCAGTCCTTTGCCTAATCCCCTTGTCCCTTCCAACTCTTGCAGTCCTTTTCAGACGGACCTTCCTTCTTATAACCTGAATCATTAACGCTGGCTTTGGTTGAGGAGTTTCCTCAGCGACATAAGCTATGAAAGTCTCTTACTGGTTCCATGAAATCCCTTCAAACCTATATTATAGCAATGCAAAGCACAAGCAAAAGTTACAATAACTAAAATGAAGAAATGCTCGCTCTTTGCAAAAAGAGATACAAAAGAAAAAGGGAAATTTACCACACATCGGTGTACAGTGATCCATGAATAGATTGTGCAATATGTATCTCGTTCTCCAACTGATAAGGGCCCCAAATCTCTAATTTTGTAGGGGAGTCATTCTCAACATTCCATACTAGCAGAAGTTTTTCTCCTGATGGCGATGGAACTACTGCTGACACTCCGCTCATTTCAATCGGGAAGGGAGTCCACTGGAAATTCACTAACTTTGAGGCTCTTTTTGATACGTGAGAATTTAAAAGGAACTTCCTCTTTTTGTTGGCCAAAAGATCTGATTGGCCGAAAGAAACCATTGCCCTAGATGTATTTTCTGTAGACCAGCAAAAGAACAAGAAGAAGCGATGAATATTGAAGTTCAAAAAAATGGATAACAATAAAAGTGCATAGTTGCATACCATTCTTGGAATTGAACATCCAAGCCTTGCCAATACTGGGTATCTTGATGAACTCTTGCAGCAACTTGGACTCGGAAGCGTATTCATCCACCATGGAGGCATCCATCCGTAGAGGCAATCCTTTTTCAGTGCAGGTCGCCAGCCATGCACAAGATGAAGTACGAGGAGAGCGCGTACATGCCGGAAGCGCGCTCCCAGACCAGCACCAGCTGCTCCTGCGGGAAGGCGAACACGGCATTGAAGGAGGTGAAGACACCTCAGAAGATGGAGATGAAGAAGAGGAGGCCCATCCGGTCCTACACCTCTACCGGCGGCGATCGCCACCACATGGCGTGGGCCACAGCTCGTGCACCGGTTGCAGCTCTCCAACGACTGCTGCCGTTGCTCAGATTCCTCACTGATCGAGAGTAGCATCAATTGTTTCGTGGCTTGTTTAACCAGATCTGCTGAGGAGAGTCGTTTTTCATTTGATCGGATTTTTTTCTCTCTAGCCGATTGCTTGATTGATTTTATTGGTTTGCCAGTCACAGATTGGTTTTGATGAGGACATGACCCCATGGATACATCCAATATTGTCAATACTATGCAATCACTACTGTCATTATTTCCACTACTCCACTTATTAACCAAGCTCATACCAAGATGAACAAGAGGAGATGCAAGATCAAGCTTTTGGAAGTAGGACACTTGAAAGGAACTACAAGTGAAGATTATGTGTTCCTCATTGTTTTCAATAACCTTCAGCCAACTGCTATCGGAACCCCAATTTATATAGTACTTCATTCTATATTCGCAATATTCAGATTGTTATTATCATAATTTTTGCTTGTTATTTGATTGCCCGCAGAGATTTTAGTAAATAACCAAAAATAACATTAGGGCTAAGGGTCAAATTAGTAATTTCGCTTATGTTTCTCCCCTAGGGTCCCAGGTACCATATATACCACCAAAATAAAGAGCCTTCAGTACTACAAGAAAAGCACCTAGACCTAACAAAATTAAGTGAATACCCAAAATTGTAGTCATTTTGTTTCTATCTTTTCGGTACATAACCAAAAAATGGAAAAGATTAACCAAGAGTTTCGATCCCAGAAGCGTGTGATAAATGCCACCTTAGTCTAAGATTGGGAGAAAATTAGGTGAAGTACTCCAGATACAAAGTATAGAAAAATATCTAGAACTTCTCCACCTGACCCTACTCCCCAACCTAGAGTAATTAAGTGTGGAAGTAAAATTAACCCTTGTTCATACATGGGATTTTCTAGTACGAAATGGGCCACTTCAAATAGGTTTATTGCTTTGGCCCAAAATACAATTAATCCGTCATGGGCTACATGAGTTCCAAGTAGTTTACTAGATAAATTGATAAGTCTGGTATTTCCGGCCCACCAAGCTAACTCGATGGTTTCTTGGTCACGACCAGCTAAAACAAAAGTTCCATTTAGAGCATCTCCACATGGTAGAACCTCCTTAGGGAATATAAGATTTTATGAGGCTGACAGTGACCTGCCATCCGCACACGAATACCCTTGTATAAAAGAATATTTTTAGTGTAGAAAGTCTCAAATTTAGGATCTTCTGCTGCACGGATTGCCTAGGGAATGAAGTCATAGACATGTAAGTTCAGAGCCAAGCCAACTACGCCATAGCACTCATCCATAAACCGGTGATAGGTACAAAAAGCATAAAGAAATGTAACCAATCTTCATTTGAAAAAGCAACACCAAAGATTGGGACCACGTCGCCTTCATGCCGGATCATTGTTGCCATCACTGAGTATGCGCGCTACACCATCGAGCACCAAACTGTGGCTGCGCTCTCCCCCTTGGGCCACAGCACCGCTACCTGTAGTCACCGCTATCTGGCTGCTGCGATGCCTCTTTGGGTGCACGGTAGCTCCAGCCACTACATCACAATCGTCACCGCATTCTGTTGACTCCTCAGGCTACCGCTATGCTACCTCTCTCGGCGGGGCATCATCGCCCACCGACATGCGTGCATGGTCTTCATCACGCTATTCAGGTGCTTCTCCGCCTACGTTAAGTACTGCTGCCGCGTCATCACTTCTTCATCGCCTACTGTCCGTTCTCTAGTCCAACATGTACATGTCTGCAGTATCACGATTTTCTTTTTTTTTGCATGCTCCCATGCACTTTTTTCTTTGTATCATATTCGAACCACAACCACATCACATCAGTAGTCTCTTCTCTGCCCCTCTGCACATTGCAACCATCGTCACGTGCTCTTGCTGCTAGTGCCGCTACTTCTACAACCCCCTAGATACTGTTGCATGACATGTGTTAGTCTTTGTCTTGGCGCACCCGATCCTGGTAAAATCAAGGTGTGTCTTTGTCCCCAATGCATCTCCGGTTTTGGCAAAACTGGTATGGTGCTTCGCCTACTACGGCTTTGACTGCATCATCTTCGACATTGACTTCTTCCTCGACGACTGCCTCGATCATGTGACCATCTTCTTCATGGTATTTCTTTGTGCCAGTGCTACTATCTCAACTATAGCAACCCCGACTTAGGCTACGTCGACCACGACAACCTTTCGCACGGCTATCTCAACCACAGCTATCTCGATCATGGCTACGATAGTCTCGCTCTTGCCTACCTGACATCGGCATAAAGGGCAATCATCCGCTTGAGCAACTCGTCGGTTTTCACTTCAGTTTGAGCGTCTGCGACGCTCCCGCTTCGACTGCGATGGATGTTAGCATATATCCGGTTGTTACGGACTATATGCGATATGATATGATTTGTTGTGATTCGATCTTATCTCTAGAAGCTTCTTATATTTCAAGTCTTGTACTATATATATTCGCCCTTGAGGCTCAATACAATCGTCCAACGTATTGCTGTCATATTCATCCTCTAAGGACCGGTAGTTCCATGAACTTCAGCTTAGTTATTATGTGCAAACATTACGATTTACTAGCCACTAAGGCGGTGTTTGGGAGGTGACAGGTTAGCGTTGGATTCAAATTAGAGGGGGCTTCGCGAAAAGACTATGGCCCTGTTTGGTAGGGCTGGGGCTTGGGCAGGAGCCGGCTTCTTCAGGAAGCAACTCTCAGCTGGCTTCTGCTTCTCTTTAATAAACTGGCTTCTGTCCAAGAAGAAGCTGTTCTAGAAGCCAGCCGCTTGGGAGGACTTACGACTTATTATAGGGAGAAACGGCTCCAGAAGCCCTCCCAAGCAAGGCCGATAATACGCTCTATTTCGTTTTTATCCCTACAACTGTGTTCAATCGTGCCTACTTGCATTGCTATGTTCGATCGGGTCTTTTTTCTATGCAACTGAGCTACTGCAACTAATCTCTCCGCATGCCAAATAAAAAATGATTCTTGAACCTTGATTAACTACCTGATTGTATTAACAGCACCCTCCAGGCCTCCAGCCATTTGTCTTGCCTTCGATCTCTAATACTGACGGAAAGTTAAGCACTAGTTCACATTTCTATCCGCACAACGAAATACTTTTTACTATGACAGGCATGGCAATTCACTCCTCGCAAGAAAAAGGCATGGTAATTCACAAGTAAAAATGAATAAGTACTATGTTCGTTCAAAAATAAATAAGATTTAGAAAATGTGCAGTTAAATTTTTTTAATTTTTATTAGTAATATATAGAAAATTATTTAGACTGATTAGGTTAAAATTACACCATTGAATTTATCATGAAAAATATTTTTATAGTATAATAATTATATAATTTTGTACTAACATATTTATGTGTAAAGTAACAGTTAAATTTGTATGTTAGAGATTATATCCATGTATATGACATGTAGTTACCAACAGAGAGAGTACTGAAAAATAATCCCTTCTCCACTTTCTTCATGCATGATAATTCAAGTTTACAGATGATTCAAGGCACTGGCTCATTAGAGATAATCTGAAAGTAGCTCACGAAATAATACAATTTTTGTACAGTTTACACAAAGACTCGTGACCACAAAATTTTAGAATTTGAAATATTCCCTTGTCCTGTTTCATAATATCTGTCCGATAAATATATCTACAAGACCCAAAAATAATATAATTTTTGACGGAATCGGATCGTGCTCGCCGCTATTAGATAGATATACTAGTACCGGAAAATAGATATCCTAGTACTGGAAGAAAGTATGATCTAATTAATCAAATGTCACTTAAGTCTTGTGTCCTCGACACATGCGTCCGGGACTGATAATATGAAACGCAGACAGTAACAAATAACTTGACATGAGATAAACACCAGTACGTACGCAAGGTTTGAACAAAACTGTATTGCGCGGAGCTTGAACTAAACCATATATAAGAGCATATCCTGTCATCAAGCAAGTTAGCTTCGGATGTAGCTAGGCTGCTAATACCAACAGTAGATCGAACAAAAATTAAGAAAGATCATACCCGATATTCTGGGTGACCTTAACCATCATATCTGTACCAAGAACAGAAAAAGAGAAGACCTTAACAACCAAACGGACGCACTGCGTAATTGTGGAGGCGTTGCGATACTGGAGGGAGGAATCTTCGATGGTTAGCTGAGCGAAGACAGAAATCGCAACTTGAGTCGTTAGCAGTTGTGAGCTTCTTGGGATACCCGAGGGAGACGACGCCCACCGCGCACCACAGGCCGGCGGTCCGGCGCACAGAAAATACGAGAGGCGGCGGCGCAGATAAAATTAGCTGTGATTCCCGTGGAATTAGTTATCTGCAGGTCGTATCAAAACAACCCGTTGTAGAGAGGCACCATATAAATCGTCATCCTCGTGCGCGCATACCTCTCACACCGAAACGAAGAGGCTCTTTCACACACAGAAGATGACACCGAAGTGCGTCCTCGCATTGCTCCTCACCTTCGCTCTGCTCTCCGCCATGCTGCAGCATTCGGCAGCCATCAGGGACAAGGCGTTCAAGCCCACCGAAGACCAAGATGCATCAGAGACTGCCTCCACTAAAAGTGATGTAGCACCAGCATGGTCCTTCCCAGGATTACCGCCATTCCCTCCATTGCCTAGCTTGCCGCCGCTACCACCGTTCCCTGCACTGCCGCCGCTACCACCATTCCCGAGCCTGCCACCATTGCCACCTCTATTCCCCCCCACTCCCACCGCTATTCCCCCCGTGGTCCCCAAGTGCACCAGCACCAGAAGCCGATACTCCGTCACCGCCATCCCCATCGACGCCGCAGCCGACAGAATGCCTATCATCGCTAATGGAGTTGATGCCATGCAAGGACTTCATCACTAACGACAGCGCACCGGAGCCTCCAAATCCAAGCATGTGCTGTGACGGCCTCAAGTCGCTCATCGACAAGGCTCCCGTCTGCCTTTGCCACGCATTAAACGACGACATCGACAAGATCATGCAAGCGCCCGTCGATCAAGGCGCCTGTTTATGATTCTTCCTAAAACCTGTGGACTCGCCGATGATATCGTTCTTCCAAATTGCGACGGTAAGTTATAACTGCCGGTGCTGTATTTCTTGCGCATTACTGTGGATGTGTTTGCGAAAGGACTTAAATCTTTTTGATGAAATTGACAACAATACCAGTGCCGCCGCTGATGCCTCCACCTCCTCAAGCTGCTCCATCCTCGGGTAACTATTCTTTTGGGAAAAGTCAAGAGTTATGATTGATTTATCATACCTCAATTAAGTTGTCTTCTGTATTCTGATTTAATTTATATTGTTTTCGTTCTGCAGAGCCATGATCGTAACAGGTTTGAAGAAACAGGATGGAAGCTAAGGCGTCGTAAAGATCCATAGTACTCTTAAAGAAATAACCCTAGATATTAGTGGATTAGGGATAAGCTATATATAGCTTAATCAGTGTCGGTTTCTGTACTGGTACATATCTATAAGTGCCAGAGCAGTTGTGCCGAATTCATTTTAAGGAAAAGTTTAGTTGCTCATCTATTTATCGATTTTTTTCTCTCTGGACTCTGCCAACAATGAAATGATCATTTTTATGCGGCATTAGCCTACGAAATTTTTTACTAATGCCACAAAAATGTTCTATTATTCATTTGCTTAATAATGCTGCAAAGTATCGAGCGCGCATCATCTTTCTCGATTTGTTTTCCCATCTTTTACGCTGCCAACGCATCTCCAACAATCGGTTTGGATGCTCACGGAGTGGTCATCGTGTGCACCCAATGATTTTCCATGCTCAGAGTATGGCTAAATGGCTCACAGGGGCATTTGCACCCATTATATTTAACGATTTTTAAAATCACATATAAGTTTTAAAAATAATCTAAAAGATTTATACCACTATATGATGAAATAAAGTATACACAGTTAAATTTTTTTAAAAATAATATGACCATTTGTGACTTTGTAAAAAAAAAGAAAACATCTTGGATAGCCATGAACAGTGCAAATGGGGCATATGCATAGATTTGCCTTTTTTTGCATAGGTCGTAAATTGGCATATTATTTTTAAAAAATTTAACTGTGTAAACTTTATTCCATTATTATATACCAGTATAAATTTTTAAAACTTATATGTAAAATTAAAATTCGTCAAAACTAATGGGTGCACATGCCACTGTACACCCAGTGATTTTCTATGGTCATGCGTATTTTCAAGGCCCGGCCCACCAAAGTTTAGAGGCCCACCACCTAGCTGGCTACCTCTCGCTCTCCGTCCCCGTCTCGCTATCCAATCCCATCTCCTTCCTTCCCTCCCGCGGCGCTCGCGACCACCTCGCCGTCGCCTCCCTCTCAACCGCCGCCGGCGTCGGAGATGCAAGCGACGGCAGCAGCCTTCCTCGCCCGCCCGCTCCCGCGTCCCCATCGGTGAGCGCGAGCCTTGAATCTCGTCTCTTTCTTTTCTGGGTTACTGAGTAGCCCTGTGCCTGTGGCTCTGGTGGTGGCGGGTTCAGCATTGGCAGGGGCGCGGATGGGGCGGCGGCTGTGTGCGGAGGCGTCTTGTCGCTAACGCCGCGGCTGCGGGGGCCACGGTGCTCGATGAGCCTCTCTATGGTCGCCGGCGCGGGCGACGCCGGAGACAGCGGATTCAGCTACCGTAAGAGATTTCTTCAAACCCTAGCTCCCCTCTCAAGTATCAATGCCTTGTCTGATTTGTTTTCGGAGGGTAAAGGTTTGATGGTACTCTAGGTGGCCTCTGTGTTTGCTGATGGTTGATGCATAAATTGCGGTAGTGCACAATGGAATTAGTTTGGTTTGACTAACTGATAGTGTTAACTGGAAGGCTTGATTGGGTAATCAGTGCATAACTTGCGTTGCAATCACAAGGAAGGGTGGAGTCGCTAGGCAGCGTGAACTAGAGGAAGAATCGGGAGGAGCTGGTTATATTTGATCGCTTAGAAGCTTTTTACTGACATAATTGACATAGTTTTAGGAAGGATATGCATTGAATTATGAGGAAAATTAGCGGCACTCATAAGTAATAGCAATGATGGACGCACAATGCGGTTTGGTACCGTGTCTTTGTTATTGGATTTTCCACAGGGTTTAGTTAGCTAAAGTAAGTGAAGAGGTTGTTATTTTGGTTACGGAAAACTTATATGATTGATTTCCATTTCATAGTTGACTTGCTATCTTATATACAACTATACATACTGTCACAGTGTCACCTGCAGACTAGGGGTTTACTATGAAGTCCTAATGACCTATTATTAATGATGCGGTCAGTTCTTCATAGAGTCACTGTCAGTAACAACTTTAAACTTGGTCTGCAGTTGTGCACACAAGTAGTTTCTTGTTGATGAACCTGGAAACGAAAAGCAAATATGTAGGCCATCTTTCTTTAATCTAGCTGTGATAGCTTGTATAGTTTTTTATTTAATTGCTTGGACAATTCTTTTTGTTGCAACTCTTGGTTGTTATTTTCGTTACTAAGAATGTACAGGCTTGTAGACTTCAACCTTTTGATTGTTCTCAGATAAAATGTAACGTTGTCTGAGGTTATCTTCAGCCAAGTTTATGTGTACCTACAGAGTATGCTCCTGTGTTCCGAAGATACCGTGAGCGGGATCCCTACAAGCTTCTTGGTGTTGATCGTGATGCATCTGAAGAAGAGATCAGGAGTGCAAGGAACTTTCTTATTGAACAGTATGCTGGGCACGAAGCAAGTGAAGAAGCTATTGAAGGTGCTTATGAAAAGATAATAATGAAGAGTTACCAGCAGCGGAAGAAAACAAAAATTAATCTGAAAACCAAGCTAAAAAAGCGAGTGGAGGAATCCCCTACATGGGTTAAGACGCTGCTTGGATACTTTGAGGTACCATCAATGGATATTATTTCCAGAAGACTATTCTTTTTTGCCTTCATTGCTGGATGGAGCATAGCAACCTCTGCTGAAAATGGACCTGCATTCCAGGTATATTCTTTGATTCCTGACCTTTCAAGGTCTACCATTTCTTACTTAATCAGATGTTTCAAATTCCATGTCTGTTCAAAGAAGTTAACTTAGAGAATGTGTGAAATGTGACTTGTGGATATCACAGAAGTACCCATTAAGTGTCATTAACTTCTAACCGAATACCAATATGATAAAATCACAGTTGCTGCCGGCTGCCCTGCGCACCTGTTTTTACTCATGTTTTTATTTGACATCTGAGAACTCAATAACCTTTTTCTGTCTCATCCATTTGATAATTGAATTTCTCCTAAGGAATTGACATCTATGATCTAGTGTCCCATGACAATGCAAGACCTGATAAATACTAGATTTAGAATATTTACATAGTAGTATTTTGACAAGTAGTTGTCGTCTGCAGCTTGCAATATCACTCTTCTCGTGCATATACTTCCTTAATGACAAGATGAAGAATCTCCTCAGGGCGTCCACCACTGGGTTAGCGAATGTTTCTTCACCAATTACCTTGACTTTATCCTCCGCATGCTCACTCTTTTGTTCTCCAGGTTTGGAATTCTTGTTGGTGGCTGGATTATTGGTTCTCTATTGGTCCCGCTTATCCCAACATTTATCATCCCACCTACATGGTCTCTTGAGCTTCTTACCTCGTTGATTGCATATGTTTTCTTGTTCCTGGGCTGCACTTACCTCAAATGAAACCCTTTCAATCTTGTAACCGTAAATTGTAGAATTGTTCAGAAAATTTTTGCAACTACTGATATCTCTGCTCTGGGTCTCGGGAAAATTTTGCATTTACTTACAGTGCTTTTGAATCCTTCGCTCTGCTTATATACTCTGGTGTAGAGACAACAGGCAAAGGCCATGTGTATTGTATACACCAGTTGTCCATCTACTCATTTGTTTAGTTCAGTGTTCATATGGTGTGCTGACAGTGCTGTTTTGTTTTCGCCCCTCTACTGCAAGTGAACCCATGTATGGATTACCGTCGCTGGCGCTTAGACACGGGGTGCAGTCACATTGTTAATTCATAATACCGAATGTATGTATTTACATGCAGATGCTGTAGCCAAATCTTCGCATCCAACTTAATATTGTTGGAACTTGCAAGAGGCATCAACAATAACAAATGTTTTCTTCGAAAGACAAAAAAAACACAAATGTTGCGGCAAGAGTACCCCCAAAATGGTCTGCACAATCGCCCACAGATGATAGGTTTGCTCCAATATGGTCTTGAAACTGTTGGGTACGTTATACGGAAAATTTGCAAACATTATTTCAACAATGTCGCGACATAAACTCCAAACTGTTGAGGAGTAAGTATTCTACATCCCCTAAGATGTTCATCTTGTACCTGAAATATTAGAATGGCATAGACATAGATGTGAACCAATGCGTGGCTGTTGGAGAGTAGAGGCAGTAGGACCCTGCAAAATCCGGTTTGGTTTAGTGCCCACACACAATTAGGAATCCAAAGATCCTACATATGAACTCTTCGCCGTGCCCTATTGATCTTAAGTCACCTGATAACCAACCTAGTCTCACAAGATCTGTCTTTGCATAGCTTCTGCCTTTGGTAGGAGATCGAGAGGTAGATCTTGCCATGCGGAGAGGGATGGCAGAGACGTCGAACCCATCGCCGGTGGCGTACTCGGTGCTGGTGCTCGTGCAGCTAGAAT
This sequence comes from Stipa capillata, assembly GCA_019208055.1. Lineage (NCBI taxonomy): Eukaryota > Viridiplantae > Streptophyta > Magnoliopsida > Poales > Poaceae > Stipa > Stipa capillata. The sequence continues at coordinate 376,028 of JAGXJF010001519.1, read as the reverse complement.
CATCAGATTGCTCGTCGCAGATGATCTTCAGTTTGCCTGACCGAAAGCTGCACGACGTTGCCTCGCCGGAGACGGGCAAGAAGACCTACTTCGCGACGCCTCAGGGCTAGGTCCTGATCGTGAGCTCGTCATCGTCGTCAGGGACCTACCTTCTGAACCCTCAGGACGGGTCAAGAATTGAGCTGTCGGCTCTCGGGGACGACGACGAGGAGCTCCCGGAGCAGTGCAGGTGCGTCTTGTCTGACAACGTCCCCGCCGCCCCGGGATGCGGCGGTCTCGTCTTCGACCTGCAGAGCCCGGTGATGTGGTTCTGCCGCGTCGGGAGGTTCTTCGTGGATTCTGACGGCAAGCTCGGCATGCTGGACGACGACGACGGACCGCGGCTGGGCGCTATCACCGTCGCCGGAATCAACGACCACCCAGAAGGCATCACCGCGACGTACCTCGTCGAGTCCTGCCGCGAGCTGTTTCTGGTGACCATCGCCTTCCACGACCCCCGCGTCTACCGCCCAGGGGAGCTCCGCGTCTACAGGATGAACTTCTCGGGGCCGGCTGTGGCGGCCTGGCGCAGGACGAGCGACATCGGCGACCGGGCATTCCTCCTCGGTGACGCCAACTTCGCGGCCTCGAGCTCCGCGAGTGGGTGCGGGGTGAAGGCTAACTGCGTGTACTGGGTGAACTGCCTCAGCCAAGAAGAGGACAGCAACGTGTATGTTCTTGGCCTGGAAGGCGGCGGCTCGGAGAATGTCGAGCAATCTAATAACGTGCTGGGTGTTCAGAGACCGTTCTGGATCGTGCCAACCGTTGCTTAGTGAGATTCTCCATGACTCGAGCGGTAAATTTCACAAAACTACACTTTTAACGTATTATGTAACATTTAGTCATAACTTTTAGAAAAAAAATTCACAACTATAACGTTACATTCAAACGCATCAATTTGCTTTTCTTATGATAAAAACTGACCCTTGAGACCCACTTGTCAACGCTTAGATAGATGCTGACTTAAAATTCCTAACATCTGATGCTTATGTGAACATGGGGCCACGTATTAGCCTCCTCTTTTTCAACTTCCTCTCTCATTCTTCGTCCTCACATCTCCTTGACTCTCTCTCTCTCTCTGCCATTCCTCTTCCTACCCCTGGGCCACTCCCCGTGCTGTGCACCGCCATCGAACGCCTTGCAGATGACGGCCGCCGCCGCCGCCGCTCTCACCCTCCAATGATCAATGTGCCCATACTTCACCCCGCAGCACTCTCTCGCTGTTGCTCGCAACTGCATCCACGCTTGCCATCTCCGGAGGCTCGTAGCTGCATCCATTATGATCAAGAACGATACTGTGCGTTGTGTCTTTGTTCTCCCGGCGACAGCGGTGAACTCGTTGTCATTTTCCTCGATGGCCGTCGTGCCATTCGTTGCCTTCTCGTGTGTTTCTGGTGGCACCAGGTTACTTCGCGGGCTCAACGCGGGCAAAGGTGCCGCACTCTTGTGCTAGTCGCCGGCTACGCAGGGGTAGCTTAGGGGGGTGTACAAGGGCCTGGCCCCGCTCATGGACCCCATGAACATGGCAATGTAGTCCGAGCTCCCGGGAGAGCTCCAGCCCTACCTCCAGGCCAACCGCCCCTCGTGACCGACCTCTACACGCAGCGAGCAATGGCAGCCGCCTTGCCGTTGCCAACAGCCAGTTGGCCTAGCTACCGGCTCTAGATCTGGAGCTAGCCTAGTCGCCTTCTCCTTTGGAACGCTGAAGCCAAAGGCGAAGCTGTCGATGTTGGCATCAGAGGCAACGACAAAGCACGGTTGCACAGTCCAGAGGAAGTAGGCGTGGTCACCATGAGGAGAAAATGCCAGCGGCCGGTGTTGCACTAGTAGCTAGCTCGTTCTGGTTGTGTGTGGAAACTCATCGACGGGGTCCTCCTTGGACAGTGCAAAAGATTCGTGCGTCGTGGCTGTCGACTCGGGGAGCTGTCGGGGCTTGCTATGGTGGAGGTGGCGACGGCGGTGGAGGAGAAGAAGAGGAGAGGATGGAGAAAAAGAGATGGAAGATGATACGTGAGGCCCACATCCACCTAAGTGTGAGGATATTCAAGTTAGCGTCCACATAAGCTCTGACAAGTGAGCTTTAGAGGTAAATTTTCCCATTAAGAGCTGCAATGTAACCGGTTCGGGTGCAGCTTATAAATTATATCAGATTTCTCAATTTTTTATTAAAAATTATGGTTACTATTACATGACACGTTGGAATTGTGGTTTTATATTCACTCGTTCTTAATTATTATTTTCTTAGACTTGTTAGAGCACGTGCAACATTTACCAACTTGTGCCACGGGGTAGAGTAGCTTGTGTTGTGGTGTGATTGTTGATCTTAGTATCTTTTTGAAACCAGAAGCAACAATCAATTAATTAAGTCGAAAGATAGTGTTTAGTTAACTATAGAAAAATAAGTAGAATATCAGGATTATAAACGCTCATGGCCTAGTCAAGCTAGATCTAGGGCACCACCAGCTGACACGGCCACAACATCACAAACTCGACACACACTATTAAGAAAATCCATCCAACGAAGCTGCCCGCAAACATCATCGTCATCACCCGTCATCCCGCGACACGACAGCTCCGAATTCAACACGGACAACTACTAATGCAACAATCACCGCAACAGCTGGAGCATGCTGCCCACCGAAGCCCACCTAGCGTGTGTCATCATTGCCGCCCTTGTCATGCTCCATGACACAGCAGTTCCGACTTCACCGTGTCAAAACCGGTGCACAGGAACACCCAATTGGGACGTCGGAAATCCAACACTAATCCAAGTCGCACACCGCCCGCCAACGCTGCTCATCCCTAGTCGTCATCGCCACATGAGTCGCACCACTAAGGTACATGGGGCAGCCGCCCCGGCATCGATGCGTGTCCAACCATTGCACATCACGCTGCAGCTGCTCTGACTTCCCACGAAACCATCATGAGGCATCGTCAGTGCCTGCCAGCTCCTGAACTCCCGATGCGTCAACAATGCTTGTCCTCACACCGAACTCACCGAGCGGCGCCTCCAACCATTCCTCTGATGTAGCCTCCAACCTCACTAGCACGACCGCCACCCAAGTCGCGCCTCAACACCACGACCTCCCGAACTGGAACCCACTGCCGGCCACCAAGATGACACGACACTGCAACGCCATATTAGAATTCCCACACTACCATGTTTGTGTGGGTCCAAGCTACTACTCCAAAGAACGAGCATCCGCACAGGAAAAAAATCCATGAGACACCCCCAACGCACCCAACGCGGCGCCGCTAGGCCACGGCCCCCCGTGCCTCCACCATACCTTGCCTTGCTGGTGTCGATAGCCCGCCGCGCCTGGCCCAGCGAGCCGCTAGATCTGCGCCCCCAGCTACCCCTGCCTGCCAACGGTCGCGCCATGAAAGCTCTCGTAGCCGAAGCTAACTTGAGTAAAGCTAAGGGTACGAAAGAATTGGTTGAAGCGAAGCTAGCTCTCAGACGAGCTAGGATACGAATCGAGGCTGTCAATTGGATTCCCCCATTCAATTGAAGACAATCCAATGGTTTATAGTTGATACAAAGAAAAAGGGAAGAGGGGTAGAAAAAGTTATTAGATAGCGAAGCGAAGTAAGTCCCCCCCAACGTCGCCTTCCCCCATTGGTAATGCATATAATATATGAAGATAGACACCTACAACTATGTCATGTAGCAAAAGATAAATATCCATATCACCAAAAAATTAAGAGTTTACAAGACTTTACAAGAATCTCAAATAAGAACAAGTCTTGTAACTCAAACCTCCTAGCTATCCACACTCCCAAAAGCAAGCCTAATTAGCATTCCCCTCTTGATATCAAGACGGTAAAAAGAAGGACGCTAAGAAGCAAGACTCTAAGCTATCGGATCATGCTCGGTCAATGAGGAAGGTGCTGAACCAACCACAGTCAATATAGCAGTGGTCGAGGCAGATGGAGGTGATGTAGACAAAGTTGTAGCATGTGGAGCAACTGAGGGTGAAGGTGGAGCACGAGGTATAGCCGGTGAGGTAGATGTGTCGAGAAGTGTTGAGTGCTCTCGATGACATTATCCTAAAGGAATTAGAGAAGAAATGGGTGTGTCGGCATCTAGAGCAAACTCTAACCTCTCCTTGGACAATTGCTGATCATTGAATATCCTCAACCGCATTTTTCGCTGCTTTTGAAGAATCTTCTTTTGCCGGCACTGGATAGTCTTAACCTTGGTCTTGAACTCAGCTAGAGCTTTGTTCGGCCAGTGGAGGTGGTCAATAACGGTGCCGAGGGTGTCCTTGATCACATTAAGAGGATTACCCACCTAGGATCCTTGGCAATCATATCATCGAGATTGGCATTGTTGCAAGCTTGATGATGCTTCCATGCCTAGACACTCTAGGTGTCACTCTCACCACCCCCTTTTTTTTCCTCTTGGGCTTCAGCCCTTCTTCAAAGTGCTAATGTCCTGGCAACCTTCTTGCCTTTCCCCTGAGGTGCAGGCTCATCCTTCTTCCTCTTAGGCTTAAGCCAAGTGCTTCACCTCACAATTAAAGATCTTGTCCACTGTTTGGTTGATGAGCATGTGAACATATGAAGCAAACTGTAGAGAGCACGTGTGATTGGCACAAGTGATCCTCATGAACTGTAAAATATAATCAGAGATGAGGAAATCTTTGCCCTTTACCATGTGTGTGAGAAGATCCCGCTCAAAGTTCCTGATGTAGCTGGCATCGCCCATGTTTGGAGCTATGGTGTGATGGAACATCTTATTGAAATTATTTGCAAAGGAGGTGAGATTGGTGGTCTTCCCAAGCTCAAAGATTGTCCTGGACTCATAGAGTGGCCCGAGCTGAGTTGCCTTGAGGAGCTTCCTGGAATCATGAATGCATGGCTTGGGTGATTCAATCCCTTTGAGGCCAAGTGACTTGGCAAACTCATTGAAGTTACAAATGTAGTGATGGCTATGCATCATCCAATGGATCTTCCTTGACTTTTGTTCAACAAAGAGGGTGGCATAACATTGCATTATGAGCTCTTCATTCCAATCTTGTCTCAAACTTATTAGCTCGATCAATCCATGCTCATCACAAGCCTCGACAACTTGCCTAAAGCATGCATCGTGTTGAAGATACTAGAAGTTGACGTAGCACTGATGGATGACGGTGTCCTTCTTGGAGTGGATGATGGACTTGTAGTAGTTCTGCTAAACAAGGGAACAATTGGGAGTCCGTCGTGTCTTGCGCATAGTCATAGGAAGATGTTTTCCACTTAACTTTCCTATGATCTTTATTAGAGAAGGTTTTGTAATCTACGGCCACTCTTGGAACCTTGCTCTGTTTCAGAAGATGGCAGATAGGGGGCAAGCGTGATAGAGGTGGCAGCCTCTGATTCCTCGGGTTCCACATGCATCCGTGACTTGTGCACAGTTAGGACTTGTTGAGTTGGAGGCTGATGAGGAAGTTTGCCCTTGCCCTTGCCCTTTTTGGCAGGTGCTGTCTTCTTGGCAAGAGGAGATCCTCCTTGCCTAGGTGCTGCTCTCTTCAAATTTCTGTGAGGTGGAGAGAGTGAAGGTTGCACTTCTTCTGCTACTGTTGCACTGTCTATCCTGGTAGCCTCTACTTTGGCACCTCTTCTGCTTTTCTAGCTACAGCTTCCTTCTTCCTTGCTCGGGCTTCCCGAGCCAACCGAGCTTTCCTTGACTTGGGGGACTCCGGCTCCCTTTCCTCATCATCTTCATCGTTGTCTTCATCAGTGTTAGTTGGGAGTTGATGTTGGAAGATGCCTTTTGTCCTTGTTGCCCTGTGGATGGACGCTTAGTTCTCTCAAGAGCCTCGATGGACTCTGGAGGCAACTCCACTTCTCCAACATGAGTACTTGCAATAGTTTGTGGAGATGGCCTTGGCCTCTCCTTTCTCACATATCCCTGTCTCTCCGGAGAAGAGTCATTCAATTGAGGTGAGAGAGGCATAATCTCCTTGGAGTCATCGTTGCTTTGAAGACACTCGAAACTCATGTTGACTTGTGAAGAAGAGTCGATAAGAGCATAGGACGAGTACACATGGAAGCTCAGAAGTTGAGAACAAAATTTAAAAATATTTTGTGGGAGAAGACATAAGAAACTCCCTAATTTAACTTTTGCCGACGGGCATTCGTCGATGTAGACAAGGAAGATAAGAAAACAAAACCCCAATTTCAATCGATAACATAGCACCTTTTTTCACATAAAAAGTCAAATGTCGAATTGATGAATTGATGAACTACGTATTTCAAATGATGGAATCACATCCGAAACACCACAACCTTTCGGTTTTGACAACCCAGGTTACAACTAAAGAAAACAAACTTTCAAGTCGTGGAACTACAAGTTTCATGTGACCATTTTGCACTTCCAAGTGAATGAACAACACTTTTCAAATGACAAACATGTAGCTTCCAATCAAACATCACAAGCTTTTAAATCAGTACGACATTTTCCAATTCACCCAAACAAACTTCAATTAATGAATTACAGCTTTTTACTAGCAAACTAGAGCATCAAATCCCCTTGATCTACAACTTCCAATTCAAAAAAATCCAAAAAGCAAAAAACAAAATTACACCAAAAGATCCCAAATCATGCGCTACCTCCGTGTTGGCGGTAGCGGGGGCATGGCATCTCTATTTAGGGGCTCCAAGAATAAGTGGAAATATAGGGAAGGCTATAGTGGAGCCACACATGACAGTTGAGACCTTAACTAACAGGCGTTGTGGAAACCACAACGCGAGTGTCATGGTGGGCCAGCGCTAAACCCGTATGGTAAGGAAGCGTGTATTTAGCGATCTCGCTTGCATTATGGGGCATGGATGAAACCAGGAAGAAGTAGCAACGAAGGAGTATTTGTGAGAAGAAGGAAAGAAAAATACAGAAGAAAGATGTGCATTCAGAAAGGATACAGGAAAAAATAATGAGGAAGTGTTTGCGTCCGGCGTCCGGAGCGACATTTTTCTCGAACGCACCGAACACACGACATGTAGCCCACGTTCTCTTTGTAGGGATGCAAAAACATCGGCACTACTTGCCTCTCTCTCTCTCTCTGTCTCTCTCTCTCTCTTCTCTGCATTATCTCTATCTTTCCGGTCTGCAACTATCTCATTGTTTTTTTCTCTTTCGCTTCTCTTTCTCTCCACTACGCCGATGCATGCCTCCTCCTCCTCCAGCAAGGCCATGGTTGATTATGACCACCACACCATGATGTCGAGACGAGTGCTGCACCTCTGGATCTGACCTCCCAGACCGAACTCATTGAGAGGCTCGCCGGCCAGGCTGGTCCCATCACGTCGACTAGGGGTGCACGGCCAATCCTGGTGATTGCGACGCCAAGGCCCCCAACACCCACATCAATGACGTGCTTCGGGTAGGCGATGTGGTGCCATCAGAGAAAGCACGGCAACGGCAAGCTCTAATATGTGGTGTCACACAGGAGAGGTGGGAGGAGGTCGATGCGGGTGGAGCGCTATCATCAAAAGCCCGGTTGGTCCTCACACTCCACTGTGGTGCCCTCAGAAGAAGCACAACAATGATGGATCTTGTGGGTTTTGTTCAAATTTGTGTTTGAATTTGGTTGGTTTGTTCAATATGTTCAAAATTTGTTTGCTAATTTCAGATCTTTAGAGCTATTGGGTACTTGGTTTTGATGAGATGGGGATTCTTCTCAAGATATTTGAAGGCATGGCTATAGAGATATTTGCTTTTGTTTTTTACTGATTGGTTGCCCGATTTAATTGTGAGCGTTGTAGGATATGTGTGTTATCTTGTATTGCACAAGTCAATCATGGATGTTTCAGTGTTTTTGTTAACAGCTATGACACAAATTATTGATGTTGCAGTAAGTGTTTTTTGTGTGTTGCATAGTGAAATAGATGGATGTTGCAGGATCATCAAAACATGCCTGACATTTCTGAAACATGGGCTGCAATTTCTCCCAAACTTGTATGATTCATGTGGAATAAACCTTATGTTTTTCTAAAATTTATGCCAAACCTGTTTGTGATGAGACACTCATGAAATTTATATAAAAATTCATCAAAACATTTGTAAAATTTCTTTGATACATTGCTGAAATTTGTCTGAAACACATATAAAATCCAATAAAACTTTAGTCAAACATTCTTGTGAAATGTTTGTCTAAACTTTGCCTAAAACCTTATAAAAAACCCAGGCAAACATGCCTAAAACTTGTCTGGAATTTTTTTGAAACCTGGTAAAACTTTAGCCAAACATGTCTCTATAATCTAAAACAGGTATAAAATGCAATACAAACTTCAATCAAATGGATGTGAAGTTACCTCTCAAACATTTTCGAAATCCAACATTAGTTTGGCGACATTTTAGAATCTTTCCTTAACATACATGAAGCTCGATATAAATATTTTTTTGAAAGTTTCATGAAATTTGGTAAGGTTAGCTAGAATTGTTTAATACACCCGAGGAGAGACTATGACAGGCTTCACATGAAGACTGTAGGAATCTGAAAAAGGTATATCTTTGCATGCACGTGGAGGCCACAAGCTACATGTGCTTGGTTGGTAAGAAATCTCACCATGTGGCTCCATCCATTCAGTGGCTAGACAGGCTTCGCTAAAATCACTCCGTGAAAGAATGGACGAGCAGGCAATGACCCAGCATACGTGGCCATTTCATAAAAATCATCTCAAGAATATTCCCACTGTAAAACACTAATTCACCATCCTGACACTACTATAGAACATGTCAATACTGACGGGCCAAAAACCCACAGCAGTGACGGGTTTTTGACCCGTCAGCAACTAAAGGTCAGTAATGACTCGTATTATCAGTGACGGGTAAACACCCGTCACTGATGAAGGTCACCACATTTAACCCGTCAGTGATGGTAGAGTCATCACTAACGGGTACTTTTTTTTACCCGTTAGTGATGACGTTTTCACAAGTGACGAAAAGTCATCACTGACGGGTAGTTTAAGTACCCGTCAGTGATGACTGTACCACCATTGACGGGTAAATATTTAATCCGTCAGTGATGCAAGTCATCACTGACGGGTACTTTTTCTACCCGTCAGTGATGACGTTTTCAGAGGCGTTAAAAAAAGCCCTACTCGGGCACTACCGGGTAGGGTTTCACTAAAACAACAATAACTTTTGCATACGGTGTCCGTTTTGGGTCCACGACCACTCAAAATGACTGTATCGACGAGGTGCATCTAAAACATCTACTAGTCTTTAGACTTGTATAATTTTTCACCTCCAAATTCGGCCTCTAAGACTGAATTTTTCCCCTCCGAACGAAACGTCGCCTCTTCCGACCCTCCGTTGAACTTCTTCCCGAGCTCCAAATGCAGTAATCTTTACGGATTCTGAACCGTGGGGGAGTAGAGCTGCTAGAAAAAGTACGAGAAAAAATTTTAAAAATAAAAAAAATTCACTCCAAATTCGGCCCCGAACGAATAATCGCCGCTACCGAACCCTCCGTTCCCTCCATTGAACTTCTTCCCGAGCTCCAAATGCAATAATTTTTGTGGATTCCGAACCGTGAGGGAGTAGAGCTGCTAGAAAAAATATGGGAAAAAAGTTTGAAAATAAAAAATTTAGGCACTAGTAGAAATCCATCGAAAACAAGCCCAAAATGACACAAATCTTGAATCGGGAGGACCTTGCTCACCTCGAATCCAACTGAAACTCGCGTGTATCCTCCACCATGTTCCTACGGGAAGAGTGGATGGAAGAGGAGAGGAGAAGGAAGGTTGAAGAGAGGAGATTGGAGAGGAGAGTGGAAGGGAGAAGAAAAAGTAAAATCTGGATCTGGCCTGCCTCTCCCTGTGCACTGAAGAGAATTATATAGTCCTCTATCTGTGCAATGCGGGAAAATTTTTGGGTTTTCACTACTGCAGATTGACCCTCTGCTGAACCACCTCCACTGACGGGCACACAATGGACCGTCGTTGGAGGGGCTCACCGCTGACGGGCGCCTAGAGGCTTGTCAGTGGAGGCGACTGGCAGGCCGGAAGGAAGGACCTCCACTGACGGGCCACTAAGCCGACCGTCAGTGGAGATACAACCAGGGTGCCATAGATGACGGGTTGTCTCCACTGACGGGCGGAACTTATGAGCCCGTCAGCGGAGATGCGGTCTCCACTGACGGGCGTTGTTTCCGTCCGTCAGTGGTGATACCTCCAAGGCTGACTGGGCAGGTGGGTGAACCACTGATGGGCTCTGTTTGTGTGCCCGTCAGTGGTAACATGGCTATATAATACCAGAGGCGGCGCTCGCTGCTGGCCAGTGCTCGCGCGCCCACTGGCCAGCAATGAGCGCCGCCGCCGCCAACCCCCCCCCACGCACAAACACTCCCCTCTCCCCAACCCTCCTCCTCTCCCACTTTTCTTCCTCCCCAAAATCAACAAACCCACAAACACTCTCCTCTCCCCAAGCCTCCTCCTCTCCCTTCTTTCTTCCTCCCCAAACTCAACAAGATCTCTCTAGATCTAAATCTCTCTTCCTCCCCAAACCCTCCCTTTCTCCACCTATTTCTAGATCTCTCTCTCTCTCTCCAACCCAACAAGATCTCTCATCTCTCCCTCCTCCTCTCACTCTCTCCATAGATCTCTCTTTCCTCCCCGGAGTTCCATTCCCTCGCCGAAAAGATCGGTAACAATGCTCTCTTTGGATGAATGAGATACAAAAGTGTTCTTTTCATCTTGTATATGTATTTGATGTGATTGCCGGCAATCTCGTGTCGTAGGGATCGATCGATAGATCGCAGTTAGATGTACGAGAACCGGGCGACAGAGAGTTGGGCTATGGCTTTAAATGAGTTTCTTGATGTCGCCGAGCGAGATATGAGGAGAAAAGGTGGCACGAAGATTTGTTGTCCGTGTCGCGATTGCAAAAATTTGGTAATGTTCGATACGAGAGGGAGGGTGACGGTACACCTGGCGCTTAAGGATTTCATGTCAGATTATACTCGTTGGATATGTCACGGCGAGGAGGAGGAAGATCAAGTGTTATAGCAAGACGCCGAACACGGAGAGGACGAAGAAGACGAGGGGAGTTTCAAACCTGATGCCGAAGAAGAAACGGGGAACAATTTGGCCGATATGGTGCAGGACGTTCACATGGTGGAGCAGGTGGTGCTAGATCCTGGGGATGAAAGAGAGGCTGCTAAGTTCACGAGACTAGTTGAAGACTCGCAAACCCCGTTGTATACCGGTTCCGATCCAGAGCACACGCGTCTGTCGGTCACGCTGGAACTTCTAATGATCAAGACAGCCCATAATTGTCTGGACGAAGGCTTCGATGAGACATTGGCTTATCTTGTAAAAGTTTTTCCGAAAAACAACTTGTTGCCTACGAGCACTGATGAAGCTAAGAAGGTTGTCTGCCCTCTTGGATTGGACGTGCAGAGGTTCCATGCGTGTCCGAATGACTGCTTTATTTACCGCAAGGAGCACGAGAAGCTGTACAAGTGTCCTACGTGTAACACATCCAGATTCAAGCGGGGTAGAAACCAAGCCGATGATGAGGATCCAATGACGAGTGGCGCTCCAGCAAATGTTGTATGGTATCTTCCAGTCCTTCCCCGTTTGAAGCGTTTATTCGCTAACAAGAAGGAGACAAAGCTGATACGTTGGCATGCCGAGGGGCGAAAAACTGATGATGGCGTGATAAGACACCCTGCCGATGCTTCGCAGTGGTGGGCAATCGACGCCCAGTATGATGATTTCGGAAAAGATCCGAGAATATCAGGTTCGGTATGAGTACGGACGGAATCAATCCATTCGGCAATATGAGCAGTAGACATAGCACTTGGCCTGTGGTTCTATGGATGTACAACCTTCCTCTATGGCTGTGCATGAAGCGAAAGTATATACACCTCTCTATTCTCATTCAAGGGCCGAAGCAACCTGGGAACGATCTGAACGTGTATCAACAGCTGTTGTTCGAAGAACTAGCTACACTATGGGAACCAGGGGCCCAGGTTTGGGACGCTGACCAAGAAGAATATTTCAATCTAAAAGCGCTGTTGTTCACGACGGTCCAAGACTATCCCGCGTACGGATATCAATCCTGCCAGTGTGTTCATGGATACAAAGGATGTGTTAAGTGTTTGGAGTTTACAACAAGTTTACACATAAAGGGCACTAAAAAAATCTTGATCATGGGCCACCAAAGGTGGCTGAAACAGAATGACCCATGGAGGCAAGTGAAGGAATTGTTTGATAATACTGTTGAGATCCGTTCAGCACCCCGGGAGAAGACAGGTGTAGAAATCTATGACATCGTGAACACAATGCCCCCTGTTACGCCGGGTAAGACACAACTGCATGTTCCCATGCAGGACGCCGTCTGGAAAAGGAAATCCGTATTTTGGGATTTGTCTTACTGGAGATTCCTAAGCACACGTCATAGCATAGATGTCATGCATGTGGAAAAAAATGTGTGCGACAGCTTGCTTGGTATCCTGCTCAACATGTTAGACAAGACAAAAGATGGACCGAAGGCACGAGCTGACATGAAATTCTTGGGTATAAGAAAGAAGCTGTGGGCAACCAAGCAAACGACCAAGTTGGGCACGGGTGCAGTTAGAATCAAGACGGACTGTCCCGCTGCTTGTTACACCCTGAGCAAAAAAGAGATCATCAGCTTTTTGGAGTGCCTCTAAGGTGTCAAAGTTTCTTCCGGTTACTCGGCAAACATCGGGAGAATAGTTGACATGAAGACTTGCCGAGTAATTGGTATGAAGTCTCATAATTGTCATGTGATGATCACACAGATACTTCCTGTTGCAATTAGAGGTCTCATGGAGCCAGAGGTCCGCAAAACAATCTTGAATCTTTGTAACTTTTTCAACACGATCTCTCAGAAGTCGATCTCAGTTACGCGTTGCCATAAACTGCAGGAGGAGATCATTGTCGTACTATGCGAATTTGAGATGTACTTCCCTCCAGCATTTTTTGATATTATGGTACATCTCATGATCCATATCGTCCCAGAAATACTGGACCTAGGTCCCGTGTTTCTACACAACATGTACCCCTTGGAAAGATACAATGGGGTTGTGAAGCGCTACGTTCGGAACAGGTCACAACCGGAAGGTAGCATCATCCAAGGCTATGTTGCCGAAGAGTGTGTCGAGTTCTGCACGTATTACTTGGCTGATCAAAAGTCTATCGGTGTTCCTGTTTCGCGCCACACGGGTAGGCTCGATGGTGAAGGCCATGCACGCAGACAAAAGCCTTTACATGTCTATAGTTCAGTATCGAAAAGATCAGATGACTACGACAGAGCACATCTCGTGGTGTTGCAACACCTGACTGTGGTGCATCCCTATCTTTGGATGCACATGGTAAAGGTAAAAAAAGAAAACCCGAAAAAGGGAGAAGCTTGGCTCTCGAAAGAGCACAATGCAAAGTTCGCAAACTGGCTAAAGAACTATTGGTACGAAAGGCCTCCGACAAATGATGAAGAAGAGACGGTCAAAATGTTATCACAAGAACCTGCGAGCAAGGTCCGGACATTTCAAGCATATGATATCAACGGATACACATTCTATACGGAGGCTCAAGACAGAAAAAGTACGTATCAGAACAGTGGGAAGACGATAGAGGCTAAAACCGGTAACCGTAAGGACATATACTACGGTGTTATCGAAGAGATTTGAGAACTGGACTACACCGTCACAAAGATCCCCATGTTTCATGTCAGATGGGCAACAAATGTCCATATCGACGATGACAAATTCACTACCGTGACTTTACCTCCCCCAACATCTATTGACTCAACACAAGTCAAAGCAATCAGTGCCAAAGATGAGCTATGGGTATTAGCTAAACAGATCTCGCAAGTCTTGTACATAAAAGACCCAAAGGAAAAGAAGCGCCATGTCGTCAGAAAAGGGAAAAGGAGTATTGTCGGAGTCGATGGTGTAGTCGACAAAGAGGACTACGACCAATTCGACGACCCGGACTCTGAGCCAGAAGCTGTTGATCAACGCCCTACAAAAAGGAGCAAAGCTACTAAGGATGCTGAGCCCTACATAAGACGCAGTCACGCCGAAGGACTAACATATACCACCAAGAAGATCACTATTCATGAGAAGATTGTCGAAGACGACAAAACCTAGCGAGCTATGTGTGTATGTATAATAATGTCTTGGTTTTGATGATTTCATATTGTGTGTACCGTATGTGTGTACGTGTGTATATGTAATATTGTTGACTCGCGCTAAACGACAAACCCTAACCCTAACAAATAGACGACAAACCCTAACCCGCGCTAACAGACGACATAACCCTAAAACCCAAACCCAAAATACCCAAAAACCCTAACCCAAAAACCCAAAAACCCTAACCATGTGTTCAAAAAATACCCCAAAACCCTAACCCTAACAACAAATCCTAGTCCTAAAACCTAAAACCAAACAAAACCCACACTCCACTGACGGGCCAATATAGAGAGACAAGAGGACCGTCAGTGGTAACCCTAACCCTAACCCTAGCGAATCCCCTTCCACTGACGGGCGAAGTTAGGTGCCCGTTAGTGGAGATACTCTCCACTGCCGACTACATTTCCACTGACGGGCCATATATGGGCGCCCGTCAGTGGTAACCCACATCGCATATAAGCCACGCGCGGGACTTGGCAAAAATTTCGCCAAGTCCCGCGCGTTCATTCGAACTAGCAGCGAAACGGTTCCCCTCCCAGATGCCGCCCCCTCCGGCCCCCCGCCGCCCCCTCCGGCCCCGACGCCCCCGCCGCCCCCTCCGGCCCCCGCCGCCGCCCCCTTCGGCCCCGAGGCCCCCTCCGGCCCCACCGGCCCCTCCGCGCCCTCTGGCCCCGAGGCCCCCACCCCCGCCCCCTCCGGCCCCGCCGCCCCCTCGGGCGTCCCCTCCGGCCCCGCCGCCCCCGCCGCGCCCTCCGGCCCCGACGGCCCCGCCGCCCCCGTCGCGCCCTCGTCGGCCTGCACCGAGAGCCCCCTCCACCACCCGTCTCCCTCCCTCGCTGCCTTACTACCGAAGGTAAAACAAAATGTATTTCTCCGATTGATTGTATATTTGTGCTATTTAGCTGAGGAAAATTTTTGGTATTGATGTATATATATGTGTATGTAGTGATGATGATCAATTGATTGTATATTTGTTCTGTTTATGCTTTGTTGGTATTCTTTTCGTATGGGAGTTGTGCTGTGTTGAATTTCTACACTCGTATCATTCACTAGGAATAGCTTTTCAACGAAACTAGTTTTGTTGCAATGTTGAGAGAGAAACATACGATACTAGACTAAAGAATAGACATTTACTTAACCTCTAATTTATGTATGCTGGATGCAATACTAACTAGCAACTATTGTTGCTTTCCTCTGAATTGATTGGTGATAGCTTATTACTTTTGTATCCTGATAGATTACTACACTCGCCGCCACCATTCCCCTCGCCGCCGCCGCTGTTTCCTGATAGATTAATTGATATGACAAGTTCTACCCATTTCCATGTTTGATGATCATCGCCATTTCTTGTTGTGTTTTGCTGTAACAAAGATAAAACAAATGATCATGCTTAACAAAGGATCATCGCCATTTCTCTGATCTGATTTGCTTGCAGGACAAGTTGTAGAGCTTGGCGGGTCAGCACGTTGAAAAGGATTAGAACAAAGAAAAGGACCATCTTTTCTTTCAGCCCCACAAGATAATCCAAGTAATAGACATATATTATGCTTTCTTAAAGGATCAGAACTCGTTGATGGGTTGTATTGATCATGCTGTATTCAGTTTTGATATGTAAGAAAGAAAAACTCTTCAGCTCTCGCTATTTGTTGATTTTGTTGTAATTTAGTTGAAGGGCAACATTAAAATGTTCAGTTCAACTGCCGGATATGAATATGCTATATGACTATATCTATGGTGTAAGATTTATTAGTTCAAGTCTTTTAGTTACTTCACTGTTATCTGATATGAAAACAACTCATGATTGGTGATAGCTTATTACTTTTGTAGGGTTGTTAATTTAGATTACAGTAATGGTGGTTTAGAAAGATGTATATTGGTCTTCAGATTTCGTTTACATGCCCTCTTGGTTTTCTTAGGAATTAACGAATCCCGGTTCTAAAATGGCCGCCAGTACTACTCCCGCTGGGTCGCCGACCCGAGAACTAGAGCCCGTTTATGACAGCACGGCCCCCCTTGACGAGGCGGCACCGATCGACACCCTGACCCTGGAGGCACCCAAGCAAGCTGCCTCCGAGCCGGCCAAGAAGCCTGCTTCCGAGCCGGCCAGGGAGCCGGCTTCCGAGGCGGCCGTCACAGCTGGCCAAGAGCAACCTGCCTCGGACTCCAACTCCTCCAACGATGACTCTGGCTCTGAGTCAAGTTCTGAAGAGGATGAGGCGCCTGAGGAGGAAGTAGCACCTACGGCCCCGACCAGGTCTCAGAATAGGAGAAAAGGCAACCAGTTGCCGGACAAGACGTATATCATCACTCGAGTCGACGATGTCAAAGATGTTCCAGCGAGTCCACATAAGGCCGCCCGGACCTTTAGCAACGCCTGCGGGTGCATAGTCCGTGAACAAGTTAAGATCACATGCAAAGAGTTCAACCATTTGTCTAAGTCGACCAGAGATGCTCTCTTGAGGAAACTGTGGAAGAAGTACTAGATTCCTGCCGCTGACAACGACAGAGTCGAAGTGCAAGCCCTTCGCATGATGGTTAGGGCTTTGAAGACTTGGCGATACGATGCACAGAAAGTCGTGGACGAGGATTGGGATACTAAAATTAGTAAAAGATGGTCGAAGATATAAAAGGAAAACTGGGAGCAATTCGTTGCTCAAATAAGGAGTCCAGAATTCCAGGAGAGGAGTCACTGGGGAAAGGAGCTACGCTCCAAGAACACATTAGACCACAAGCTCGGCAGCCATGGATACCTAGGGAAGAGACCAAAGTGGGCTAGAGAGGACACCAAACTAGCCGCGGCTGGGAAAGCACCTCCTTTCGCGCATCTCCGGGAGCCACGCGCCAGAGAGTACATGAGAGTGCACACAAGCTCTGACCCTGTGACGGGGTCACCAATTATAGAGTCCGAGGAACTCCATGAGGTGGCCAACCGGCTGGTAACGTCTCAACTCAGTTTCTATTCTTACGTAATTATGTTGCATCAAAATACGCTATCTTCTCATCAAGTAATATAACTTGCAGACAGAACTGAGCCAGCAGCCTGGAAACTCACAGGACTCCGTCACGAGCTTCCCGAGGTGGAACGATGATCTGGCGAAGGCTCGACAGAAACCGGAGCATCGGGGCCGTGTAGTAGGTGTCGGGGATGGCGTTAAATGGGACAAAGTATTTCCCCGAAACCCCGAGGATCGCCGCCGCCCAAGGAGAGATAGTCAGGAGTACATGGAAAATTTGCGGGAGCAAATGCTGGAGATGGCCGAGCAGACGTCGGTATGTATGCAAGTGCTTGCAGCGCAAGGCGGTCCGACCATGCTTCCCGTGAGCCAGCCGTCTGGATGGAGTAGCTGTGCATCCGCCTCGGACGGCGGCCCCGACTTGCATAATCCCGTCGACAGCATCACCGTAAGTGTTGGAGACGGGTTTTCGCGCTACCCCAGATCGACGCTGTTCAAGCTCATCGCAACACTGTTAAGGTGCTCGTCGACATTCTCCGTCGTCATGGCTGTCCCCCAACGTGCCCCAGCGCCGCGTCAAGGTTATCCCCGACGCGCCCTCGCGCCGCGTCGGCGTTGTCTCCAACAAGCTCTCTCGAAGATTCTCTCGAAGCCTCTCCCGAAGATTCCTCTAAAGATTCCCCTGAAGATGCCCGAGCATATTCCCTCAAGATTCTTTAAGGAGATGGAAATGACCATGGTGCCCCTGTAATAGTCTTTCCCTTTAGGGGCAAAATTGTAATCTCAGCTTCCTCCTCCCCCAACCCTATAAATACCCCCCTAGGGGTAGTATTTTGGGGATCCCTTTTCCATTTCTCTCGCTTGTAAGCTCTCAAGTTCAAACCCTAATACAAACACCGACTCACTTCGACGACGTCTCGCGCGTCGTGCTCTCGCTCGTTTGCCCCTCGCACGCCCGGAGGTCACTGTAGCCGACCGGGGGTGCCACAAATTCACTGTCTAGACTTGTATCTACGACAGTTGGCGCCGACCGTGGGGAGCTCGAGCGAAAAGCCATGGCGCCGAAGAAAAAGAGCACAGCCAAGACGATCGCACCCCGTACACCAAACCCGAAGCGTCAGGCAAGAACGAACAACACGGCCGTCACCGCGGAGCTGGGCGACGCCCGCGTCAGCAACTTGTCGACTGCTAGCCTTCGAGCCGAGCGCGCGCCAGTCGAGGTCCGCGCGGCGGGACCCCCCACAGCCGCGGTCAACGCGGCAAACTCAGAAGCACGCGTCGAGATGGAGGCTGAAACCTTGAGGCGCGAGGCTAACGAGCTCAGGGAGGAGCTCGTTAGGGCAAAGGCTGAGGCCCTCCAGGCCCTCCAAGCTTCAAGCAATGCTCGCGTCGAGGCAGGCCTGCTTCGCGCCGAGCGTGATGCTGCACGAACCGCGGCAGCTCCCCCGCCGGTCCCAGAAGCAGCCGAGGCCGCGGCAGTACGGCGCCGCCTGGACGAGACCCTAGCCGAAGCGCAAGAGCAAACCCGACGTAACACCCTTGCCACCGAGGAGGTCATGCAGGAAGTAGCGGAAGCCCAAGCGCGCGCCAGGCTGCCATCCCCAGTGGGGGCGTAGGAGGCCGCCGCCCTCCGTCAAGCCCTGGCCGACAGCCGCGCGAGAGCGATTCCTTCCCCACCCGCGTGCGCCGAAGAAGCCGCAGCCCTGCGGCATCAGTTGGAGGCTAGCCGAGAGATGGCCGCGGCATCCCTCTATGGCGCGGGGGAAGGCCCCAGCTACCAGCCCTTCTATCACCCCGTCGCGCGGCCAGGTGGGCAGGCCCCGGCCTCGCCGCGTCGGCCGGCGGATCACTACCCCGCGTGGGTCTCAGCACCTCCGCCGCGCCCGGAGCTCCGCCACCCGAGAGGGGTAGCCGGACGGCTCGCCGACGCCGCCCCGCACCAACTCGAGATCAGAACCTGCCAGCCATCGTCAAACGCCCGGGCCTCACCGACGTGTACAACCCGCTGAGCCCAGGGCTAGCGGCGACGCCATGGCCGAGCAAGTACCGGGCACCCAGTATCGCCAACTTTGACGGGAACTCTGATGCCGTCGAGTTCCTTAGGGTGTACGAGACCGCTGTTTCCTCAGCAGGAGGCAATGAAGCGATCATGGCCAAGGGGCTACTGCTAGTGCTCTCAGGTCTGGCCAGGAAGTGGTACCTCGGGCTGGCTCCTCGCTCGATGTACTCATGGGAACAGCTCCGCGATAAGCTCACCAGCCACTTCATTGCCCACCGGAATAAGGAAGTCACCTCCTCGGACTTGTTCTCCCTCAAGCAGGCCCCTGACGAGTCGATACGGGACTTCACGCAACGCTTTGCTCAGGTGCAGTGCCAGATCCCGGACATCACCGACAAGAGCGTGTGCGAGGCAGCCCGCCACGCGATCTATAACCCCGACCTGGCAGGAAAACTCGACAGGAAAGAGCCCAGGTCAGTCGTAGAGCTATATGAGATTATGCGCACCTACTCCAAGTCCGAAGACGGAAAAACCCGTAGGCAAGCAGAGGCAAAGGCGCTGGCCGCCTGGACCGGGCCGAAAGCGGAAACCTACGACCGACGCGCCAGGAGGCAGAAGGATGTGTACCACGTGGAAGAAGAAGAGCGTCGCCCCACTAAGCAGGCACGTGGCAGCGACCAGGGCCGCGAGCCAGGCCGTCCCGAGCAGGACTCCCGTGCCCGCGGGTCGGGCCGTCCCGAGCAGGACTCCCGCAGCCAGGCTTACCCACGCGGAGGCCGCGGTCAAGGCCAGGGGAACGGAAATAATTCCGGGCGTGGAAGAGGCGAGTAACAATGAAGGCGGAGGACGAAGGCCCGGCGGAGACAATCGAGTATTCTGCGAGCTCCACGGCTGGGTCTTCCACACCACCGCGGAATGTGACCTAGTCGCCGCCGCCCGCGCGATCAAGCAGCGCGGGCTGGCCACAAGAACCGACACCCCGCGACATGATCGCGTGGTGGCGCAAGAACGTCAGGCCCTGCCGCCTCCGCCGCCGCTTCCGCTCCTTGGGGAGCCACCGAAGCAAGTTGACGATCCGCGGCGCCGCATCGTGCACGCCATCACCGGCGGGCCACGCCCACACATTCCGTCCAAGCGGCAACGTCGGGCCTACACCCGGCAAGTACAACACATCAACTCGTCGCCACCCACCGAGCTGCCCCCGTGGGTCGGTGCCACGGTAACCTTCGGCCCCGAGGACGCCGCGGAAATCAGCCTCCCCCATCACGACGCCCTCGTCATCTCGGCAGTCATAAACGACTGTGAGGTGCGTCGTGTCTTCATCGACGGAGGGAGCTCGGCGGATATACTATTCGCATCCACCCTCGCAGAGATGGGGATACCGCGGGCATGCCTCGCCCCCGCAGGCATCCCGCTCTTGGGCTTCGGAGGTGAGCCGGTCCCGGGGCTCGGGAAGATTGAACTCCCGGTGGAGTTCGGAAATGGGGGAGTGCAAGCGGCAAGAGAAGATCGTCTTCGATGTGGTCGATCTCCCCCTACCAGTACAATGTCATCCTTGGGCGGGTCACATTGAACAAGTTCGGTGCCATCCCTCATCACGCTTTCCTCTGCATGAAGATCCTGTCCCCCTGCGGTGTCATTACTGTCCGAGGCAACCAAGACTTGTCCCGCAAAATCGACAGCGACATCCAGGCGGCTATTCGCTACGTCCACACCGTTCACGATGAGGCCGAAGGCACGAAGGTCGCCCCAGGGGCTGCCGACCCCCCGACATCCGGATGGTGGGTCCCTAAGCCCAAGCCCGATGGCGAGACGCGCGCAGTGCCGCTGTCAGAGGAAGACCCTGTCAAGACGGTGCTCATTGGGGCGGAACTCGACCCAAAGGTCGCCGAGGCCCTGCTCGACGCGCTCCGGTCCGACCACGACCTCTTCGCTTGGGAGCACGAAGACCTCCCCGGGCGTACCCAGGGAGATCATCGAGCACCGGCTATACGTCAAGCTGGATGCGCACCCTGTGAAGCAGAAGCTCCGGAGAATGTGCGCAGAGTGTCAAGCCGCGGCCCAGTGAGCAAGTCGACAAGCTCTACAAGGCCGGGGTCATCCGCTGAGGTCATGTACCCGGACTGGCTAGCCAACCCCGTCCTCGTCAAGAAGGCCAACGGGAAATGGCGCATGTGCGTGGACTACACCAACCTCAACCGCGCGTGTCCAAAGGACAACTTCCCACTCCCGCGGATCGACCAGCTGGTCGATGCCACATCAGGATGCGAGCTCATGAGTTTTCTGGACGCGTACTCCGGGTACCACCAAGTATGGATGGCCGAGGAGGACGAGGAGAAGACGAGCTTCATCACGCCATCCGGAACGTTCTGCTACGTTCGGATGGCCTTCGGGCTCAAGAACGCTGGCGCAACCTTCGCGCGGCTCGTGTGCAAGGCCCTTGCACCCCAGCTGGGGCGAAACATCGAGGCCTACGTTGACGACATCGTCGTCAAAAGCGTCCGCGCCGACACCCACGCCGCGGACCTGCGAGAGACGTTTGACAACCTCAAGAAGGCAGGCATGAAGCTCAAACCCGGAGAAGTGCGTGTTCGGAGTCCGGGCCAGGAAGCTCCTTGGTTTCCTCGTATCGGCAAGGGGTATTGAGGCCAACCCGGCAAAAATCCAAGCCGTGCTCGATATGCGGCCGCCAGAGAACATCAAAGAAGTGCAGAAGTTGACAGGGCGTCTCGCCGCGTTGGGGAGGTTCGTCTCTCGCTCAGCTGAAAGAGGACTCCCGTTCTTCAAAACGCTGCGAGGATCCTCCGCTTTGAGTGGACAAGCGAAAGCCAAGCCGCCTTGGAAGAATTAAAAGCATACCTCACGTCACCGCCCCTATTGCAAAGCCCCTGTCCGGGGGAGGCATTGTTGCTTTACCTCGCAGCCACCCTGGTGGCGGTAAGCGCCGTTCTCGCCAAGGAGAAGGACAAAGCCCAGCACCCCGTCTACTATGTATCTGAGGCGCTGCAGGGAGCAAAGGTGCGGTACACCGAGTTGGAGAAGCTCGTGTACGCACTCCTCATGGCGTCGCGGGAAAACTGCGGCACTACTTTCTCGCCCATCCGGTCCGAGTGCCGTCGGCTTTCCCAATCGGCGAGATGCTTCGCAACAAGGAAGCATCCGGGCGCGTCGGCAAGTGGTCGGCCGAGCTCGCTCCATTCTCCATCAAATTCGTGCCAAGGACGGCAATCAAGTCACAGGTGTTGGCCGACTTCCTGGCAGAATGGGCCCCGTCAGAGCGCGCCGCACTTCCGAACCCCTCCGACCCGCTATGGACGATCTATGTCGACGGCTCGTGGTGCTCGGAGGGCGCTGGCGCTGGAGCAGTCCTCGAGTCCCCGGAAGGCAACACCACCTCCTACAGCGCGCGCCTTGAATTCAAAACCACTAACAACGGAGCGGAATACGAGGCGCTCCTCCTCGGTCTCCGAAAGGCACGTGCCTCAGGCGTGCGGAGGATGGTCGTTAAAAGCGACTCACAGCTCGTCACCGGCCATGTCGACAAAAGCTACCAAGCAAAGATCCCGAGATGATCAAGTACTTGGCCCTGGCTCGGGCATTGGAGAAGCACTTCACCGGCTTCACCGTTCGCAGCATCCCGCGCGCTGCGAACGCCGACGCCGACTGCCTCGCAAGAGCCGCAAGCATGAAGACCGAGGTCCCCCAAGGGGCTTTCTATGAAGTGATCTCGGAGCCTGCCACAAAGGGGCTCCCCGAGGTGTGCCTTATCGGCGAGCAAGACTGGAGGACTCCCATCCTGAGCTATCTCTCCGACGAGACAGAAACCCGCCGATCCCATAGAGACACGAAGACTCAAGAGCCGGGCCCGGGGCTTCGTCATCCACAACGACGCCCTGTACAAGCGCGGGGTATGCGCGCCCTACCTTCGGTGCATCTCCAAGGAGGAGGGACTCGAGCTGGTTCGCGAGATTCACCAGGGGCTATGTGGGTCATACCTCGCTCCCCGTGCCTTGGTAGCGAAGGCATTCCGTCAAGGGTTCTATTGGCCCACCGCCCCTCGCGACGCCCAGAGCCTCGTCAAAACGTGCCCCGCGTGCCAATGGATGAGGCGGGGCACCAGGCTCCCCGCAAACGAGCTGCAGCCCATTCCACCGTCGTGGCCATTGGCCCGCTGGGGCGTCGACCTCGTCGGCCCATTCGGATCAAGGAGCCACGGGTTCAAGTTCGTCGTCGTCGCCGTCGACTACTTCTCCAAGTGGATCGAGGCTGAACCCTTAGCCAAGATAACATCGGCGGCTGTGCAGAAGTTCGTATGGAAGAACCTCATCTGTCGCTTCGGCGTCCCGAGGGAACTCACCGTCGACAACGGGACTCAATTCGACGCGGCTCCTTTTCGGAAATTCTGCATCGGCCTCGGCGTCAACTTATGCTTCGCCTCGGTGGCCAATCCAAAGGCAAATGGCGCCGTCGAGCGGGCCAACGGAATTATCCTCTCGGGCCTCCGAAAACGCCCTCTTCGACCTGCCCAAGGGTCTTTGGGCGGATGAGCTCCCTAGCGTCTTATGGTCCACCCGCACAGCGGCCAGTAGGGCCACTGGCCTCACTCCCTTCAAGTTATTATATGGAGAGGAGGCGGTGACCCCCGAAGAAATCAAGATTGGATCCCTGCGCACTACAACAATCGTCGACGGAGATTCCCATGAGGTAGCCCTCGAGACGCTCGACGCCGCTCGGCAGGAGGCTGCTCTCAACATAGATCGGTACCAGGCCACCATGGCGAAGGCGTACAACAAGACCGTCCGCCCACGACCCATCCACGTTGGCGACCTCGTACTCAAGAAGAAGGCGAACCCAGAAGCCGACGGCAAGCTAAGCTCCAAGTGGGAAGGGCCATACGAGGTGGTTCGCGCTACCCGCCCGGGAGCGTTTTGTTTGGCAACACTCGACGGGGGCGAGTTAAAGCATAGCTGGAACGCCGACAATCTCCGTAAGTACTATGTATAAGCTATAGCCCCTCTAGAGGTAGCCGCTGCGTCGGCATCTTTTGCAGCTTTCGAAGTAGTGTAGCGAGGGTCAGGGCCGCTGCGACGGTCTCCGCCCCCGCTCGGTCATTTACTTGTGTTGAAGTCAGCGCGCCACTGTCGCCGCTTTTTGTAATCGGCCTTAGCGCCCCCAGGATGCTAAGCCTTAATGGAAAACTCAAAACAGCAGCACGGCCACGCGAGGCAAAAGGATCCACGCGAGGCAAAAGGATCCCTTCCCTCCGGGGTCGCGCGACGAAATCTCCCCGCGATGTCGAGCCCTCTCCGTCCGGGATAGAGTGTCTCTTCCCTCCGGGGTCGCGCGACGAAAGCTCCCCGCGATGTCGAGCCCCCTCCGTCCGGGATAGAGTGTCCCTTCCCACCGGGGTCGTGCGACGAAAGCTCCCCGCGATGTCGAGCCCCTCCGTCCGGGGATAGAGTGTCTCTTCCCTCCGGGATCGCGCGACGAAAGCTCCCCGCGATGTCGAGCCATCTCCGTCCGGGAGAGTGTCCCTTCCCTCCGGGGTCGCGCGACGAAAGCTCCCCGCGATGTCGAGCCATCTCCGTCTGGGATAGTGTCCCTTCCCTCCGGGGTCGCGCGACGAAAGCTCCCCGCGATGTCGAGCCCCCTCCGTCCGGGATAGAGTGTCCCTTCCCTCCGGGGTCGCGCGACGGAAGCTCCCCGCGATGTCGAGCCCCCTCCGTCCGGGATAGAGTGTCCCTTCCCTCCGGGGTCGCGCGACGGAAGCTTCCCGCGATGTCGAGCCATCTCCGTCCGGGATAGTGTCCCTTCCCTCCGGGGTCGCGCGACGAAAGCTCCCCGCGATGTCGAGCCCCTCCGTCCAGGATAGTGTCCCTTCCCTCCGGGGTCGCGCGACATATGTCCGGGTAAGGCAGGAGGAACATTCTTGTGCACACTCTAAGTGTATTTGAACAAGGAAACGAGTACGGTGCTACGTACCCAATGACGCATTTATTGCTTTGTTATTTCATTCTACAATCGCTCTCAAGCACGCCATCGAGCGCTTAATGTTTTTGGATGGGAGGGGGTACAGCACCGTCCTCTCACACACCTAATACAGGTTGACATGCCAAGGCGCCCGCGAAGAAAAACTCAACTTATTAAAACGCCTAGCCAGGCCCGCGAGAAACATTGCGATCTCTGCCTCGCTCAAGACATGCACGTCGTCATCCTGTCGCCCGGTTTTCGTTAACCGGCGCGAGACAAGGCACTTGGTGGACTCACGCCTGGCAGGTGCCGTCCCTAGGCGCCCCGCGGTAGCCTTCCATCGAAAGTTATTACCCTGCAAACCAGATAACAAACAATTCACAAGATGCAAGTGCAAAGTCGGGCAATTTCTGGATTTTCATTAATAACTAGCAAAATCGCTTGAGTGTTACAAAAAAAGTCCGACCATGTAAACCCTAGCAAAAGACGGGCCACCAGACAAAGGGGCTCTCGTCGACACAGCAATAACCCTAGCAAAAGAGCGCTACAAAGACTAAAGCAAGTCCTAAGCTATGCAGAAAGCGAAACCAAAAGGGCAGTACAAACTCGGCAACACAGACACGACGCGCAAAGCCAAGCGGCGAGCCTCACACCTGCGGAGGCAAGAACGGCTCACCAGGGGCTCCCTCCGACGCCCCGCCGGAAGATCCTCCAAGGAAGCGCGCCTTCCAGAGTGCAGCAAGGTACTTCGCGCCGCGCTTGTCCCACACCTGGGACAGGAAGGCCCGAACGCCATCCCGTACAAGAGGCCGAGAGTCCAAGATGGTCCGCTTGCTCGGAGCCACGTAAGCCACCGCCTCAAACTTCCCCGCTGGATCGCAGCCAGCCTCGCGAAGGCAGACGAAAGCTAGCTCGGCGCAAGCCTGCGCGCAGTCCCGCGCGTGCAACCGGGATCGCGTCCCTCAAAGTAGCGGCAACCGCGACCGCCCACCGCAGTCGGGCGGCCGTCGCGTCCTCGCCCGAAAGGTCGGGGGGTGCGGCGAAGACGCCAAGGCCACTACCCAGGTCGCCGACCTCCGTGGCAACGGACACCGCCAGCGCGTCCGCCTCCTGCTGCCGGCCCTCCGCAGCCGCGCGCTCGGCCTGCAGGGCACAAAGCTCGGCGCAGAGCGAGGTGATGCTGTTCTCCGCCTCGGCCAACTTCCTTGTGGCCTCCGCGGCCTCAGCCTTGGCAAGCTGGCGATCCTCTTCTCTTCCCGGACTCGAGTGCGTGCGCCGTCAACCTCAGAAGCCGTTCATCTCCAGAAGCCGCTCGGTCGCAAGGAAGCCCTAGGGAAGCAACATAAGAGTCAATAAGCCATCAAGAAAATGGTGTATGCCGGTAACTCAAAAGGAAAAAAACTGAAAGCTCACAATACCTTAAGCAGGGCAGACTTGGAAGCGTCGCGAACCTCCGCAAGCGACATCCCGTCGAAAGCAATGTCAAGGTCGGCCGGTGAGATCCGGAGCGCCGCGTCGTGGTAGAAGCTGGCCTCGATCTCCGAGTCGGCAAAGTGCCCCGGACGCAGTCGTCCGGCCACCAACAAGGCACCCGGGACAGCCCCGCTGCCTCCGTCACCGTCAGGCGCAGGCGCGCGACAGGCCGGTGGAGGTAGCCTGGTGGAGCGGCCATCTCCAGGCTCGGCGACTGGGGAGGACGGCGCCGGGTGCGCCGCTGAGGACGTCGTCGCCGCTGCCGCCCCTCTGGCGACAAAGGTGCCCGTGTCAACCTCAGCCATCCTGTCTGCACCGAAGTCAAAGCCACTGGAGGAAGCCGTGTCCGGAAGGCGAGGAGGAAGGCCGCCGCCTCCGGAGTCCTCGGGTGTGACCTCGGACTCGTCGCTGCTGTCTTCGTAATCCTCGCTGCTCGACTCAAGCTCAAGCGGGACAGGAACCCCCATCGGGCCCTTCCCAAGTCCGGGGCGTCGGTGGGGTAGCTCACGCTGTGGACTCAGAGAACGCCCGTCAGCGGTAGCGGTGGCCTGCGGTCCACAAGCTCGGATCCTCCGGGGAGGCGAAGCTGACGTGCTCGGCAGCGTCCGCTTGACCCCGCTGGCCCCCTCGGCGGGATGAGGAGGCGTCCGCGCAGGCACAGCCCATCCGAAGGCCACGCACGCCCTATTGCGTCGGGGCTTCGTGATCAGCAGCTTTACGTCCGCAGCCTCGGCCCTGCTGTAGCGGCCAAGCAGCACGTCCGCCGCCTCCTCTCCCTGCGCCAATGAGGAGTCTACAAAGCCAAGAAAATGGGAAACAAGAAAGCTTGAGATCAAAAAAGGCAAGGAACCTCGACGCAACCGAGGCCACCGATACGATGAAGTGGAAAGCACTTACATGTCGAAGGGAGGTACTTCCCCAGCACCCGCAGACCGTGAGGCTCGCCCCGACCCTTCGGCAACAAACGCAGCGTCCAACCGGTGGCAAGCGGTGAAATCCCTGGCAGGAGGTACTCCTCCACCAAGTCCCGCATGCTCAGCTCGAGGGCCAAGCGCTGGAGCAAGAACCGCTGCGCCTCGCCACTCCCGGTGAGAGCAGGGAGCGCGGTCGTCGATACCGGGATGCTTGTGGAGCAGAAGAAGCCCGAGTCATGAACTCGACAGTAGAACCAAGCGTCCCGCCAATCGGCCCACTTGCCCTTGACCACGAGCGCCGGGAAGTCAAACTTGTTGCGGCTACGACAACGTGCGAAGCTGACGGTCCCATACATCGAGTACAGCTTCCCTGTCGCCTTCGTCCGCGACGCCACCGCCTAGTGATTCCAAGCAAAGACCTCTGCCCGGCCGCTTGTCTCCATGCTCCGCATCGCCCACTCGAAGGCAGCCAGCCGAACGAAGGCAGACGGTTGGAGGTCTGAAACCTCCAAGCCGAACAGCGTCAGCACCTCCAGCAGCAGCGGGGCCGCCGGAACGCGAAGCCCGGCATCGAACTGGGCCGCAAACACCACGATACGCCCGTCCGCTGGCTCCGCCCTCACCTCTGAGGGTTTGGGGAGCTCGACGCCGTACGGGCCGTCGAGGCCTGGAATCTTGCCCTCCGCCGTTAGGCGTTTGATGAGCGACATGTCCGCGCTGGAAGGGCCCAAATAGCGGGAGTAATCCTTCGTCGTCAAATCAGAAGCGGTGGTCGCCCGGCTCTGGCGCTTGTTCGCCGACATCGCCAAACCGCTCTTCTACGCCCGCGCTCGTCAGGTCGTCGCCGCGCTCGCGTTCGTTCGCGCTCGCATTCGTCAGATCGTCGCCGCGCTCGCGTTCGTCGGGTCGTCGCCGCGCTCGCGTTCGTTCGCGCTCGCGTTCGTCAGGTCGTCGCCGCGCGCGTTCGTTCGCGTGCGTCCGCTCGTCGCCGCGCTCGCGTTCGTTCGCGCTCGCGTTCGTCAGATCGTCGCCGCGCTCGCGTTCGTTCGCGCTCGCGTTCGTCAGATCGTCGCCGCGCTCGCGTTCGTCAGGTCGTCGCCGCGCGCGTTCGCTCGCGTGCGTCGCTCGTCGCCGCGCTCGCGTTCGTCAGGTCGTCGCCGCGCTCGCGTTCGTTCGCGCTCGCGTTCGTCAGGTCGTCGCCGCGCGCGTTCGGTCACGTGCGTCCGCTCACGTTCACCCGCGTTCGGTTGTCGCGTCGTGTTCGTCCGCGCCCGCCCGTTCTCGCAACCGTCTGCTCGTTGTTTGTCGTCGGCCGCTGCACTCACGTGGCCCGCGGCAGTCGACCAAGCCGTCCGTTCCAGCAGTGCCCGAGCCCGCAATCGCCCGCTCCCGCGCCCGCGTGGCCCGCCGAGCCGCCGCGTCGCCCGCTGGCCGGCTCGTGGCGTCACCGGCGAGGGGGCCCCGGTCCCGAGGGCAGAGGAGGCGACGTGCGGGGGAAGGCGCCGGCGTCCGAGCCGCTCGCTCCCGCGCCCGCGTAGCCCGCGGATGCCCGCCAAGCCACCGCGTCGCCCGCTGGCCGGCTCGCGGCGTCGCGGCGAGGAAGCCTCGGTCCCGGAGGCAGTGGAGGCGGCGTGCGGGGGAAGGAGCCGGCGCCCGAGCCCGAGCCGTTCGCTCCCGTGCTCGCTCAGCCCGCTGGAGCCTGCGGGACCGCCGCGTCGCCCGCGGGTCGGTGCGTGGCGTCGGCCGGCGGCGCCGGGCCCCGGAGCTAGGGCGGCGGGGGAGGCGGCGGGGGAGGCGGTGTGTAGGCGAGGCGGCAGGCGGCTGGCCGTCAAGGGGAGGCGGGCGGCGGCGGAGGCCCGCTGAGCCCCGCTGAGCTCCGCTCGGGCCCGCTCCGCCCGGGAACGGCGAGGAGGAGACGGGGGCGAGCCGGGCAGGGGGTCGGCGGCACCGGGGCCCGGCGAGGCCGGCGGCAAAAGCGGCAGCGGCGGGCTGAAGGGAGCACGGCGGCGTGGTGAAAAACAGAGGAGGCGGCGTGTGTATGTGCGGCAGAAAAAAAAAGGCAAGGGATCTTGAGGTGTCCGGCCCCCTCTTTTGTACATTCAGTTAAACCTAGAGGCAAGTGGGCCGCGGCCCATTAGGCATGGGAGGCCGGTCACTGCAAGAAAATTAAAATGCGCTGCATGGGATTTGAACCCAGGACCGGCCGCTGGATTGTCCAGAGCGTGAGCCAGATGGTCTGTGCGTGTTTGTTGAAAGATTGGCAGATATTTATTAGTTAGCTTTGCAAGGGGAGAGGTAATAACAAAATTAAAAGTGCACGACTTGGGGTTTGAACCCGGGACCTGCCGCTGGAGGGTTAGCAGCGTGAGCCGGCTGGTCTAGGCATGTGTTGTTGAAACATTAGCCGATGTTTATTAATTAGGTTGTGCGAGAGGAGAGGTAAAGGTAATAAAATAAAAGGGCACGCGCATGACCAGCCTATGCCCAAGAGCCTGCTGCCCTAAGCCCTAGGGAGCGCCGCCCAGGCTTTTCACCGCTGTCAGTCGTCGTCACCGCCGAGCCGTGAGCTGTCACTCTCCCGTCCGAGCTAGCCGATGGCCCAGAAAAGAAAGAAGAAGAAAGAGAAGAAGAAAAAGAAAAAGAGGAGAAAAAGAAAGAAGAGAAAAGAAGAAAGAAAAGAAGAAGGAGAGGAGAAAAATTGTCTCGTCGAGCACCTCCCGGGAGAAAATTACGATTCACGAAGGGTCGTCGATCCGGCCCGCGCACCAACCCATTGGGGATTAGTGTGCCGGCTCGGACGGGCGCTATTCGACCGCCCCAACCGGCAAGGGGCTACTGTTGGAGATGGGTTTTCGCGCTACCCCAGATCGACGCTGTTCAAGCTCATCGCAACACTGTTAAGGTGCTCGTCGACGTTCTCCGTCGTCATGGCTGTCCCCCAACGTGCCCCAGCGCCGCGTCAAGGTTATCCCCGACGCGCCCTCGCGCCGCGTCGGCGTTGTCTCCAACAAGCTCTCTCGAAGATTCTCTCGAAGCCTCTCCCGAAGATTCCTCTAAAGATTCCCCTGAAGATGCCCGAGCATATTCCCTCAAGATTCTTTAAGGAGATGGAAATGACCATGGTGCCCCTGTAATAGTCTTTCCCTTTAGGGGCAAAATTGTAATCTCAGCTTCCTCCTCCCCCAACCCTATAAATACCCCCCTAGGGGTAGTATTTTGGGGATCCCTTTTCCATTTCTCTCGCTTGTAAGCTCTCAAGTTCAAACCCTAATACAAACACCGACTCACTTCGACGACCGTCTCGCGCGTTCGTGCTCTCGCTCGTTTGCCCCTCGCACGTCCGGAGGTCACTGTAGCCGACCGGGGGTGCCACAAATTCACTGTCTAGACTTGTATCTACGACAGTAAGTTTCGTCCGCTAAACGAGTCACTATAGTAAATCATGATTCCATTGTCCTGACTCCAATGAGGACGGCACATCTATCCTCTGTTTCACAGGAAGCCACTAGATGCACACTCACGGTGCAAAATCCTGGCATGAAGGTCAAGGTTGCGCACGGCCAAGTTTTCCCAACGCCGGAGGGGGCAATCATGCATTGTGTTCCTATGCGGGAGCACCATGCGAAGGTGCATGTGGACATCGTCCTCAACGACTATAATGATGTGTTAGTCCCAGTCCCTCCTGAAGCGGAACTGACGAAGCTAGGGCAGTGCAAGAATTACTTCATCCAGTGGCCGAAGAGTCAAATTATTTTATCTGCGGCGGGCTCTCCATCAGTCGGACGATCTCCGCTGGGACTCAGCCAAACGCCTCCGTCGTTTAAAGACCTGGAAGACCATCTTGTCGGGGACCAGTGCATGGAGCTGGTTTTTCAGTCCCCGGAGGCGCCGGGAGGAACCCAATAACGATCCACCGGAAAGGCGCTCCAAGGCTCAAGGCGACCGGCTGGATCAACCCAGAGGGAAGATTATCTCTCCCGCCACACTAGCCGGAACACTGGAAGCAGCGATGGCGGCAGGCAAGAGTCCGGAGCCGCTACACAGGAGGAAGAAAGGAAAAAGAGACGGGCCGGCACCGGCGAGAAAGAAAGGAAGGAGCAAAAGCAGATAAAGAAATCCTTATCCTTCTCAACATCGTCATCCAAATTATCTACACGAAGCATGGGTCTCTGGCGAGGTGTTTTCTTTCCAGGTCAAGACTTGCTCCCGCAGGATGAGTTGGATAATCTTTCGGAGGACATGAAGGCGCTACATGAAGATTACCTAAAGATGTCCAGAGATCCGCAAATATTTTGCCAATATTGGAAGGTCAAGGTGCTAAGAGATTACAACTTCTTCATGGAGAATGACCAAGACACCTTCGACATCAACTTGAGGACCTCTTCAACATGTACAACCTCTATAGGCTCGATACCACGATGGTCAGGCTATGGGCTCTCTACCAAGCCAAAGAGTGCAGACGTCTACACGAGTCCAATATTGGAATAATCGATCCGATATGCATGAACGAAGGCTATGCTGCGACCCCGGACGGTCGAGCCTTTCTGGCAGAATACCTTACGCGTGCATTCGTCGTTCATAAGGACAAGGACTACCTACTAGCCCCCTACAACCCTCCGTAAGTCCTTAACTTAGCACCGTGGGAAATTTTTTGTTTTTTACGTACGTATCTCCGCCTGCTTACGTTCATTTGTTCACATTGACGCAGCGACCACTGGATCCTCATTGTGATTATTCCAAGCTGGGCCAAGGCATTTTACTTTGACTCCGACGAGAAAAAGAGATCAGGCTTCGGCAATATCACTAATATTTTGGATACAGCTTTTTTCAAAGCCAAGTTCTCGGGACATAGTAGAATACCTTCAAAAGCGACAAGAATGGTACACCATTACAAGTTCCCTTGCAGAGTTCAGCCCGAAAATAGCGTGACATGTGGGTACTACACCTGTGCCCATATGGACTGCTTTGTCCGGTGCAAGAACAAGCATTGGAAAGATATGAAAGAACGGAAGGCTTGGAGTGAGCTGGGAAATCACTTGTACGACTGGCGTCAGGACTTTGCCCGCATCCAAAGAGTCTTCGTCAAAGTCATCAACCTTGAAGTTATCAATCCAATGGGTGAATTCTACGCCAGCCCCCAATTTCCGAAGCTAAACTTAAGCGAGAATCGATAGATTAGTTGTTTTTAAAAATTGAAGAATAGTTGTTTCATACTTGTGATCAATGGATTAGAGGTGAAGTGTTATGTGATTACGAATGTGTTATGTCAACTGTTATGTGTGATTACGAATGTGTTATGTGATTATGAGACTTGACTACGTGATTATGAGT
Source organism: Stipa capillata (assembly GCA_019208055.1). Taxonomy (NCBI): domain Eukaryota; kingdom Viridiplantae; phylum Streptophyta; class Magnoliopsida; order Poales; family Poaceae; genus Stipa; species Stipa capillata. Next base: position 343,198 of record JAGXJF010001519.1, on the reverse strand, counting down.
TCTGACATGTGACTATGTGCCGAAGGCCCATTCTGAAATTGTGAAAAATAAATAATTGCTATAGCCTGTGATTATGAATAATGTAATTGCTATAGCCTCACAAGACCTCTACTGACGGGCACTTATAGAACACTCGTCAATGAAAAGGTGCAACCACTGACGGTCACTAAAAGGGAGCCCGTCAGTGGTGACACCTCCAGGCGCCTCCCACGAGGGGTCTCCTCTAACGGGCGGTGTGTGACCGTCAGTAGTAATAAGCACTACTGACGGTCGGGGCCCCCGTCAGTGGAGGGCACCCCTCCACTGACATTCCCAGGCTGACGGGCCCCCTGGCCGTCAGTGGAGGGGGTTTCCAGCCCGTCAGTAGAGGCCCTTTCTGCAGTAGTGTTTGAAATTTTGGAGTTGGCGGGATTCTGAAATTTTAGGTTTTGAACACATCACTGACGGGTGAGAAAACTACCCGTCAGTGATGAGTACAAAATTTCGGGTTTCGAAATTTCAGAGTTGGCGGGATTCACATCACTGACGGGTCTCTTTTTAACCCGTCAGTGATGAGTTCCACACATCACTGACGGGTCAGAAAACTACCCGTCAGTGATGACAAAATTTCGGGTTTTGAAATTTCAGAATCACATCACGGACGAATCTCTTTCCTACCCGTCAGTGATGAAACCATGTCATCACTGACGGACAGAAACCCTACCCATCACTGATAATCATCACTGACGGGTAGTTTTTCCACCCGTCAGTGATGACATTTTACGAGCATGACTCGGGCTCATGACAAAATCATCACTGACGGGTAGTTTTAATACCCGTCAGTGATGACTTGTCACCACTGACGGGTAGTAGTTACCCGTCAGTGACACCGAGCGTGGATGACTTTTTTTGTAGTAGTGTGATTTGGGCCAACAGCCCAAGTTCTGGTGGCTACTTGAAACTAACAAAGAAACAAGGGACAATTTCTACCTCTATTCTAATTTTTTACACTTATTTTTCCTTTTGATTGAAATTTTTTGTCGACGTTCATATGAATTCGTCCATCGACGCATTGGCAGTATTGACTAAGCTGACGAAGTCTGTATTCAGAATCTCAAAAATGCCTTTGTCTATTTTAGAGAAAAAGGTGATGAAATTATTGTTCCTCCTAAAACCAGCTGAGTGAAGAGTTTATATTGTCAAAAACACGAATGTTTGCCCGTTTTAACCCTCTGGGCCATCCAATAGTAAATTTAGTCTACTCTAAAAATCAGTAACAAATTTGACCCCATAATAGGTCCGATAGCCGCCGTGTCCCTATCACTGCCTGGCAGCGTGATTGAGCCTGTCGTGGCCTGGGAGCCTGACGTAGAGCCCATATAAGATTACAGATCATCCATGGCCGGGAGCCTATGTCATGCTTGGGAGAAATGGCAAATTTAGCGAGTTGCAAAGGCAGCTTTGGCCCCCCGCCGCGCGCAACCGCAAATCTGTCCCCGCGAAGCGCCGGGCAACCGACGCGTGGCAAATTCGCACGCCCGGTCCGCGACGCCGAAAAATCGTCCCCCAGACCCGCGAAGCCCCCGCATCGCGGCCTCGGCCCACCGAAGCCCCCGCGTCGCGGCCTCGGCCCACGGAAGCCACAGGACGCGGCCTCGGCCCGCGAGCATGCGCGCGTCGCGCCCTCGGCCCGCGGACGGCACCCTCGCGCCTGGGCCCCGTGAGCAAGGCCAGGTCGCGCCCGAGGCCCACGACTGCTGAGGAACCCACACGCCAGAGCCATCGGCGTTTATCGTAGAGGGCCAAACGCCAGAGCCACCGGCGTTTATCCTAGAGGGCCAAACGCCCGCTGTTTTGGAAAAACAGAACAACTGGCAAACATGCTTCTGGTCTGGCGAATAGCGCAGCGTTTGGCTGAGGAACTCAAACGCCAGAGACCATGGCGTTTGCCTTTGCTGGAGCACGCCAACCAAGATGGCGTTTGATGAACGCCAGAGTCACCGGCGTTTGTCCTAGAGAGCCAAACGCCAGAGCCACTGGCGTTTGTCCTAGAGAGCCAAACGCCAGAGGACATGGCGTTTGCCTTTGCTGGAGCTTCCGCTTTTTCTTGCAGAAGTCATATATGGTGGTAATCTACACATCTTCACAAGATTTTCACAATTTGATTTAGTCATCTCTATCCTTCCAACCAAACAAGAAACTGGTTCACTCCATCCACTCTCATCCCTCCAACCAATAAAAAAATGAACCACCCCACCACTCAACCAAATAAAAAACTGGATCATCTCACCACGTATAAATGGATCGCCGTATCCCATCCACCCCGAGTCGCCCAACCAAACGCACCCTTTATTTCTCAGAAAAAAGGTAGGATTGGCCCCCGGGCGAGTGGCAAAGCCGAAAATAGCCCCCGTCTGGGAGCAACGCCGAAAATGGCTCCGCGACGCGCCACGCACTCGACACACGGACTAATCGCCAGCCAGACCCGCGACACCGGAAAATCACGCGCCAGACTCTATGTATAACGCGAAATAAGTGAGAAAATGAAGTACTGCATACGACAAAGTACAATAGCACAATTATTGAAGGAACTAAAACAGTTGCGATCACGGGCGTCTTCCCCTCTTATGCCTCGGTGGCATGTGACCTGAGGGGAAAGTGAATTGCTCGCTTGGTCTTGGGTTTGTTCGGAGACTGTACTGGGGAGTCTCGTAAGTTTCCTGATCCTCCTGAGTGTCCTGAGTAGGGTATGGTTGATTAGGAATTTGGCTATGAACGATCTCCTGGGGATGTCGAAACAAATCTTCGACCCACTCATGACCCTGTTGGTGGGATGAACCAGGCTCGGAACCTCCTCCTCGAACTAGGGACTGGTATGAAGTGAAGGTCGCATAAACTGATTTTGGTAAATAAAAGTCTCTTCGTGGGGAGGCGAATTGTTGAATGTCTGAAAAATGACCAGAATAAACGGTATACCAATTAAGAATCAAGTTTATTGTTTTGACAACAATAAATTTAATTTGACATACCTGACTAAATGTTCCTCCCGGAGAACCCTGCAGCGGCTCATGTGGTGAATCGATCACGTACTATGTAGAAAATGTATCATTTCTCAGATAAAATTTAAGTCCGTCGTATTGGGTGCAATGAGGATATGTGATAAGTTAAAAAAAAACCTGAAGGTGTCCACCGTGTCGCGTTGAGGAGTCTCGCTGTAGCAACGTGTCCTCCCGGAGCTACGAAAATAAGTGTGAAGATTAAGCACACAAGAAACGCACAATCTGTGCACACATAATTTAAAAAAGACCATACATCGGTAGCTGCACCGGAATGAGAGGTCTGGCCTTCGTCCTCAATCGAGTCGTACTGCATAAATAAAGTGACCACTGCAAAAGACTAAGCACACTTTCTAAATATTGCAATGCGTTCTTCCGAAGAGTAAAGCACACCTCATGTCCTGTAGCAGCTCGTCCTAACGACATCCGCACGAGTGATGTGTCCCCACGTACGTCGGACTACAAATAGCACCGTGCCAATTGCACTCTGAGTGTACATTTGTGCACTATGTATGTGTGATTAATTATCAATTATGCGCACCTGATGTCCTCGACCAGCTCGCCTAGAAGAGATCCTTTCTATAGACGTGTCTGCCCGTGCATCATGCTATGAAAATACAATAATATGGTTAACTAAAAATTGTACACGCCCTATATTCAACAGTTTGGCTCGAAGCACTGAAATATGTTACCTCTCGACGTCCTGAAACGGTTCCTGAAATCCGCGCCCCACTACGTCGTGTCTCACTGGGTCGTGCCTGACTGGGTCATGCCTCACTGGGTTGTGCGGACCTCTGCTCCGGCAAGTTTAAATGTGAGCGTAATACGTCGTCCGTGCGACCACAGCTCAAGTTTTTCATGATTCCTTTGGCATCTTCGTATATGTCCTTGAACTTCTGTAGTAACCTCGACCAATCCTGCGGACGGCCTGAGCGGATGACGGGCGCGGCAGTATCATGGATCCGCGCAGCCTCAAGCCATCAATAGCTCGAACGTCATGACTCTGAGATTTCTTTATTTTTTTCCATGTATCTCTGCATGACTTCGGACCATTCGTTACCTTTGTCTAATTTTTCCTTCGCAGCCTTTGATCTGTTGTGAAAGTACCCAACTGTCCGGGACCATGATTCATCAATTATGGCAGTAATTGGGAGGCACCGCATACCTTTAAGCACACCGTTGTACGCTTCGGACATGTTGGTTGTCATTATACCATATCTATGACCACCTGTGTCATGCACCAGGGCCCATTTCTCAATCTCGGGAGCATGTCTACTTACCCACTCTGACAAACTCATCGCCCTCCTGTTTCTGGGATGCTGCACTTCTTGCTGGCCTTCCACCTGTGACTCCCCGCTGTACCTGCTGGTTGCAACGTCCAGTGCTGTCCAAATGTGCTGGAACTTCCGTAACTGATTCTGCATGCACAGCTTCTTGAAGTTCTCATGAGATCTTTGTTTCTGAACCTTCCGTAGAAATTAGCGGCCAGGTGCCGCATGCACCACCTACTCTCAAGATCAGTCCACCTGTACTCAGCAACAGCAGTATTCTTGATTGTGTTTATAGCATTTAGAAGCCCAGCATTACGGTCAGAAATAAGGTACACATTAGGCCTGTCCCCTACAACACCCAACTTCACATTTATAAGGAACCACAGCCAGCTATCGGAGTTCTCGCTCTCAACTATTGCGTAGGCAACAGGAAGGACTTGATCATTAGCATCAGCAGCCACGGCTATAAGTAGTGTCCCCTTGTATTTCCCAGTCAGAAATGTACCGTCCATTGAAAGCACTGGACGGCAATACTTGAATGCCTAAATAGTTTGACTGAAGGCCCAGAATATACGGTCAAGTATGAAATGACCAGGTACTCCATCGGGATGTGGTCTTTCATACTTGTTTAAGTAAGTGTCTGGATTAGCTTCCGCTATTTGATGTAGCATTCTTGGGGCAAAATTATATCCCTCCTCATAAGTCCCGAACATCTTCTCTATCACCTTCTGCTTCGCACGTCTGACCATGTCGTAGCTGACCGGAAAACCAACTTCGTCAGCCACGGTGGACATCAATGACTTTGGCCCGACGGAGATGTCCTTGGATACTAGGTGGTGCACTTTTTCGGCCACATATGCGGCACTCACATTGCGGTGCGCAGTCAACGGCTCGGATAGCTCGCACGTGTGGTGCACCAACACAGTTATCTCAAAATCCTTGTAAATCCCCTTGGCTTGGTTTGCACGCACCCTTCCAGGACAGTTTGGACGTGTGCATACAACTTTCAAACATGTGGGATTCGACCTTTTGACCCGATACTCACGATGTATGGAGGTGGCATACTTTGTAATAGCCATGTGTGCAGCATGCTTGGTTGGATAGTGCTGACCTATCATCAGAGTGTTCTCTTCGAAACCCCACCGTGAGTTCACATCTTCTGATATGACAAGCCTCTGCACCGTCAGTTCATCCATTTCTTCGCCAGCAGCTACTGCAGGTAGACCACGTCGTACCGCATCATCGCCCTCCTCGTCGGTACCGTCCGACTCTTCATCGCTACCGTCTTCAGAAGAGTCCAACTCGTTCGGCATGCTTGCTAACAGCTCAAAGCAGTCGACACGAGCAGACCAGAAGGGACCGGCATCTTCATTACTGACGAACTGGTCTTCAGGATGTGTCAGATTGACCTCTAACGCTGCATCCGCTGCCCCTACACCTCCTTCTGTTGCAACAACCTGTAACTCACCAGCTTCGGAGGAACCTTCGTCGCCAGTCAACAGGCGACTGCTCTCAACAAACTGTACGTACACCATGGGTCGACTATATATGTACGCCCCTGGTGTACTCACAAGGCGCATGTACCCAGCCCATGATGCGTTGCCAACCACCTTGCGCAGCTGCCATAGGGGGACTGGTGACCCGTCCTCCCGGCTGCTACATGTGACTGCTTCAATGATTATTTTGTTGCGAGCTATGTCCCGATCAAACTCGCGGCGTATGCACCTCCTCAGGTCCAATAAACTAATCTCCTCCAAACCATCTATGTGTGTAACCTTGTACTCGCATTGGGACAAGTCGAGCCCGTAGGGCCCGTCACGTATTATATTCGGCCCGTAGAACACTAAGAGTTCATTCATTGTACCTACATACATGCGAAATCAAAATTTGAATATCGTGTAAACATTATTTTTTCTGAATTTAACTGTAGCCAAAATAGTGTATATTTAATATTAGTTTATCATATCTTCTCATTTTACCAGCATAAACTAATTTAAATAACATTAAACTCCTCAGTTGTGCCTAACATTTTGTTTATTTCACGTACTCATTTTTTGTCACAATCAGTCTGTACATTGTGCTAGTTTCTCGAGACAATTGCATATTACGTATGCATGAAATAACAGTGTCAGCTTAATTATAACTAAAGTCTTAGCTTAACATTGTCATTTTTCTAATTTCAGACTAACTAAAAAGTATGATAACATCTTGCATGTCAAAGAAATTTACCTTCGTGTGTAGGTCTCGAGTTGATCTTCAATTTTTCTTACTACTCGAACGGCTGATTTTGCTCTTTCTAGCTTCAAAATCCGTGGTTTATACTCTCATGATAGCATCGCATATGATGGTTCTTCCAATACGTCTACCCTGTAATACTCAAGATTCAGAAACTACTTAACAGTTATAGAGTTTGAACTATTTTAAGCTAGTTGGCAGCACATTCAAGTCATTAACGTTATATTCTTGCTTCTTGTGTGAAATTAGGTTGTAATGATTGAACTGAACTATGCACAGTGGGTACTCTAGGTAGGGGAGAAATTGCTGGCTGCATTTCTTGTGGCACCGCTACCTCGAGTCTATACAATATATGCTACGCAAAAATCCATGGACAGAGAAATGTATAATCCACAAATTAACTACAATTGGAGGGCATGAAGCAGGGCTTTATGCGAGGTTAAAATTTGAAACATCATGGTGAAAGGTGTATTTTGACAGCAGCGATTTAAGGCAGCATTCTCCTCTAGATAAAAAGCATTAAGTCACGCTATCTTTGAATACAATTGGAAGCTCAAAATGATATATTCCTCCAATACAAGTACATGATACCAAACAAAATATTTAGGCTTTACGAATTTTAGATCATATCATCTATCTCAAGAACATGGGTATATGAGTATATCATTTTTCATACTCACCGTGTGCCGAAGTAAGACATCTTCCAAACCTTTGCAATTTAAAATAGAAGAAACCCCATCAAGTGTTATCTGACCACATTCCTGTATATCAAACAAAGATGTTATCCATAAAAGATATTAGCAACTGAAATCCAAAATTTTAATTTTAATTAAAAGCAATAGATACAAAGTATTCAAACATAAAAATAATGTATACCTCAAGGTGTAAATATGTAAGATTTCGCCACACAGAAGAGATTAGCTCTTGAGAGCCTGTAAATCAAGAAAAGCTCAAATTTGAAGACCACCGCGCGGAGGTAGAGAGTGAGAGGGCAAATGGAGAAGACCAGAGAGCTCGCAGAGGTAGAGAGTGAGAGGGCAAATGGAGAAGATCACCGCGCGAACGCAAGAGGATGAATTGTGACTGCCTGCGGTGAGAAAAGAGAAGGGAATCTGCATGCGTGATAAAAGAAGAAAGCAAAAGGAAAAATTACTGTAGCATATCACTTCACTGTCTTTCGGTCGATCACGGCACCAGCGAAACAGGAAAAGCAAACAGCAAAAGCAAAATTGAAACAGAAAAAAAAAGCAAACTGCAAAAGCAAACTGCAAGGCAAACGCCATGTCCGCTGGCGTTTGCATTCCTCGGTCAAACGCCAGAGTCACCGGCGTTTTCCTCAGTGGCGCGGGCCGAGGCCGCGAGGTGGCGTCCGCGGGCCGAGGGCGCGACGCACCGCGTGCTCGCGGGCCGAGGCCGCGACCTGTGGTTCCCGCGGGCCGAGGCCACGACGCGGGGGCTTCGGTGGGCCGAGGCCGCGACGCGGGGGCTTCGCGGGTCTGGGGGACGATTTTTCGGCGTCGCGGACCGGGCGTGCGAATTTGCCACGCGTCGGTTGCCCGGCGCTTCGCGGGGACAGATTTGCGGTTGCGCGCGGCAGGGGGCCAAAGCTGCCTTTGCAACTCGGGGAGGGCCAAATTTGCCATTTTTCCGTCATGCTTGTGGGTTGCGATTGGGCCTGTCCCATGCAGAGTCGCAGGCAGCGCCTCGGATAAAAGCACGGACGAGCGGAAACTTGCACGTGTGGTTCTGGCCGGGGACCCGGTATACTGTAGTAATATGCGTAGGTCCCAGAAAAAAGAAACACTAGGCTCCTCGGTTGTCAAACAGGAAGTGGCCGACTAGCAGCTAAACGCGACATCAGCTGCAGGAGATGACATGCAGACATTCAACGACTTGTCTTGTCAAAGCTGTAGTTCTGTAGCTGCAGACCTTTTTGCTGCTGCTAAAACTTCACTGTTAACTAACGGCAGACCGGTAGTATACTTCTACAGTAGCATATGATGTACAGTATGGATTGAGGAGTCAATCTGTAAACTGATCTCGGAATGATGGATCGAATCTGCTCAGTTATACATCACATCAGTACTGGTTCTGTCCAGGATGCGCCTGCATACCGACGCAGCCATTCTGCTACTGCTACCGTACTTCTTCCCTTCTCCTTTTGTCTGACTCCTGAACAGGATTTCTTTTTGAGAGACTGAACCGCAATTTTTTTAATTCCTAGTATTCCTTGTTGGAATTACTGTCTTATACGGAGTATATAATTTCTGTACGTTAGTAGTAGCGGTTTAGCTTAGATCACGATCTTACTCCACTAACCCTTTTTTAAAGAATTTTTAGGAGATTTGGGCATCCTTGTATTAAGGAGAAACGTGCATACAAGATGGACTTCCTCTCGCGAGCAAAGTGATGGTCACCATTCATTACGCACCTCTGTTACAACACCCGTGTTGCTGCCTAGTTATTTCTAACTCCAATATTATGTGGGTGCTATCTTGGCACCCTGCCAAGTGACATTGTCAGTTTTGGCCCTCCTCGAATTCAATACCAAAAATAGCACCACGATGACACAGACAAGTTACAAATAGAACCTGTGGCACGTTAGAATTATGACACTGACCAACCGTACCTCCCACCCACAATTGAGTGTGGAGCTCTTGCTACATTCGTAATAGGGGACGCATCACGCCTCGGGGCCATGACACGATGGGTCTTACACGCCTATACCGTGACATGTGGGATCATGCTCGGAACCCACGACGGCCCGTGCGGCGGCGCGCCCTCCGTGAGCGACTGCCCTATCCTCGATCCATGCCCCGACCAGACAGACACCCTCGCGCCCCGACGATGCCAAGGGAGGCGTCGCGCTCCCTGCGCACACGATAGGCTATTACACTCATCGAGCATGGGCCTCCAACTTTGCCTAGCTTGTCCCATGTCCCATGTGCCCGTACAGATTTAGAAAACGAAGATGTGTCTGCATAGTCACGTAAGCTAATCAAGTGTACGTACTTGCAGATTAATTTGAGGATAAGATGAAGAAAATATAGTACTATTGATTAGCTAATCATTTGCATTATACAATTTATCATGACCTAATATCAATTTTGTGCAGCACCAGCTGATTAAGGCCTCAAAGTTAAATGGATCCATTCGTATGAGGGGTAAATTGGTTTCTACATTCGTGGGTGTTTGCTCCTGTTGATTAAGTAATAATCACAGGTAATTAATTTTCTGAAAAATTGGAGGGCGTTTGGATATTGGGTTAGGAGAGGTGGGAATGGAAAATGATAGCCAGGTTGGGTATATTCTCTTATTTGGATTAGAGGAATGGGAAAAGAGAAGGGTTTGGGTTTGGGATATGGGTGCCTCTTATCCCACCAATCTAAACCCAGTTAGAAGGGTGGGATATGGCTGGGATATAAGGCTAGGACAAAATTATCCATGTCTAGTTCAGCGTGACATCTTATATAACAGTATTAGCAAAGGGTATTTTTGTCCAACAAAATTTTTATCCCCATCTCAAACCCAATATACCCAAACATGGTATAAGGACTAAAATCTCATTTCCTTATCCCCAACCCACATATCCATATCCCTCCTCATATCCCTAACCCAACATATCCCAATATCCAAACGGCACGTTGGAGCATTAATCAATGAAACCAAAGAGGCGTGGGTGCGTAAGACCCATCCGTCGCAGCTAGGGGCACGACGCGTCCCCTGTCGCGGCTGTAGCACGGGCCCCACATCCAATCACGACCAGGAGGCACGATTGGTCGATGTCGTCACGGCTCCACTGTGCTACATGTTCCACGTGTAGTCTATCCGCGGTTACGATATCATTTTCGGCATTGAATTCAAGGGGGGCCAAATCTGGCAATGCCACTCGGTAGGGGGCCAAAATAGTAAACTTTCTGTGACTATAGAAGCAGTCGATACCATATTTGCCGAAGATTATGGAATTCCTTTCGAGTCACATACTCCTCAAGGTTAAGAAGACGAAAGTTTAAAATCTTTCTTTGGTCACCACTACCTAGATGCATGAGAGCAAAGTAAGGTGACATGGTGATGATGACGACAGCTGCCTCTGTAGGCACGGCAGCGTGTATATGCAGGGCAAGTTCCCTGAAGCTGTTGGTGCGGACTCCCAAGACAACAGCCACGCCAAGCCAACAGCATCATTACATGTTACCGATATCCTTCACGTCAGTTACTCTGTATGATACAACATACTCGGTTGACGACCTCGTTCCACGCGATAATCCGGCAAGAGCCTACATTCTCCCGCCAAGCCACGGTCAGGAATTTTGCTCGCGTGTGGCGGCGGTCAAAATGGTCCGTGCGGTGGCCACTCATCGAGCACCCGCGGTGGCACCGAATCCTTGGCGCGGCCCTCTTCCTTCTCCCGGCAGTCACCGCTGTGGACGCTAGGGGGTGTGCTTGGGCACACTGCGATCAGCATTGCTGGCGACAAGGGCGCACACTCGTACTGATCGGGAAATCCCGCAACGGTGCACGGTGCAAACAACTGGGTCTAGTGACCCGTGGACCAGCGGATAGCACAGATCACGTCTGCTTGGATCTGGCAGGAAACAAGATGGGCAAGAGTGTGGCCGTGGCCGTGGCGCTACCGGCTGTGCTGTGCCGCTGGGAGATGCAGTGCCGAACCCTCCGTTCGTGGCTTCTCTTGACTCTAGGCATCCAAAACAACGGACAAAACTAAGATAAATTGCACATGTTGCGGGGCATATTAGTGAGGTGTGTGTGGCTATTTTGCAATGTGACATTTGCGATGCCAAGCAAGAACATGTGAGTGCACACCGCCCGATGCTTTAGCTTCGCAACCAACTATGAACTTTTGCCGATACCCAGTGGACAACCAGAGCTTCTACCATAGCTCGATGGGTCGGTCAAAGAATAGGATGAAGGACGACACTACCACTGCCAAAGTATGCATTAACGGCGCTGTGTTGATAGCGGACACGGTTTGTGTAGAACTCCAGTGCGCAACGCCAATCAAATGGGAATGGGAAGCTAAGCCCCAAGCCGAGGACCTCTTCCTCGTGCCTTTCCCCAATAAACATGAGTTGGAGCAATTGATTTGCATTGGAGAGATCAGGGCTAAAAATCACAAGGAGTGGTTCTCATTCTAGAGGAATATATAGAACCAAAAACCTGAGATCAAATTCAAGCTCCACAAGGTATGGGTTCAGGTATATGGGGTGACACATGAGACGCATGACTATTTATCCATTTGCATTAGTGGGCCGATCATCAAGGCTACTTAGATCTTTGACATGACTAGTGTCTGCAAGAAGGGTATTGTTCACATACAGGTGGCTCTTGTTGAGCAGCACATGATCCCAAGCAGCATGGATGTGGTGTTTGGTAACACTATGTACTCTATTTTCTACACGGTAGAGAAGTACGACAAGTATGAAGGTACTCCCGTACCAGATGAGGAAGATAATTGACCAGACCAAGACAATCCGGAGGATGAGGATGATGATATGCTTGATAGAGATAATAAAAAGGCTAAAAACAGTAGAGATGATTCCACAACCATGCCAACACAATCGGAGAAGATGGGTGTTGTTCCCATGAATGTGGCTCAGGTGGGTGGATGCAAACTCTGAAGACAAGGACACCATAATTCTCCTCCATTTTAAAGGTGCGGTTGGAAGTGTTTATACTAACAAGTTTCAGGAATTAGTCGATCTCCAAATGAATGACGATGCTTTGGATGCTCCCCTTGTAAGTGTGGCAGTGCGGCAGCAGGCATGGGGTCCATGGCTGCTGGGGGAACCACTACCATGCCTACCAATCCCATGTCGCCCACGGTCCGGGGTGCTGCGTGAGTCATGGTGAGGGAAGGTGTCACACTGCCCATTGTGACTGTCGCGCCACTACAACAATGGAGTCCATTGCCGCGATGCCCGCTGCGACTGCACAAGCAGCCGCTACCGTACCTGCCACGTCAACAGATGAGGACATTTTGGCTTTCGCGACACTCGGCGCAGCTGTTGAGAATGGAAATTGATACAGAATTTGGATACTGGAATGATTGATTCTCTTATTGATTCCTTGAGTAATGTTACATATATATACATCAACAAGGGACGGCAGTTGTTGATTGTAGAGACATTTAGCAACTGTAAAGGACGGTTCTGAAATTGATCAATCGATGTGTCCCTGTTGGAGACGTCTGTTCGCAACACTCCCCCTTGATCAATTTCTCCTTTGTATATATATGAAGAGCATCTGGAAAACTTCTCTAAAATCCCTGTGGGAAAAATATGAGAAGTGATGTTTGATATGCTGTGAAAAACTCCTTTAAACTCAGTGGGAAAATAAGAAGAAAATAATACAATATATAATGGTTATTGTCTCTTTGTTAACTCACATGAGAAAACCTGTTAAGGAAAAATCTATAAGTGAGTTCAAAGAATAATAGGTATGCCTTGTATATCTTCTCAAAAACCCCGATAGGAAAAATAGAAGATACGACATATATTTTGTGTTGATATTGCCGCATTAAAAACCTTTCATGAGAAAGCTTGAGAGAAAACTCATAAAGGAAAAAAGAGTGCAATATGATGTATGAACAGGTTAATAATCAGAGAGTAACTCCCCCTGATTCTTGCTGTATGTGGTTTATCATTCTGCGAAACCACATGCATTCACGTGATGCTTTATATAGGGCAATAATTTTAGAATGATTCGTGGATGTAGCTACTAAAGTCTGTTTAGAAGACTTCCATGAGATAGCTGTTCCACCGTGAAGGAACACAAAGCCGGTCTAAGATCTAGCATTATGGGGATCAGACAAGTATCCAGTATCGGTGTATCCGATTAGATTTGAATCTTGATTTTTGTGAGATTGATAATATAGACCTAAATTTTTAGTACCTTGGAGGTAGCGTAAGACTTGCTTGACTCCCGTCTAATGACGTTTAGTTGGAGTAGCGTTGTGTCTTGTTAATAAGTTTACTGCAAATGCGATATCAGGCCTGGTGCAATTTATAAGATACATAAGAGCTCCAACAGCACTAAGATATGGGAACTCGGATCTCAATATATCTTCTCCATCTTCCCTTGGTCTGAAAGGATCTTTCTCTACGTCTAGAGATCGAACAACCATGGGAGTCTTTGATGGATAAGATTTGTCCATATTAAATTTCTCCAAGATCTTTTGGATATAAGCAGCTTGGTGTACCAAAATTCTAGAGTGAAGGTGCTCAATTTGTAGCCCTAAGCAAAATTTAGTTTTGCCTAAATCCTTCATCTCAAATTCCATCTTTAGATGATTACGTGCTTCATCAATATCTTGTGGGTTGCCAATGATATTTAAATCATCTATATACACGGATATGATGCAAAATCCGTTCAAGGATTTCTTTATGAACACGCATGGGTAATCATCGTTATTCATGTATCCCTTTTGAATAAGGAATTCACTGAGTCGATTGTACCACATTCGACCCGATTGCTTCAAGCCGTATAATGACTTGTTAAGTTTTACACAATACATGTTGCGTTTAGCGCTTTGATTCGGAAGTGGGATTCCATCGGGAACCTTCATGTATATATTCGAATCAAGTGACCCATAAAGATATGCAGTCACTACATCCATCAACTGCATAGATAGATGATTTTGCATTGCCAGTGATATTAGGTATCGGAAGGTTATTCCACTCATTACTGGAGAGTATGTTTCCTTGAAATCAACGCCGGGTCTCTGCGTGAACCCTTGTGCTATGAGCCTCGCTTTGTATCTCACCACTTTATTATTTTCATTCTGTTTCCGGACGAATACCCATTTGAATCCCACCGGGAAAACATTGGGAGGAGTAGGTATTGCTTTTGTAAATACCTCTCTTTTATTGAGCGAAGCTATCTCTGCTTGGATTGCTTCCTTCCACTGATTCCAGTCCGAGCGTTTTTGATACTCTGCCATGGTCTTGGGATCTGCATCAGATTGGAGGTTGTTTGCAATCTTTGTGGAGAAGTAATTGTCGACAATCGTAGTCTTACGGTTATATGATTCTCCAGAATCAATGTAATTAGTGGAAATTTCATTATCCCTTGATGACTGATCATGATTTCCCAATATGATCAAGTCAGGATTTTTCGATGTCCCAGCTTCTAGATTTGAGTGCACTCTTGAGCTGGGTTGAGGAGTTTGAGTTTCATTTACAGTTTCAGAGAGTTTCTTTCTCTGTTTCCTTTGTGGCTTGCGTGAAGCTGAATCCTGTTTTGTGGCCGTACTTCTCCACCTCTTATTGTTGACGGGGAGTTGAGTGGTTTCTTTTGGTATTTTCACTCGTTCAAGCGCATTTGCAGCAGGATTGTATGATTTTGTAACTCCTTTGTGATTTGTAAATGAATCTGGCAAGTTATTTGCAAGATGTTGCAAATTTATGATTTTTTGAACTTAGAGTTCAGTTTCTTGAGTACGTGGATCAGAGTAGGAAATACTTTTGGCATTCCAATCGATTTCCTGGCATTCTTTCTGGTACTTGATATCTCCCCCTAATGCCGAGAAATCGTCCTCATTGAGGATGCAATTAGCGTAACGGGCAGTGAATAGATCCCTGGTGAGAGGTTCTAGGTACTTGATTATTGACGGTGATTTGTACCCCACATAGATCCCCAGTTTTCTATGTGGTCTCATGGATGTACGCTGAGGTGGTGAGATGGGCACGTATGTGGCGCATCCGAATTTTCGCAAATGGGAAATACTTGGAGGATTTCCATGTATTAATTGCAGAGGGGAAGTACTGTGATAAGCAGTTGGGCGCAATTGTATCAAATCAGCAGCGTGTAAAACTGCGTGACCCCAACAAGAAGTTGATAAATTGCAATTGTGTAGTAATGGTCTTGCAATAAACTTAATCCTCTTGATAAGTGATTCGACTAAACCATTTTGTGTATGGACGTATGGTACTGAATGTTGGACCTCTATTCCTAGAACCATGCAATAGTCATTGAAAGCTCTAGAGGAGAATTCCGCAGCATTATCCATGCGAATCGATTGAATTCGGTGCTCGGGATAATAAGCCTTTAATTTAATAATTTGACTCATAATTTTTGTGAAAGCATGGTTTCGTGTGGATAGAAGGCACACATGTGACCATCGAGTTGATGCGTCAATTAAAACCATGAAATACCGAAAAGGTCCAGATAATGGTTGGATGGGACCACAGATATCTCCTTGAATGCGTTCAAGGAAATTAAGTGGTTCCACGTTAATCTTAAGGTGCGAATGCCTTAATATTAATTTTCCAGTTGCACATGCGGTGCAAATGAAATCCGAATGTTGAGGAAATTTAGCATTATTCAAATTGTGACCAATGCAATTACTGGTAATTTTTTTATCATCCCTATACCGGGATGACCAAGGTGATCATGCCAAGTCTGGAATGCATCAACATTCTGAAAAATGACCTTGTATGCAACATGTACTACGGGTTTTATGTATGTGTAGTACAATCCAGACGTTAAAGAGGGAATTTTTTCAAGTACTTGCTTGCCATATCCGTTGTTTTTAGTTAAGAGGAGATATTTCTCTTTGTTGTCGTCATGGGTTTCGAGATGGAAACCATTCTGACGGATATCTCTATAGCTGAGTAGAGTACGAGTTGAATCGGGGTATAGCAAAGCATCCTCGATTGTTACTTGAGTACCCATAGGGAGAGTAATTATGGCCCGACCTGAGCCAACAATTACAGCATCGCGTCCGGTGATTGTTAAAAATTTTCCTTGTCTTTTACTAAGATTCTGGAAATATTTTAATTCCCTAAGAATAGAGTTTGTGGTACCACTGTCCACAAGGCACATTTCCTCTTCCATCAGATTGACTCCCGTAGAAATCTTTCTTCGTTCTTCTCTTTTTTTTGTGTTTTTGATGTAGCCTAATTGCTCTTGGTAGAACAAGTGACTGATAACGTGTTGAGAATGGAAATTGATACAGAATTTGGATACTGGAATGATTGATTCTCTTATTGATTCCTTGAGTGATGTTACATATATATACATCAACAAGGGACGGCAGTTGTTGATTGTAGAGACATTTAGCAACTGTAAAGGACGGTTCTGAAATTGATCAATCGATGCGTCCCTGTTGGAGCCGTCTGTTCGCAACAGCGGCAACGGTCTAGGCTACCGCGGCAACGGTCCAACCTGTCATGGCAGCGACAATGCAGGGGATGGCAATGACCCCTGCTTCTCCTGCGGTTGGCTCAGTACCTGCTGCGTCCTGGAGCAAGGAAGTCGATCACTCTGTCGATGAGACGGGAGACACGGCACTGATGATGCATGAGACGACCTCAGCTGCTGTGCTTGCAGTGACACCGGGTGCCTGGTGCCCACAGTGGCAGTTGAGGCGAATGCAGAGCCTGCCGCGATGGCGGACGTGGTGGCTTTGCCTATGGGCCAACCCACCACGGATGCATCTGTGATGGCAGCCTCCTCGCCTGTTGTGGCCTTGTGCATAAAGACTGAGCATGCCAAGGCAGTGTGCAAGCCTGCCTCGATGCCGACAGTGATACCAGCAATTATCACGACAACCGTGGCGGCCTCCCCGACCAAGATAGCATCCCAAACACCGGCTGAGATCATGCCTGCTTACCAAGCTACACCGGCGGACACGTGCTACGCTGTCACCACCACCTGTGGCAAGGGGACCGTGGAGCTATGCTAACTAAGCCACGAGCACCGAGCCTAGGCCCTCAATGAAATGGGCGCTTCAATACGCCAGTGGTGTTCGATGGGCCGATCCCGACAGATGTCAACTCCATAACCAAGGCCATACAGTGAAAGTCGGTGCACAACCTGGATCCATTGCGGGTACACCTTCATTTTTCTCTTCTTTTTCAGATAATTGAGTTGCCTAAAATCTAAACAACGTAGGCATATCATTGGGTACTAACGAAAAAGAGGAGAATATCTCTAAAAAGTCCTTAACAAATATTGAGTTAGACCGGCTGAAGCTCTCAAGCAAAAAAAAGCCAAAAAATCAATAGTTAAAGTTGATATAGAAGGAACGTAGACCGGCTGAAGCTCTCAAGCAAAAAAAAGCCAAAAAATCAATAGTTGAAGTTGATATAGAAGGAACGGAACGGGAATTTAGTAATACCAATACTCTTAATAATTGTTGTAGTAAAGTAATCGATGAGGTGGATGATGAGAATAAACACTTCTATTCTGCCAATCTCGTAGCGGTTCCCTACAAGAAAAAAACAGCCTCAGCCATGAAAAGCCCGGGATGGGTCAGCCCCTAGAAACTCCGTAGGCTCAGCCAAAAAATCCAAAAATAAAAGTCCCAAGGGGATGTCCCCCTAAAAATATAAGTTCTTAATGAAATGGTTTTTTTAATAGCAAAGGTCTTGGCGACTTGGCTAGATACATCTCATTGCAGAAAGGGTAAAATTGCATCAGCTAGATCTTATAGTTCTGTTGGAGACTGGCAAAAGTGATTTATGTGGCCCTACTTGGCTCCCCATGGACGATTTGGAGGGATTTTCCTCGGAATAAATTTGGTTTTTCTTGACATTGGCTCAATTTCAGAAGGGGACTTCTTTGTTAAGTTCCTCTTGCTAAACAAATTGATGGCTTCAGGTGGGTGCTTGTGGTGTCTTTGGAGCAGCCCAACCTCAATTTCAGGAAGAGTTCCTAACTGAATTGGTTCACTCATGGCATCTAGTGACCTTCCCGCTGCTGGTTGGGTGGGGGATTTCAACATCATCAGAAGCTCATAATGAGAAAAACAATGATAACTTTGAGGCTAGATGGCCCTTCCTATTCAATAATGTCATTGATAGCTTGGATTTGAGGGAAATTATGATGTCTAGCCGAATTTACATGGGACAATGTCACACCATATTTTTCCTAATGACTTTGTAAAGCATGTATAAATATAATAACACTATATTTATGGCTTAATTTGCATCTTATTGAGTTTTATTAAATCTTGTTTGGAATTGTGTCATCTCATGTGACTAATATCAAAACAATGTCACATATGTATACATATACATATATGTGACATGATATCAATTCATCTACCCTAATATATCTCATGATCATCCCTATATCTTTTTGAGGATATATACATACACATATATGTATAAATATATAAATATACCCTAACTTCTTTTTCATCTAAACAAAAGGGGAAAACCTAAAAAAAAACTAACGACCTTATATTTCTAAAATCAGTGGAATATGAGTAGTTCAATAGTCCCAACCCTTCGTATCATTCTTATACGCTATATCCTGTTTTGATCTCCTTCCTCATTTCTAAAAATACCTTTTTATTATGGCTAAAACCCTAATCCCATCAGCTCATGATGTTCCTTGTATCAAAAATTCCAAATAAATTATGGGAACCTCTTTATATCCATCCTCAACCCAAATCTAAAATAATATAGTGATGTTCAATACAAAAATTGCAAAAGATTTAAAATTTAAATTTGAGACTAATATAAGTTTTGAACTAAATCTCACCTAAATAAAATTTAGAAAATTCCACAGGATACTATATGACCTAAGGAACTCAAATATGAAAAAATATCCATATCTCCAATTCAATCTTATTGAAAATCAATAAGTCAGATTCTCGCCAAATGATCTACCCCATGCTTTCTTCACCAAATATTTTTGGAAAATTTTGAAATAAATCCCAGAGCACCTAGACCACCACTCTAGGAACCCATTTTTGCCCTAGCTGCACTTTGAAAAATCATCTTTTCCCTGGCCAAGTCAGCCCTAACTCCTTGCACAGAGATAACATTCACTTCTCATCACCTTCTCTCCTGCATTCGGTTCCTAATTGGTCACCCTCTCTCTCCCCACATCAAAGCTGCCCCTGTGACGCGAGTGGACACACCCAAACATGCTATAGTATTTATGCTAATGGTCCATACACTAATATTCTACTCTATGGGTGAAACTCACTCCTAAACTTATCTTTCATCATATTAGCAATCTTTATTTTTATTTCTGCACTTTTAATTTATGTTTATTATTATTCACATAGTTTTATCTCACAATTGCTTTCAGAAACAACGCCATCTTCGAATCAACACACTAAGCATTCTCCGACACTCACTAAAATCTCAAGAATTATCTCAACACGTTGACCATTTCCACGGCACCTTCTTTTCCTTAGGATCGATAAACCTCATAATACTTCCAAGGAAAAACTTACTGCAACTGATCTAGTCCTCTTACTAGGCGGGCATCAACTAAGTTTTCTGGCGCCATTGTCGGGGAAGCAAGTGCTTCTCGTGGTAACAAAAGCTTTCTTCTCATTTTTGTTAGTTATAGTTTGTCTTTTAATTGCTTAGTTTTATTTTACGCAATTTAGTGAAAATTCAAAAAAATGTTGATAGTTGTTATTTACTTTTTAGTTCATTTAATCTTGCAATAGTTAATTATCAGTTAAACTGCCTGATCGCAAACTTGGTGATTTTGCTAGCCCAGCTAGTGAGTATTATCTGAAGGCACTAATCACTCAACTCGTTGTTAGTGCTGAAATTAAACCTGCTTTATTAGAGTGTTTTAGAGACCAAGATATTCTTAATGCAATGTCACTTGTTAGTTTGGCAAAGAGTAGAATGCAAAAATTGAGGTATAATGGGTGAGATGCATTCCTTCAAATGGTCACTTTGTTTTGCAATAAACATGGCGTCGATGTCCTACAATGGAGGGTAATTATGTGCCTTATGGAAGATCAACATGGTTTGTTCGAAACCACACAAATGATGATATTTAAAAGAGAAGTATATATTAGGGTCATTAATCAAATTAGTCAAGAGCTTGATAATCGGTTTTGATGAGGTTAATATTGAGTTGCTTTCCTGTATGTTGGCCTTGAATCCCGCTGACTCATTTGCTTCTTTTGATGCGTACAACGTACGTAGACTTGCTGAGTTTTACCCCAATGATATTTCAAGAACTGACTTGATAAGACTTGAAATACAACTTGATAAGTATGTCGATGACATGAGAAAAGATGATAGCTTCAAAGGCCTAGACAATCTCATTGAGCTCTCGGTTAAGCTTGTTGAAGTAAAGAGGCATAAAATTCATGATTTGGTATACTTGCTTCTCAAATTGGTATTGCTTCTACCGGTGGCGATGGCAAGTGTTGAAAGAGCGTTCTTTGCAATGAGTTTAGTCAAGAGTAAGCTGAGAAATAGAATGGGTGATAGTCTTTTGGATGATTTTCTAGTCACGTTCATTGAGTTGAGTGAGATATTTTCTTTAAAGTGAATGGAGATGATATAATCAAGACTTTTATGGCCATGAGAAGGTGTAAGCCCAATAAATAGTAGTATAAGCTTCTTTTATGTAAATTTTAGACTTAATTATTGATTTTAAGATGTTCGCAAAAAATTATTAATCTATTTGTATTATGTTTTTGATAAATTTTATATTTATATATTAGCATGTTATATTAACGATATTAAAACAAAATCATGCTAAGTTAGCCTACTCTTAATTAAAATCTTTGATCCCCACTGACCATACTAAAGAACACACCGTGGTCAACTGCTATAAAATCTCTTTTTTTATACATGGACTTACTCATGCAAAATTCCTGTTTCAACTTGAAGTTTGTGCACGCCTCAGCCTGTCTCAGCCATTGCATGTACATACTGTAGAGACAGAAGCATGAAGGACTACACAAAGTCACAAGCCAAACAGTCCCTTTGAACACACGAGCACGATCCCTGCAACAGTGAACTACGTACACAAGGTACCGATCTCACACACAAAACATGCAGCACCTGTCCGGAACAGGGAAACAGACCGAACAGCCGGCGATACCATCCGGTTGGAGACATGAAGCAAAACACCACAACAGACAGGGAGGCTTTGACTCGTCATCCGCTGGTTAACACCTCAAGAGGGTAGCAGCTAAGCTGCATGCGCCTGCGATTAAAAAGGCGCGTCACGAGAGCTGAGAAAGGAGAGGAATCGAGCCGTCGGTGCTGGCGTCGCTGCATGCGCTCTGCTGCAAATTTTTGCTGTTGGTTTTGATTTGATGTAGCAGTGTGCGTCGGTCGAGACGGATCGATCCAAACCTCTCTTTTCCCCCGCCTTTTCACGTCGGAGTCCCAAAGTTTCCGCCTCAAAAGGAGGCGTCGTCGTCCACTTGTTCCTCTCTTGGCTGCCGCGCCGCACCTGCACCGCAACTGTTCCTGCATGCCCCGAAAACGCGGCAACCGTAACCACTACTCGTATTAACTGCGAGCAGGCGCCGGCCACCGGTGTGTATGAAATGTTCGCATGGCTTGGAGGATCGATTTGGGCGTGTCGGCGGTGGAGCTCGAGCTAGACGAAACACGTATGCGTGCTCCACACTACTTGCACACCTCTACGGACAAAACTATCGAACTACTCCTAGCAGAGCATCAAATCAGGTGAAGCCAACATGTGAAGATGGGAACTCTCACGAGACGACACGGATACCCAGACCCTGATTGAGATCCAGAAACGCGACGTGGTCTATACAAAGGACAGCAGGCAAGCGTGAGTGATGCGATTGCAACCCCGATAGTCAAAACGGCGACGTGTCACCGAGCAACGACACTGTCGATTTGCTAGTGCCACGTACGTTCGTACCGTGTTCTTTTCTTCTCCAGCTAGGGATTGATGTATGGATCAGTCAGAGAAGGTTGGAGGGGGCTGGCTAGCCTGGCTGACTGGCTGGCTTAGGATAAGGGCGGTTGTCGGTAAGATGAGGCATGCGGCGGCAAAAGGCTTTTGGCCGAGACGAGAACGACGGCCAAAATCATGTTGGGCGGCTAATTTTTATACTTGTATATACGAGCTAGTGTGTCAATCACTGAAGCATGTTCTCTCTTAATCTTGTGCATGACACAGGGAATCTATGCTTGATGGACATATGCACAAAAGGTCTTTTCCCCATATCCATTTGCGATTGGTTTAATAAGCGGGAGTGTCTAGGAAAGAAAGCTACCCGTGCTTGATGGATTTTTTTGCATGATCACATATACCCCGGTTTTATGCTTGAGGTCCGATACTGCCCCTTTGAGAGATAATTAAATGTGAAAAAGAAATTCGCATGTCTAAGTCGCACGAGCAAACAAAATCTAAGGAAATTCTGACGATCTAAACGTGGACTAAGCACGGCCGTTGGATTTATAATTAGTGGTTTGGACGGGAGCACCAGTAAGTATACACTGTCTGCAAGTAAGAAAATATAGAGGCCATGCCATTGCCATCCATCAAGCGGTCCTGATCATTGGAATGATTGATTCGTCAAATGAGCCAATGAACTACTAGTAGATGCAAGCTAGCATTCATGTATGATACATGACCGGAAACCTGCATGATTGCACAGCCTCTCGAGTCTTGGCTCACAAGGGCACATGCATGAGCCACTGATTGAGGCATGGATCGATCCTGGCCTCTGATAGGTATCTACCACCGTGATCAATCCAGAGATGCTGATAGGTTAAGTAGTGGTGCACCATAACCTTTTCTATCCTTTCTTCTCTCTTTCTTCTGCAGTGATGGGCACAAGCCACGCTTGGAAATTGGAATTAGCTAGAGGGGAGCAATGATTTGGTTGGAGATCGCAAATGACAACCTCCTAGAAGTGACCACCTATATACTTTCAAAAAAAGAGTGGGCACCTATGTACTTTCAAAAGAAAAGTGACCACCTACGTATATGCCCTACGCCAAAGGTTTGATGAAATGGCCCCACTCAATACAGCACTTATCCGTAAAATCATTAGCTATATCCTTGCCTAAATTGGTTAATCTTCAAGAGCCTGCTAACCTTGGTGAAAATACAGTTGTGGAATACTTTAATTATGGGCACTTCTTAAACTGACCCGTTTTCGACTAAGTAGGCCAATTAGAGGGGTTGAATAGGTCTTTGGTCAAAACCTAGCTCTAAATATTTAATCTAATCGGTTTTGCACAAAGCGTAAATATAGTATTTCTCAGCACCAATACTCGATATCTGGACCAAATCAAAAAATTATAGGGTGACAAACACATAAAGCATAAACTAAAGGGCAAGGGATAACCCATACAAGAGAATCATCGATATTTTCCAGTGGTGTTTTGAGACTTGCCAGTGTACCCTATTCCACTTTTGGGAAGCTCAAACCAAGTGAGCCAGCTCCGTAGGCTTGAGCACTTTCGCCAATCCACTAAGGTGCCCCTTCTTCACTTCAAAGACGGTGAGCTTCAATCACTTGCAACATAACAGGCCTCTTCGCTCACCTTGTAGGGACCATGAGGTGATGACTTCTAGTAAGGGCAAATGCGTCTTTGATGCATGCGTGTGTGTCTCGGTAGAATTTTTGTGAGATTTGCATACTTATCTACGATCTCTGCCAATTTTAGGCGTGTGCTAAAGAGGCGCACTCGTGTGGATGTATACGTGTGATGTGCGTGTGCAGTGATGTGTGTTATGTGTATGCGCCAAAAAATTAAAAATTGTGGCATCGATGATAGTTTTCTTTGTTTTTCGCTGGTGTTATGTCACTTGTGGACTTGATATCTCCATGATGATATTTCATAAAAGTGCAAACATAATAGAAAATTTATGTTTTAAAAGAGTAACTTCGAGTCTGACGATGTATTTGCAGAAAAGAAAAAGAAATTAACATATGGAAGCAGATTTAAAAGTAGGAAAATATTGTAGCGCATGTAGTGATGAAAAATCCCACAAGCTGACGGGTTGAACTAGATTCAAATAAGGATTTCAGCTTTCAAATATGGAATAATATGGTGATTTTTTTCAAACGTTCTAAATACATGGCCAACAGCAGAATTTACTCTACAATAATGAGAGCGAATATAGTTGTGTTGCCTGTGATCTATGGAGCACCAGTCCTCCTTCCGCTGTTTTCTGTCCCATTGATTACTCGGATGCTTCCACACAACATAGTCGATGACAAAAATAGTTGGAACCAGCTCTTTGCTAGCCAAACATTTGGTTGTTTGTTGCTCCTTGATACTAGCAACATGGTAATTTCTTCTCTAAGAACATCTCCAACAATACACATAAGCTATTACTAAAGTCTTGCCACGTAAGCTTTTGCTGATATGGAGAAAAAAGGGCGTAGTTGTTTTTTTTTCACAACGAGGGAGCTCTGCTGCCATGCATTATAAGAGAGGAAAAATGTTTATGTATAGGGGAGGAGGGGGGAGGTCGAGACGAAATCAAACCTACAAAATATTTAAGAACAATGTGCTGGTGCCGTTAACCTTGTAAGATCCAAAGCTTGTCTAGTGACGGACCTCATGTCGTCTATTGTTGTGGATTTACTCTCGAAGGTTCTTTGTTCTTATTGAGAAAAAATGATGTAGTTGTTATTTTAGAGAGAAACAATCTAAACTTTTATATCAAAACACTAGTAACAAATTAGTACCAAGCAAATACTCGTTGAAGGAATTTTTATTATTAAATCTTTTTGTCATAACGCTTTAGGGCTGCTTTTTAGTGGACGACCTATCATTTCCCTCTCTCTAGCCAGAGGAGAATAAATTCCCTCAACAACCACCTATCCAGAATTCTTCCCTGATTGATTCTGTAGCATTTGCGCCGGTAAAACCATGATCATACAGCGAAGAATTTATACGAGGATGGTCAAAATCGATCTGAAAAAATTGCAGCACTGTCCCTCCTTCCTCCCAAAAGAAACCGTGTTGCATCACTAGTACAAGTACAGTAACGGTTATGGCGAATGAAACCGCCGAGCAGTTGAAACTAGCCAGAAATGCCCAGTCTTGCGTTGCGTTCCATTGCATGGATCTCTCTCTCTCTCTCTCTCTCTCTCTCTCTCTCTCTCTCCTGCGTGGCGTCTGCGCAGGAGCGGGCGCAGCATGGCAGCAGTGAGGTAGCGAGAGGAAACAGTGAGAATCCGAACGGAGAAAAAGGAAACTTTTTTTATAAATATTACTTTTAAAACAAAGAATTTGAGATCTGTAGGTCCGATTCCAGAAATTATAAAAGTACCACCCTGTCGGCCGCTGGTGAGACGACAGGGGACTTATCATCCCACCGTCGACCGACAGGCTCCTGTCGTCCCACGGCCAACTGATAGCGCACCGAAACTGCGCGAATTAAAAAAAATATTTATAAAAAATTTCAGAGTAGGGCTGTCGTCTAACAGTTGGACGACAGGGTACTTGTCATTCGACGGTCGGACGATAGGTACACCTGTCGGTCAACCGTTGGACGACATGGTACTTGTCATTCGACGGTCGGACGATAAGTACACCTGTTGGTCAACAGTTGGACGACAAGCCACCTATCGGCTAATGGTGGAATGATAAGCCCCCTGTCGGCTCATCAACGGCCGACAGGATGGTATTTTTACAATTTCTGAAACCAGATCTATAAATCTCAAATTTTTAATTTTAAAAATAATATTTATAAAAAAAAACTCGAGAAAAAGGAGCCGAGGAAAAGAAGAGGAAGGAACAAAGCACAAAAGAAATACAGAGCGAGTAAAAAGGGTTGGACAGCTTGCTTCCAAAAGGCGCCGTTTTTAAAGCGGAAAGGGAAATAAAAGAAGAGGCAAAGAAAAGAAGCAGGCAAGAGAGCAGTCGTTCTCTGCTGCTGCTGCTGCTATTCTTGCTAGCCTCGCCTCTCTGCCACCCTCCTTTCTGCCGCAAAAAAGAAGAAATTTTCCCCTTGGGATGCTGGATTTCTGCTAGTTCAGTGGTTGCAAAGCCAAACTCGTCTCCTCGTGATATTAATCTTCTTGCCTTGCTGTGGCTAGTTCCGGTGAACCGTAAAAGCAGAGTTTGCGCAGCGCGTGTGAAACTTCTTTGAGGGAGAAAGAAGAGTGTGCGTAAGGTGGCTTTTTGGGGGCAGATTCCATTCCTTGGAGGAGGAGGAGAAGTGTGGAATTAGCTAGCGAAAAGGAAGCAGCCCACAGTTTCTTTTCCTTGGTCCTTTCTGCCTTTTTTCTCTGTCTGTACGAGTGAGTGATTGGTTGTTCCTTCCTTCCTTGTGAGGGTTCTTCAGTTCTTGGCGCAGAAAAGAATCAATCAATCAATCGCTGTCCTCTCGGTTGGTCGGTTGCTTGGTTTCGTTTTCCAGTGAACTGAAACAATTGGTTCTTCTGGGAGTTTCGTGGAGCTCGTGTGAGTGGAGTGGAGTGGAGTGAAGTGGAGAGTTTGGTTTCTTGGGAGTTTGGAGGAAGAGGAAGATGGCAGCCGCACCGCCGCCCAAGGCCGACGAGCTGCAGCCGCATCCACCCAAGGAGCAGCTGCCCAGCGTGTCCTTCTGCATCACCAGCCCACCGCCATGGCGTACGTGCCCTGCCTCAGGGACCTTTCGGTTTTTGCTGTTAAAAGTTTCCCTTTTTTGTGTGCTTGTGCTTCACTGTTCTTTAATTTTATCCATACATCGTGTTACATGTTGAGGCTTTCCCAGCGGATATATGTGCTGATTAGTGATCTTTTTTTGTTGCTGTCAGTGAACATCAGTTTATTCTGCTATTGTTAGTTTCTTAAGTTCTTCTTTTTTGAAAAATATGTTTTTATGGACCAGTCTACGAAGATTCATTGATCCTGAATTCGTAATAGAAAGGTCTTAATTTCACATCTTTTATGCAATTGCATACTAGTGAAATGATATGTTATTTTTTTTCTCGTGTCCTTGTAATCTCATATGCAGCTGAGGCCGTTATTCTAGGATTTCAACATTTCATTGTTATGCTGGGCACCACTGTCATCATACCAAGTGCACTTGTTCCTCAGATGGGAGGTGGAAACGTGAGTCCCAAAACTTATGTACTAAATATTGGTTTTATTCACTTGACATATGAACTTGATATTGCTGAAAAAGCACCTGAACAATAGATACACTGCCTTTTTGTCAGGACGAGAAAGCTCGGGTAATTCAGACACTGTTGTTTGTCGCCGGCATAAACACCTTATTCCAAACATTTTTGGGGTCTCGTCTCCCTGTTGTGATGGGTGGCTCGTATACTTTCGTCGCGCCAACCATCTCAATCATCTTGGCTGGACGTTACAACAATGAGGCAGACCCTCACGAGGTATTGCCCAACAGCATGGTCTTCTCATTATATACAAGTTTTGTAGGAAGGCTAACAAGTTTGTGTTGCTGTTGTCAAGAAATTCTTACGGACTATGAGGGGAACACAAGGTGCTCTCATTATTGCATCGACAATTCAGATCATCCTTGGTTTCAGTGGTCTTTGGCGCAATGTCGTTAGGTTGGTATAATCTTATGTCTTACTTGAATGATGGTTCTCTTTGTACCCTGTTGAGCTTCAGTTTGTGCAAATTAAATATCCTGCATGACTTTTATGCAGATTGCTAAGTCCATTGTCTGCAGTTCCTCTTGTTTCACTTGTTGGATTTGGGCTTTATGAACTTGGTTTTCCAGCGGTTAGTTTTGCTCCCTCTCTTCTCTTTTTCTTCTGTTTGCTGTTTCTATCTTCATGTTAGTGATTAAAAGGTATGAGATAAAATGCAGGTAGCTAAGTGCGTGGAAGTTGGTCTGCCAGAACTCATTCTAATGGTCGCATTTTCTCAGGTATTATCACCGTTTTATGACTTTCTGCACGACCATACCAAAGTTTAAATGGTTTTGAATAAGGCAATGTACTAATCATGTTTGTATCCTGAACAGTATTTGCCTCATGTGTTGCATTCTGGGAAGGGTGTCTTTGGCCGGTTTGCTGTTCTTTTCACTGTTTCAATTGTGTGGCTCTACGCATACATTCTCACCATTAGCGGTGCCTACAAGAATGCCCGGCCAAAGACACAGGTGCATTGCCGTGTCGATCGTTCAGGACTTATTGCAGGTGCTCCATGGTAGGTCTTAGGAACCATATTGTTATATTATGTTGTAATTTTGATGACATCCTTATGAAGGTGCTGAGATTTTGTTGTAGGATAAGTGTACCTTATCCCTTTCAGTGGGGTGCTCCGACATTTGACGCTGGAGAAGCTTTTGCGATGATGATGACTTCATTTATTGCTCTTGTAGAGGTTTGTCATCAATATTTACCGAAAGTAGGAAGAAAGGATTATATATTAGTGTATTTTATATGCTATTCATTTAGTAGTAACAGCATGATAATTTGTTGCCTTGTAGTCAACTGGAGCCTTCATTGCTGCTTCAAGGTATGCAAGTGCAACTATGATACCTCCATCGATCATTAGTCGGGGCATTGGTTGGCAGGTAAGTGATCAATTATTGCACTGTGGAGTGTCTCATCTTTACTTGGCAATGCTAATCACCTGAAACATCATCTTCAGGGTATTGGTATCTTGCTTGATTCATTTTTTGGGACAGCTAATGGAACCTCAGTTTCGGTGTAAGTATAGTTTCTGGATAATAAAAGTGGCAATCCTTGATTACTCAGAATTTTATTTTTACTAATTAGCATCGTAAACTTTGTATTTGCAGGGAAAATGTTGGTTTACTTGCTTGACCCATGTTGGCAGCAGGAGAGTGGTGCAAATATCTGCTGGTTTCATGATTTTCTTTGCCGTCCTTGGTAATATGCTACACATTATAGCTATTGTTACTTAAGTTTTCGTTGTGCACATACATACACTTTTCCCAGGCCATTTTAATGTTATTTCTTTTGGAAAACAGGAAAATTTGGAGCACTTTTCGCATCCATTCCATTGCCTATATTTGCTGGCATGTACTGTATTTTCTTCGCGTACGTTGGTATGTTCAGAGATCTGAAACCGCTTATTATTCGACAGTCTACGTGTGATTATTTTCAACATGATTATGTTGGCAGTATGATTCATTAGTTCTTGCGTGTGCAGGTGCATGTGGTTTGAGCTTCCTTCAGTTCTGCAACTTGAACAGCTTTAGAACCAAGTTCATCATGGGGTTTGCCTTCTTCATGGGCATATCGGTTCCTCAGTACTTCAACGAGTATACCGCTGTTGCAGGTCATGGTCCAGTGCACACTGGAGCCAGATGGGTATGAGAAACACATCATACAGACTCGTGCCATTTTATTTCATAGCTTGAGCCTCACTCTCAGACTACTGATGGTTCTTATGTTTGTTTCTTTCAACAGTTCAATGACATGATAAACGTGCCATTCTCGAATAAGCCATTCGTTGCAGGGCTTGTGGCCTACTTCCTGGACAACACAATGCACATGAAAGATAGTGCGGTGAGGAAGGACAGAGGGTACCATTGGTGGGACAAGTTCAGGAGTTTCAAGAAAGATGCGAGGAGTGAGGAGTTCTACTCATTGCCGTTCAATCTGAACAAGTTCTTCCCTTCGGTCTGATCCTGCTAGCATGGTGAAACGGCCTTCTCGATCCCTTGTTCATGCGCTGAACATGATCCTGCTGGCTTGGCCTGTGAAGTTTTTCCTGAGTCGCTGTGCGTCAATTTTGTGTATTTACGGAAAATGGACTCTGATTGGACCAGTGGGGATGCGTAGTAGAATGGAGATGCCATGTTCGTTTTTGGTCCCACACGGATCAACGTCTCATAACCTGTTAGTTTCTCTTGTCAATCTGGCAATGTATATGTTGCTTTCCTAGGCTAGGTAAATGAGCACCAGTTGGCATAATGCTAATTTGTTTGTTACTCCTACTAAATAATGAAGTGTTCTATTTGTGCTGTTTGCTACTTTTGATACTTAAAAAAATGTTTCTGCATCTGAAGTGTTCATGTGCTGTATAAGTTACACTGCTATACTGGAAATTCTTCTTCTGAATTTTGGTCATTGGAGTACTCTAACTGAAGTACACTAGTACAGTCCTTTTGTTAGGGGAATTTGCAACCCTACTACGGAAACAAAAGGACAGTCTAATCTTGTTCAGCCATGAGAAGCCATTGGGCCGTCGTGCATTCGTGGGCTGTGGCTCCGCATTGTAATGGAAGGCGCACTAGACCTTGGCCTTACAACCATCTTTGGAGTTGTTTGCTGATGAGAAGCTGAAGCCCATGGGCTTCCAGAATTTGTCGTTCCTGTAGTTCCCGTTTCTTGCCTTTGCTCATCGTTCTACCATCTGATGAAAGCTAGCAACGTCCATAGCTAAATATCACAGTGCACTCTTGAAACACGTCCTAGAGGAATTGTGGGAGTTACAATTCTCTATAAAATTTGTACTTTTTTTAGAAAAAAATTCATGAATTTTCGCTAGTATATAGTGTGCTTTTGCAAAAAAGTTGTGGGGTCAGCTGACCACACACATCATAACGTGGCACCGCCGCCGGACGTGCCACTAGAAGTCTACAATGCGAAAGCCACAATGGTTACCTTCCTCTACCATGCAATTAGTCTTATCATCAAAAAAATTAGAAGTCTACAAGTGCATCTATCTCTAGACTCACGTAAGCTCGACGCCATGGCTTCATGGATTGGTGTTGGTGCTAGGGGTAGTGGGGTACCCAGGGTCCGGCCAGCGATAGCCGGTGCTACGTACGTCCCTGCTCTGCACTGTATTGGCCATAGATCCGACGAAAACCCAAATATTTGTAGGAAGAAACATTTTTTCTTACACAAGATCCCAACCTAGGTCCACTAATTTTTCTCGAGTCTAATTGCGATTAGAATCTACTTTTCTTTTCAAGGTTCTAGGAGGACACATCTACTTGACTTGTATGTTACAAAAGCGAAAAGGGTTCCCAAAGTGACAGACCGGTCAAAGCCGGCCTAATGACCTCCAAGACCAGACGTGATATCTGCCTGTCACCGCTAAAGAACACCTGCAGGAGCAAAAAGACAGGGAAAACAAGAGCTAGTGTTCGATGACAGGATCCTCCTTTTCCTATGCTCCCTGGGACGATTCCTCAGAGCCCATCATTCCTACCCATAGGCCATGGATAGGATAGAGACAGAGCTTGGATGAACCTGCCATCTTGCTTGCAAAATTGCAGTACATTCTATGACCTAGAAACTACAAAGTAACCGGCTACATTGGCTCTTTGTGGCATTGTCCATCTATCCAGGAACATACACACAAAAAAAGGAGATTGTACATGGCACCTTGCGGCAACTAGCTTTTAGTTGGCTTCAGAAATTTCTACTCGACGCATGCATGTGAGCTGTAGCAGTAACAACTACTCATGGCTTTTCAGCTAGCCTTATTCCCCTTTCCTCTATCTCAATGATGATACGCATTCTTGCTTGCTTTCCAAACACTTCTCAGTGCTGTGCTTGTTGTGTCTTTGGCTTGCGCCCCATGACTGGCAATCCATGGGACAGTCGCACTTAGGCAGGATCTATGTCCTCTAATGAGACAATTAAGCTGGAAGCCAACCACAAACCGCAAAGGTTGGTTGGTGCATACGTCCATTAGGGCTGCTCCCTCCCTTGCACCTTTGCAACTTAATTGCAGGCTATGTTTTGTTGTCACAGCTCACAAACTATGGCATGGAACCAAAAAAGAGAGAAAGTTTAGTAGTTCGATGAATTAGATATTGTGTGTCTATGGTGTACAAGTAGCTAGATCAAGTGTAACCACGTATATTTAACAATCCAATTAACTAGTCCTAGATGGAAGATGACATATATAAAGTTCTTATAAGCCTTCTTGGCCTGCGATACGTGTTGAGACTCGAGACTTTTTCTTGTGCTGTATGAAAGGTGATTTTGCCTTCTAGTGTGCGGCATGCATAGTTTAGGGGCTAGCTAAGTATCTAGGTGATGTTTATGGGATCACAGGTTAATTACTCTACTCGCTTGTATTGTATAGCTATTTAAACGCTCATATATAACTTTCGCCCCTCTGTTTCATCTGCGACAGCGTCTGATGATCCGTTTGGAACGAAGAATCGTGTTAGAAACTCTGGAAGCCTTAACATTTAGTAGGATCTTATTTTAGAGCTCCTTGATCAATGTGATAAATCATGGCATGGCCTTCTGACCTCTGCCAGGCCCCTTCTCTAATTAGTAGAGAATCATTGAATTAATTAGACCGGCCGGGCATATACAAGCAATTGCATTCTTGTCAAAGCTTGGATAAGCAATACAGGGACAGAAGAAGAAAAGAAATGAAGGTGATTGCACCAACTTGGCTTCATCTAAAAGGTGAGCTCATGTCACACAAAACAAGCTGCTAGCTGCTTGTGTCATCCTAACACACGCCCAAACAACAAGGCTAGCTGTTCGTGTAGTGTGTAATATATGCAAGGCCAAATGGCAGGGTTAGGTATGTGTTTTGTCACTAGCTAGCTAGTGTAGGAGAGTCCATGCATGTTGGAATCAGCTTTCGGGGGCGCAGGAATATAAAGAGATCTGGGCATAAAGATATGCGTCGATATCGCTGGCCGCCGGGAGAGATGCATTTTTTAATTCCTAGGTTGCCATTGAGCGTTTGGGTTCAGTTAAGGCAGGCCAAAATGCGGGAATTTTAGTGAAATTGCACATAGAACAGTTCAATTCCTGCTGGAAACGCGAAAAAGAAATCTCGCGTTCTAAATAAAGCCTTCAAATAAGCTGCATTACCAATATTGCTACAGTACCGTGTTAATAGAGTGTGACAAAACCGGTATTACACCTTGCTTTGGAAAGAATGAATCCTACTCAATTCAAACTCAGCCTGACATTCGGTTTAATCGAAAATTTGATTTTTTTTAATTTCTTTTGGTTTTTAAAGATTTCAGTTTTTGAAAAATGATAATTAAAATATGGTGTACAATGTTGTAAACTAAAAATTTGGTTAACCAAAAATTCGGTTTCAATTTCGGTTTAAACTGAAATACAGATGAGCTAACTTATGCCATGTAACATCTTCTAATCAGTTTTAATTTTTTAAAAGATTTCAGTTTAAACCGAAATATAGATGAGACATCAACAAATAATAAAGTGATCAAACAGAACAAGAACTTGTCTCATGGTTTAAACCGAAATATAGATGAGACAACAATAAACAATAAAGTGATTAAACAGAACAAGAACTTGTCTCATTAATTGTGGTATTCAAATTCGAAAGTATTAGAGCTTGTTTTTGCTCTTTCACCTCGAAATTCTGCATTAACGGAAACAATAAGGTATATGTCAAAGCATCTAGATGCAAGCAAATAGCCATCAATGTAGTCTGATAGGCTGACGGGTTGAGTGGGCTAACGAGCTGAATGGGCTTTGGTAGTCTGCGTGGTAATTGGCCTCGGTTATATCTGTTTACTGGTCAACCGATCACTAAAACCGATTTAACCAAGTTAAATTCGGTTTTCTAAATCTGTCCGCCAAAATTATCTCCGTTAACCAAAAATTATAATTAATTCAGTTTTTCGGTTTCTCATAAACTCAACAAATTTATCGCATGCATACGTACCCATAGATTTTGTAAAACCATGTTTGACACCTCACTGGTACAAAAACGTCTAAATCAACCGTTTTATCTCAGACAGTTCATCAAAACCATCTAGAATGAGCCTTATCCGAGATAGTTTTTGATAACATTCACAATTCAAATGGTTTTATTTTAAACCTGTCTCGAATACGTAGGATATCCCAGATGGCTGTGGGCTAGAAAACCATAGGGGACTTCTCCTAGAAATCAAAGATGGTTTTTCGGTCCACAACCATTTCGGATAACTTCGGCCTATAGAGGCCCAATAAACCTAACATATATAATGGGCGAGCTAGACTCTCTGACCCTAGCACTCTCCCCCTCCCTCCTCCCTGTTCTGCCGCCCACAAGAGGCACCGCACCCAGATCTCGATTTATCATATCCCTCTCCTCTCACACTTCCCCTTCTACAATTGTCCCACCTACTGCTGCTCTCTCTACTGCCCCATCTTCTTCCTCTATGCAGCTAGCGGTCCTCTCCTCTCTCTCTCCTCCCCCCTCACATCTCTGAGGGTGCTAGCTATGTTGCTGGTCGCACTCCCAATCCGCGCCTCCTTCCTCCCTCTCCTCCTTCCACCCTTCCTCTCCATGGGCATCCGCCTCTCTCGCCACCTGCTCGACCGAGCTATCGGGGGAGATGAGCCGCACTAGCTGTCGCGCGCCTCTACCCCATCGCCTCTGCCTCCGTCGGAGCTAGACTCAGCGACACGGAAGGAAGGGAGAAGAGGGCGGAGAGGGAAGGGGAGGAGGAGGAGGCGGAGAGGGAAGAGAGAAGAAGAGGGAGAAGGGGGAGGAGGAGGTGGGAGACGATCGGATTTGGTAGCCGACTTGGATCTGACTAGCGACTCTACGTACATGGAGGCGGCAACTCCGGTGAGTTCTCTTCTCTCCGCTTGTTGGTTCTCCCCCTCTCTCCATGGATCTGCTCGGCACTCAGTACGTTGCAAGTAACCACGGCCTCAGCGGTAGGAACGACGCCGACACCTCTTCCTCCTCTACCCTCCATGGATCTGACCGACGCTCTCTTCTTTGCTCCAGCAGATCTGATTGCTAGTGGGAGGAGGAGGAAGAGGCACCGGATCAGCGACCACAGCGTCAGTGGCGGGGGCTGTCACTCTCTTTTGAGTGGAGGAGGTGGTGTGGGCTCTTTGACGACACACGATGAAGGGGACGGCGACACACGCCTGGGCAGCCTTGACGAGAGGCAGCGGCGCAGCTGGTGGCTAATCTTTTGGATTGGGAAAATCAACTCTAGAGTGTTCTCGATAAAGAACCATATGTATAAATTGTCTATAATAGGATCCTTATATTCTAACTCTAGTTTTTAGATGGTTCAAAAAACTGTCTTCAACAAAAATTTTGAGGAAAAGTTTTAGTTGTGCCTGTGCTCGAAGCCGCTCATCGATCGGCGACGGAACATCTCACGAGTCGTGCTAATAACACATGATCAGTGTAAAAGCAGCAAGATTTGGGCGGAAAAGCAGCACGTCCACACACACGCAGACTCCACTGCATGCATGACTCTCCTCGTGAACAGAATTCTGTTGTTGCGTAGAATGGCCACGTACACGCACGCACAGGAATTTTGACTTGGTGAACTTCTTCGGGGCAAGGAAAGTAATACATAGTTTTCGAGACGATACTAGTTTACCATTTTAAAGCTAGCATAAGTAGGGACGAGCTGAGTCTGAACTAGCATCAAACTAATATAACACTCAAAGAGTATTCGACCTTTATGCTCTCATATATATAGTCCCATATTTTTGTTATAAAAGAGGAACAGAAAAGTACCCACCGGTCAAACACCAGGTGCTAAACGGAATAAAGCCAAATATTAAGACTGGAAATGACAAAGCAAACATCACCTTTCTCAAGGAGTGCTCAAGCAGTGACTAAACCTACATCTGTGTTAGTAAAGAGGTCTGACACTACCGTCTCCAACAATGTACAGGCCAATTGAATCAACGCGGTACCATAAGAATTATCCCCCTACGCGGTACCACAAGAGTATTTTAATCTTGAGGGAAATTTTTTATTTTCATATCTATCTATTAAAAATTGACACATCTCGGTGCACAAGTTGAGTATAAAGTGACATAACAGTGTAATCTCCGCTTTAGTTCAGTTTCCAAGTGAATCTTTCTCTTTCTCAGGGCAAGAAAATCTGAGCAATCCAGTTTGTTAGCTCAAAAAGTTATAATAGATTTTGACCAACAATGCCTCGTCTAAAAAAACATGAGTTGATATGAGCTCATCACTTGTGCTACGGTGACCAGTTTGTTGTAGACAATATTGAATAGCCATGGATATTGTGTTGATAAAGCAGAGCTCTCTAGCCATATATTCAACCAAAACCGAATTTGAGTACCATTTTGGAGCTGGAAAGCTCCATGTCTCAGAAGGGTGGACTTAAATTTCATTTGGCCTCTCTAGAAATGGGAGTCTCCTCATTTACCATCTATTTGAGACAACATCTTGTTTTTTAAATTTTTACACCGTAAAAGAGTTTGCCGACCCCTTCCTCGTTAAGTAATTTGAATAGCCTTTTCCATAGAAGGCAAATGTTCTTTACACCTAGGTCCTGAATACCTAATCCACCCTGGTCTATGCATGGATTCTATGATGAACGATCCATATCTAACTTGTATTAATATATTTTTATGCATGCTAGATATTGAAAATAAATTAACAATTAAGTGAGAGTTTAATCTAGAGTATATTAATCATAATTTAGATATGAGGATACTCTAGAATTAGATTTATTAAGATATGAAATGAAGATGTGTTATAGTAAAAATGATAAAAATTATATGAATCGTAAAACACAAACGGACGTCAAATCTAGGATCGGTATAGGTATAGCCCACCGGAGACACCGTCATATTTTCCTTTGATGTACACGCATGATCGAGTACTATATCAAATGAGTTAATTACTATATTAATTATTTTGCTTGTAGGTTTAGTGCTCTTAAGTCCTAACTTACACTCGCTAAATGCCAAAATCATGTGACACGAGTTATTTTCTTCTCCGTATGTTTCCTACCCGTACCTGTTTCCTAAGAATTTCCCACCTTAACTTTTGGACATGCAAAAATTTCCTATAGTGATTATTTAATTATTATTTTAAGGAAGATTAGGCCTAACTAAGCAAGAATATAAACACATATTAGCCTTTCATAATTTAAAGTAAATTGGAATATTTCACGAAATGAGAAGTCAACTTCACACGCAAATACTAAAAATACATATGAAATATTAGTCTATATCACGTATGCCGTTCGGTAGCAAGTCATTGTAGTGTACGATCGTAAGTACGTGTCGACCTCTTAACTTGCAAATTAGCAACTCATTAATGCATGATAGTATTATAAATGGACAGTTTCACGTCAATGCAGCCAATCTCGGGCAGGATAAAGTACATAGTTGTAATTCTGGTATCCAGCTGAGAACGGGTGAACTTTTTTCTTCTTCTTTCTACGTGGCTGTATGCACGTAGTTGCAAGAGTCCGAAGAAAACTCTACACACTAGACTGTACTATTTTGTTGTGGTGGCAAAGAAATAAGAACTTTCTTTATAAAAAAATAGTTGTATAGTTGTTGATCATACCCATTTGTTGGACAAGTACAAAATACAGCTATATGTATCAAATGGTGGCTAGTCGTTTTCATTAATTTTCGATCAAAATTATATATAGTTGCTACTCCATCGCAAAAAAAAATATATATAGTTGCTACTCCAAACGGTGTAGTGCTACATTTGTTTTTTTGACTAAAGAGGATAGTCTGATTCACACTGGATGTACAGTGCAGCGCTAAAATCTCGTAGAAATTCCACAGGAGACGATTCAAATCCACAAAGGTCCAAAAATCCCACGTCCGAAACAGGCCTTAATCAGGGAGGGGTCGAGGCAAACCACTCTAGCCCAACTGCAACCGCAATTAAACAAGGAAAACGGGCACGGCTGTGCGTACATTAGAAAATGCTGCAGGTGTTAGGGCTAAAAGGCTAAAACAAAGAAAGTTGTTGACCTCCCAGCCTTGCTTGGAACCCTAAAAATTAAACCGCACACTTTTGGACCGTGGCATGATCTGCTGGATCTTTGTGCTAGCTTATAATACGATGCAAAGGTTGGAAAGCAGGAGAAGCACTAGGAGTAGATTACTTGCTGCATCCCTCTTCTCAGATTGATTATGCCTAATAAGGGCTTTGGCCTTAAGTATTAGGAGATTCCCATCATAGTTTAATCAAACCAAGGCGCCCTTGAATCATCAAGTGGTGCACTAAGCAACAAATGCACCTTTAATTGGGTCATGTGTACATGAGGGCTTTTTATTACTTTTGGCTGCTCCATGTTAGTGGCATAATGGACCATGGAGCGCATGAGGCATTGAGTGCTAATTATAGGCGAAAAAGGGCCAAAATTTGAACTCCTCTGGGTGAATTATAAATTCCAAATTCAAGATAACTAGTCTAAAGCGACAATGTTCTGCAAAAAGTCTGAAGCAATGACTCTGCCCAGATTCTACGGTTGTGCATGGACATATATAAAGGCCTCTTTGGAATACATGATTGTAATTTTTTAAAATGCAGGAATAGAAAAATAGTGAGACTGAGATGTCATTAAGAGCAATTTTACAGATTTAAAGAGAGAGAATTTACATACAAGCACAAATAAACTTTTCCATTGGATCAAAGCTCATTCGAGAATTCCTTCAATAAATTAGTGTGTTGGGCCATTTTTTATAAGAATTTTATAGGATTTCTATGTCCTCGTTCCTTCGACCCAAATATCATCTAAAGAGAAACTTTCTATGAATTGAAATCCTATAAAAAATATTTGGAAAATTTTATCGATCCAAAGGGTTTATGAATCTGGAAACAAAATTAGAAAAGATTGAAAACCACGGCAGTAGTTATAATGTCCTATGCAAATGACAGGCTTGCTTTTTACTAACCATGGCTGTTTGCATGCACCAGACACCTTTTTTTAGGCAGATCGTTTGTCTCTTCTTAGTTACTGCTAGTATTAGTACTATCCACCATATTTGAGCAAAGCGTGTAGAATGGACATGAGCACGAGAGGCAGGTTTGTACTATAACGGGAGGGCGTTCCGTATACGCTTCAATAAAAGGCGTATGCATGCCTGCAACTACAACTACCTGACTAGACTAGTCACAAGTGGCGTCCTCCTCGCAACACCGCCCCCATGGATTTGGCTACGAACCAAACCAATAAAAAAAACCTATCCTCTATTTCGTACGAGTATGTGTCATGACACTGACAGGTGGGCCCTGCTGGTGCTGTACATATGTATTCTACTTTGATCTTTTGGTAGAGAAAGAAAAAAAGAAGGGCCAGATGTCTTTTATGTTGTTGAAAGGGTTCGAACTTGCAAATAGATCCTCATAGAGGAGTGAGATTTAGTGATACATCACACATATGGCGCTCAACGAGCATAAGCTTCGTTGTTTGGGCAGGGTAACCGAGGTTCAGCCAAAAAAGAATTTGTTGAATTGACCTTGGATAACTAGCATATGAATGACCGGTTGTTCCAAGACTAGCTTGCGATCGAGATGGTGTTTTTTCACTCCTAGAAGTGTTTCCAAGAACTTCAACATAGAAATTTCTTAAATCTACGTAAAAGTATCTGGTAATATTTGAGGTTACCACATAATTGCATCCGCAAAAAGAACTGAAAGAAAAGTTAGACAGGAAGAGACTTGTGAGATGTACTAGGTTGAGACGTGAGAAAAATCTTGCTGCCGGATTCACGGCGTCCTCACGCCTACACATGAGGGCCAGATGGAGCTGATCACTGTGCCCATGCCGGTATGGCCCACATGTCAGTATCTGAGACTGACCTGTGGGGTCCGCTCATAAAGTCCACTGCTACCGCGTCATGACGTCAAGTAAAGTAATAATTTCACTCACTGCAGGGTAGAGGCATTAATGCCATGCACACCCCATGGAAATGGATGATGGCGCATGGTGAGCCGGCAATCAAAATGAACCATTCGTACTTTCTCGAAAAAAAAATTGAACCATTCGTACAAGTCTAGGCACGATGGTGGAATGAAATATACGGCGAGGAGGCAAGTTTCAAAGGTACCACGCTTTGCGGTGCTACCGTGTTACTAACACACAGTAATCCACCAGAAGCTATAAAAAAATTTAATTTTTTTATTTAGATAGATTGTATATACAATCTAGCAATGCTATAAAAATTCAATTCACAGCATATAGTACCTTCGCGTTTTTTTTTCTCCAGACTACCAGTCACATGAAATTTATCTTTTCTATAACTTAATGTGCACATTGAATTTTGTTTTGAAATTTTATAACATGATAGATATATATTATATCAATGTCTCCTAAAAATTTTAGAACTTTTTATAACCATTTGGTGGTGCTACCAATGATTGGTAGCATGATAGCACCACAAAGTATGGTAGCATATAACAAACATGCTAAAATTAGAAGTCATATCACCACTTTTTTTTATTATCATCAATTAGATCTATATACAACCACCCCAATACATCCCTCTTCTTCATTTTTTTCAAACAAGCCCTTCCTTCGTCACCTTTGCCGCCATCCTCTACCGTCCCCCTGGCTACCACCAACGGATCCGCTTAGACCTCCCGTCGCCACAACCAGTTATCTCTGTCATCTCCACCATCATCGTTGGTGCTGCCCTCGTCGTCCTCCTCCATCTTTGTTGGCTATCGTCATCGGATCTGCCTCCACTTCCTCCTCCTAACCACAATATCACGTCATCGTTTAGCCACTCCTTGCGTCGACTCTCCCTCCGGCACCGACTCACCAACCATATTCTCCGTTTACGGGCCGGTGACACTGTCTCACCTCACTGTTGGTGCGCCTTCCTTTCACCGACCTTCCGTCCAAACTCAAGGACACAAGAAACCGATCTCCCTGACACCCTCCCCCTCCCCGCTGCCAACCCAAAACTCTAACTCGGCAATATCTCCCGTTGTCAGGGAGGAAGAAAAAAGCAGTTTTAGCAGAGGAAGAGAATGACGGAGACTTCAAATTTTTCAGGAGTGAGATGATTTCCTTAACTTTCCACCTATCTGCGTTGTGAAAATCAACAAATACTTGGGGTTTCAAAAGGAAATTGGTGTGGGCTCGGTTGACCCATGAACTTCTACATGAATGTCTAGGCACATGGTCATAGAGCGAGGCTTTTGTGCACACGGTGGCACATGCACCCACTATTTTTTAAAATTTTAAAAATCACATATTTAGGTTTTAAAAAAATCTAAAAAAAATTCATACATGTATATCATGGAATGAAGTATACACAGTTAAATTTTTGTAGAAAATATTGCCATTTGTAATCTATGTAAAAACAACAAGAAAACACATTGGATAAACATGAATAGTAGTGTATGGAAAAAAGAAACACATTTATTTTTTTGTCAGAGGTCATAAATGGACATATTTTTTGAAAATTTAATTGTGTATACTTTATTCCATAATATATATGTATGAATTTTTTCAAAGAAATTCAAAACTTAAATGTGTGATTTTCAAAATTTTAAGTATAGTGGATGCACCTGCCACCGTGCTCATCCTGTGACTTTCTCATGGTCATATGATTTTACTTGATTTCGTAGGGACTTGGCTCTTAAGAGCACGCGGTTAGCTTGGAAAAATCATTTGCACAATTTTAACAATCATGAAAAAAAGGTCATGCATGTACATAGTGCAAAAACATGTGTAGTACCAATGTTCCATGCACCGACGGAATTCTGGTTCCTAGTTACATAGTTACGATAGAACATGTAAGTAAATTACCAGATTTGGGGCATGATTTACCTTGAGTTGAGATCATGCGGAGTAGCTAGGGTGGACAGAACTGAGATCATGTGAACAAAATTCAGAAGAAGAGACAGAAAGAATGAAAAGAGGGAGGAAAGCCCGCTACGGTGTAGGATTGTAGGAAAAGGTACCTAAAACGAAAAGAAGAAGAAGAAGCGGATAACCACCAAGTTTCTCCGCACATAAATGTGCAGATGCAAAACTGAAGTCCGTCATTCCCCGGTAATATGGATAACCCCATCTCTGACCGTTGCGACCCGACTTTCAGGATGCTATATATATTGCTTATCGGACATGCTAACACAAGGAGTCAATGAGTCAGTCAGAATACTGTTATTTCCGTAATGATTTAAAGTTATATGATCTGCTGGATGGTATATTATAAAACCTAAAAACGCTTCCTGATAAAGCGATAATGACAGTACTAACTATCACTTGTTATTCCCTGCCACCTCAATGTCTCAATTATAGTCCATATAATGATATGTATGACAACATGTACATCACAAGTTCTAAATTTTGATGTTTATACTAAAGCCACGTATAATTCTTGCCACATGGGATTTCAGGTAATATGGATGTGAGAGAATAAGGTGAGAGAAAAAACCACCAGCTTCGCAACAGTCTATAAGACCTTTGTAGACGACTTATAGAACCAAATTTTTGTGATAGAATTACTAGCCGTGCGTTAGAAATTACAAAATGGTAATTATACAATTTATAAGACAACCAACCGTTTGTACAGCTATACATGTCTCACATGTTACATGAATAAATGTTTTTCTTCACATGGCTGAATAATTTTTTTTCTCACCTGGCAGACTACACGCAAGTACAATCTCTACTTCTTTAGGGCCCGTTTAGATGACAACAACTTAGTAGAATTTTCGTAAAATTTACACTAAAACTTGCAATATTTGTGCACATTGGTGTGCTCCAAACCAAGCCACTGCACCACCACTACAGCTGACCTGAGTCCCCTGAAACGCATCCCTTCTCCCCTTGGCCACATTTAACACCACCACCTCCTCAAAACGGCAACTGCGTGACCTCCTCCTGCTCCTCCTCCCTCCCGAGAACTCACACCACCGCCGCCGCCGCCTAGACCTCTTCCTCTGGTGGAAGCGAGGCAGCGGAGGGGCGCGATGGGCAACTGCCAGGCGGCGGAGGCGGCGGAGGTCGTCATCCAGCACCCCGGCGGCAAGGTGGAGCGGCTCTACTGGCCCACGCCCGCCGCCGACGTCATGCGGACCAACCCCGGCCACTACGTCGCGCTCGTCATCCTCCGGGTCTCAGATAAGGCCGCCGCCGGGGACGCGGCCGCGGTGGCGGCCGCCGTCGGAGGAGGAGGAGCAGGAGCAGGAGGAGGCGCCAAGATCACCAGGGTCAAGCTCCTCAAGCCCAAGGACACGCTCCACCTCGGCCAGGTCTACCGTCTCATCACCGCGCAAGGTTGGTATCCACTCGTCAATCCATCAAGAACCGCGTTCTTGGCCATGACATCGATGGAGCTCCTTCTTGTGCTTGGATTCGCCCGTTCGTTGCAGCAGTCTAATTGAATCATACGCTTAATTCTTTCGTGTTGCGCTGCGCAGAGGTGACGAAGGCGCTGCGGGCGAGGAAGAGCGACAAGATGCAGCGGTGCGAGGCCATCAGGCAGCAACACGAGCAGCTCCGGCGCGGCCAGCCGCTCGGCGACGGGGCGGACCAGACCGCCTGTGAGCAGGTCAGCAGTGCGTCTCCATTCTTCCTGACAAATCCTTTTCTATCTGCAAGAAGCATTTTGCTGATGTATCTATGCTGCAAGAAGCAATTTGCCGATGTATCTATGCGTTCTTGTTCCCCCTCAGGACGCGAAGCGGGAGAAGGACCGGCACCGGAGCTCCGGCAGCGCGCAGCCGGCCGGGAGCGGCAGAGGCCGGCACTGGCGGCCGTCCCTGCAGAGCATCTCCGAAGCCGCGGGCCAGAGCAGCAGCACGCAGCAGCATCTCTGAATCCACTGCGAATTAATTGCCGGATTAACAATCTGGTTTTCTCCTTTCTTTTTCTTCCTTTTCTTTTTCTTGTTTTCTTAGTGTAAAAGTGCTTGGAGTTGGACCTACAAAAAAAAACTTGTAAATCAGAGTGCCAGAGCAGGAGTTCAATAGGAAGCTTGTTTCATCTCTCGTGTAATTGCCATGGTGAAACTGAGTGTTCAATGGAGTGGCTTGCAAATTTGCAATTTACGGCCTGTTTGGAACGCGGGAATTTTTCCCGACTCCTCTGGGAATCGGCATGGTGAAACTGAGTGTTCGATGGAATTAGTGGTTTGCAACCTTGCAAATTTTACATGAGCAAAAAGGAACCATGTAAATGGACTCCTATTTTTTTACCCTTCACATCACTTACAATCACCGGATTTCTGCTGGAATGC
Organism: Stipa capillata; assembly: GCA_019208055.1. Lineage (NCBI taxonomy): Eukaryota > Viridiplantae > Streptophyta > Magnoliopsida > Poales > Poaceae > Stipa > Stipa capillata. Next base: position 299,078 of record JAGXJF010001519.1, on the reverse strand, counting down.
AAATCACTAGTTTAATACTGATCCTCAATTCTTCAACTAGAATCGCACGAGGCTCCAGATGAATGAACTCATTTTGAACTTCAGAAGGTGACCAGTACGCAGTGTCAGGTGCCGGGCACATGCGTTTCAGTGTCTCAGGGCGTAAAGAACTCGGCAGACGAGGACAACAAACACTGCTGGTGATCAACTGTCTAGTTTAGCGTACACTAAGCTCGACCAGTGAGGGTCAGTCCACTTGGAGCTCATGGCGATGCCAGCCCGGACAGGCGCCGTCCAACGCTGCCAGTTGAGCTCCAGCGAGCAACTCCCGTCGAGCAGAAGCGATCAGCAGCGCACGTGTGGCTCCGCGCATCGACGCTGCTGCTCCGGCCGTCCACCGCTGCTGCGCTCTCGGGATCTGCTCTCACTGTCCTGCACACTGCTCAAGGGCCAGGTGCAGTCTGCATTTGGAAGAACTGAACTGAAACTGAGCTAAGCCGAGCAAATAAAGAATTGCTGATTGTACTGAGATCCGGATCCACAGGCCATGGCCAGTGCAGCAGGCCAGTGATCATGCTTAGTTTAGTTCAGCAGGCTAATCCTAAGTTCTGAAAATAGTATTTCGGAGATGTTATTATGGTTATCTGAACATTATTGCCAGTGGCGCATCGCGGTTCGCGCGCGACGAAATTATCTGTTATGCAGCTGGTAATTTCTGTGCTTAGTCCCTCAGATGTTCCAGATCCAGATCTTACAGTTGCATGGGGGTGGGGGATTAATTGATAAATTGGTCTTGTGATCCATGCATCCTGGCTCATGATTAAGGGAAGTGGCGAAAGCCTGATTAGCAGCGTGCCGAAAAGGCAAGATGGTGTATCATTGTTCAGAGGAAAGTCTGGACCATTTTGACCGACAATCAAACTGTCGCAGGAATTTGCGAAGGGAGGAAATGTATTCTAGTCCTAAGGAAACCATAAGAGGACTGAAGAGGACAGGAATGTACTCAAAGCAATAGAAGATAATATAAGTGAGCACCTGAACATAATGATCAGGTATCATAGATGAGATGTTGATAAAGTATCTGAAGCAAGAAGCAGAAACTACTGACAAGTTCCCCAGTCTTAACCACACACATATACAAAAGCACCATTACACCTCCATGTCTAAATCTACTGACAATCATTGTTGGCAACTGAACATAGCATACAGACCCCAAAATTGTCTGAACAGAAGTCCTCTGCATGCAATTTCTCACCTTTGAATCCTGCATCAGAAAGGTAACTACTGAGCCGTTGCTAGTAGCACAGGATCGGGTTGCAGTGGGTAAATTGGAAAGCAGCTTACATGGAACATTAGGAAGGTTGAAGTATTCAGTCAGAAAACATCACTGATTGAAATCTCGCTTGCAGAACCTACAATAACAGGAAAGCTATGGTTAGTACCAGAATGTAGATAAAAATGAGAAAAGCTGCTCAACCCAGTGTTTTATGACCTGACTCACAAATTGCAAGTCTGGCAAATAGTTGTTGCTAACTCGCAGTCAGTACTGTACGGTATATATAGCCAATATATCACGTGCAATTAATCCGAGGAATTGTAGGATGCTCAGTCTATGTTCCTTCCACCGTTGGAGAACGCTGCGCTCACCAGTAGAGACACCTAGCTCTTGCATGTACTGATCAAGTTCTGTCATCGATTGCTCACTCTGCGGATATTCATCATGATGGTAATATTGCACCAGCGTATCATCTCCCTTGACAAAAGTTTTCTTTCTAGTCTTAGATCCAGAAGTGCAGCTAGTGTCTTCAACCTGACCAGAGTATTCATATTTCTTAGAAGAGGTTGAGCAATACGTCATGCACTTCTTGAAAATTATCTTCTATGTCCTTGTCCAAATCGTCAGCAAAGTGTCCTAAGTATACAGACATAGATAAGCTCCGATTTGTAGAGCGCAAGTTGCATTACTGCAGAGTGTCTTTGACAACTGATGCAACTGAATCATCAATAAATGCATCATCCAGTGCAATGCTGAAGCCCTTGCCACGAAGACCCCCAATCTGCAATAGCTCTCAATATAAACCCACTCAATGGTTTTGCACTCCAAGAAGGATCCACGGCATGAAACTTGGGATCAAGTCGGAAAAAAGAGGCAATCAAAAGCGAAATCGACAAAGAACAAGTAAATTGTCGAATCGCATTCTACGCACGTGATCAAACGAAGCAACTAAAAAGCAAAATATACTACGGTTGCGTGCATTGACCGATGAAGAGGCCGGTGGCATCCACCTCCATTTCTGTATAACAAAGAAGAAGAGCAAAATATTCTATCTTGTAGTTTATCATGTGTGCTCCTGCCAGTTTTCTGAAAAAAAGTACAAGCAAAATATATCAGAAAACGCCTTCTGGGCTGAATTCGTGAAGGGCCCATACCTGAAAGCTTTGAAGTCTAGTTTGTTCAGGATAAATGGGCTGGGGCCTTTTGTAACTGCACACGCTACCCTCTATTATTTTGTTTTCATTTTTCGCAATCGAGAGAGAGGTGGGTGGTCAGGAAAGATCTTCTGGGCTGAATTCCTAAAGAGCCCATACCTGAAGGCCCGGGCCCTTTTGTACCCTGCACACACTACTCTCTCTTCTCCTTTTCTTTTTCTGAATCAGAAAACAACTCTCTCTTCTCCTTTTCTTTTTCTGAATCAGAAAACAGATGCGAGAACTGCTGAACGAGTGAGAGAGGTAGGTAGTGCAGTGCAGTGCAGTGGCTAGTAGGGACTGCGATGCACTCTGGCCGGTCAAGATGCACCTGATGACACCGCCTGCCGCGCTTTCCTGCGGCAACTCACGCTGGCTTCCCATGGGCCACATCCACATCTCGCCACTCATACCAGAGCATGGGGTCGGCAGCTACAGGGTACAGGCTACAACACACACACACATCTCGATCTTGGCGTGGCCTGGTACGTGCAACAAGACAGAGCAGGGATCTGAATCTGATACACAAAGTTCATCTCAAATAGACAAATATCCTGCTGTTCGTACCAAAACTTCCCGATTTTTTCTTTTTGGGTGTGCCGGTTCATCAGGCACCTGAATAGCGTCCATTACATGCCATTATGAATTTATGATGATCGCATCATCGATCAATGGATTCTCTTGCCTTTCCCCACAGCCATCAAAGCCTAGCGCCCCTTTAATCTGTCGTGGCGGAGAAAGAAAGGGAGAAAGGGAGAAAGGAGGAAGAAATAAGGCTGAGCTAGGAAAAACAAAAGGGAGAGCGATGGTGGTCTCCTGGGGTTCCGCTGCTCCTTCGCCGTGCGTTCGCGAGTGATGCCCTGATGATTGAGACGGAGACCCTTGTACGTGCCGTATATATGGGCGTATCACCACCACCATCGTCGAATGGGTTGCTTTTGTAGGTGATTTCCATGATTGGTTGTGACGGGGGGATACGGGCACGTATTACTGTTGGACCGTATTGAGCTGCACGCGCGACGGTGCTGGCTGTCTGTGTCCGGATAGGTGTCTCTACGGAGGGTACACGTGACTGTTCTCACGCATATTTTTTTGTAGTGGTTGAGGACCAAAATTGCATATAGCAGGTATGCACAGGTTTAATTTGTTATATAATAGGTCATAAATACCACGAGATACATACCGTTGCCGATCTAGGCTCCGTTTGGTTTGGGTTAAAATGTGAGTTGGAGACTTCATTCATTAAACACTTTTAGATTAGACAGGGTTAAAATAATTCGGTCAAAGTCATTATCTTCTAAACTCAGAATTAAACTAATCCACTAAAAAGATAGAGTAACTTAACCTAATACAATCAGCTTTTCTAAATTCTTTTTTCTTTTACTAACCCCATAACCTAGCCAACAGTATTTGAGTGAACCGAGTTGGTTACAAACACAAAATTAAGGTTAAGCTAACCTATCTGATTAAAATTAGCTAACCTAGTTAACTTAACCCCGAACCAAACGCAACCCTAGAGATTTCCAGAGCGATAATTCTATTAGCCTCTTCTGTGGTGCAAATGGCGCCCACATGGTTGAACCAATCTATCCTATACCAAAAGTACAATACAACAGAAAAAAGAGAGATGTGCTAGATATTCTCATAAAAACCAAAACATCTGGTCCTTAATCTGATGTGTCCTCTTCTTATCAGTAGATCACGACCGATTGATCTTCATAACTATACCTAAACATTTCACAATTGATAGATCTATATAACTTTACCTCAACAGATCACAGCCAATAGATCATCATAACTCTACCTAAACAGATCACAACAGATAGATCTTCATAACTATACTTAAACAGATCATAACTAATAAATCATTATAATTATACGTAAACATTATCCGATATTGATCTGGTGCACCTTAATTATTGATGATCTACTACCAATAGATATTCATAATTTTTCACCTCATAAAAAAACTACCTAAGCTTTAGGTCTGTGTACTGATTTAATATCAATGACCAGTGATATGAGTCTTAAACTCCACGTACTGATCTCGCATATGAAAGTGCATCTAGACCCCCTACGGGGGTTTTGGTGGTTAATGAAAAATGATTTAGGGACTATTGTATGTATCAATTATATGCACATGTTTTAGTCCCACAAGAGAAGTCCAACCAGCATTGGCAACCCCTTAAAAGTTAAAAAGAACAAGAGGCAAACTTATATGAAGATTAGATTGCATTTCCTAGAGTTTGGTGATTTGAAAAATCACATTAAGTATAGGAAAAAAAGTACTATCAAGAGGGGTGTATTAAAGGGTTGGAGAATATTTTTGAATCTCAAAATGCTCAAATATGACCAACTTTCCTTAAAGGTTCAACCAAAAATTTCTAAGAGATCACATGAGTTTACAGATGACCGGAGTGTCCAGGTTCCTAGCCGAAACTATCCGGCCGAGTGATAGAGAGGTGATATTTGGTCGGAGTGTCTGGGCCAGACAGTCCGATCGATTTACCAATTCTACCCCTACCCCTCCGGAGTAACATAAAGCCATTCGGTTTCATACCTCAGATACTACGTGGGTGTACCCGGATACTCCAGGCAGCTGTTTCCCCGTAGCCAACAACTAGTTTTTGTGAGTGGACTATTTATATCCCTACTCTCGCTTCCACGCCTAAGTCTTTGCCAAATCATTTCCTGCACTTGATAAAGCTTCTCCACCTTCTTCAAGCCTCAAACCTTTGATTCTTGTGAGGAAGATCTCAAGTGAGTGAGGTGTTGTGATTAGTTGAGTAACAGAGCATCGAGTACATCTTCAAGTTCTTCATCACACTTGTTACTCTTGAATATTGGAGTCCTTGAGAGCTCCAAACTTTCTGGTGAGCCTTAAGAAGTTTGTAAAGGCTATGATTCGCCTCCGATAAGGAACGAATCACCAAGAAGGGAAGAGTGGATCCACACACTTTCTCAAGGATTTGGCTTGAAAGTGAGCCAATTTAGCACATTGTGACCAACCCCTCAACAGAGGCGTAGGATTCACCCAACGATTCAAACTTGGGGAACAACTCGTCGTGTCTCCTTGGTTATTTCATTCTGCTCTTTAATTATTGCAAGCTTTACTTTCCTAGTATATTTTTGTGTTTGTGGTGAACTAGTATCTCCCCAATACTTCGAATCCATACCAGAGTGTCTGGACAGACAATTCAGTAGCATCTCCTTAGCCGTCATGCTATCCATGCCGTTGACATCTATTCTAACCATGTGCACTTATCCTCGTGCTCTTATCTTCTGTATCATAGGGGTTCAAATGCAGGTCAACGTCGTGACTCCAGGTCAAGCGATGAACGCCAACTCGCTAGAGAGGACAAGAGGAAGAAACAACTTGCTTAGATAGAGATTGAAAAACCTCCCTCTTCCACCATGAGCACGACATTCCTATTGCTTTGACGAAGAGAAGATCGAGTATCTGGAAGGTACCCATGTCAAGGTCAATCCCGGGAGAGAAGATCTTCCACCTCATGTCGTTAGAAAGAAGCAAGCTCAGCCTCCTCAAGAGAAGCTCATGGGAGGTGCTCTAAGAGTACATGCTAGTGAGGAGGCTAGACAGGCCAAGAAGGTAGGTGCCACAAGTGGCACCACTCAAAAGCCTCCTTCCAAAAGGGGCCCCCATTGCTCAAGAGCCCACTCCTCCTGAGGATATATAAGATCACTCTCACCATTCAGCGTCCTGTCAGAGGACAAAGTGCTCAGAAGGTGGAAAATTACTATAAGATGAACAAGACCAAGTACCAAAAGCTCAAGTGGAACACCAATCAGTTTGAACATCCTGAAGATGCCACCGATCTGAGGTTCCATACTCTTGTGTACCAGGACATCTATGAGTCCATTTACTTGACTCCGGACAAACCAGTGATCCATTAGAGAGCCATTGACTAGAAATACATTAGGTGCAATGCCAAGAACTTCCCGAACATTTATGAGATGTGTTATAATAAAGGGATTAATGATTTGATGGGGATGTGGTATGACTGGTGTGATGAGATCACCATGCAATTCTATGCCACCCTTCACATTGTCAAGGATGATGCTAGGACCCTCACATGGATGACAAATGGAAAGGATACTAAACCTAAGGATTTGGAAGTTAGAAAGCTTCACATCTCTGAAGCTCTACATGTAAATGATCGCATAAGGTTCTACGATAGAAACTCCGAGGGAGCTCTTGGTGGTGTTAAAGGATTATTTCTAACTTTGCCACTTTGAACAAGCTTCTCAGGCATACTCTTCGACCAAAAGTTGGTGATGGCAGAGCCATTTGTTCCTACATGCTCATCTCTTAAATGAGCTAGATTTGAAAGTGGGGAGACTTCATGTGATAGATTTCACATTTAGTGAGATAAGGATTGCTATGATAGAGCAATGGAGGTCTCTACCCTTTGCTCCCTACATTCAGAAGCTCGTCAATGATGTGTCAGGAGAAGAATTCTTGAAGGTTGTCAAGCATGGTATGTGCCAACCTAGGTTGGACAAGACTGAGACCTGCACAGCTAGGGATTTCTCCTCCAGAGCTAACAAGGATCCACCTCAGAGTATGTTTCGCTCCACTACAGATGCTCTGAAGTCTATCTTCTCCATGTGCAAGAGCATCAAAACCAAGCGATCACAGATCCACCACACTCAGAAGAAGAGTGCCATCCACATGAAGAAGATTCAAGCTCATCTAAAAATGTCTGATATCTCTCCCGATGGCTCTAAGCATGCTGTTAGTGATGTGGATGAGGACATCCTGACCTCGTTCTACTCCCCACCTCTTTCACCGATGCCTTTTGCTTCACCCCCGTCAGCACATTCTTCAGGGAAGTGCAATGACTAGAATATATTTCTCTCTCTCTTTTCATCCTTTTTTGTGTCTTGATGCCAAGGGGGAAAAGGAAGTTGAGAAGTGATTCTCTTTTGGGGTCTTGTGTAGTTAATTTGCGGGAGTTACAAGACTTGCTCTTCATTTGATCTTATTTGTCTTGTAAACTCTATCCATTCTTATGTGTGTGGTGAACTATGTCGTATGATGTAAGACATGATATGCTATTAGGTTTTTTTTCTGTGGACCCATATGTTATCTTATGCTTAATTCTATTTCATGTCATGTCTTATATCTCACTCACATGGATGCATAGTTTTTCTCTCAATTCACATGCCTAATTGCACTATGCACTCCCACAGAATCTTAGATATGGGGGAGTGCTCACATGTTCTTCCACTTAAATATGTGCACATTGAATTCAAATGCAACTATTTAAATGCACATATTAAGGGAAGCTCCTCACATATCCGAGAAACCAAAATCTAAATTATTTTTATCCAAAACCAAAGCTTTAATCGTCTTGTCATAACTCACCAAAAAGGGGGAGATTGAAAGTGCATCTAGGTCCCTTAAGCAGGTTTTGGTAGTTAATGACAAATGATTAAAGTACTAATGTGTGCATCAAGTATATGAACTGGTTTAGTCCCATAAGAGAAGACCAAACCGACATTGCCAACCTCTAAAAAGTTGAAAATAGGAAATGGCAAAACTTCTAAGAAGATTAAATTACATTTTCTAGAGTTTAGTGATTTGAAAAATCACATTGAGTATAAGAAAAGTCATACTATCAAGAGGCATGTGCTAAAGGGTTGGATAATATTTTTTTTGCTCAAAATGCTCAAATAGGACCAACTTTCCTTAAATGTTCTACCAAAACTCCTAACAGATCACATGAGTTTACAGATGGTTGGAGTATTCGGGATCCTGGCTGGACTATCCAGGCGAGTAATAGAGAGGTGGTTTTTGGCCTAAATGTCTGCCAAAGTGTCCGGGTCAGAAACTCCATGCGATTTACCCCTTTTGTTACCCTCCCCCTCCCCCGAGTTCCAAGACATTTCGCGGAATGTCCGAGCATGATCGGTATCAAGAAAATCCGAAGTGTTGGACCGAAGTATCTTAGTTGGATAGTTTGAGATTATATCCGGTTGATTTTGCCCTTTCTGTTACCCCTGCTGAGTATCTGAGGTTGTGTCTAATCTTAGTTGGATACTCTAAGATTATATCCAGTCGATTTTGCCCTTCTGTTACCCCTGCTGGGTATCTGAGGTTGTGTCTGGATACTCTGGGCTGCTACCTATCTAGAGTATCCAGGCAGCCCTTCTCCGAGGAAATATAGCCATTGGATTTCATATCTCAAATGGGGGTGTACCCGAATACTCCAGGCAGTCGTTTCTTGCAGCAAACGGTTAGTTTTTATGAGTGAGCTATTTATACTCTCACTCTCCCTTTGATGTCCAACTCTTTGCCAAATTATTTCATGCACTCAAGAAAGCTTCTCCACCTTCCTCAAGTCTCAAACCTTTGATTCTTGTGATAGAGATCTCAAATGAGTGAGGTGTTGTGATTAGTTGAGCACCAGAGCATTGAGTTTATCTCTAAGTTCTTCATCGCGCTTGTTACTCTTGGAGATTGGAGTCTCCTAGACGGCTAAAAATCCTTAAGAGCTCCCATGGTTTGTGGTGAGCCTTAAGAAGTTTGTGAAGACCGAGATTTTCCTCCGACAAGAAAAGAATCACCAAGAAAGGAAGAGTCACTATGTGCACCTTCTTGAGGATTTGGCTTCAAAGATAGCCGACTTAGGTCCTTGTTGCCAAGCCCCTAAACGGAGACGTAGGATTTCCCCAAGAATTTAAGCTTCAGCAACAACTCCTCGTGTGTACTTGGTTATTTCGTTCTGCTCTTTAATTTTCGCAAGCTTTGCTTTCCTAGTATGTTTGTTGTGCTTGTGGTGAACTAGTATCTAGATGTGCTCATATAGTTCTTGCATTAGATAATCTTTAATTTTTCATAATTACAAAAAAGTATTAAAATTAAATAAAAATTAATCTTCTATTCACCCCTCCTCTCTAGGGCAATAGCTTGATCCGATAGCATATAAACATCCATTTACGATCTGAACTTTAATCCCACATGATTTAATGTCATGTATAAATGACATCTAGCTCGATACAATGATTGTTCAGTCGGCTCGTAGTATGAATTTTTTATTTTCTGCACTAATCTAATATTATGTACAAGTTAAAAAATTGCACGGGACATCGCAATGGTTAAAATGGATCAAAACGTCGATACAAAGCAATAATTATTAACGACCAATTGCCGAGGTGGCTAGTGCGTAAATCAAAACTGGTGAATATGTGGACATGAAGCAACATTGGTTAGGAGCGGATTACATATATTAGGTTTAGGGATTAGGATCTATAGGCAAGAAAAATGTTTCGTGAGAACTAAATTATAATTCGAATCTATGGATGTCCGCAAATTCCTTTTCGTGCAAAGCTCCCACATCATCATTTTCATTACTCACGGGCGACCTTGAACTAGCACCCCAAGTATATGTATATTGGTTTGGTATGTGTGTGCTCTTCGGAGATGCCCTCGCCTCGGTGTAAATAGGCGCTCCTTATTGTCTCAGTGTCGAACTCCTTCGATCACGGGTCCAATTTCTCATCTAATATCCGTGCTTTGATATAGGAAAAGAAAAATATAATCAAGCACGTTAGGCCATTGTCATTGTTTCGGCCTTTCGAAGAAAATGTCATTATTTCAGCCCGCTCCATTTTGGCCATGTCATCGTGCTCATCTAAGTTTCACTTAGACCCTATCACGCCTTCGTATCATGCTACATTTTTGTTGGAGATTGTTTAAAAAGTGGTTAACTTAGTTTGTGGGAAAGCTTTTTAACATTTTAGTTAGTTAATTTGTTATGTTTTATTAGAGATATTTTTTACCAAGATTGAAGAATGAAAGGTGAAACGTATAGATGAACTATGCATCATCAACTCCTATTTATAAAATAATAAAGATAAAGATAGTCACTTCAACTTTTTTTGTTCCTAACGGCTTATAATTCCAAGGAAATGATTTCATTATTAAATTGGCATTCCTCCATTCATTTGCATCGCTTTTGCTAATTTGTAGTTGCGTAAAAGTTTTATAAATCCTTTTCACCTAAAATTTTACACAACTGAAAGGACCGAAGGTGCCGATTAGAGGGGGGGTGAATAGGAGGCTAATTAAATTTACTTCTTTTCACTTAGTTTATCAAATTAAGTCTTAGCTAGTTACAAGGATAAGCTAGCTGTGTGACAGGTGAACAACACAGGCAATATATGATGTGTAAATTAACACGTAGCTGTCACACATGTAGCTAACACAGGTGAGCTAAAGACTTAGAAATAGGTGAGCAAACTAAATTGCTGTGTAACAGGTAGCTGACACAGGTAAGAGATATGATCTATAGCAACTGAGACACATATGCTAACACAGGAGAAAATGTGATCTATCCCAGATAAACAATATATATCTAGGAACACACAAGCATGCAAATATGATCAGCAACTAGAAGCAATATAACAAGTACTCAGAGAGACAAGATATTTTTTTACCAAGTTTCCTACTCTTTTCAGAGAGGTACGTCTCCATTGGAGAGGCTACTCCGAAGAAATCGCTAGCACTGAATCGTGCTTGTTCTCCGAGTACCTGAATGAACAGGCCCTCTTGTTTTGCTTGTGGAAGTCCTTTAGCTTTGCAGCAGGTAGACTTCGGATCACCTTCACAAATTACTGGTTCAACCCACACAAGCTTGGGTGATACCAGCAACTCCTACGCCCGTCTAGGAGTAGACACTCCAAGAGTAACAGATTCAGCAGCAACAACTCTTGGAGGAACCAATGCTCTTTGCTCAGAGGCTCTAACTCTCTTGAATTAACTCTTAGGAAGATTGGCTTTTGTTCAGAGGGTGAGAGGCTTGCAACGGTCGAATATGATTCACTGGTTTTGAGCAAGGTTGAGGTCGAAGACCTCCACTGGTCCCCTATTTATAGGGTTCACAGGCACCTGGCTGTTATACTGTTGCCACGTAGGATTGAGTGAGTCACCGGCGACAGACACCGGTGACACAGCCAGTCACAACGCACAACTATAACCGGTTCAGGCAGATCGACACCTGTGTCACCGAAGGCACACACATGTGAACCCTTAACTGACGTAGCCTAACTACTCAGCCCGATCTTAGCACATCACATGCTCTCAGCGCACAACTAACTCTGATCCCTAATAAGGAGAGAACCTCCAACAGTCTTCTGACTCAGCAGACAGACTATTGCAGTGCAAATCTCTTAGCATTTACAAGCTCTCCCCTGGTACAGAGATGTACCTGAGTCATAGAGCGCTAAACCACCTGTGACATGGCTGTGTCACACAGGTGACTCTAACCTTTAGGGTTTTTCTACCGTTAGCACTGCAGAGTGCTAGCACAAGCCAGTTTCACACTTGTGCAAAACTGTTGATACATGGCCACTGATCTCAAAGTATCAGTGCCACTGTCCAACACTCTGAGCATTGAGCAAAAGAATCTCCATAGATCATAACTACTTCATCCCTCTTGATAGTACGGGTGATTCCTATGGACTCAAGGAAACTAGCAAATCTAGGCTTTACCTACCACCAACTGCAGTCACGGCCCTTGACGCATCAAGCCACCATCACCTTACTTGCAACTCCTTGCACAACACCGGCTTTCTCACAGCTGTGACATAGCTGCCTGGCACAGCCATTCCCTTGTCCTGGAAACCACCTTTGTACTTTTTGGGTGGTCATCCTTTCCTTGATGACTCTTCTTTCTGGAACCTCTTAAACCTGCTTACACTCATTGTAAACATTAGATTCCAGTTTGAGTTGTCATTAACCATCAAAACCAATTAGAGGTCTAGATGATCTTTCAACAACTAATCCCAACATTACAATCTTGAAAGTGTGTAGTTTTTAGCAAATGCCACTGCAATGTTTAGTCTGTAAGTAATATATGGAGTAAGATGGATGAGGATGGTTGGGCCGCTAACCTAAAGGCTTAGAAAATGATTGAGATATAAACAAATTTAAGCAACTTACAGAATAGACAATCCCTATTTATATTTTTATAGCAATGCTACATTAGTAAATTTAGGTGCCAAACGCACCTACAACAAGGTTACATTCCTAAGCTGCATACGTTGATGAACATTAGCACGATAGCAGGGCCGTTATCCACGATAGGGTGAGCCAACTCAACCTTTCCATAGGCATCAAGAAGCAGGCTAATTAACCCTCTCAATGTACATATTTACGTGAGAGGGTTTGTATCGTCTTTGTCTTTCTGTCGAATCACTACACTACATCTATATCGACAACATACACGCGCTACTACTCGTGTGAAGATTGCTTAAGGAAAAAACCCCCACAAAATTCCATGGATATTGCAAGGTGCAACGATGGGGCCCGGGAGCTGCCTCCCCACGCTGGCACAAAAGAATGACGCCCGCCCCTCTCCAAATATTCTCCTATCATGGCAACTTTTGACCATTTGTCAGGACCAGCCCTCCCTCCCCTACGCAGGCTACGCTAACAACATACCATCGCCACCAGCAACAAGTAGCTAGCAAATCCATCTTAAATGGCTCGTCGAGATGAGCCTGGTTTTCCCTCAAGAAAACAGAGATGAGCCGGATCGGTACATCAAATGCCGTATCAGTGTCTGAGTAGAATGTTGAACACTTGAGGCCAGATCCGGAACACGGAAGTTCTACTTGATTCGTGTAGGGATTAAATTGTGTCCTGTGAAATTTCCGTGTTGTAGACTGGCCCGAAACGTTTGAGAGACTCGTTCTTTTATTGATGTTGTTAGGGGTTTTTATGTGTTTTGGAGCTCCGAGAAGAATGTTGCAAAATATGGGGATAAGCCGTGCATATAGCTGCAATCTGATCTCTCTTTTCTTTTTCTGAGAAAGAGCTGCAATCTGATGTGAGGATCGGTCTTTCGTCCTCCTGACTTTTGGGCTCAAACACGGGATTCCAAAGGTGCCTGAACATGGCTTTTTGCCGAGGAGTAAAGTGCAACGTTGAATCAGCAAGGCCCTCTTTGATTCGCAGCATTTTTAAAATGTAGAATAGAAAAACATAGAATTCAAATGTCATGCATCTTGAATACTACAGAATTAAAGTAATGTTTGATTGTGCACATAAAAAACATAAAAATCTTTCCAAAAAGTTAAGAGTCAATGAAGATTTTTCTATGAAATATAGTGCAAATGAATCATAAATAAAAGTTTCTATAGTTACAATCCTCTTTGATTTGCAGGATTTCCAAAACATAGGAATAGAAAAAATAGGATTAAAATGTCATGCCATCTTGAAAAGGATTGAAATAGTGTTTTATCGTGCACGGAAAAAACATAAGAATATTTTCAAAAGGTTGAAGTCAACAGAAATTTTCCTGTGAAACCTAGTGCAAATGAATCCTAACGAAAAGTTTCTATGGTTTTGTAATCCTAGAAAATCAGACTATCCACGTAGGAAAAATAGCTAAGGTTTTGAATCCTCCAGAAATCCTTTGAATCAAAGGGGCCTAAAGTTGTGCTGTGAAAGCTGGATCTCCTTGCTGCAGCTGTAACATTAGATTCAGCTCCTGTCCTCCCGGGACATCTCGACCGTCTGTACGATCAGAGATCAAAGGCGACTTTTATGTACCTTGACTGTCAAAGAAAAAATTCCTCCCAAAGTTGGTGAAACACATAGGTAATCCCTCAAAGTTGCTTTCCTCTCTTTTGGAAAGATGATTTTTCACCCTCCTAGAAAGACTTCCCTAGATCTAACCCCTGTCAAAAGGCATCTGCAAAATTGCAACCATCTCCATAGTATTAATATGCACCACACAACTGCCTGAGATCAGACTTTCTCCATTGTGTCATTTGGGAAAGAAAATAAAAGAGTCCTATATATGCCTCAGTGCACTACCACCATCGTATCAGATTGCAAAAACTTGGAGATCTGTGGTGGGGCTCCATAGTTATGGCCTCATTTGTACATTAGGACAAAGGGAAACATGGCATGGCCTAGCCTGCCACAGATCAAGGATGGCATGCATGTCTCCATGCCATGATTATATGACTTCCATATGTGCCTTACTTAGGCCATGGTCACGGTCATATGACTTTGGAAATTACTTGTGGCTAACCCCCTTCCAGAAACGTTGAAAAGAGGGATAAAAAAGACATGACTAACTGTCTTTGTTAATGGGCACCTCCAATGATTCATGAAAGCCACTACTATTGACCACTATTATAAATGCTTGAGCAGCCATGATGGGGATTACTATATAATTCCTCCTAGATGGCATGGCATGGATATTTACGTACATAGTGTGGTACCCAACACCACCAACTTGAGGATATATATGTTATGTTCAGATTAGTTCAACTGCAATTGCATCAAAATTAACTTACAGTGCTTGAGCAGATTAGTGTACGTATATTATGTTCCAAAAAGGTGAATATTAGAGCATTCTAATGTTAGAGTGATTGAGTTGATAATTCTTGTTGGGAAGAAAATGAATGCAAAAGGTGAGTCACTCCTTGCAATGCATGTCTACTTCCTACAGTGCTTTAAGCCTGTAGTAGCAACCTAACCTACCCAACAATAGGCTTTTAATAATCAATGCGATGCTGTATAGTTAGCTTGTTTGACATTTCGGATACATTAGCAAGGCAATTCAAAGTATCAGATGTTCCTTGCTTTCTGAGGCGCTTTCAGTTGTAGAATGAGAGTTGTGAATCTGATAATATACAGCTAAGAACAAAGGATCACTCTCTCTCAGCACTAAAATCTCTTGACTGAAAATATAGAGAGGATTATTACAAGGTTGGTTATATTATATTGTTGCAAAGCACATAAATTCGCACATGTCTTCAAGCTAATTTAAATAGCAACCTCTTTTATTGATGATGAAAAGAAGTACAAATGAGAACAAATAGCAAGGGCCCCCAAAAGCCTCATGCTTGGACACTGTTAGCCTGGAGATGGACAAATATTTCACTCCAGAGCATCACACTAGGGCATGCATGTGCCTCCCAGTACACCATGCCCTCTCTCTCTCTCTCTCTCTCGCTCTTCAGTGACATCAACAAAATACAAACAAACCACTCGGAAACAAACAAATTTCTCCCTCATGAATATGAACAGAGAGCTTGGCAGGGAGAAGGCCTACGCCTTGGCAGTGGCTCTGACCATTCCTTGACCACCTTCATTTAACCCTACACCATTTCACTCCATGCAATGCCATCCTTTTACTTTTCTTCTCTGCCAGCCATGGCTTCCTCACCATCTAATCAATGTATCCTCTGCAATTCTGCATTGGGGTGAAGACCCACAGTGTGTAGCACAGCAAAACACAAATGTGTCTATCTTTCTCTGATATTTCTCCTCCTTCACAGACTGGCAGTGCAGAGGAGAGGCTGCCATGATGGCGTATATCAACAGGGCCAAGCAGGGAGAGCCCCCACCAAGGTGTAAAGTAAGAACCCCAAAAGAAGAGAACAAATGGGAAAAAAGAATCACAACACAACAACAGGAAGAAATCAAACCCTGTTAATCTGCAAAACCCCCAAGTAATGATGTTATCTACTTGCGTTCTTTTCATGTGCCTGGCGGTGACCTTTTCCTCCTCTTGGGTGGGGGAGTAGGGGTGCAGGAGGAATTAGAGGACAGAACCTCATCTGAACACAGGTTAACTGATGCTGCTGCTGCTTTGGATACCCTCTGCACATTGCCAATCACCAGCTCCTGCATTAGCTGGTAGCAGCTGCTGATCCCTTCCTATAGGAAAAAACAACATATTACAGACTTGATTAATTCATTGTGATTCATAACTTGTCAATGTGCTGAAGTTCTGTAGTCGGAAGGTGATTCATGTGTTACCTCTGATAGGCCAATGCACCAATTGACCGCAAGCCCAGGGCTGACGAATGTGAAGGACGGCGTCTCACCTGTGGCGCACAGCACCGCGGCAGCAGCTATTGACGATGGGCAGTGATCCAAGAACTCAACGTCTGTGCCATTGCATTTTACAGCATTACATTAGAACCGTACTGCAGCACATGCATAGTTAACCACCAAATATTTGTATTACCATGTATTGCAGCTAAGATCATGTGTGTGGCTCGGGCAATCAGGTATCTTGTGTGCTTCCCTCTCGGATCGACTTTGCAAGCAAAGAAGTCGATGAATGTGAAAGGCGTGACCGATCGGAGCCTCCAATTGAGCGCCGTCAGGACGAGAAGCTCCATTCGAAGGATCGTTCTCGGCTCAAAAATATACCTTGTGCTCTCTAGCTGTCAATGTACAATGCACATTACAATTCTGAAGATTGGAATTTTCTCTGCAGTTTTATATTCTCACAGTGGAAGTAGTAATGTAATTGCCTGCAGGTCCAGGAGGGAGGGCACTAAGGTTTCCTCCATTTTGGCAGCCAAGGAGAGGCAGGTCACAGCTAGCAACTGCATTGCCCATCCATCCTCCTGCTGCATTGAGAGGGGAAGAGCACAGATACTCAATAGCTGAAGAAAGGATCCACAAAGCAAGGACAGCTAATGTACTGTGTCCAATCCTATCTATCTCATGTTCTTTTATAAGCAACATGAGAAACCTCACTTTAATTTCTGAAATGAAGTGTGTATGGAGTATGGATCTGGCCACCTAGGTATAGTACCATGAAGATTGGACAAAGATCTTCACAAGACAAGCACATAAGTAGTTTGTTTTTAAGGCAAAGTAGATGCGTACATTGATCATTCCCTATGTATACAGAGGGGCCCCAATAGTTATGCCAAGAGGAACTAATAATCACTGTTACATCTAGCACTCTAGCAAGTACTGATGTATATTAAGTTCTGAAGAAAGACCTGTATGGCATTTTAAGGTCGATTAGCCCCTAAGGTTGGTGAGACATTTAGTTACATCCGCATTTGGATAAGCTAGCCTACCATCATCCAGTATTACTTGGAACTAACCCTTCAAAAATTCGAGTGACGTCAGCATGCCATGCCTATGCTTGCACATTGAAGTCTATTTAACACAAATCCAAGAGACTGTTCTAACACAGCATTCACAAAGCAACAAAAAGTCAGAAAAACAATGCTGCCCATTTCAACCAAGGCAGGTGTTGCATATGACTTTATCAGGGATACTTTGCAGTTTACAGCTAGCTTGCAGTTTGGTCTTTTCTTTTGGCCTGATAAACTACTACCACCCCACCCCCACCATGCACAGTCACTGAGGCTGAGAGAAGACTAGATAACTCACAGTCACTCCAATCACTATCCAATAGGCCATGGAATAAAAATGTGGAGCACAAGGGCAAAGCACAATGATAAGGTCTGTTCCACATTAAAGCTTAAGCTTGCACTAAAGCATGCTGCAAAGCCAAAAGACCCCTGTCTTGAGTGCATAAACAAATCCTACACTCCCCCCTGCCGCTGCCCCCTTTCATTCCATTTAAGGGTAAAACGGTAATTAGCCAGTTAATTGATGGGTTAGTCTGCACACTCTGCACACCAACTTCCAAATCTTTTCTTTTTTACACCAGCATCAGCAGAGCACTACACACCACACCAAAAGATATAGAACAAACCTGTCGTCTGTCACACATGACATGGTGCTCATAGATTGCTGATATAGAGATATGGGTATATATAGTGACTGGCACGGCGGCGGCGAGCTTACCGGCAGCCGGTGGAGGGAGAGGAACCGGTCCATGTAGTTCACGGCGAGGTAGGTCGTCAAGGGAAGGAATCCGTAGAATTCTTGCACCTGAAGAAGAAGATAGAATAAGATAACAATATGGGATGAGATGAGATCGATATAGATAGCATGTAATACATCTGCAGAGACTAGATTAGCTAGTTAACAGCATGGTATGAAGTATAAACGTGGCATAGCTTTCTAATATCTGCAGTTACAGATAGCAGACAACACACAAGCATAGATACATCATCCAGTCCAAGAAGCTCATCAAGCTAGCTAGCTTTGTGTCACCTTGAGAATCCATGCAACTGAGTCGGCCCGGGCGGCCGGGTCGATGGAGCGTGAGCGGAGCCGGTCGGGGTAGTCGGACCGGGGCGAGTACTCGGCCTCGCCGCCGATGAGCTCGGCGATGAAGGAGGCCACCGACTGGTCCTCCTCCTCCTCGGCGGCGGAGCACCACTCATCGTCCTGGTCCGCGGTGGTACAGGTACTGACGGCGGCGTCGAGGAAGAAGGCGCCGGCGGCGTCCTCGGCACAGAGGAGGTAGGACGCGTCGTCCGGCATGGCCGGTGGGGCCGTGGGTCACTGAGCAGCCATTGCTGTCGTGCCGTCGAGTGGGCGGCGTAGTGGTGGAGCAGAAACGATGTGGTAGTGGAAGTGAGATGGTACTGGTAGAGATGAGTAGCTAGTGTGAGCTTGTGTGGGAGCGCAAGGGGATATATAATACTACAAGCTAGCTAGCTAGTGTGGGTACGTGTGTGTTCAAGTGCTCATGAGTGTGTACATATATATGTAACTTATCTTTGTGTATTGTAGTAAAGGAAAAGAAAAGGAGAGTGGCTCCATGATTGATAAGCAGGGAATGATTGGTAAAAGTGCTCGTCTACAGTGTATATATACGTACTACTAGGCGCATGTACATGGCCTCTAAGCTAAGGCTAAAGCTGGCCGACTTGCATAGGAGGAGCAAGGAGAAGGAGAAGGGCTGATGCGGCGCGGGAGGAGCGGGGAGAAGGATGAGTTGCCGACGCGGCGCGGGAGGAGGAGGGAGAAGGAGAAGGAGGAACACCGGCGCGGCTTGGGAGGAAGAGGGAGGAGGAGGAGGAGGGTCGGTGCGGCGACGGGATTAGGGTTGGAGATGACGAGAGGCGCCTGGTTGAAGATGAGGGGTTGAGGGAGATGGGCCGAGCCGGCACGAGCACGGCCCGTAGCGTCGTGCCAGGCCGTGCAGCCCATCAGCCGCTAATCCAAGGCACGACCCGGCCCGAGCGATCGGGTCGTGCTGGCCTGGCCCATCTAGCGTCCGTGTCGGGCCGGGCCGTGCACCATGCCGTGCTAGCTGGGCCTTGGGCTGGCATGGGAAAGCCCGGCCCGAGTCCCACCTTTAGCCAACACCGCTTGCCATGTAATAAATCGGTTGTATATTCACTACCTATTGAAGAAAACTCCATATGAGCTATTCACCAATTACAGGCCTAACATCTAAATATTGAAAAAAATATTATGCTATTTAAATTTTCTCCTAAATGTGATGAAGGTTTCATATTGAAAAACATATTAGGCTATCTAAATTTTCTCATAAATATGATGAAGGTTTCTTACTTGGATATGGATCAAATTCGCATACTTACCAAGCCTTCAACAAAACCACCAGTTGTGTTGAGGAATCGTGTGATGTGCAAGTTGGTGAGACTAATGGCTCACAAGTAGAGAAAGTTGATCCAAATGATGTAGGTGACGATGATCCATCTCGAGCAATATAGAATATGTTAATCAGTGATATCAAGCCAACGGAGATTCAACGAACCTCAAAATCGTTTATGCAAGTTGGCCCTCCACCTCCGTTCAAGATTCAAATGCATGTTTAGAGTAAGAAGGGGAAGAAGGAAGATAAACTCCACAAGGTCCACTTCATCCTCAGGTTCATCAATGCATTCAACTTGACCACCCCATCGACGATATACTTGGTGACATGAACAAAGAAGTAACTATTCACTCACATATTGCAAATTTTTGTGAGCATTACTCGTTTATTTCTTGTGTGGAACCCGTTAAGGTAGAAGAAGCACTTGATGATACGGATTGGGTGATGGCAATGCATGAAAATCTCAGCAACTACACCCGCAATTGAGTGTGGTCTTTGGTAGAATGGCTAAATCAGAACATCATAGGCACAAAATGGGTATTCCGAAACAAGCAAGATGAAGATTGTCAAGTCATTTGAAACAAGGAACGGTTAGTTGCACAAAGTTTTACTCAATTTGAGGGTTTGGACTTTGGTGAAACCTATGCTTTGCCCATCTTGTGGCTATTCACATTTTTCTTGCATTTACTACTCATCATGATTTTAAGTTATATCAGATGGATGTTAAGAGTGCTTTCTTAAATGGTTTAATTTCTGAACTAGTATATGTATCTCCACCTCCTAGTTTCGAGGATCTCAAATTTCCTAATCATGTCTATAAAGTCTATAACACATTATATGTCTTGAAACAAGCTCCTTGAGCATGGTATAAGTGCCTCAAGGATTTTCTAGTCAAGAAAGATTTTGAAGTTGGAAAGGTCAATACCGCTCTTTTTACTAAAAAGGTTAATAATGACTTGTTTGTTTGTCAAATATATGTTGATGATTTTATCTTTGGATCAACTAACAAGTCACTTAGTGAGGTGTTCGGAAAAATGATGGCCAAGAAATTCGAGATGCAATTCTTTCTTGGAATTCAAATCAAGCGACTCAAAGAGGGGATGTCCATATGTGAAACCAGGTACATGAAGGATATGCTCCAAAAAAATTACATGGTGAATAGAAAGCTCATCCAAACCCCAATGCAAACCAACAGCCACCTAAACCTCAACGATAATGGTAAATTTGTTGATCAAAAGGTATATTGCTCCATATTGGCTCTTTGCTTTATCTTTGTGCATCTAGACTCGATATCATGTTTAGTGTATTTATGTGTGCAATGTTTCAGGCCGCTTCCAAGGTGTGTCACTTAGTGGCTGTCAAGAAAGTCCTTAGATATCTTATTCATACCCCAAACTTAGGGCTTTGGTATCCTAAGAGCTCTAACTTTGATCTTGTTAGATATTTGGATTCGGGTTACATGAGTTGTAAGGTTGATATAAAAAGCACATCTGACACATGTCAATTCCTTAGTAGATCGTTAGCTTTGTGCACCTCCAAGAAACAAAACTCTGTAGCCCTATCCACAGCCAACGTGGGGTACATCTCTGCAGGTAGTTATTGCACTCAATTATTGTAGATGAGACAAATCTTGAGAGATTATGGAATTGATATGAACAATGTGCCTATATTGTGTGATAATGAGAGTGCTATCAAATTAGCCAACATCCCATCCAACACTCCAAACCAAACATATAGACATCTGACAACACTTCCTCAGGGATCATGTTGTTAAAGGAGATATATAGATAAGCCATGTAAGGACCCCAAAACAATTAGTTGATATCTTCACCAAGCCACTAGATGAGCATAGGTTTTACGAGTTAAGGAATGAGCTAAATATTTTAGATTCTCGAAACATGCTTGATATATTGCATACTTGTTTGACTTGCTTGTGTTTTTCAGAGTTTAAGGTGGATGAACACATTAAGGGAGAGTGTAGTACTCTCAATGTACATACACATCTCAAAATGTGAATACATAAAAGTTTTTGTGTGATAATTTAAATTTTTTGACTTCGTACCTTCTGGAATCCTATACTTAAATGAATAAGTGGTTCTAGTGCAAAGTTGAACTCATATATGGTGGCAACACCAACTATCATCATCTTTGGTTCCTAGGTGTTCATTGATTTATCTTGGCTTGATAACAAGAACCTTTTGTTGGAATAATGAGCAAAGCCTAGATATGCTAGTTTCAACTTAGCGATATACTAGCATATCTCTCATATTTGCATAAACAATTATTCCAAAGCCAACCACAAACACGAGGATGTGCAAGACATACGTGGTGTTTGGAGGGAAGATGGCAGCGTCGTTGTTGTTGTCGCCAACCATGACGTAGTCATTTGTTTGCTGCATGCAAAGTAGTCGTACACAACTGCGCCTCTCTCCTGGCTTGATGTAGTCATAGCAGTCATGCGCATAGTCGATGTAGATGAACATGAGCAATCGTGTCGAGACACTCCCTAAAAACCTTATTCGCCTTCTCCCGGTGCAGGATGTTGAAGGCGGGGTTTCAGAGGCCTGCTCTCCCTAACGGCAGTGCACACTGACACTGGGATGGGGAAGCTTTTATAGTAGCAAAATAGTGGAGAAGAGATGTGCACGAGAGATTGCTCAATCATCCTTTGCTCAATGCACAACTCCTTATATAGGTGCAATCGGAGAATGTAAAATGATTCATCTCCCCACAGGAGCCGAAGCAATCGGGAGGTGAAACAAAACGACCGCTCAGACGTGGGACCAGTCATCAACGATGGGCAAGCAGTCATCAACGATGGCAAACTCATCAGCGACGAGTGAATAAATTCTAGTAACATGTCCGTTACAAAATTTTAATCCTTGGACCAAATGGCAACACCACACCACCAGCCACACCTCATGCATGTGTCAAGGCCCCAACCCCGGCTTGGCCCGGCGAGGCAAGTGAGTGAGTGAGCGCTCATGTTGTGTTGCCTCCTTCCAATGCTACAAGGGAGAGAGCTATAATCCACCTTATAATATGGTGTACCTCCACTTAAACTCTCCATATGGGACGAAAGGAATTGCAACTCTTGCAAATAAATGGGCCCTTGGGATTTATCTAATGTAATTATTTTATTAATGGGCTAAACCCAATTAAACCCAATAACTTTTTGATCTCAATGTCTATAGCCAAGTTGCTATTATTGTTTGAACCTTATCCAAATTGTTGTTTTGGATGATTTCTTGTTTCCCAATTGGATGTGGATAAAACACCTATGGATCCCCTAGTCTTGTTCTAGCTAAACCTTATTCAACACTCTTTCCATCTCTAGCACATGGTCCTTTGCAAACTTATGCTCAGATACTCCGGATGGTTTCCTGGAGTCTCCGGACCCTCAGCCAGAAGGTTGGTCTTTTTGCATTCAAAGTTCGGAGTATTCCCTAGATACTTCGGACTCTCAGCCAATTGTGTATGGCTGGATAATCTGAATTCTCCCTAGACTATCGGGACCGCTTTTTTTGAAGATAGTCCATCCCAGAGTTGGGCCTCAGATACTCTAGGTTCTTCTAGTTGTGTTTGCACAGTTGGATACTCTGGAGGTTCCTACGGATACTTCGGTGGTTCAAAAATTATGTTAAGTGACCGCTCAAGTTACCTTTTTTCTCTCTCCTTCACACGGACCCTGTGGCCGCAGCCACTAGCCGTTGAGACCTCCTTCTCGCCGGCCGCTCATTTGCGCCTCCGCCTTCGACCTCAAAACGTGTCAAGCTCCATTCCACCATTGTTGAAAAATATGGGACGAAGCCGGCTTCCCCTGGGCATGAATCCTTCGGGTCTCTAGGTATGGGTGTTTCTCTTCGATCTCATGCATCTACTCCATCTGTATCTAGTGTTGATTTGAGTAGATCTGAGTTTCTAGTGTAGATCTAGCCACAAATAGGTTCAAGGGTTATGGTTCAAAGTGTGTGCCCGAATACTTAGACCCATCAGAGACTCTGGATTTACCCGAATACTCCAGACACACATTTTGACTCTAAAACTACTTCGCCTCTCACTCTAACATCTTTCTCCCGGATCATGTGCACTTACCTATTCTCTCACCTATCCTTGCACAAGAGCCATAAACATTCAAGCTCATGGAGACTCCGTCTCAAGTGAGGAGCACCGAGTCACAAGAGAAGAAAGACAGAAGAAGAAGGGTGTGGTTGAGGAGATAGAGGAGCATTCATTAGATGAAAACAGAGTTCCCATTTCCTTGAGGCAAAGAAAGGTCACAAGGAAAGTACTTCAGACAAGGGCCGATAAAGATCCCATACTAAAATTCGTGTCCTAGGCTACCAGCAAGGCAAGAGGATCTCCCCAACCTCCTAAAAAGCTTATGGTTGAAGCAGAGATGAATAGGAGGAGATGGCCTCCTTGTGCCACAAAGAAGGCTCCTTCCAATAGGGCCACTAATGCTACAGAGGCTACTCCTCGACCTCCAAAAGGCTTCATGTTCACCATCAAGCGTCCCCCTCATGTAATTGTGGTTGTCAGGTCGAGAACTATAAGAACATGAACAAGTCAAAGTTTCAGAAGCTTAGGTGGGACAACAATCAATTTGAGCTAGTAAATGATGCCACCGACTCCAGGTTTCACACTCTAGTGTAGCAGGACATCTATGAGTCCATTTTTCTTGCTCTGAACAAGACCGTGATACATCAGAGAGCTATTGACTGGAGATACATTAGGTCCAACCCTAAGTACTTCTAGGAAGTGTATGAGGCTTGTGCGGAGAAGGGGATAAATGAGATGATGCAATCTAGTACGATTAGAGTGATGAGATCATCATGCAGTTTTATGCCACCTTTTTCATTGCCAAAGATGAAACTCGGATTATGCACTCGATGATAATGGCAAGAAATATCATGCCACTTTTGATGAATTCGCTAGAGTTCTCAATGTGCCTCGATCTGAGGATGAGACATCAACTAGACTTCATGACTATGACTCACTCAATGTGAATGAGATTGTTTGCCTCTATGAGAAGGAGCAGAGGGGGTCATTGGACATATTTCTGGGTTGGAGCCACTCTAAGCAACCTTAAACAAGCTTTTCAAGCACACTCTTGCCCCTAAGGCTAGCGGTTCTATAAATATTTGCTCCTACACCATCAACCTTCTCAAGGAGATGCAATACAAAGGGAAGATACATGTGATGGACTTCATCTTCAGTGGGATCCTTCTAGCTATGGTGGAGCAGAAGAAGACCTTATCGTATGCTCCTTGCATTCAATGACTTGTGAATGCCATCTCTGGTGAGGAGTTCTTCAAGGAAGTCAAGAATGGACTTTATCAAACCAGGCTAAAATCCCTCAAGTCCAATTCTTCCAAGTATTTCAAGGCCTCCTCCTCCTCTTGTGCTACTCTAGATCCTCCCTCGGGTGGTGAGTTTCGCTCCACTACCGATGCTCTCAAATCCATCTTCAATATGTGCAAGAGCATCACCGTGAAGCAATCCAAGATCACCTGAACATTCAGATGAAGAAGACCCAAGCTCACCTGAACATTCTAGGTATCTCTCCAGAAGGATCTTAATTTGCACCCTCTGATGATGATGCACCCATCTAGGACCCGTTCTACTCCCCACCGCTCTCGCCAACACCATCAGCTTCACTGCCTTCAGCACATGGGGATGATGACGAGTAGTTTGTACTCCATTTTCCTCTTTTTAGTGCCTTGATGCGAAAGGTGAAAGAGAAGTAGAAGTAGGTCTCGCTTTTGGGTCATGGGTAGACCTAGGGTCTGGGAGTTAAAAGACTTGCCATTTATTACTTGATTCCAAAATGTCCTATAGACTCTTTTCCTATTTGCTATGTGTGAACTTGAACATGTGATGTAAGACATGCCACTCTATCTATTATGTTGTTGCTTATCATGTCTTGTCATATCTGTATATCTTTACATTTACTATGTACCTCTTCGTAGTCTTGGATATAGTGGGAGCTCTCATAATTTTTTATCTCTAACTAAAGGTGTACATTTGCATCCAAAGAAATTTTTTGTTATGTACACAAGGGGGAGCTCATCATATATCCAAGAAACCAAACTAAATATTCATTCTGTCGGCGGAATGGGGCCCAGGGTCCCCCGAACCACCGGCGGAGGCCAACCAGATGCCGCGGAGCAAGACACGTGGCGGCCGGGTCGGTGTAGACCCCACCCCGGCAGCCAAGTGGGCCCGGCGGCCAAGCCCAAGTGCTCGGGGGCCTTCCTCGAGCACTGCACCCGCACGCAACAATCTGAAAGGGCCTTGGGCTCCCGAGAGCCCACGGCTCAGGAATCGAGGGGGCACTCGGGGTCCTTCCCCGAGTGCCCGGCGTCCCCGGGTGCGTGGGCCCCAGGGGAGCACTCGGGTTATCCCCCCGAGCGCTCCTCCTAGAGCTCCCCCCGTGAGGGGCCCCGAGCGACCCTCCAACGAGTGCTCCCCGAGCGCTCGAGGTCACTCGGGGGCAACCTGGGACAGCTGGCGCCCCTCCCAGTTGAAGGAGCTGCTCGGGGTTGGAGTGCTCGGGGTCGTCGGGTCCCTCCTCTGGGCACGTCATCGAGCAGCTAGCTTCTCCCGCAAGCCTCAGCCCTGGCAGAGGCATTTAATGCCCGTCATTTCGACAAGGAATCCTAAGCCCTATGAGGGCATGATGACAGTCAGGCCGGGCTCCACCCGCTCAGGCGATAGGTTCCGTTGGCTATCATTCCCTGCCAAATGGTGGGTCCGACTGACAGGTCTGTTGACCGACCGGGCACGCCGTACCGCACGCCCCTATCGCTGTCAACCTTTCCGCCCCTAGGGTCGCATCACCGTGCGCTCCGGTGCGCGGGGTTCGGTCGCTGACGCCCGGGGCCCAGGAGCGGATGTTTCACCCACCTCGTCAGAAGAAGCCCCGTAAGTCTCCATTCGCGGGACCCACCGGGCATAAAGATGTCAGAGTCCTCGTTTCGAGGCACGGCGAGGAGACGTCCATCGCGAAAGTCTACACCGCGCATTAAATGTAAGGCGTGGGTAGCCCTGTAGCGCCCACGTCGCCAGCAGTACCCTCTGGCCGCTGTGGTAACCCCCCGAGTATATAAGGGGAGGACCAAGGCCATGCAAAGGGTTGAACCTCTTTTCGATTACACTCTTGGTTGGTCTCTTCTTCAGTTGGTGCCTTAGTGAGAAATCCTTAGGCTCCCTTGGAGAAGAACTCTAGGGTTAGATCTCTTAGAGAAGAACTCCCCTTGTAAGCAAAAAACCTCTGTAACCTTCAAGAAATCAATACACACAAAAGCAGGACGTAGGGTTTTACACCTCCGGGTGGCCTGAACCTGGGTAAACCCTTCGAGTCTCTTGCATCAGATCCACCCTCTCCAAAGAAACCGTCACCGGCTCATAAGAAGAATCCTATTGCGCCCCCGGCCGAATCCCAAAGGGGGTTCAACCGGACCACCGCTAGAGGCGTCTCTACGCCGACACATTCTATCCAAAATTGAAACTTTAATCGTGTTGTCATCAATCACCAAAAAGGGGAAGATTGAAAGTGCATCCAAGGCCCAGGGCCCCAAGTGGATTTTGGTGATTAATGACGAACATTAAGGGATTAATGTGAACTTTGAGTGTAAGTAGGTTCTAGTCCCACATATGAAGTCCGACCAGCAATGGTGACCCCTAAAATGATTAAAAAAAGGAATGGCGAGGCTCTAGTTGCTTTAGACCTCATTTTCTAAGTTCACTGATTTGATAAATCACATTAAATATTGGAAAAACCATAATATAAAAAGGGGTGTGCTTAAGGGGTTGGGTTTGGAATATTGACTTAGTGCTAAAAAATGCTCAAACATATCTTTAGCTTCAAAAGATCCTCATGGTTATCTAAGTTCTTTCTGCTCGGTATAACATTTGAATTGTCCAGATTTTATCCTGAAGTCTCCAAGTGTAGAGCATCTTTTCTGCTAAGTGTTTTTTCTTTTAACGTAATTGTTCGTCACCAATAGTTTGGTATATTTTATGTGATTTATCGACTTCATTTTGATATCGTGCAAGTTCCTATTATATTTCATAAGTTCTGATCAGATATTAAAGTGTAACATGTTGGAATTAGGGCAGTGCAGACCGCGTGGACATGTATTACACGTAAGAAAACAAAATATGGATTTACCTACAAGGCAGGAGCAGACTGACACGTGGGGACATATGACAAGTGACTAGGATATATCATCAAACTCAGCGGTCATGATTGGTCAGGGATGGTCAAGATCTACTCGAGCCAGGGTGTGAGCCGAGCCCGACCCGACCCATCTTGTTGGCTTTGTCGATACATGCGCGGCGCAGTGATCCGGGCAGCGCTTGCTCATGGTCAGCTCATGTTCGTGCATGTCGTGGCCTCCTAATCAGTCGGAGGAAAGAGAGAGGGGAATGACGCCCCTCCACTGCTCAAGAGTCATGTTTACTGTCAGGCGCATGCGTGGCAGCGTGGGCACGCAGGGCATATGCGTCATCTCCAGCTTGGTACTTGACACGCCTCATGGATTTTGTGTGGACGTTCAGCCAGTGTACTGTGCGCGTATGAATGCTTGCTGATCCACTATCGCTCAATTATAGTCACGGTTTAATTTTCATCCACAATTTAAATACCATTTAACTTATACTATCAACTCTTAATACCGATGCAATGAACCCCACACTAATCCAAAGGTGATTTTGACATGGCTTGACAATTCACTAATTAGTATGGCAACCATCTTGTTCCCTCCTGCCAAAGATCTCACCAGTTATCCCTTCCTGCCAAAGATTTCACCAGTTATCCCTTCCTTGTTTCTCTTTTTCCTTTTAATGTCGACTCATCACATCGAAGAAGGTCATTTCTCTACCTTTCTCTCTACCCTTCATCTCCATGCACCAGGTGCCGACAGCAGTCATGAGGCCCTCATTTTTAGATAAAGGAATATCTTATTTCTTTGCTGTCATATCAAGATGGTGCGACCGAGTACAAAGAGTTTCTTTCGGCCTCTGCAACTCCATGCACACGGCCCAAACAAAAGCAAAAAGAAAAAATAAGTCCATGTAGTCCCAGCCGAACACCAAGATTACACTAAGGAATTACCAAAAAGCCATGAGGCCCTTATGGATGTTGACTTCCTTGTGCTCATCTAGGGTGTCGACCTCATACTCAACCACATCATCTTCATGCCTCAAAACCTAACATTGATCAACAATCCATGGTCACTGGAGGTAGAGGTCGGCATCCATCGTGATAGGAAACGAGGACACGTGTGAAAGTGCCACGACAGGGGTAGGCATAACTATGGCTATGGAGTCAGAATAGCTCGAGGAGGGGGTAGTGTAGGTGGGCTGAGGTCTTCTTGTCCATAGTTTCCATGAATGCCATCATTGGTAATGGCAAGCTTGGGGTGGCATCAAACGGGGAGGTGATGTGGGCGGACCGGAGCTTGGTGAAATTCTTGAGTTGCACAACAACTTACTTCCAAAATTTTGGTCGGTGGTTGCCATGCACGGTGCTAGCAACATATCTATAGTGAAAAGAGATAGGCATGGAGGAAGAGCCAAGATGTAGGAAAGATATAGAGAGGAGAGGCCGACAAATGGGCCCATTTTTGTATAATCTTTGTTTGCTGATTCAACACCTATATGTTAACTCAGCACTATGTTAGTACACAATAAGATGCCAGATCACCAAAACCAGCCAAAAAAACCAGTCTTGAGATCAAATTTGGACTTTTTTTATAACTGAGGGTATAAATTAATTATGTAGTATTCAAATTGGGGGCAAATTAAACTGTGGCAATATGAAGGGTTAAAAGTACATTTTTAAAAGAAAAATATGTATGGTTAATTTTCTAGAGGATGAAATACTAGGTAGATCTTAAAAGCGTGTTTGGTTGGTTATACCAATTCAGGAACCAGGCCTGTCAAGGACGCCTGCAGTGGTGCAACAAACCTTATTTAGTTACCTGCATCCGAGGAGCCAGGCCTAGTTGGGACAATGTTTGGTCGTCCACGTTGCTTGCATAAGTAAGAGACAACAGATGCCCCAAATCCCTTGCATTTAGCCACCTGGCTCTAGAGAAATGGTTGAATTCTATGATTTTTCGCTGAGAGGAAATTTAAGTAGGGTGGTCTGGTCCATCGCCTCATGCAGACAACCAATCACCTGTCTCTTGCATTTGCCGTGCCTAGTCGATGCTCGCACGGCCAACCAAACACGTCCTAAGGCAACTTAGAGTGCAACTAATGTATGGTCTGCAATAATTCTATTATATGTATGGCTTTCTTTCGGAGAGAGGTGGCCACTTGTCCATGTGGTATTTGCCGCAATACGGTATATTTGTAGTACGGTTGAAATGGACCTAAATACAATGTTTATTTTCACAACTTTAAAAAAGCTAACTACAATAAAATGCTCGAATATACCAAAGAAGTAAGCACATTCCCCTTAACAGACATATATACCTCGGTACACCTACCCGTACAGACATATATACCTCGATATCAATTTTGCAAAACATTCCTTTTCGACATTGTTTCCAAAGTGATTTGCAAATGGGACGAAAAAGGATAGTGCCATACTTGTGAGAGTATGACACCTTTAATGGACATGCATCCAAGCTGCCATTGAGGTGCTCCCAAGCAGCGTCACTCCAGTAGTCCAGTGGCAGAGCCATGCATCATAACTCATAGATCGGGAGCAGTGGAGCACAAGGGCATGCACGAACCCACGTCGATGATCCATCAAAGAGAAGCGGCATCAGTTGAAGGAACCCCCCTCTGTTACGTCGCATCCTTCAGGGCCTTCAATGGCACGGACCACCTCCCCCTTTCCTGCGTGGCATGTGTTGAAATTGTGTTGAATATATATACGAGTTGGACTTAGAGAAGACGTGGCATTGTAATAGCGTACTACGGGGAGTCATAATAGGATACAGATAGAGTAGGAGTCGGATTCTAGTATCCTAGGCCTCCTATATAAGGAGCGGCACACTACACAATGTAACCACGAGAGAGAAAGAGAGAGGGATTCGGATCAACACTGGTATGGAGGGGACGATCTGACCAACCCTGTGGGGTGATCAGATCGGCCGGCCTTGAGGAAGCTAGGTCAGAGGTCTATTGTATCTTGCGACAAAGGCGTGACTTGGTGTACGACGGGCTGGATATTTTCTCGTCAACACAAGGGAGGAGCACCCAGAGTCGGCTTCGAGGGATGTAGGTTTCGGCTGAACCTCATCAACAAACATCGTTGTCATCTTATTCTTGCATGTAACCTCGGTAGATCCTGTGTTGTACGACCTCGGTATTACGACTAGTAAAACCAAGCGGTCAAAGTATTAGTCGTGGAAGTTAGCAATGGCTCAACACAGAGGCTAAATTCGCAACAAATGGTATCAGAGCGGGAGGTTCGGATTGGATCTAGAGGCAGTGCAAAAGATCTCAACGGAGATCGAGGAGACTCGTCAGTGTGTGTAAAAATCTCGGTTAAGGGGCTTGGAACATGTGTGGTGAGGGCGGTGGCATAAGTGTCCCACGCATTCATCTAGAAAGTGCTAAGAAAAGCACATCAATGTGCGGGGTGGACATGGTGCAAGGTGGAGCACGACAATCAGTTGATCCAGGCAGGCGGCCCGGACAGCTCGGTTGGGATCGAACACACTAAGCAGGAGGCCCTGGACAGTCCGGTCAAGGTGGAGACGACGGCTCTGAGGAGGCTGCGATCTATCAATAGATTGATGGTTTTCAGGATCAACGGCGTGATCGCGGGCGTGACAACACGGGGCGATCTGCGGTAGACCTCTCGAGGGACGGTCGGATATGCCGTTGGAGGACCGACCGCAGGCGGTAGCAGGAGGCATGCGGCTATCACACGGGCGGTCAGACCAGCCAGGAAGGCCAATCAGACCGAGCAAAGGCATGCTGGACTCAGACTTGGGCTAGAGTTTGGGTCGATGCGACAGGCAGCGACGGCCTGCGCGGAAGGTCAGATCGGCCCATGGGGCGGTCAAACTGGGCATGTGGTCAGGTCCGACCCGGACTCGAGGAGGAACCCAAGTCGGACGAGGAGCATGGCACGAGTTCAGGCGAGGGCGGTCAGACCGGCTCGGAGGGCAGGTCAGACCAGCCATGCGGGCAAGTTCAGCCCGAGCTCGGTTCTAGAGCCTGAGCTGGCTGGGTGGCAGCATCGACCGGTCAGACCGGTGGTATGGCAGAGGAGGGCTTTCTGCGAGGACGAGCGATTGCTGGCTTGTCGGGCTGAGGAGGGTCGGATCCTTTGGTGCATGGTGATGTATAGGGTCGGGCCCAAGGCACGGAGGTGTCGGAGGGGGCTCGGCAGCTTCAACACAGTGATGGCGCGGATTGCTTTAGTTTGTGTGCGCACACAGAGGCTGAATCGAAGGGCATGGGGTGGCGTCGATAGCTACAAGAAGTCATGTTGAAGGGGGAGTTGGAATTTGTGGAGAGATTCTACTCTAGATCGGGACGAACCATAATCCTGGTTGATTCGGAGTCATTTTCAGTTCAAGCGAACGAATTGGAGGAAAGGACTTCGAGGGTGTCAAAAGGCACGAGTTGAGGGAGAGGCTAGGGTGTAAATGCATGAGAACCGGAGCCTAGTTCAGTCAAGGCAAGAAGCACGTGATTTAGAGGAGAAGGACGCTTGGTGGTCCGGATGTGAGGGGTGGGACCTGGCATCAATTGTGGATAAATTGATGGAAGAAAAGCAGCGGGGTTGTTTGAGATGTGGACTAGCTACCCAGGAGATCTTTGACCAGTGTTGTGGAGGCTCAACACAGGAATTGTGGCGAGGCGTGCGGTTGCAGGCGCACGGCAGGTAGAGGCGATCTGACCGGCCCTTAGGGGCGGTCTGACTAGGTACGACGAGTCGGTGTCAATGCTTTTCAAAGTCAAGGTGGTGACAATTTGATAGGTCTAGCGACTTCGGGCTTTAGAAGACAAGGATCAGAGTGGCATACTTTGAGGGACGTCAAGCGGGATAAGTAGAACCGAAGATTGGAAGGACTAAAGATCAAGACGGTCAGGACCATATGACTGTGTCTATTGGGATTGGTGAGAACCATGTGATGGATAGGAGTTTGCCAAAAAAAATCTGTGAAAGGTTGGAAAGTCGGTACATGCTAAAGGCTTGTGGAAGCACGTGGATGTCTTCAATCAGAGGATCACTGAAGCTAGGGGTAACTAGAAGTGAGGTTGATGGTGAAGACAAGGTCATTTATTCTGTTGTGTCAAAGAACAGAAGGAGAGCAGAGTACTATAACTAGGGACATGTCTAGAAGGACTGTCTAAGGAAAGGATGAGATAATTGTGAATTTGACTCAGTGAGATGACTCGAATTATGGCTGAGAAGTTCCTCCGGTTTTAGGCATAGTCAACATGAGCGAGGATGTTGGATTTAGGTAACTCGTTTATGCCACACATAACA
Source organism: Stipa capillata (assembly GCA_019208055.1). Lineage (NCBI taxonomy): Eukaryota > Viridiplantae > Streptophyta > Magnoliopsida > Poales > Poaceae > Stipa > Stipa capillata. The sequence continues at coordinate 265,883 of JAGXJF010001519.1, read as the reverse complement.
ATGAGTTGCTCAATTTCATACAGGTCTGACGGGAGGCTACCAAGATATGGTGACTTCAAGATCTATGTATAACGGTATTGAGCAGATACTCCAGAAAGTTAGACACATACTAGGGATGCAAGATGAATCTAATTTTGCTAGTTCATTAATTATAATGAAAGGAATAAGGAAGTACAATTGCAGATGGAGTCAAGGTGGAGTCAACAAGTAGCATTGAAGTCTCATCGGCAGTTTAGGTCAGTGAGCTGCAAAGGTGAACCTCAAGTCCAAGGTGCACGTAGATTCGAGCAAGACGGCTTCATTGGTGGAGGACATATTCACCAAGATAGATTTTGTTGAGATTGTGTCAAGTATGTGTATAAATACGTTACGAGTTAAACTTAGAGAAGGCGTAGCATTGTAATAGGGTACTAGAGGACTTCTAGTAGGATACAGATAGAGTAGGAGTCAGACTGTAGTATCATAAGCCTCCTATATAAAGAGTGGGGCACCACACAATGTAACCACAAGAGAAAAGGAGAGAGAGACTCAGATCGCGCTAGTACGGAGAGAGTGATCTCACTAGCCTTGTTGGGCGGTTAGACCAGCCGGCCTCGGGGAAGCCAGGTCGGATGTATGTTGTATTTTGCAGCAAAGGTGTGACTTGGTGTACACCGGGCCAGGTATTTTCTCATCAACACAGGGGTGGAGCGCTTACAGTCGACTCCCAAAGATGTAGGTTTTGGCTGAACTTCACTAATAAACGTCGGTATCATCTTCTTCTTGTATGCAATCTTGATAGATCCCGCGCTACACAATCTGGGTATTACGACTACAGCATTACTCGTTAAAGTTAACGGTCACTCGACGTCAGCAAGGCCAATTTCGTAACAGCATGCAACATTGGATGCCTCCGTTGCAGCCATTGTGGTGCCGCCACCTACGTCGCCGCATCTGTGAAGAGGGTCTGACTGACCTGCACCATGAGAAAGAAGACGATCAAGTGGTAGCAGTGGTAAACTAGCAATGGTGAAGGCAAAGAACTCCGGCAACATTCGCAAATAGTAAGTTTAACTGCCAGTCATCATCAGAGAATAGCGAGGGTACGTTTATCATGATTCAGAGGGGAAAACAAGGATCACACATTCATCAAGATCAGAAGATAAATTTCACGCGTTTGACGAGCTCGGGATCCGATAACATGACTAGCTAGCCTAGATTCAAGTCCATACTGAAACATCAAAACTACAGATACAACAGCTGATGCAGCAGAGGAGAATTGGAGGGAAATCAGCACTAGTATTCTCCAGTCCACGCCTTCCAATCCTTGTCGATGTTCTTCTCAGCCCACGCAATCGCCGCACGTGCGGCCTGAGGTGCGCCAGGAAGCCCCCTCTCTTTGATCTCACCCTTCATGTCCAGGAACGGGTGAACCAGGAGCGTCCCAGGTCCGCAATAATCATGTTGCAAGAAAGTCCCTAAGACCTGGAAATGAGAATCACATATTAGAGCTTTGCCAGATTTGAACTATTGGACTCGCTGAAACAGAAGTGCAACGTTATCCCTACCACATCTAACATCGAATTGTCGCCTACATAAATAATCCAGAAAAATAGTATTGTATGTCCGCACCTTAACTGCATCACAGCGACAGGCTTCAAGGTTCTTCTAAGCCTAACATAGTCTGAATTGAAGACCGGCAGAGCTAATAACATGTGAACATACAGCAACATAATTCAAGCTAAGCTAGGTTCTAAGTTGTAACTGGTGACAACTGACAACAACAACAACAACAACAACAACTAAGCCTTTTGTCCCAAGCAAGTTGGGGTAGGCTAGAGATGAAACCCAATAAAAAATTCATAAGCCAAAAGATAAAAGAAAAAGACTTAGAAAGAAAATTATGGTTCGGGCACGTGGATCGCTAATTTCCACGCGGTCCTATTTAGAGACAAATCCTTAGATGCATTCCAATCTTTTAAGTCTCTTTTTACTGCCTCCTCCCATGTCAACTTTAGTCGTCCCCTGCCCCTCCTAATATTGTCGATAGACTTAGAATACCGCTATGCACCGGTGCTTCTGGAGGCCTTCGTTGGATATGTCCAAACCATCTTAGTCGATGTTGAACAAGCTTCTCTTCAATTGGTGTCACCCCTACCCTATCACGTATATCCTCATTCCGAATTCGATCCCTTCTTGTATGCCCACAGATCCACCGTAGCATACGCATCTCTGTGACACTTATTTGCTGGATGTGTTGTCTTTTAGTGGACCAACATTCTGCTCCATACAACATCGCAGGTCTAATCGCCGTCCTATAAAACTTACCTTTTAGCTTCTGTGAGACCTTTTTGTCACAAAGGATGCCAGATGCTTATCGCTATTTCATACCACCATTGCTCTGTAGCATTGATCCCAAGTATCGAAAAGTGTGTTTCTTAGGCACTATTTGTCCTTCTAGACTAACATCTTCCTCCTCACACCTAACACCACTGAAATCGCACCTCATATATTCGGTTTTGGTTCTACTAAGTCTAAACTCTTTCGATTCTAAAGTTTGTCTCCACAACTCTAATTTCCTATTGACGCACATCCTACTCTCGTCTACTAGTACCACATCGTCAGCAAAGAGCATACACCAAGGAATATCTTCTTGTATATCTCTCGTGACATCATCCATCACTAAGGCAAAAAGGTATGGGCTCAAGGCTGACCCTTGATGTAGTCCTATCTTAATTGGGAAGGCATCGGTCTCACTGTCACAAGTTCGAACACTTGTGACAACGTTATCATACATATCCTTGATGAGGGTAACGTACTTTGTTGGGACTTTATGTTTTTCTAGCGCCCACCACATAACTGCCCTTGGTATTTTATCATACGCCTTCTCCAAGTCAATGAATACTATATGTAAATCCTTCTTCTGCTCCCTATATCTCTCCATAAGCTGACGTAGCAAGAAAATCGTCTCCATGGTCGATCTCCCGGGCATAAAACCAAATTGATTTTTTGTGACATTCGTTAATGTTCTTAGTCGATGCTCAATCACTCTCTCCCATAGCTTCATAGTATGACTCATAAGCTTAATTTCTCGGTAATTAGTACAGTTTTGAATATCTCCCTTATTTTTGAAGATAGGTACTAATATACTTTTCCTCCACTCTTCAGGCATCTTGTTTGACCGAAAGATACGGTTGAATAGCTTAGTTAGCCATACTACTGCCATGTTTTCAAGGCATCTCCACACCTCAATAGGGATATCATCAGGGCCCAACACCTTGCCTCCTTTCATCCTTTTTAGGGCCTCCTTAACCTCGGACTCCTGGATCATCCGCACGAAACGCCTATTGGTGTCATCAAAGGAGTCGTCTAACTCAAGAATAATGCTCTCATTCCCACCGTTGAACAATTCATCAAAGTAATCTTTCCATCTATTCTTGATCTCCTCGTCTTTCACTAGAAGTCGATTTGTCTCGTCCTTAATGCATTTAACTTGGTTGAAATCTCTTGTCTTCCTCTCGCGAATTTTAGCCATCTTGTAGACATCATTTTCACCTTCCTTTGTGCCTAATCGTTGGTATAGATCATCATAAGCCCGCCCCCTTGCTTCATTCACGGCTCGCCTTCCTTTCTTCTTGGCATCTTTGTACTTCTCCATGTTATTTATGCTTCTGTCATGATGCTAGCACTTATAGCATTCTTTCTTTTCCTTAATAGCCCTTTGGACATCCTCATTCCACCATCAGGTGTCTTTAGGTTCGCATTTCTTTCCTTTGGTCACTACAAGCACCTCCCTAGCCACCCTTCGAATGCAAGTTGCCATCTTCATCCACATGCTATTCGCGTCTTCCTCTTCGTTCCATAGTTCTCCTACAATCATCCTATCCTTAAAGATCTGTTGTGCTTCCCCTTCGAGCTTCCACCACTCTGTTCTCATAATTTTGTCACCTTTGTCCCGAGAAACCCGTAAAAGAAAGCGAAAATCAGCCACCACCAGCTTATGTTGTGGGACAACACACTCTCCAGGTATCACCTTGCAATCTACATAAGCACGTCTATCCACCTTCCTAGTAAGGACAAAATCAATTTGGCTGGAGTGCTGAGCAGTGCTAAAGGTCACTAAATGGGATTGCTTTTTTCTAAAAAAGGTGTTAGCTACCATTAGGTCGAAAGCTAGAGCAAAATCTAAGATGTCCTTACCCTCTTGGTTCCTATCGCCATACCCAAAGCCCCCATGCACCCCCTCAAACCCCACATTTGATGTACCCACATGACCATTGAGATCTCCTCCTATGAAGAGTTTCTCATTAGTAGGTACACTTCTAACCATGTCCTCTAAGTCTTCCCAGAATTGCATCTTCATGCTCATATCAAGACCTCCTTGTAGGGCATAAGCACTAATAACATTCAGAACCAAATCCCCAATGACTAGCTTGACTAGGATAATCCTATCTCCCTGTCTCCGGACGTCCACTACTCCATTCTTGAGGTTCTTATCAATCAGAATACCTACACCATTCCTATTCCCAACTAACCTTGAGTACCATAGCTTGAAACCAGTATTCTCTACCTCCCTTGCCTTCTGGCCCGTCCATTTAGTCTCCTGGACACAAAGGATATTTACATGTTTCCTAATCGCAACATCAACTAACTCTCGTAGCTTTCTAGTTAAGGACCCACATGAACCCTATTTGCATCGACTAGCTTCCTTACCCTTCGCATTCGTCGAGCAAAATGCGAAGACCCTTGCACACTTGTTGCTACATCCAGGCGCTGATGTAGCGCGCCACTAAAGGAGTGACGACCCGGCCCTTGCTCATTTAACACCACACCCGGGTTCCGATATGGCGCGTCGCTAAGAGGGTGACGCCCCAACGAATTTCTCGCAGCGACAACTGACAAGCCTGATTATTCTCGCAGCGAATACCATAATGGAAAACTGTAGTCCTTATGTTTATCTAATTACCTGCATACATTGCAGTGTCCTGGACCTGCAGTTTGTACCTCCAACCAATCCAAATGGAACCTATCCAAAGATGCTTCATAACATCCATAAACTTTGGCTATTTGAGTTACTTTACTGGTCTCTAACACAGAATGCAAGCATCCATCTGAACCATCATGAAAATGTTTGGATTTCTAAGAGCTGAGATGATAATTTTTCAATGTTCATTCCCCGGCTAATTCAGGACATCTCCTTTGCCCATTAATTTCTTTGCAACATATGTTCTTTCTTGTGTCAATTTTGGTCCATACTCTCAATTATCCTGCCAACACAACCATTTCTTTCACCAACGCAGACGCAACATCAATTCCCAACTTGAATCATGTGAATCAACCTTTCAAGAACCCTCACCAAGAACCCAATGCAGACAAGCAATTACACGAAAGTACCCAAACCACCCGAGAATGCCGAAATGCTACAATAAGAGCAAGTAAATCGTGCACACAGGATACGTGCCTCCGTGCAGACGTCGACGATTTCCTCTACGTGCTCCCCGAAGTACTCCTCCTTTTTCTGCTCCAGCCGCCACGTCATGTGCTCCCTGAACTTGCTCGTCTCCTGAGACACCACAAGCCGCAACAACAACAGGTTACACACACAACAGCCGCAGCAGAATTAATGAATCGGAAGCAGAAGCTCCAGCGCGACCAGAAGAAGCGGGGATGAAGAGCCTGACCTGCTCGGCAAACTCGGGGATAGGATCCGGGAACTTGTAGTCGTCGAAGGCCGCGTTCTTGGCGCGGCGGCACACGAACCTGGCCGGCCGCGGCCGGCGGCTGCGCAGGCGGAGGCGCCCACTCGGCCGCGTGGAGGAGACGGAATTGGCCGGACGAGGGGAAGAGGAGAGGAAAAGGAGTGTGGGGTTTAAGGCTGCCGCCACCGCCGCCGCCGCCGCCGTCATCGCCATCTCTGTTCGGAGCGCTCGTGTCCTGCCGGGGTTTTTCGACTGCCTCTCCCTCTCCTTATCGGTTCAAGACTTTAAGCAGGATGGCAGAGGCTTTCATGTGTACGATTTTCGATTGCAGGATGCCATCCGATCTAAAAAGGAAGGCTAGGATTTCGGAGGGAATGGAGGAGTGAAAAAACTAACGCTAATTTTATCAGTGATTTAAATCGTTGTTTGCACCACATAGGTTGGATCAAGTTGCACAAGACACTAGATTTGATGATATTTGTGCAATGGACTAGACAAATTAGCATCGAGCACTTTCAACTGCCCTCGAATTTGACTGGTTAAACTTGAAATCCTTTCGACTTACGTCTATCGAGTTGCATTCACCAATCGGTTCACCTAAAAGTTCAACATAATAGCAAAAAGTGTGCTCATCTCCAGGTACGTCTAGGCCTAGGGCTGACTGGGCTTTACTACTCGCATCGCGCACAAACGCGAACACCCCAGAGTCCCGGACGGCACGTTCGATTCGCATGCATAAAAACACAAGAAAATTGTATAGTGATCAGCCATCAAGGCATCAGGAAAGATTCGAGGTCAACCATTTATTGAACATCATTTGTAGCAAAATGACTCCTCAGGGAAAGCAAACCTCCACTTTGTTTACAACAGTAGGCAAAGAAACAAGAAAGTTACTGGCAAATAAGGCTAACCTAGTTTGTTTTATTTCACATGATGTGATCGACAAAGGAGGTTCAAATAGAGTGCTGATAAAATGCCAGTTTATGTTGATGAATCACTTTCTGCTAGATCTGAGTGCTCACATGATTGCACTTTCCTTCATTGTGTGCTTGTTGCCAGTGCTACGATCTCATAGCTGCAGGCTGTACAATAAAACAAGAGCAAACACAGAGCAGTCAGGGCAACTTTAGTGAAATGCCCATAATCAAATGCAAGAAGCGATACCACAAGCTACAAGAGCGACCAATGAAGCAGAGATTTCGTATTTGCTCTACTAGAGAAAAGGGTAGTTCTAGTTTTCTACTAGCATTCAGTGGCTACACAAGATTTCCTCTTTCAAAATTGAAGCATCCAATTTTCTGGTTAAAAAGATGCATCCTAGTGGGCACCTGATCAAATAGTATAAAGGATAACAACTGGCTCAAACCTACTGTCTACTGAAGTCCTGAACATGTTTCAAAGATTTCATCTAGTATAAAAATCAAAACTCTACTTAAAGCTACCGCTGGCTAAACATGTTTCAAGGATTATGGGCACATTGTAAAATGCTAAAAGGTATAAGCAGCTTTCTTGTGCAACTCGATAAATTCAGTTACTATGGTCATGGCAGGCAACCAACAAAAATACGGATATGCAAGGGAAATGTGTATCTTTAAAAAGACACATCATCTTCAATGTTACGTAAATGCAACTGTGAATTGTAAGCATTCATCATGCAATAGAAACAGCTCCCTACACTATCAATAGGTAACTATGCAGATATTATCAGCAAGTCACTTTTCAAATGCCAACTCAGCACTCAAAACATTGACGTCAGAATCTAGTGAATCGGAATACACTCAATTGTCAGTAACAGAAATTTAGACAGAGAATAAGCAAGAGTTTCAGGAACAATATAGGTAGTAGGTTGCCACAAGAATTCATGTCAAAATAGCTAAAGTATGGAGTTCTCGATTGCACTGCACTTTTACAACATCAAACAAGTGAAACAATACCGATATTGCACTGCTAGAAAATTGAAAAAATAGTCTATGTTGCATTGCTTGCAATACTAAACAGTATGCAACATATCCTCAACAATTGAAAGAACATAGCCTATATTTCACCACTAGAAAATTAACCAACATAGTCTATGTTGCATTGCTTGCAGTACTAAACAGTACACACAACATAGCCTCAGCATGGTCTAATGCATTAAGGGTATTATATAGCACTGCTCTTAATCAAAGGAGCTGAATATAGGAGACATCTTACTAATTATTGGACACAGAAACACTGAAGCATACTACCATTTTCGAAACAATATCAAAACCCTATTAAAAATTCTTTTCAAGAAGTAGTCAATTACTACCCATGTCTTTCAACTAAATGCTTGTATCATAAGAGGAAGACAAAACTAAATGATAATAGGCATATACCAGTACGGCAAGTGGTCAACATCCATTTATGAGCTGAATCACTAATTATTGCACGATCCAGTCCTTAAAGGTGTAATACACAAGAAAGGGATGGGTAAGAACCACCAAAAGTAAGATACATACCAGCAACAACAACGAGAGTGAGAACATTCCCAATCTTCGAGACCTGTTTCACACTGTTCTTGTATGATTTGAACCTCTTCAAAGCAGCATCTTCCTCCAAAAGCTGCAAGTTGATAATGAAGAGTCAAAACCAACTAACGGGAGGAATGTAAGCACTTCTACACATTTTTAAAAATAAAAAAGTATACAAGAAACTCACAAAGTAAAAATAAAAATGTGTACAAGAAACTCGCAAAGTAAATAACTATGCTAAATGAAACTAGCACAGTGTAAAAGTAATAAACTAAACACTAATTTGCAAGTTGCTGTTAACTTTTAGTATCTAATAATAGTAACAGCAAGGGATCTTGCTTACACAAGTAACCTTCACCAAAAGCCCAGTTTGCTTGGCAAAAAAAAAGCCCAGTTTGTGATAAACGAAATAGATGCTTATATGAAAAACTAAGCACCAACTGAAATGCTAATTCAACAAGCACGACGAGTATAGATCATGTACTCCAGTGCTACATAGAAAGTACTGTTTCCACAAAAGACTACCAAGGGTATAAAAGAACTAAAAGTTTCACAATTACGGAAAGCTGATTTTTCTCTTAAGGAAAAATTGGATGTAAGCACGAAAATCAAGTTCAACAATAAGTATAGCAACATCCCAGAATTCAAAATGGAAACTTTTAGTCACCCACATAGTCAGAAACAGTAAACTACAGTGACACCAAACATTGTGGAAGAGATAGAATACTGTGACCTCTCTCCTCTCATTCTGTCTGATTGATTCACAAATCAAGAGATCAGCAAACAAAGGCATTACACTGATTGATTCTGACGATATATGATGGACTTTGTGCGAATATTGATAACATGAGATGCCGTCTGCACCACTCAACTCTACAAAGGGGCGTATTTCCATGTCTTTCCTATGCATTGTAACAGGATGTACACTACCGCTAAGCATAATTGTCAGTTCATCATCTCTTATCGCGCTGTTGAACTCATAAGGACCACGATTAAGTACAACAATGGCATGTAGCAACCCCAGTTAGTAACCACGGTCCCCGCACAAGGCACCTGACCTCGACGATAACCATTGTTAATCAGACCAAATCCCAAATTTTCCACCAATACTCCCGTCCTCCCAATTACTAGCATAAATCGCATACACTAAAATTAGAAAATTCCCCAATAGCAACAGCTCGCCTGATTCACTCGGATCGAATCGATGTGTTAAGAGATCGCGGGCAGATCAGAACGGCAGCCGGGATCTGCACTTCCGAAGACAGGACTCAGCGACCAAAAATAAAATATCTAACTCCTAACACAACCTAGCGATCGAATCGAGAGCGAGAGATAGGAGAAGGAGATGTGACGAGAGGGGCTGACCGCTTTCTCGCGTGCGCCGAGCTCGACGTGGTACCCGCGGCGGGGCTGGAGGTGAGGGCTCGGCGGCTGCGGCTGCGGAGACCGGAGGCGGGAGCGGAGGGAGGAGAGGAAGGCGGGTTGGGCCATGGCGGAAGCGGAGTGGAGAGACGAGGGCGAAGGGCGGCTCGAACGCGAATATGGACGGAGATTGGAGAAGGGCGGAGCTGTGCTATTTTCTCGATTTGGTCCCTGTGTTGTGAGGGTAAAAGATGTATGCAAAATTGTTAGATTTTTATAGATACCATTGGATCTAAATCCATCCAGACCGCTCCCTCGGTAGGTTTATAAACCAATCTTAACCATAACTGCGATCGTCACCTCGAGAAAACTGCTTACACCCCTAACTGGCGCCATGCTCCTCTTCATCATGTGCTCTTCTTCTGTGGGGCTATGCACTTCTTCTTCTTCTTCTTCTTTCACACTGGACATATTCTTCTCCTTCTTGGATAAGCTTGGTGTCTTTTCATGCAACGTGTTGGCAAATTTTTCATAATGTCATCTCAAAATAAGGGAAAGAAAAGGAGTATTTGGTGTGGCAACAATGATTGAATTTTTTGTCCATGTTACGCGGGGTGCATGCGCTAACGGCCTGCGTTGGAGTCAACGATGCAGGAGTAGGCTAGCGTCAGCTCCGTCACATTTGCGCTTGCAGATCTATTTCATCAAGCGAAAAGATATCAAATTTAACTATTTTCTTTTATAAACTTCTCGTCGCTGGGTGTGCTTGAAGTGCTCCTACCCACCTCTTTGGCTACAACAAGCTTCAACGTAGAACCTTAAAATTTCCGTTGACCCCAGATTTATGGTCCATCAGTTACTAGTACAGTCAATCTTTATATTACATGTGAGTTAGTTAAGTAGATTTTGTATACTTTCTTATTGGAAAATTTTCCCGCACCTCTTTTTTTCTTCCTCCTCTTCTCCTTTCCCGTCTGCACGATGAAGTACCACAAAGAACCACTACAACAATCCCCGACTTTCTTTATGAAATTAACTTTTTTAGCAAGATATAATTTGTAGGATCAATATATCGTGTTATTACGTGGGTACTTAAAGAAAAAATACAACTAGTAACATCACCAACCATCCGTATTAAAATTGCAAACGAGGGGGAACATGCAACCCTCTTTTTGGGTTCAGCTCGAGTGAGAGTAACGAGATTCTTGTATTATTTGAGTTCGTTTTGTGTACAGCAACTTATGATGCTGAACTTTATAGTACATTAATGGGTTTAGCAAATTTGCACCAAAATTTATGTTCAGCTTTAGCCCAGCACGAGCATGCGTAATACTCAAAACTTTATGCACATTTAATCACTGATATAACCACCAAACTGATTACTATCATGTAATAGAAGGGAGTGTCAATTTTCCAAACATATATAGGAAAGAAACATGTATAATATTGTGAGTGTGGACCCGCTACCTCTGTGGGTATGGAACCCCTCTCCATCCACCGTTAGTTTGTGCTTTAAGGTTCGCGTATTTTATTTCTCTGCGCTATGCAATATTGTCCTATTCATGATGAACTTATCCATACTTAGCTTGTACTAATCCATTTACATGCATGCTAGGGATTGAAAATAAATTAAAAATTAAGTGATAATCGAATTTAGACCGCATTGACCATGTTTTAGACACGGTAATATTTGTAGAATTGAATTTATTTAGATGTAAAATAAAGATGTGTTGCGGTGAAGATGATAAAAATTCATGAATCTCAAAGAAAAAGAGACGTTAAATCTAGGAATGATATAGCCCACAAAGACAAGAGCATATTTTCCGTAATGATGTCTAGCATCTACAACTCACAACCTTACATTTGAGGACAATGACATTCAATTATCACCTGAATTGTTAAAGCTTGAAGAAAAACTCCGTGACGGTTATTTAAATGAGAACACCAACTGTTTTGGAATCATTTATCATTGTGAACCACTCCTTGCAAATTGTAAGAGTATCTCTAATAAACTACTTGTTAGCTCACTTTTAGAGAAAGTAAAACTTTACATAAAGAAACAAGCTCTCTAATAAGTCATTTCTATTCTGGGAGGCAATAAAACTCTTCCTTTTTTAATTGGAAAAACAAGTCATTTCTACGTCTTATTGTAAGATCTCCAAGCTCTCCAATAAATTTCTAGTGGATCCCTACTTTAAGAAATAACTATAGCCTCTAACAATAGAAGTGTTTATTTCTAGCTCCTAGTTATTAGCAACAAGGTCATTTCTTGTTTAAGAAATGACTTCCTTCTCTCACTTTCTATTCTCCCATCTATATCATTAAAATGTTAGTACAGTACCTTTAAAAAATGATTGAGATAAGACTATTGGAGATGGTCCAAGTTGCAATTAACCTGAAGACCAGAGCCGAGAGTAGCTCGATTGTTAGATGACTCATCGATCCCATCGTACGCCCGCTCACCTGGGTTCATAGGCGTCGGTCCAGGTGTCTCCCTCTTCATTAAGTAAATGACAGAGCTCCTGGCGGAAAATGTTAAAAAGAAAAACGCGCCACATGCTCATGCTGGACAGCCAGAGAGATCAGATCGGTATCAATAACACATAGCATGCAGGATTACAACTGCACAGTGTGTGTACAATGAGGCAGACGGTCACATTTGCAGCGCCTGAAAAGCTCAGAATCAACAAACGAAATCTGCAATAATTTGCATTACTGGGCTTATTACACGCTTCGAAAACACAAGCTCCATACAAAACCAAGCCCCATGCCCTTACAAACCCAAAATTTATACAACATTTTGTTTCAATATAGGCCTCAATATAAACCATGCGACTAAAACAGCACACATAGCACTGAAAAAGGACGAAAAATGCAGCCTTGGCATGGCATCAGGAAACTGTCAGCACAACGTTCTCCAGGTTAGCACAACGTTCTTCAGGCAGCATCATGTCTATGGGCCTGACCATGAGTCCTGATGACTGCCTCTCTACCAGTCCACTTCAAAGTAGACCTACTTGCACCAAGCTGATTGAACAGCCAGGCAGCTTTGCAATGTACGGCGAACGATCAGGCCTTGCAGACTATACTGCTGTTACTGCCAATCACTGGCATTGTATAGCTATCATCGGTTGCTGTGGGATGAAATAAAGAAACAAGTGTTGTTGTCTGTTCAATGGGCAGGATGGCGCTCTCGTTTCCTGCTAGGCCCTCTATTTGGAGACGGTGTTTTACCACATCCAGCTAACCTCACTGTCGGTAAATTCACAGATGGAATCAATATTCAACAACATATTTCATGAGTGGATTGATTTAGGCTATCAAAGCTACACTTACCTCTTTCCCTCTCAAGCTCCTGGTCCAACTCCTCTTTCCACTTTTTCTGCCTCTCAGCGAAGCTGATGCTGTTAACAGAAATAGGTTCCCAATTAGATCATGTGTTAGTGTAGCAGAGAACCGATGCACCTACACGCAAACTGGACAAAGAGACTAGCATTTTGCAGTGAATGAATGATCCAGTGAGCTTAAGCTCTAATTAGGGTGGCTAGGTATTTGCAGAATATAATTCAGTTCGGAAGCAAGGTTAGGTATGTAAAACAAACCTTGGGCTATCTTGGACATCGATATGAATTTTATCCCCAAGCTTATTGAGTTGAGGAGAAGCTATTTCTTTCAAAATCCGGCTGCTCTCTACACTATCTCTTGAGAATTGCTTGCTGCAGCGTCCAGGCATCATATTGTTCAAGTTATCACAAGTTGGAGCTGCTGCTGGACCTACTCTCATCTTACTTGGAGGCGACTTTCCACGAGGGGGTAGTTTCAGACTATCTGTGAATTTTCCCTTGGAAGTTTGATCTACTCCCTGAGAATTCCCAGCATTCGCTGTATTGTAGAATTCCTCATATAAAGGTGTTTGTAGCTTCTTCAGGTCAAGGGCCTGGTGAGAAAACCAGTAAATAGCATTTTAGTATTAGGAGTAAGGTACTGAACTTGTGTGGTCTCATAAATGTTAAGTACCTTCTCGTCAAGAAATGCCTCAATTTTTGACTCTGTAAGTACATCGTCATCTTCACAACTTCCCTCACAAGGGAAAGTAAAATCATTTTCAGTCATGCTGCTATCAATATGCTTGGCCAATCCACCAAATTCCCTTGATCGATGAGTACTCTTCTCTGGGCTTATGTCATACTTGCTTTTCCAGTCATCAAATGGTTCAGACATAGGATTATAGCTCTGAAATTGACAAGAGTTGAAATTGAACATAAGACATAAATAGTTCATTCAGAGTTCAATTTTTCAGATGCAGTATAACCAATAGTAAAAGCTCAAACGAAATGCTTAGAAAAGTTAACAGCGGAAGAAAAATTCTTACAGATCCAACTGCGGGGTGGTCATCTTTGTCAGTAAACTCACACATGTCATCATCATCACAGCTACCCTCCCATAAGGGTTTGATTTTCGATGATCTGTTGGAATTAATAGTGGACCAGTTGCCAGAATGATTCAAAGCCCTGGAAGAAATTGAATAAGTTGTAATGTCACTAAAAGACAGATATGAGTCGATGGAGAATCCAGCGAGCTCAGGAATTGCAGGAGTTACTTACAAGTCTTTTGGCGCACCCGCATCAAGTGCAGGAAGCTCACTAACAGAAGCTTCCTGTATCATTGTTTAGAGGTTAAGTTATTATTAAGTCAAACAAGTGATCAAGCAACATTGGATTATGTTAGCAATCCGACCTTCTGTGCAGTGCGATTGAGGAGCTGCCGGTCGTCAAATTCTCCTGTAACAAATGGATGCTGCAAGAAAATGTTTAAGATGCCACGTTTACAAAAAAAGTAATACGTCATCATACACTTAGAACAAAAGAAATACCGCCAGCTACAATTTAGCAAATCAATTCAAATATACCTTTAATAAATCTGACGCAGAAGACCTCAGCTCCGGTTCCCTAAAAGAAGAGAAATAACCAAGGCACCAAATAAGACAGTCAGAAACTATAGTTTTCAGTTGCAAGAAAGTTTGTGATGCTTTTGGACAAAATATTAGCTGAGTGAAAGATATGAAAATCATAGGCATACTTCTGCAGGCATTTCAGCAGAAAATCTTTAGCCTCTGGCGAGATATGTTCAGGTATTGGTGGATGTGACTTTGTGGTTCCAACATGAAATAGAAGAGCAACCTGAAAAGATATTGTTAGTGCAATAAATAACAACAAAGCAACTTCGTTAGAGCCTTGGATGATAGAATTTACCTCCTGATACTGCTGACTCCACGGTGGTTTACCAGTTGCCATTTCAATGACTGTGCATCCCACACTCCAGATATCTGCAGAGCTGAGACATTGGAAGGGCTGGATCAGCTCTTGAAACAAGAACAAATAGAGAATGAGATGAATAAAATAGTTTTTTTTAATCACAATAGATTATTTCCCTCCTTTCCAGTTGGTACAAATTAGACTTCCATAAGAATCAAGCAGGTGAGCATACTAAAAAGAGCACTGATTATCTCACAAAAGAAATGCTGTTGCTACTTGCTGCTCAGCTTGTTCTATGCTTGGTCAAAAAATATAACTATAGGCACATAAAAATGGAATTGGAAGCCCATACTGGCACAATTTATGTAGTTCAGGAAGTACATATATTATTCTTATTGAGTAGTGCTTTTATGCTCTCCCAAAATCTAGTAGTGGATAGTTCCAAATCAGGTCCACAGTTTGCTTTTCAAAATTTACTTTAAGATAGCATCGAATCTTTTAGCATTGTTATTTCTTAAAGTAGTACAAAAATGTAGAACTCGAAAGAAATATAGCATTCTGGGTCTGGGATCAATTTTAGAGAGAAGAGAGAGAGAGAGAGAGAGAGACTTTTGGGCTTGTCCAAATTTGAGCAAGAAATAAGGTAATAGAAAACTTTCACATACAAGGTATGCCCACTCCCAACAATGACTTCAGGTGCCATCCAATGTGGCGTGCCTTTCATTGTTTTAGCTGCTGTCATAGTAGCCTGACACCAAAGCATGGAATATTGTTGTAAGTGCAATGACATGGGAATAACTTGAACAAAGGAAATACATAGTGACAAAAGATAATTAAAAGTTCATCACATCTTCTAATGACAAATGAAATTGCAGCAGGCAGGTACACAATTATGATGTAAAAACATGAGGATAGTTATTCAAGAATATGTGCATGCTAAGCGTCTTTCCATAAAAATAGTAATCATACTCATTGGTAAGGGAAGGCTGAGCGCCAGAACATAACATCATGTTATCCATATGCAATGAGCACCATCCCAGTGCTTGATAAGCTGATACAACACTAAAATGACTAAACAGATATGCCTGGGCAATGTATAACCATGGCCAGATAACTAGAATTATAAAATATGATGATTGGTAAGTGTAATGAAAATATACCACGTCAGTGATATATCAAAATGCTTAACTTTTCTTTAATTTAATGTAAGAGAATCCATACTTCATTTTGCAGACTCTCCTATAGTCATATGTTCCTAGGATATAATTGCATTTTATTAATATTTTAGAGGCACAACATAACATCATTGTGCTTGCTTTTCCTCCCTTGTACATGTTTTTTTCTTCTATTGTACAAATTGCAATTTTAGCAACTACATCTAACTCCTTGAATTTAAGCCAGCATGGGACCAAGATCACTCTTTCATGTTTCACCCAGACCCAAGTTTAGTGCAATATTCATAATCAGATGGCATAATTCAACAAGGGAGATTTATGAATAATTCTCATAGCCTTATATTTTGGAAAACTCCTCAAAAGAGATAAATATTGAATATTCTACTATGTTATGAATATTACTTTAATGATCACTTGTCCTGAGAAGTAGATGAAGGCTTCTATTTTCCAAGTTTGATAAAAAGAAACTGGGCCATATGACCTCTAAATTATACTCAACCTTAACAGCATATTGAACATAGCATTTCAATCTTACCAACTTAGCTACTTGCTTAGATGCCCCAAAATCAGCAAGTTTAATGCACCCTTTGTTATCAACAAGAATGTTTGCGCCCTGAAATTTGACAAAATCACAGGAATAATCACCATAAGGAGAACAACCAAACAATCAAGGAAAAAAAAGATGCTATTATCTGTTCAGGCTTCAGAGTCTCTACCTTTATGTCTCTATGTATTATTGCATTGCTATGCAGATAGTCCAACCCTTGCAAAATCTGCTTAGTATACTTCCTAATGACCTAATCAGCATATGCAACAGATCAGTTTCTCTTCCGCGATAAGATCACAGGAAACTACACAGGTTGAGGGTTACTTACTGCCTCCGGGAATGAACCAAGTTTCCCGAGAAGCGACTGAATAGATCCTCCGGGAACAAACTCCAGCAAAATATTCAGTGTGTCTTCCTCACGGACCGTTCCAAGGTACCTCTTCTCAAACCACAGAAAATAGATCAAACAACTACGGTCTAGCAGTTGACTAAAGAATCCAACCTAGAATTGATGTTGTATCCACTCACCACAATGTTGGGGTGTGACAGGTTCTTGAGGAGCTTCACTTCTTCCTCTAGCTCTCTTATATGCGCCTAACCATAGAAACCAGAACCATAAAGCACCTCATATAAGAGAAAAGCCTCAAAAGTCTAAATTGCTAACCAAATCAGCATGCGATTGGATAAATGCTACTCACCTGGGCTTTCTCCCGCGTCGAATTGCTACTCCCGATCAGAACCTGGAACCAAAAATCAAATCAAGGAGAAAGTCACTTTGCCGAACGCTTCCAAAACTACAGACCATCAAAACCTAATACCACATCGCAAAAAACCCCAGAACCTGCTTTACTGCGAGGAGCTCGCCGGTGTCCAGGTTCATCCCGAGGTAGACCTGCCCGAAGGCGCCAGACCCGATCATCTCGCCCTTTCGCCACCGGATCGGCGGGTTCTCCTCTCCTCTTCCCCCTCTGCCCCCGCCGCTGTCGCCCGACGCGGGTGTCGGCGGCAGCAGGCGGCGCGGCGGCGAGGGGCTCTTGGAGATGAGCCCGAGCAGCCCCATCCCCCTGGACTTGCGGAGGCAGGAGCTGATCCGGACGCCGATCCCCCCGGCGGCGCCTCCGCCGAGAGGCCCGGCGGGGGGCTCCGCGGCGGCCGCTGCGCTGGTGCGGAACGCGATGGACCGGCGCACGGAGTCGAACAGATCGTGGAACCCGGCGCCACCGCCGCCGCCAGCGGCTTCCCGTCGCATGGCCCGGGATCTAGGGTTCGGTGCGCGTCGTCGGCGGCGTTGAGGTGTGGTGGAGTTGGATCGAATCGGGGGAATGGGGGGACTGGAGACGCCGTCCTCGGCTCCTGTGATTTTGAAATTCTGGGGTTTGCGGGGTCAGCGAATAGACTGAAATGCCCCCTCGCGACCGTTAGGGGAGTGCGCTCTGCGCGAGAAATGGGTGCCACGTCGGGAGCTGCCAGGAAGCTTAGAGAAGGGAATTAACCTATGAACTTAGCAATTTATCTGAGCCGTTAATTGGACTATGTAACTCGTATGTTCAAGTCTCACATGAAAGCTTAAGGACGTACTCCCTCCATCACTAAATGTAGCTCGTTTTAGTTTTTAAGTTTTATTCCCAAATATAGATCATTTTGTATGTCTATAAACATATTCCACCTCACTTTTCCAATTTTACTCCTATCACTATTACTCTCATCAATAAAGAGTCTTCTTACCGATGCTTTTCATTTAATACATTTGTATATATGAGCTAATTGTGACTTGATTACCTAGAGAAAATATATTAGGTTAAAAGAATAGCCTAAGCTCTTAGAGCAAGAGAAGGACATAATGGTCATTTGAACTCATCCCTTAATTCTTGTGTTCAAATATAAAACGACTTACATCTGAGAATGGAAAAATATCATATTAAACATCTCTTTAAGCACCTCTTTTAATAGAGATCGTCGACAACCCATATCTCCTATAGAAGAATCCATTCATGTCACCTACGAATTCCAACTTTAGCGGCAACTGTGTTTGAGAATATTGTAAAACTAAAGGTTTAGTGTACAAAGTATCAAGGAACTAAAGATTTAGGAAATAATTTCACAATGCTATGGATATAGGTACTATTTTATCACGAAGTACATGTTTTATGATGGGTCTAACTTCGGGTCTATGGTTTCAAGAGGTTGGATTGTGGGCCTGGAATGTCAGGGTGTTGGTAAGTTTGGGTGACCATATTACAATAGTTTTGTGACCTCTAAATCTATGGCATTGTGAAATTATCCCTTAAATCTATCGTTCCTTAACAGTTTGTATATTAAACATGTCATTTAAGAAATTTACTTTATAATATTTGTGATGAATGGCCATGAACAACAGACATACGTAAGCACTTCTAACATGCCGCCATTTGAGAAACCAGACAATTAGGAAGCTACAATTGGAATCGTAATTACATGCTTCTTGAATGATTGTTCTTTGTATTTCTTACAAGAAAATGTTTAATGTTCGAAAAAACTTAGTATTGATTGGTCCGATATTTTCTAGATTAATTGCCAGATTCTTTATTTATTATATCATTATTGGGAAAACTTTTTTGAGCTTCCTTGCAGGATAAAAGGCAAATCCCACCAAATTAGACCTGTCTTACATGTAGAACGGGATTTGGAGCAACTTCTTCAATTGGAGCTTCGCAATCCGAGGCTCCAGAAAGTTCACCGAGCAATAGTATGGGCGCAGGTGCCCATACCGCCTGGTTGTATTGGGTGGTGGCAGCTTCCTCTCGTCAAACAAATCCAAGTTTATAAATGGGCCGAGGGCATTTGAAGGAAAAAAGGAGAGAGAGAACAGACCAGATAGAAGAGAGAAGAAGGACCATATCGACGACGCCCAATCCAAGATCAGAAGAGAAGATTCGACGATCGGTTGCTTCTTCCACCGCCACCACCATTCTAGATAGAGATAGAGTTTCATTTTCCATTGTACTACATTCATTTTCAGATCTGTAATTACTGGTAAACTATAAGATCGTATTCTTGTTTAATTCCTCAAGTCAATTATAATCAAGGTTCATCTTATTGTTCATCTTTAATTATGCATCTTAATAGTGCTCATATCTCTAGCATGTGCGATTAGTTCTATTAGATAGAAGAGATGTAGGTGAGTGGTGATATGGTAGAATATTTCTTGATTGCTTTGAGTATTTGGTACAAAATTATTAATTCTAGGTGAGCCTAATGATTGTAGTCTAGGACTCAGGTAACATGATCTTTGTGTAGGACATATTACAGTTAATACATGTTTTGCACTAAATCGATGTAGGAGGAGCACCACAGCTCAAGGGTAACCCGCCTACCGAATTCCAAGGAGGATAAGTGTATCAAAATCATTATTCTATCACTACTTTAATTTACCAGTAGCTATGATCTGACATCTCCCACACCTAACTCTATTATTGCAAAAATCATCTTTTACTTTTACAATTTTATTATTCGTTTCTAGGTCTATAATTGCATTAATTGCCTTTAAAGAAATTCAAAAAACACTTTTCAAGATAAGCATACTTGTGACTTGTGATGTCACAAGTGTGAGGAAGAAGTGATCATCATCCTAACTTCTCGTGGGAATCGAGATAAAAACTGGAGAGAATACTTCCAATGAGCTATTGCAACTAGCCCTACGTATTTGCAGGACATCAAGCTTCGCACGTTGCTAAGATCTGTCCCCGCACGAGCTAACATCTCGTCATGTGTCTGTTGTTGCTGAAATCTAAGAGAGAGAGAGAGAGAGAGAGAGAGAGAGAGAGAGAGGGAGTTTTAGATCTGGCAGAGAGGAAAACTAAGAGAGGAGAAAGAAACCAACATAAGTCACATATTGGTTGCAACAAGAAAAAATGACTCACGCAACACAATTGAAAGCAAGCTCTAGATCCGGCGGAGAGTAAAACTAAGAGAGGAGAAAAAACCAGTATGAATCACATGATGGTTCCAACAAGAAAGATTAACTTATGCAAGTATGCAACACAATTCAAAAGATTATACAATACTCCATTAAAATCTAATGTTCAAAATCTAATGCAACATTATTGATACATGTGGGCAACAAATTTTTTTTATCTTGTACAACATATGCAATAAAGATGAACTTATGCAAAAAAATCTGTAAAATGTAATGCAACATAATTCTAAATATCTGAAACTACAAATTCCATCTTATGCAACATGCATCATCTCAATTGAAAAGCTTATGCAATAATCAGTCAAAACCTAATGCAACATTACGGTTACATGTATACAATTTTTTTATATGTTGTGCAACATATGCCACAAAGATGAACTTACGCAACAATCTATGAAACCTAATGCAACATAATTGATAAATATCCGCGACAAAAAATTTCACCTTATGCAACATGCATCGTCTTATTGCAACAACCCAAAAAACTTGTGAAACAAAAATTAAAGACGCATGTAACAATAGAAAGCTCTTTTTGCAACAACCAAAAGTACAAAATAAGGAAAAAAAAATCCTAGCTACTACCAGTCTCCTTCCTCCCCTTACTAGAACCAGTGATGACGATAACAATCTCCTCCACAGTGATGCTCCCCAACGAGTGCCGCCAAGTGGCACTCTTCCCCTCCACATGCCCATCGTCGTGGTTGTCGAAGAGCGTTGCCTCCACCATGTGGATGCCCTCCTAAGCTCGGAGGTCCCTCGAGCTCGTCCGGGGAGAGAGAGAGAGAGAGAGAGAGAGAGAGAGAGAGAGAGAGAGAGAGAGAGAGAGAGAGAGAGAGAGAGAGAGAGAGAGAGAAAGAGAGAGAGAGAAGAGGGAGTTCGAGATAGAGGAATGGATGAGAGAGAGGCAATAGATGGGTGGAGAAGAGGTCCAGTGGATAAGACGATCTCGTCGCATACTTGGCTGTTGGATTGGAGCGCAATCGACGCTTCTCGAGGCGTCCGATACGCTTATCTAACCAGTCGGTTGTGCAAGAAAGTTTTGGTAAAGAAAAGCTAGTTAAAACTATTGTGACTGTCATACTCGATCCTAATCTTTAGTCTCGCCACCCACTTTCTCTTTTGGTCATTATCATGCAACTAAATTTATATTTTCAAATTATTTTTTATATTATCTTCCTCTATTTCAAACTAGCAAGGAAATAACCGCCATCTTCCTCAATAACTTGTGTAGTGTCATTCTAGAATACAGTAGTGATAATATACTACAAGGACGTTTCACGTAAGAGAAGGACAAAAGTGTACCAATAATGTGTTAAAAAAAGACATTTCTGCATTAAGATGCATATAATTGTACTATCTTCAGTTAAAAATTCCACAGACAAATCTAGAAAGTCAAAATTTGTATACCACACACTAGCTATAATATTACTTCCGTGAAACCTCCTACAAAATTTTGAAAACCGAAATAGAGTTTGGAGGTCCATTTTTAAAATCATATTTCAAATCTCAATCGACATGGTTTGTGTCATGTTTATGTAAGCGTCAAACATCATCCACTTTTACCGCAAATTCTAATCGGCTGGGTTGGATGAACTAGAATAGTCAAAACTTAAGAAAATTGTCTTCAAGTCAAATCAACATCTCATGATGGTACCAAGCAAGGGGTGGTCCCTAGTTATCTTTCAGACAACATGCCATCTCCATCTCCACCACAAGTTGTCTTCACACTATCAAGTGCCACCGTCACGAGTCAAAGACCCCACCGTCATCATGGGTCGAGAGCCATGGCTTAGCCAAGTGTTGGTTTGGCTTGGTGACCAACCAAACACAAGTCTACGTCTATTTGTTTTGTGCCGTATTTTTGTTCTTCTTTGTATTAGAACTTTTAATGATTTTACTTACTAAAAGAAATAGAATGATGACATTTTTAAAGTGCGGAAATAAAAAACACATAATTAAAATCTTACAATTTGTTGAATTCTACGTGAAACAAAACGGGCAACCACTCAGAAGAAGTCTTTTAGAAGATGCGCATGCAAAGTACAGAATTTCTTTTCAATCATACAATCCAAGGAGCATGGATACGAGTGCACTTCTCCATTTGTTCTCCAAAATTCCTTGTTCTGATGCAGGCCTGAACATGCAGGCAAGGTCGCAAGGACGAATTTCAATGAAGAAAAATGTAACCAAGGACGTAAAATTCCAAGGCAAAATCCAATACCCTACTACAACATGGTCTAGCCGGCGTCCGAGGAGTGAACCTCTCAAAGTTATCTCAAGTCGCCAAAGACACGATGGCGCTAAGCCACCTCCGCCACGCGCCGCTCGCGCTCCGCCTCGCGAGGCTCTCGCCCCTCGCCGCTTCCTCCTCTCCTGCCACCCGCCGCCTCCTCCTCTTCGCGCCGGCGCGGCCGTGGCGCCTCCTCTCGACCGCCGCGAAGCCGCGCTCGCTCGCCACAGTCGCCCCCACCGAGGCCGACGACGCCAGCGCGGGAGGCGGCGACGGCTTCTTCGCCGAGGAAGGCACGTCGTGGAAGTCCCTCGGCATCTCCGATCACCTCGCTTCGGCCCTACACGGCACCGGGCTCGCGAGGCCCTCGCTTGTCCAGGTACTGCTTACTTCACTTGAACGCTACTGGCCGCTGCACACGACATGCTCGACGAAATGTTAGGGCTCGCGCGCAATGTCTTGTACCTCTTCAGCATCAACTGTTTCGTTTGGTAGATTGAACTTCTATACGGTTTTGATCTAAAATTACTGCATGGGGTATGATTTAGCCGTGTCTTTGTTCATGTGAAGTGACTGAGCAGTCTGAGCTTGTCAGGCTGGACTATTCTTCCAATTCCAAAGTTAAATAATCTCTCAGTCCTTTTGGCTCTCTGTCTCTGGGCAGTACGAATGTCCTCCTAGTCCAGAACACACGTGTGCTGTTAGTCGTTGTGAAGATTTTAGCTTCTTGCATCATATACCTAAATTGTAAGCAGTGGTTAGTTAGATAAGTAGCTGAAAATTCAGGTACATACTTGTTTTTAGGTCTTCTGCAGGACTATAATGCCATTGTCAAATCAATTGCATCTTTGTCAACGACCATATGTTCATGCATCTTTGTCTTTGCAAAATTACTGACGTAGTCCTTATTACAAAATTACTGGCAACAATTTAGCTAGATGGAGTTGGATTCGATATTTTCTTACTGCCACAGTCAATTTGTGTGTCTGGTGCTAATCTAATAATGCTCTTGCTGGGGGCCTGGGACTGGTGTACTAGTAATGTTCCATTTTTTTTTCCTAATTGCTTTCGTCAGAGCATGCTGTTGCAACAAATGAATACTTACTTAAAATGTCAACTGCTGTAATGTAGGCAGCCAGTATACCACATGTTCTCACGACAAACGATGTAATTGTTGCGGCAGAGACTGGCAGTGGCAAAACGCATGGTTACCTGGTTCCACTGATTGAAAAACTGTGCTCAAAATCTTCCTCCACAGAAGATGGTGATCCTCAGAACATTGCTGCAGGGACACATAACATTGTGTTGGTCCTCTGTCCCAATGTCATGCTGTGTGAACAAGTTGTATCCATGGCTAACTCATTGCTTGATGTGTCTGGTGAACCACTTAAGCGTGCTGCTGCAGTTTGTGGGCCAAAGGTATGCTCTGTCAGCTTGTCACATATGCTAACTGATAGCATGGTAAACTCGTCACATCTTTCTTGTTTTACTTATGGATAAATATGAAACTAGCTATATGCCTGTATCATATTCTACAGCTGAATGTCCGTTTCAATAACCTCATTATTTCAGTAAGGGTATTATCGTATATTCTCCAATTTACACTTTGGGTCCCAAGTCTGAACTGTGTGATCAACATGGGTCTTTAATTAACGTCTTAATTTGCTATGGCACTCTTACATCAATGAAACATATTCTAGTATGATATCTGCTCATTTTCTATTTCTTGATTTACATCGTTTCATGACAGGGTTGGCCAGCTGTTCGCCCAGATATTCTTGTAGCCACTCCAGCTGCTCTCTTGAATTATCTATTTGATTATGACCCTGAGAGGAGGCGGAGGGAGATATTCCTACGGAGTGTAAAATTCATCGTAAGTATTTGAGTGGGTCTTTCTTTGTACTTTTTTTTTGTTTAGTCAACTGATGTGCTTAAGCTACTTGGCAAGGCTAGGCTAGAAATCTTTTCGTTGAATCTTACCTTTTATTTAATCAATTGATTGCTGGATATACTTGGCAAGGCTATCCTAGTCTTTTTTTGTCTTCCCGCAACTTGAACAAGAAAGTATCTGCAATAGTTTCAACTTTCAAGATTTCTGTGTATTTTTTCTTGTTTTATTTCATTTCTTAGATCTGCATTTCTCTCTGACTGTTTTGTCTTAAAGCTAGTGTTTAAATTCTAATATTTGATCTTGAGACTGTGAGGGAGTCCTAATTGTAGTTGATTTGGAATAGGTATTTGATGAGGCAGACATGCTACTTTGTGGAAGTTTTGAAAATCAGGTCATTCGTCTCATCCACATGCTGCGGTTTGATGAGAAGCTACTGTCTAGGGCCGAAGATTCTGGAAAAGAAGTATCGCTTGAAGGTACTGGTGAATATGATGAGGATTTGGGCTCTGATAGTGCTGAATTTAGTGATGTTGATGAGGACAATGAAGATGGTCATATTCAGGATAGAGCAGTCAAGGTGGAGAATGCTCATGTAGGAGCACGCAGAGATTGGAGGAGGGTTAGAAAAGTTTATAAACGCAGCAAGCAGTATGTCTTTGTTGCTGCCACCCTTCCTCAAAGTGGAAAAAGGACTGCTGGTGGTGTACTGAAACGTATGTTTCCTAGTGCTGTGTGGGTTAGTGGTCCTTATCTTCACCGTCACAACCCTAGGTATGCATTATGTTTTACCATGAGCTTCTGAATGCCTGTACGTACTTTGGTTATTGTTCAGTATGGTGAGGTTTCTCACTAGTCGCTGCGTTTTTGTTAGAATCCCATATTTGTCTTTTCTTGTCACTTCATATTCCCACCTTCGACATGTTTGATATACAGTGCACCATCTGCAGATTAGAGCGAAGATGGATAGAGGTTACTGCTGATACACAAGTTGATGCTCTTCTGGATGCAGTGAAGTATGGCCTTAAGAGTGAAGCTCATGACCCAAAAATTGGTCCAAATCGAACTATGGTGTTCGCGAACACTGTTGATGCTGCTAATTCAGTCTCTGACATATTACGGCGAGTTGGCATTCCATGCATCCTGTACCACCGTGAGAGCTCCCTGGAGGAAAGGACAACCAATTTACAATCTTTCAGGGAACATGGTGGCGTGCTTGTTTGTACTGACGCTGCTGCTCGTGGGCTTGACGTGCCAAATGTTTCTCATGTCATTCAGGTATGATCTGACTCTGCCTTCTGAAACATCTGCATGTCTGGTGCTGCACTGCTGCTGCTCATGTGCCACAAATTTAGCCTGGGTCTCTTGGACTCCTGCTAGCCGTGAACTCCCTAAATTTCCAATCATCTTTTGGTGTCAACACAATACATCAGAATTTTTTCATATCATCGTGCAAATTTCATGCAGTTATGCACACCTGGTATATGTAAAAGATTGATACAAAAATGTTGGTTAGTTAAAATTTTGGTCAGTTAACCCAACCACAGTAGATATTTTTTGCATCATCTCATCTTAAGTTTTCTTCTTCTTATTCTGCTCTCCATACCTGTAGGCGGAGTTTGCTGCTTGTGCTGTTGATTTTTTACACAGGGTGGGTCGCACAGCCAGAGCTGGCCAATCTGGAATAGTGACTAGCCTATACACAGATGCAAATCGCGATCTCGTGAGAGCAGTTCGTCAAGCAGAGGAGTTGGCCCAGCCAGTGGTAAGACTCTGCTCTATTCTAATCACCATTTGACATATCGATGATCTCGTTGTAGAAACGTTCTTACAGAAAAAATTTGGTATGTTTAAACAGGAGAGGGCGTTTAGCAGAAAAAGAAGCTTCCGCAACAAGTTGAAGAAGCAAGCTCGACTGCGTGAACCTGCAACATTGCTATCTTGATCTCGTGACCCGTGACAACCTATGACGTGTAGAAACCGAGGGTTACTCATCGTCTTGTGTTTCGCGAGTGGGCCTAGTTTTGCCCTTTTCTTCCCTGATGTTGTTAGGATCCATACACATATTAAAGAATGAAATCATATATGCTTCTTCAATTCTATTTGTGCTTCGGTGCCTTACAAGTTTAGAGCATCCATTTTCAGATACGGTTGCACTAAAACAGTGAAGTCCCAGACCCCCACAACAGCAGTACAACCTGTTGGGAACCTTTGGTCCATTTACAGTGGGCGCACCTTCACAAGAAAGGATAGGTTCTCCGATCCTTATCTTTAAACTTTGTTTAGTCTATAAATAGAGATAAACAATCATTATAACAAAAAAATTGATCAATCAATAAAGAAAAGAAACTCTTCTCTTACTCTGTATGTGCATTTTATTTACTATACTCGTGTTCCTCGTATTCATCTTCTTCCCCTATTCCCCGACATTGTATATGCTCCTGCCCTACATCCTTTGGACCGGGCTCGCCGATGAAGGTTGTGCGTGGCGGCCCATGGCAACTGTGCCACAGCGCACCACGCATGGTGCACACATTGACAATCGCGACCACCCAGACGTGCACACAACGGTGACAGCAACCACGCCGTCACTCGAGCTGCAGCCGGCCTCGCGCGCCACCGTGCCACCGCAGCTCACCAGCCCGCATGCTGCTGCTGCCGTGCACTGCCACCCGCCCATGGCCGTGCCACCACCGTAGCTCGTCGGCTCACATGCCGTAGCCACGCACCGCTGCCACCCCTGCACGGGCTCACATCGCCATCGGTTGAGCCGCACCGCGATCGCACGCCATCAACCCCGCACAACGGCTCCTCCTCTTGCGTTGCCAACCCACACGCTGTTGCAGACCCCCGCACACGCCGCGCCACCAACCTTACACGCCGCTAGAAGTGCCTGCCTCCCCACGCCGATTCCGTGCCACCGTCATACGGCCACTGCTGTCGCACCTCCTACATGGGCTAAGGTAGTGCGGTGGCAGGCTGGCCCAAATGGGCGGAAGACCTATGGGGAGACGAGAGAGAAAAGGAAAAGAAAAAAAGGAGGAGGCTGGAAAGGAAATGGACCAACCCAATTAACCAGCGCACACGATCGGGCTAGGCTGAATGCGACCCGGTTCCGGTGGTTTTATGAAATGGCCTCTAGACTTTTTAGAAATTGCGCACTAATTTTCTCTGTACCGAAATTTAGCATATAAGTACTTGGAAATGGCAGAATTAGCGAAAAATTCATATTCCAGTATAAAAAGGCCTCGAGAATCTTTTTGTGGAGTCAATTTGATTTGGCAATTGCTTAACATGCTTTTAATGATACGTGTCTTTATTTATACGCCCTATTTAAGTATTTCATATGTTGCATGTTTAAAGTATTGGGACAACGTTAAAATGATCGTTTTATCTTTATTTGATTTTCATGCAACATTGCCCATAGTAATTTATTGAAATTCTTGCATGAAATGCAAAATGACTAGTATACCCAGTGGGAGTTTGGGGAGCTAGGCCAACATGATCGCAACTATCTTACTTGGGTGTCAAAGGTGGAGATCATACTCGAGGCTAGAAAGCTTTGAGGAGCAATTGGTGTCAGTACCCAGCAAGTAACCGTCATCACCTCTGAGGAAAATGACCAAGCATTGCACTTCCCCAGGCACCATCTTTGCACTACTTTGAAGAATGAATATATGGCAGAGAAGAGTGTCCTTGCGCTGTGGATTGCTCTGAAAAAGCAGTTCAAAAAATTGAAGTACACCACTCTACCCTAAACAAAACAAGAATGGGTCCGTCTGAGGTTCACATATTTCAAGACGGTTGGTGAGTACAACTCTGCGTTGCTCGCATTTTTACGAACCTCCAGCTATGTGGCAAGGTGAGCACGGACGTCTAGAGGATTGAGAAGACCCTCTCCACCTTCTGCCTCAACACCGTGCAGACGGCTCGCACTTCCTGCTATAGCAAGTTCATGGAGTATGCTGAGCTCATTGACATACTCCAAGTGGCAAAGGCACAAGATGAGGTTCTCAAAAGGAACTTTATCTCACAGGTGCCTAGTAGCAGCATTTGACAGAGAGGCCAATGTAAACTACAAGGTGCGTGCCCCCTCTCAAGAAAAAGAGGGGGAATGTGGAAAGGGGAAGGTGGTCGTGGCTCATTAAGCCAAAGACTCCTCCACCAAAGACAGGTAAGGCTAAGCTCCATGATAAACATACGCAGAGCAGAATCAGGACTGCTATAAGTGTGACTTTCATAGACATTGGTCTTGCGAATGCAAAAAGCCCCAGCACGTGGTTTATGCCTACCAGGCCTAGGGGAGCGTGAGACAACCTTACAGTTGCTCAGGGGGAGGTTCCACTAGCAATGACAGCACCAGTGGAGGTCCCGCTTGAGATGGTGGTACCCATGCAGATGGACGTCTCATTTCAGGCAGCAGCAGTCCCCCTCCCCTCGACATAATCCTGACTGCAGCCGTGATCGTTGAGGAGGAAAGGATGACTCTAGAGTAGACTAGTGATCTTTGGCCACTTTGTCGTTGATTTCGCTTAGTGCCTATAGTGCACTAAGTATATTGGTTTATGCCTTCGTCATTTTAGTACATTGATTATTCGTGAATGATTTTGTAAGCTCTATGAGAGCACGGACATTTTTTTTTCAATGGTTAGATGATACGTTTATTCATTCATTTATTCAAAGCATGTTATGTTCCCAAATGTTTACGCGTTTATGTAATTACGATTGCTACATTTTCACAACATTATTTAATTAAATGCAATATTTTAGAACACGTGTGGTGCCAACTAGAGGAAGTGTGCCTTGTGGATAGCGGTAAAAGTAATATCATACTAAGGAAGACGAAATATTTCCAGTCAATTCATAAATGTATCAGTAGTACCATGATAATCGTTAGTAGTGATTCTTATATAATAGGTTCTGATAGAGCCACAATTATACTCCCTATGGGCACAACTTTAAAAATAGAAGAGGCATTATTGTGCCCCGAATTGGCTATTTCTTAGTTTTAAGGATATTCACATAAATGATTTTTCATGTAGAGACTGATGATAAACATGGTAAATAATATGTACTCATCACTAAGCACGACGATAATGGAAAAGGGGTATTAGAGAAATTTCTGTCATTTGACATTGGGCTTTGCTACACAAGAATTGTAGCACTCTCGGTGTACACTGCATTTAAGATTGTATTTAGAAACTCTTAATTATTTTGTCTATGGTATGATAGACTTCGTCATCTCGGTCTTAGAATGATGAGAAATATAATTAACAACTCTAATTGTCATAATGTTAATGTGAAAAAGTTCCTAAATCAAGAATATTTCGTGTTCTCCGCATGTGCCACGGAAAATTAATCATTAGATCATCCACTTTAAAAGTGAAAGATGAAAACCATATATTTCTAGAACGAATACAACAAGACATTTGCGGTTCTATTCAGCCTCGGTCAAGGCTATTTAGGTACTTTATGGTGTTTATCAACGCGTCCACAAATTAGTCGCGTGTTTGTTTGCTGTCTACAAGAAACCATGCTTTTGCAAAATTGATCTCACAGATCATTCAAATTAAGAATAAATTCCTAGATTTTCAAGTCCGTCCGAATGGACAACACCAGAGAATTCATTTCGAAGGTTTTTGATGATTATTGTATGGCAATGGGGATTAAAGTAGAGCACTCAATACCCTATATCCATACCTAGAATGGTTTGGCAGATGCATTAACTAAAAGAATTAAGTTTATTGTCCGACCGCTCTTATAGAGTTGTAATATACCAACAACATATTGGGGTCATGCAATGTTGCATGTTGCAAATCTCATAAACTTTTAACCGTCAGCTTATAATATCTACTCTACTATGCAACCAGTGCAATGGTCGGCAACAAAATTTTCGCACTTTAGAAGGTTTGATACTAGATATTTATATCTATACCACCAACTCAATGATCAGCGATGGGTTCACTCTGAAAGTATCTCGGGTGAATATGTAAAAAAGTATCATCAAGTTAGAAATAATAATTTCTCAAGCCTCTAATCTTAACTCAATAGCATTTCAAAGAAGAATGAACTTGGTTATTCATCGATAACCAATTGCACGAAAGAAAAAGTTCGGCACCGAGGAAAACAATCATCCCATAAATTACATGTCCAGACCGCACGCTCTGCTCTGTTTCCGCATTTTTACTTTCACTTTCTTGCGTGCTCGTCCATGACGAAACCCTGCAGCGCGCGCAAGGCAATCCAGACAGCAACAACGTAGCTTAATTAACCAACCACACGCGGCGCGAAGCCACAGCTCAGAACATCTTGAAATTCCGGATCAACGGCGGCATCGTCCACGCGCCGCGGCCGACACCCTCCTTCTTCTGCGCGTCGCGGCCGCACTCGCCGGCCCTCCTCGAAGCGGCGGCCCCCGCGGGCGACACGCCCGCGCATTCGTGGGCCGCAGGGAAGCGGTGCTTGAGGCACACCTTTTGGCCGCACCCCTTGCAGTCGCTGGTGTTGGAGAAGGTAAGCGTCTCCTTGCACTGCCGTACGGGGCACCGCGGCTTGCGCTTCCTCGCCGGGTCGCAGCGACGCGACCGCGCGTGCGCCTCGAGGATCTCCGCCTCCGTCTCCCCGGCGGGACCGCGCTCGATGGCGTCGCCGCAGGCCTCGCAGACGACGACGGTGCGGCCCTGATTGGCGGCCCGCGCGCAGCCGTGGTCCCTGTACGTCCGGTGCGCCGCGCAGAACACCTTGCCGCAGCCGTCGCAGTCGAAGGGCAGGAAGTCGAGCTGGTTGCAGTCCTCCCTGTCGCAGTGCGCGCCCAGGTCCGGGAACGCCTCCGTGCCCCGGCGCGCCATCGCCGCCCCTCTCTGTCTTCCGCGCGCTTGTGTTGTCTTTCTTGGGTTAGGAAGCAACCGACCGATGCGAAGAAAGGTTTGTGTTTGTGTGTGATCGCGGTGAGGCGATGCTGCTGCTGTATTTTTATAGCTTCGCGTTTGCGTTGCCAATGCCGTTGACGACGCGGTTTGGTTCGCCTTTCTTATGGTGCAAGAAGAACGTGACGGTGATGGCGTTCCGGATTAGTCCGGTTTGCTCTGGACGCGCCTTTTCTTAGGCGAGACGGTTTCGGGTTGGCGCTGTTTTGTTTTTGTTGTTTTGGGGAGGAAGCGTCCGCGTCGGCCGTGACGTGGTGGGTGCGGTCGCGGCGGCTGCCGATGCCTGGGTGCCTGGGTGCCTGGCTGGAGTTGGACCGGGTCGTTTTAGGTGGCGCGTTACTGACTAGTAGGTCTCCGTGTCAGTGTGATTAGGCTTTTTTTAGGGGCGTCTGAGTAGATATGGGCCGTCTTAGCCATCGTACTGTGGATCCCGAGGGAGCCCGTGGAGGCCCAATTGTATCGTACCCAACTGTTCAGGTTAATGCACGGCCCAATTTTATTCTATTGCGTCTGCATATGTCCGTGCTTTCTTTCTATTTGGTTGGTAGGCCTGCTGGCCTAGCTCTAGCCAACGCATTTATACAAAAAAAATATTCGAGATTTGCATTTATTCCGGTTACAATATTATTATTATCTGCTATTAGTGAATTCATTTAAACATATTTAATCATTGTTTAAATTTTATAGTTGTAGGTATAGAATCAACTAGTGCAGATAAAAATAGAAAGCACATATTTATATCTATACTACTATAAAAGGTCCGAGCTTAGTGGAATCTAAACAATCTTGACAATCTATCAAATTGGATCCAACTGCTCACGAATTAAATTGGACCCTTACAAATTATGACTTAATTACGCGCTTGATACTCAATCAATACCATAATAATTATGAAATTCCCCTCTTTTTAATCTCATCTCTTGCTCCTCCACATCCACACAAAAATAAAAAACGTGCAATGCACGTGCGCACTTGCTAGTGTGTTGTATAGGTTAGTCCTATCGGAGCTGAGTTAGGGCTAGGATGGGCCCTAGCCCCTCCCAAATGAAACTTCCACTATTAAGTATCATTAGTTGCTACTTATACAACAAGTAAGAGCAAATTGGCAAGTGCTTATTGGGATTTTGTAGCAGGATGCGTTTGGATCATAGGATTTTTACAAGATTTGTGTAGGAAACAGTGCTCCCGAGGATGTGATGCAAACTGGCCGTTTGGAACGAAGGAAAGCCCATCTCGAATCCTTTAGAATACTGTTACAAGCCCATGGTTTCACAAGAATTGGAAAACCCAGTCTGGGCTCATGTTTTCGCGTTTGCCCGAGGTGAGGCGCTCGCTTCCGGATGAAAAGATCGATTATGTGTGGTGCACTGGTGCGTTGTGTGTGCAAGGCAGACAGATCACTGTGCAGCCAATGAAAAATTCCGGATGTCACTATTTAGCACTGTTTCACCCCACATTTTTTCCTCCGTTTTTCCTGCGCTCGTCCAAACGCACGTTCCTTCAGATTACATGTGTTTTTTATTCATCTGTTTTACACCTAAATGTTTTTTTTTCTATTTTTTCTTCATATTTCTATATTTTGTATCCCAGTGTTCCAAACAAGACCTAATTTACTAGATTGGCCCC
Source organism: Stipa capillata (assembly GCA_019208055.1). Taxonomy (NCBI): domain Eukaryota; kingdom Viridiplantae; phylum Streptophyta; class Magnoliopsida; order Poales; family Poaceae; genus Stipa; species Stipa capillata. Next base: position 232,749 of record JAGXJF010001519.1, on the reverse strand, counting down.
CTCTAACAATCTAATTCAAGCTCCGCCACCGGAGCCAATGTGAGCAAATATGTGGTGAGATAACGTGGACGGATCTCGAAACATATTTTATGGGTGAGTAGTGGAGGTACTCATCCGTACAAAATTTACTTTAGAAATAAAAGATAAAACTTATGAATCATGTGTGGGAAAGGAACTGTACTCCCCTTTGCTTTGTAGAGAGCTACTCTCCAATGTTACTGCACAAGGGCATGTTTGAAAGGCATAACCATAAACCCTATATAGGGTTCACAAAATATCCATAGTTCATTTTCGGTTCTTCCCTCTCCGTACAGAAGTTATTATCTGAAATCATGTAACACGGGACATATTCTTTCTCGTTTTGGCATAAAGGTCGCAGCCCTTTTCTCTTTGCCACTGCCCGAACGTTTCATTCACCAGTAGTCGTCGATGGGCGTCCTCTTCAGTTCTTCACTCCTCGATGATGACCAGTCCGATGATCCCTTGCAACCCAAGCAGAATTCGATCGGGTCAGACCTGTACACGAGCTAGATCCGGTCAGAATGTGGTATTGCGAAGAGTGAAGTCCAGTCCAGGACCTAGAGCAACGACTTGTTGGTGCAGAACGCACGAAACATCCTCTCACTTTTGGGCAGGGATCAAGCATTCAAGCGCATGCGTGCGGTGCGGCTCGGCGTGGTAGCTCGGGAGTGAGCAGCAAAAGTTCAGGCCGGTTCACGACGTGCCAACGACGACTTGCACGCCCCTCGCGTCACGCATTCCGCTGACCCATCTCGCTTTGCACGTCCGGGCTCCGTACAAACAAAGCGCTCCCCAAGCTAGCGACTCTCGTGGAACCCGACGTTTGCTACTGCTGATGACCAAATGGTTCAAGCGTTTGGCTGTTCAGCCACATACAGTCAACTGCATAAAGGCCCAAATCAAAGTATAACTCGACTCGCTCACTGTTTGTATGGCTGAATGACGGTGCATTTGCTACGTCAGCGTGTATGATCTGTGCTATAAGATTAAAATTTCACAATAATTAACAATATCGCTCAAGACAGCAAAATTAAGTAGTGCATCTCTTGACGTTACATCAGCCCCAAATGAATGTGTGTCTTTACCTACAACTCACGGGCTCATGGCCCTATTGCAAGCGCTAACTTGCTAACACATTCAAGGCAGGGTTATCCAATCGAAATACACCCCAGTAAGCATGCCATTACTTGCATTCCAAACAAAGCATTGGAACAAACGGGTCCAGCCAGCCAAACTATTCCTCGAGGAAGCAAAGCTAAGTACCAGTGTAGTAGCTTAATCCAAGTTTGGTCAGCATCTTCTTTCCATAATCACACGTCCCCATTCAGCCTGCCTACTCTGACCTCTTCACGTGGCACCAGACCTGAGCGTTGACATTGCAGGATTGGCACCCAAAGTCTTAAATAATGCGACCCTTTTCCTTTGCTTTTCCTATGATAAGGTTTTGTATGTTGCACTTCATGGTTTGGTGGTTGATTCTACCTTGAACTGTTGGGTTTGAATAAACATTTCTATGCTGCCAAATATATCAAAATTCAAAAGCAATTTCATACTTTCGACGATGGTACAATGGACAATGGATTATTAAGATCGAAAGTATTCAGGAGCAATGCTTCAATTAAAAAGGTCCGTCTCCATGCTCTCAGAAAAAGCAGAGGCAACATCTAGGAATCACGCAAGCGATGGAGATAATGCAGAAGTTCAAGCTCCGGAGAATCGAAAAAAAGTTCAAGCTCCCACGGGAGGTCCTACAAGGAAAGGTAGAACACAGTACCATACTCATACCTTTGGTAGGAGACAGGCATGGCCTAAGTGTCCATCTCACCATTAAAAAATGGGCAAATTCCATGTCCAGATCCGTCGATTAACAGCACAGATCGAAATCACTAACGATCAAGCAATGTGGAGAACATGAATCTACTGATCCTGCAGTAGGAAACTTTACATGGCCGGTGAGGAAGAGTGATGGATTGATGGACAAATCACATAATTAAGCTGCTGTCGCTGTTCATCGTCTTCTTCCTATCTTATAGAGCATAAAAAATTCGGCCATGCTAACGAAGCAAGCATCCGACAAATCAAGAGAACTGGATCGAGAGCAGAAAGATAGTTTTATTTACAGATGCAAACACATGAGCCTTTCATGTGCAAGTACGGAGAGAACAAAGGCATGCTCTGGCTTGCAAGCAACACCCAACCAACTAACCAGCTTGTCTGGGACACGAGCGAGCCGATAACTTTACACAGTTCGCGCAACAGTATAGCATCACCAGCACAAAGTACGAGCACTCATTACTCTACTCACGGGACATTTGCGACGGATTATTTGTCCCACATCGCAAGATTGCAACTTGCGAAACTGCTGCCATTACCGTTCCAAAACGAAGGACATTCTCGCGTGACACGGACATCTCATGGTGTGAACCTAAGCAAGCAATTTTACATACAAATGGTGGGGGATCACAGAAGAATGGTGGGTGGGTGGTTCAGAACTCGGCCGTGTTGCCGCCCGACGAGACCCCGAGCTCGCGCTGCCGGCGCCGGAACGACATGAGCCCGTCCGACACGATGCTGCCGCCGCAGTCGTCGCCGTCGCCGCACTCGAGGCTGCTGCCGGTGAGGTCCGCCGACTCGTCGTCTAGGTCGCCCCGCATAGCGCGGAGCGTTTTCCTCGCCATCTCGCGCCGGACGCCGCCGGGGGCGCCCTCCTCGGCCACGCGGCGGAGCGCCATGTCCGCGCCAGCCGCGCGCGCGAGGCCACGGAACCGGAGGCTGCCGCGGCTCAGCGCGTAGATCGCCGCGACGCACCACTCCTCCAACTCCGGGATGCGGGTTGTGTCGTGGGAGAGGAGGATGCCGGACACGGCGGCCACGGCACCCGCATCCATTAGCGCGGCGCGGCCCTCCGCGCAGGCGCCCACGTTACATATGACCATGATAGCCAGCCTGCGGATGGGCGTTGGCTCGGCGGCGCTGGACGCGACGGTGAGCAGAGCCTTGGGCGCCCCTGGGAAGCGGGCGACCTTGGACTGGTTGACGGCGGCGAGGGAGAGGTGGTAGATGGCCATCCCGGCGTCGCGGCGCGCGCGTGGGTGGTGGACGGGGGAGGTGAGGAGGTCGAGGAGGGGAGGCACCGCGCCGAGCACACCGATAGCAGCGCGGTTCTCCTCGTTGAGGGCGAGGCCGAAGAGCGCGCCGGCCGCGTGCTCGCGCGCCTCCGGCGCCGAGCCGCCCGAGCGGAGCACTTCGACGAGCGCTGGCACGGCTCCCGCGCGGACGATGCGTACCTTGTTCGCCGGCTCGAGGGAGAGGTTGACGAGGGCCGCGGTTGCGTCGACCCGCGCGGAGGCGTGCCGCGGGATTAGCAGCACGCGCCGGAGCGCCGCGAGCAGCCGCGGCGAGCACAGCGCGCGCCGGCGCTCCGCACTCTCCCGCGTGGCCTCCCGGAGGACGGCCAACGCCGCCGCCACCTCTACATCCTCGTCCGCGTCCATCACCTTCGCGACCACCTCGTTCTCCAACGGGTCAACCGCCAACTCCGCCTGGGCTACTACCTCCTTCGCCGCCTCCTTCACGGGCTTCACGGTCACATCCTCCTCCGCGGGGATGATCTCCGAGGACGACGCGTACGTCGACGTCGACGTCGACGCGGCGGACGCCGGCGACGAATAGGACGAATTGGACGAGCTCGCCATCGCCGTTCTCCTAGTCCTAACAGACTTCGCCTGCGCCCCGGCCGCGGCCAGGGGCATCACCCGGAGCACGGCCTCCCGAGCCGCCTCAGCGAGCGGCGGCGCCGGCAGGGGGCGGCCGGAGCGGACGCACCAGGTTCGGATGGCCGCCTTAAGCGCCGAGTTAGGTATCATCGCGTCGGAACCGGAACCTACGCCAGGGGGGAAGAAGGAGAGCTCCGCGCAGGCCTGGAGGCAGGCGCGCTCGTACGTCTGCCCGGACGGCAGGATCACCGGGTCGGCCATGAGCGCGCCCAGGATCGGGCACACGAATTCCGGCGGCGCCGCCTCCTCGTCCTCCTCCCCCTTTCGCCCCGTCTCCGCGGCCGCCGCGGACCGCGCGGGCGAGTAGGGAGCCTGGAATGACTTGGATGACGGAGACGACGGCGCGCTGCGTTGGAAGGGCAGCCTCCAGCGCCGTGGACGCGCCGCACCCATGAAACGGAGCGGCTGCAGCGGGGTGTACTATTTACCAGTGGTGGCGGCAGCAGTGGTGGAGCGAGGGTGGTTTGCTGCGAGGGCGGACATTTCTTTTGGATACTTTTGGGGTTTGGGTGCTTTGGGCCTTAGCTGGAGTGAGGTGTGTGCTCTTGGTTTTATGTGCCGGGGGACAGAGACGAGAGGAAAGGGAACCTTAGCCTGGAAGGGATCACCCGAGCGATGTACGTGCGTGCGCTGGTTTCGCTACGTTTTTCGCTACGCCTCGGTGCGACTCCGCTCGAGTACGGCGACGGTGTGGCCCGTGTATTCGTCGCGGTCCCGTCGGTTGTACTGGAACGGTGCATGGGAGAAGGCGGCTCGGGTGGAATACGGTTACGGCCGGGCCGGTGGCGTTTTCATACGTTGAGCTACGGTACGATTAGAGAGTGAGCTCAGAAATCAGTTTGAGTCCACTCGTGTCTACCTGAGGTATCCTCTCGTATAACCATGAACGAGGGTTTCTTTGATTTAAATTTTTTTAATAGAAACTTTAGAATATTTTATTTCTTAAAAAAAATTCTATAGACCTTGTCTGATTTGTAGAATTGAAAACTATATGAATTTTTCTAAACTACTTTGCACGCAATTTTAAAAGAAAATTCCCATTAAGTCTACCCTCTTGAAAAAATTCCTTTATTCTGTGACAGCTATTACATGCACCAAATTCATATAGAAAATTCTTGTGTTTTTTCTGCTATGCAACCAAACAACTTTTAGTCGTTATTTCTATGTTTTTGATTTTTAGGATATACTATATCATGCATCTAATTTTTATAGTTTTTCTATTCTTCTGTTTTGAAAGGTTGAACTGATCGCACGAGCCAAACATCTTCTTTGCAATGTTATTTCTATATACTCTCTCAGTTTTACTATATGTGTCCTTGGCCTCGGGATAATCTTTTTAAAATATCTATCCGTTGAGGATATCAAAAGTATAATTATTGCAATGTTTTCATCTTATACCATATATAAATATATTGAGAATGGTTATATGGTTGTGCTATTGGTTAATAGAAATATGCACTATTTTTTTTTAAGATTTAATGCTTATCTTGATCTGTATATATAATAAATTGAGAACACCTATAATAAAAATAAGGGAGTAGTCACTCTTTAGTGTACCGTTTAGGGTCTCCGGAGATTAACCAAACGAATCCTAGAACTATCTACATAGAAGATTCTAGACGGCGAAGTGTTTAACTCAGCGATCAATGCAGAGCTACCACGCGGCAGATGTGGTGAGCAATCTCAAAACTGAAAATCAAACAACTATGCAGAGCTGAATATGGTGCCATCTGTCAGCATGTATTTGTAAGGATCTTTCAGGTAAGTTTGGAACCCTCGACCATATACTACAACGGTTGTGCACGTTGCTCGAGTTAAAATTAGTGGAAACAACCTCTGCAAGATAAATAAGACATATCCATCTCAAAAAAGCTAGCTGGGCTGAACTGGAGATTGCGTTTCTATTTGTAGTTCACGGCCTAACAATCTGGCTCAAATTTCTTTAATAGCTTACTCATCTATGGAGAGAGCTCATATATATATAAAGCATTTTGTTTATATTTTTATCCGTAAAATGGTCAATCCGAAGATAATATACATAATATATATATATATATATATATATATATGCTATACTAACTTTATCTAACTATCATATATGGAAATAATATCATCACACTACTACACATAGATCCCATAAGCTTTTTACACTAATGAACTGAGGGTACTACACTTGTCATTCCTTTAAGGGCTCATTGTAGCAAATCACATACACAGTATTCAGGATCACTCTCGGTACACTTTTCGTGTCATATGTCCTCCGCGGGTCCACATGCACACAACGGTCATAGTAGTGAGGGTTGATGCTTTGATACCACCTTTAACACTTTGACCCAAATTTGCTTAATGCCATGCCCACATATAGACCAGGCTCATGTATACAAAGCACATTACTTACACTTGCGAGCTCGCTTCGTGTAAAAAGATTAACTTGAATGTGTTATGCTTAGAACATGAAAATATATATTAGACAAACTATGTCTAAATTATTCATGTCAAACTAATTTCATCAAACTACTATGTATAGACTATAGACCTCTCACATTAACAGGCCGATTTTTACATACAGTTTAGGAGTGGCTCATTTTATGCCCAGGCCCAGCAACACTCATCTTTCCCTCCTCACCGTTTGTGGAATCTCTTCGGTAAAGCGTACGTCACCGTGCGATCGTTTTCAGTACTCAATACATCAGTACAGTACTCACCTGCCTGCTTCAGAAGTCAGAACGATGAAATGCTGAAGCGATTTGTTCGCGTCCTCCACGCCCCAGACAAACGTCTCAAGTCTCAACGTCCAACTGAAAAGGAGAGATTTATCTTTCAGAAAAAAGGATAGATTTCAAGCAGGAACTCACAGGACAAGGGGAGAATTGACCGGACGTGTGAACCGAAGAGCTGAGTACAAACGGCAGCTAGCGACTTGGCGCATAGCGTCAGGGAATCTGACGTGCAGCGGAAGTAGTGTAGTAAATACTGTAGTCAGGGTGCTGTCACCTACCTGTTCTTTCAGACGCATTTGCTGTCTGATGTGGAGTAGCGATTTGTTTGCATTTGTAATTGGACTGGATGGTGCCGGACTAGTTTTGTTTCTTGCGATTCAAGTGTTCGCTTGGTCGATGAACTGTCGTTCGCTGTTGCTGATTTGTTTTCTGGGTGTTAATCCACTCTGGTTCAGTACGATTGGCTACAACGTGGCATGTCATTTATCGAAGCATAGAAGATTAAGGGCACATTTCGTTCGGTGTCGCGAATTGCCCCGCCTAACGTAGTTAACTTATGACATGTCATAGTTTTTGTGACCCATAAATTGATAATCACACTTCAGCTAATATGTGATAAAAATATGTCAATAGCATGTGAGGCCTAGGCTAAAGAAGTGTGACATATCACAAATTTGATAAAGAATCAAACACTAACTAAGAAAATCAAAATTAGGTAACTTAGGTGTGAGAAATTATGACATCTAACTAAACATGTCTTAAGGTGAAACGGCATGTTCGTAGGGTTTGAAATCACTCAAATTTCGCGTGAAACAGCTTAACTGTTACAAAATTTTAAGATTTTGGACAGTACTCTTACGATTTGTTTGTTACTTTTTGTAAAAACTGTATAGAGATGGTAGCTAAAAAACAGACGTGATTGAGTCGAACATCAGAAATTCAGAATGTAGAAGTACAATTATACTAGTAACTTGGACGGGTGAGCGAAGCTTGAGAGAGTATATGGCATTTTTGATTCAAATGATTTTTATAGAAACTTTAGTGGATTAAAACTTTTAGAATTTTTTTATATAGATTGTTTGATTTGTAGAATTTATCTCATAGGAAATCTTTTAAGAATTCTATTGCACTACATAACATAGGAAAATTTCCATTGACTCAAACCTTTTGAAAAGAATTTTTTGTTTTCTTCTATGGTGTACTCAAACAACATCTAGTGCAAATCTAATCCTATAAAATTCAAGTTGGCACAATATTATAATCTTGCGTTTTTTTTTCTATTTCTACCAATAAAATTCCAAGTTTAAAACAACTTCCACCTTTGCTATTTTGCACACAAAATACAGAATCGAAATTCAACCCGAGCTAAGGTAGCATGCAACTACGCAAGTGCTGCATCCGACTTTATTCCATCCCTATTTACCAACCCAGTACTAAAGTACAACAAGCCTACGTGGTAGTTTGGTGTTCGTGCATACCGATTTAGGCGATTACGGCAAAAGTAGGTCATCGTCCGGATTCTTTCCCGGGCTAGCTCTTGTCTCTTGTCATGAACAACATTGTATATCATCTTAGTGGCACCATCTCATATCATAGTTTTTGGCATTAAAAAAAATGTCTCTAGCATAGTACTGCTCCTAGCACCAATGACCGGCTTGGTCTATCTCTTGCTACTTTAGGCCGGTGTGGGGAGAGAGATGGTTTATTCCCTTTACAAAGGTCCACATATTTCTGCCTTTTTATACTGAAATACCCATTACCAAGAGAACATGTTCCGTTCCATACTCTGCCCAAAGAGACCCATTACAGTATGATACTTAGTGCCCCGTATGCTCTTTTCTAAATAAAATGTGTGTCCAATACCAACATGCTCTGCTTGATACTCTGCCCAAAGAAACCCATTACGGTATGAGAACTATATTATTCGGTGGTTAGTGCCCGGTGTGCTCTTTTCTAAATAAAAATGTGCGCGTGCAATGCTTTGCTTCTTTGCAGACTAGGACGGCGTAGAACCAAGTTTGCCATGATCCGGGTTCTTGGTGAATCGTCTTTATGATAAAATGACGGAGATCATAGGATCGGATCGTCTGATCATGATAGGTATCACACATCAAGAATCACTATTCCATAAATTGGAAAAGTTCTTGCACTGGCTCCTTTGGGTGAACCAGGGGTGTCCAAGCCGGCCGCCACTACCGCCGGCTCTGTCCACGGTGGCGGTGGGGCTCCCCCCAAAGGGGAGCAAGGGATCCTTTTAACTAGCGCAACAATGTAGGGGTAGCGGCCCCCAAATTTGCTTGGCCGCCGACCATGGTTTTGTGTTGTTGTAGTGGGAGGCTCCTCGTAGGCATATGGGATGGCCTACAGCGGTTGTAACTGATGGCGGCAGTGGAGGAACAATAGCAGGCAGATGGATGGTAGGGACCATCGCGTAGATATGTAGCCTGCCAATCTGGATCTGGTGGGCCTAGCATCTAGGTGTGGCGGTGAGGTAGGCTACGAACGACGCGCGGGGCTCTGTGGCCAGGGCTATGTCCTCCAGTGGTCTACTGTGCGAGGGACGATGGCCTTTCGCGGGTGCTAGTGCTCGTGAGGAAATGAACGACGGGCGGGATGGCTCTGGTGGTGGCAGGCGTGGTTGGCATGGGATTGACGTATTCGATGGGTGTGGCCGTGCCCGTCAGTGGCAAGTTGTGCGTCTCCTGGGTTCAGCTTGGCGTTGGCTACGATGGAGGCACCGGACTGGGATATGACTGACCGGTGTGGGTGGGAGGAGGTCAAGGCAACTCTAAGTAAAAACCCTGTTTTCGACCTTGGTCGGAACCAACGACAGCGACACCTCTGGCGTTGTTTACCTCCTCAGAGGCGTCGTCATGGTGTTGCACTCCTCTCCTCTTCATGTGGTCTGGGCTTGGGAGGAAACCTTATATTTGGGTCTTCCTAGATCGGATGATGGCGACGTTTCTATATTGATCCTCTCCTTGAAGGCATCACTTCAAAGTCGGTTGTAGCCAGTGGTTGACAGCTTATTCGCGTGGATGCCAAGGCGGCTGTCCCCGATCATTTGGTGTTGCGATTCGTGCAGCAACAATGATAGAGGTGAGCGGAGTTGGGTCGCGGCATGGATTTCGTCGTTGACTGTCCAGCGTGTCAATAGGGTCTCTCTACACATCATTTTTCGCCGTGACATAGTGAAGTCGAAATTGTAGTGTCGTGGAGGCGCGACATGGCGGCAACGATAACTCGTGTATGGTGGGTTCGATGGGCGGCGCTCTCCTGCTGTTGCGGTGGCTTTGCTAGTGCGAGCCTTGCAATCTTCTCGAGCGAGGCTCGTTCTTAAAATCGGAGCTGCTTTATCCTCGACACGTTGGCTACCGTTTATGGGGTTCGGCGTGGGCTTGGTGTGGCCATTGCGCTGATCGGCGCGTTGGTGACCGTCTGCTGGTGAAGTCGGATTGCCGGATCGGGAGCGATGGATGATGACAATAATGTTTATGGACGGTTTTGATGGACATATTTTCTCAGTAGTGTATGTCAAGTCTATGTTGGTAGCCAGGTTGGTTGGTGGTGACTGCTCTTTGGGCAAGTTATAATCTTTATTTTTACCTAGTTTTTTAATAATTAATTGGGTAATTCTCTTCGATTTAATTAATAGATTGAAGCAGTTTATCTTCTATTAAAAAAATTCGAAGAAAATAAGCAGTGCTTCGTAATCCCAATCATGCATAGGATCAGAGCCAGAACGGTCTTCCAGGATCGTAGAATCTTAAGATACTCGATACTGATCGTGACGCTGCCAACCTTTGGTTGGAACACATGACTTTACATTATCCTACCGCAACGTGTCTTCTGTCCTTCGATGCGTACACATTATCCGACGTTCTTGGCGCACACGCAAAGAACCCATGCGCTGATGTTCACATGAAACCGAACAGCATGTCATGGCATGGCGAGCAGAGATTCTCCCATGAATGATGGCTTCTTCTCGCATGGAGCGCATGTACTTAGGTGAAGGGGATCCGTCAGATTCTGTCAAGCCGGAGCTGTGTCGCCGTGTTGTGCTTCGGTTCAGGCTTTATTACACTACTGATTAACAGCATTTGCAGCAGCAGGAATCATTCCTTCCACGTAGGTGGTGATTATTGCATGTGTTGAACTCGATTCCCAGATGAGGCAGGGGCAGAAACGGCAGCTGAATAAAGCAGGTGGGGCTTTACGAGCCAGGTGCACGCTGAATGATATGCTTGGAAAGTTTCGGCTGGTCATACCAACATATATTGCTCTGTTGCATATCGTTTTCCGTGTTAGATATACTTCCCTGGTGCACGCAACCATAGTTATAGGCTGTTGATTTACAGGCAAATTTTGTATTATACCACTCCAATGGATATCGTTTAAGGGAAGTATTATGTTTCGAAAACACCACTCTAAAGTCTAAGCAGTGTTCGTTTCAGGAAAAATCCTACCAGTATTTTTCGCCATCTTTAGCCTTCAAAAGTAATACGGCATGCGTGTCACATATAACCCTGCTAGAAATTCGGGCTTGGTATGACCTGCGTTTTCCTACTTGCTAATGCAGAAATATCCTCAAGATTTCGGAGAGTTTCTGCAGAATTTCAGCATTAAATCAGTGTATATATAACTGGTTCACTTGACATGTTAAAGATCAAAAGAGTAATTACCCTGACACATCCTTCCAATCACTAGTTTCACAAGCAAAGTGACGAGACCATACCATGCAAGAAGGGAAAATAACAAGATCTCACAAGCAAGAGAAGAACAGGCAGGGGAAAAATGACGACAAATACAAGTACTGGTATTTCCTAAAGCGAACACTCTTTGGAGTAGTATTTTCCCTCTTGGAGTGGTGAACACCACTATTTGGAGTGGCCTCTCATGAAATTACTGGCTGCTACTAGCAAAAGCAAGAATCTAACACGATATACATAACTAGTGATTTCTACGGGAATCGACAGCGGTCCATTTATCTACGACTTGTCTCCAAAGTAAAGATCGTGACATCTGCTTTAGATAGAAGAGGTAAGCTTGTTTGTATGGACACAGATGCTTTTCCTAACACACCACAATCGCAAGTATAACCACAAAAAATACAGATTCTTGGATTTACTTATACGTTTGCGCATGAAAAAGCTACAGCATACTTTAATCATGCACCTTATAGTGGATTCAAAAGGTAATGTTACATGGAGTACATGAGGGGAATATACGAGTTGGCCGCTCGAGCATACCTGCCAATTTGAGCACGAGACATCTTGCCATAAGTTTCCACCCGGTGCAAATTAAATTCAGAAATGAAGAACGCCTGTCGGATATACTATTGCACTACTGTTGGTCCCAGTTGATGATTCTATCACAAGTTAAGCTTTTTCCTGAGTTAGTCGGCACGGAAAACTCTTATAAAATGGGACTGGCGAGCTCATTTTCTTTTAGAGGCGAGGAGGATTTGTAGAGATTACGTAAGATTTGTGAAATATGAAAGGAAATTTCGATGATTTTCTGGTGTTTGCTGAAATATGAAAGAAAAAATTGTATCTATTAAACAAGACTTGATCTTTTTCTTGTAGGGTGCATCACCGTCGAAAAATTCCTGCCTCCACCGCTGATTTGGATATACACTTAGATAAGAAACCAAAGATCGTAAACGTTATTACAGTCAAAAACACATTCCGACCCTTTGTTACACTAAAAGTAGCAACTGTAGCTGAATTCGATTGAGGCAAATTATAGGCTGTGTCGGGTTTTTCTTGTCCTTCTTCCGAATACTTGTGGCACTTCACATTTGTCTTTGCAGTAAGATATTTTGCTCTAGCCTATAAAGGAAAGACATGGCACAGAAAGTATGTTATTGAGCCGTGTGAAAGCAAGCACTTCAGGAGTTCAATCGGGGCTAAGCTAAGCTGTCCAGGAGCAAGCAGCAGCCAGCAAGTCTCTCCTTTTCTGCTGCTTTGCATTTGAGGCCCTAGGGGCGACACTGGACAGTGAAGGAAGCGGAATGCTTGGCAGCCACTGTACTCCTGCGCACTGAACAAGCGACACAAACCCTGGGACAATCTACTTTCCAGTTCGGTCTATATCTATCATTTGCTGGCTAGTGGCTCCCTTTGCCTTTACAGAAGTAGTCTATCCTGCTGGTTGTGATATATCCCGACCCGATTATTAAAAAAGAAAAGCGATATCTCAACCCAAACTTTTGAGCTTTTTTAGAACATGGAAATTTTCTCACGTTTCTGCGATCGAGTATCGGACGGCTTCTTGTGAAATTTCCGTGAAATTTATGTACTCTAGCTAGGGTAACTTCTTGTCTTCCTAATTCGGCCTCCGTTCAGAATATGTTTTCGGGATACACAGCCAAAAATGTGGCGAGCTCCAGAAATCTGTGTTGCTGTGCTCCGAGAATTGATCATAAGGCGTGTGCACAAGTGCGTATAGAATTACTAGACCAGCATTCATGATCTCCACCGCACAGCGAGCGCGCGCGTCCTGCACCTTGGCTCCGCATGCCTTTGCCGTGCCGAGCTGCCGAACGGTAGCTCGTGCTGGGCCGCTCCGTCGGGCTAGGGCGCTGGGCGTGTTACGCGCGTATGAAACCGCACACCGTACGACGCGGGTGCGTTTCGCTCGGCTCATCGACCTGACGCTGCTGCACGCCTGCAATGGCGTGCACAATCCCGGGTCAGCCAGGGCCAGGGAGAGGGCGTTCGCGCACGGCCACCTCGGTGCAGGCCGGTCGCGCGCCGACGGCTAGAAGCTGGTGTTGCCCCGCTCCATGCGCCGCGCGTGGGGACTAGCCGGCTGGCGTGGTGGCCTGTGCCGGGACGCCGGATATTGGCTCGTACTCGATACGTGGTTCGTTCATACGCCCTACTTAATACATTTTCATGGTCCAGGCTTCCGTAGTTCCGTAGTATATTTTCGTGGTCCAGGCTTCCGCAGTAACGTACCCTCCGAGGGTACGGCCCTTGCCATTCACTTCATCCAAGATACATGCGTGATACACCACCCGACATCAGCATCGGTGGTGAATTGATTCCTCCGTGCAAACTGCTTTTGTATGTACAGATCGATGGTACCTGATGTACCCGCTACGGTAGATAATGATGGGCCGGTATGGCTCCTGCCGTGAACGTGCACTAGATGAGGCGGTAGAAATAAAGTCCCAGGTTTTTTTATTTTTCTATATCCTGCAACTATTTTGTTCCAATTGCGCTATTCAAAGGTATCCCAAGTATCTCCGTTTCAACGAGAATCACTTTTGGTAGGCCATAGAGTTGTGAGTTTTGTGAAATCAATATCACAAGATGTGATCTGATGGTCGACAATTAGTAGATCAAATATTTACAGAAAAGTAAATAGACATGAAAATATAGGGTGATGCTTTTCTCTTTATTAGATTGGATCTTACGAGTACAAACTCTCAATAATACATGTAAATAAATGTAGACCACATTTCTATTTATAGACCAACTGCGGCGGTTAGAGTTTAGTAGTTGACCACATATGGGCCCTGGAGGGGGGGAGGATGCGCCGAATGGCCCACCGGTAGGTGCCCGGTTTTATAACACTCCCCTTTGAACAATTACTGTGAAATGCTCATGCCTCATTAAAACTCTAAAAAACCCAATAATTTTTTTTGGAGAAATAATGTACTACATTTGCCGCTTTATGTTGCACTAATTGCTCATTAAATACCCTGTGGATGAGAGGATGAGAAATTTCTTGTAAAAACTCATCAGAGCGAAAAAAAAGTACAACCATTTTGAGTTTGATTAATCTTTGATTGATCTAATCGATGAATGATATTTACTATAATGTTCATTATTACTATATCGCATGGTTAATTCTTAATTCAGGAACTTCTCCCCCTGAATAATGCACATGCACGAAGTGAATTTCAATTCTAGCTAAGTTTTTCAGAATTGATGTTTCAATCAGAATTGATGTTTCAATCTATATTTTTATTTTGTAGAATATATTTCTAAGAACAAAACAATTATCAATGTTTGATTCTTCTAACTAAATCAAAATCTTGAACTTTTGTAGTTCAAATGCAATAATTGAAGTCTCATTTTATATTTATTCCCCTCAAGATGGCTCACGTTAGAATCTTCATGTCTAACTTGTATATTTCTACATTATGAGCAATATATTATGTATAGAGTATGACTTACGTAATAATTTAATCTTCTTGGTTCTATTTCCATAATTAATTCTAAAAAATTGCGATGAGTCTTTCCTTGAGATTTCAATGTACCCACCTTGCTTTATACATTCATAAATGGTGTAAATGGTGTCTCATGGAGTACTATATGACATTAATGTGCAATATAACAATCTCAGTTATGCTATGTAAGTTGCTTCAACTTTATGAAAACTTCAGTAAGGTAGGCAATTTAAGCCATAAAGTTTCGTGCATTCTTATGGTACAACAGACTATCTGGAGTCATGTCTGTGTGTATGATTCTATAGAGAAATCTAAAGCATGGGTTCTGACCCTAAAAAATGAGCTTTTCTATGGAGTCTCCTTGACTTTCGAGTGCAAAATAATTTACATTGCGTTAGGACCTATTTGGACGTGATAGATCAAGTTGGCGTGTTATATCTCTTTGTGGATTTTTTTTGAGTCCAAGCCTAAACCCTACATGATTTTACCAAGATCCTTCATTTAACTTTGAACTTAGACTTCAAAAGTAAGCTCACTCATTTATGTCTTATGTTGTCCCACTGATGCTTAACTCATCAACATAGACTTCCTTTGTACAAAGTCTTTCAGAGATCTGTGTATAAATATATACTTATTGTTTGTGTAGCTTTTCTTGCTAGAAAGTTCGACTATACCGTATCCATACATATTGTTCTAATTGTTGCCGCTGAGATTAATTAGCTAAAGGTAATTCTCGCAATGACAGGAGTTTTAAAACATAAGCAATAACTTAGATTATGCATATTCCTCTAGCGAACAAGCACCTACTTAAATCCTTATTGGATATACGTGGGGAGGAACATATGCTGCTTGCCACAAAGGCTTCTCCTTTTTTCAAAGTAGTTATAGTTTTTCATGCATCTTTCTGTTAGTTTTCCCTCACATGTCAATGTAATTGATGAAATCTCTCTATGAGAAGCTTCTTCATCATGCCCTTCTAGTACCTTACTATTTCGTAGTGTGGGTACATGATCCCTTTAGTCTCCAGTATTATTGTGTGCACATATTTCTTTGTTGGTAACTCTCTTTTATAGGAAGATTGATGTTTATAATGACATTCAGTTTTGGCTTCATACATTTGTCAAGTCTCAACTGGCTTCCCTTCTTATTCTTCTATATGGGATATTTCTTTAAGTCCTCATCCTTGTTTTCCCCAGACATCTCTGGGTATGTGGGATTTCAGGTAGCTGGAGTCCTCGTCCTCTTATAAAATATAAGAAGGCTTCTTATGGACGAAAGATGGTGTGAGGTGCGACCTCTACTCTCTCCGGTGCATTCCTTGTGAATATGCAACTTTATATTATCTCTATGAGTAGTGAAATAATTGGGCAGTTTTATTCAATATTTACATTTTTCTCTCTACTTCAAACTACATGTGTTCATCCTACTCAGTGCATGGGTCTTGAGTATGGATCCATTTGGCTTGCCATAGGATTTCCCAACATTTTTCCATTAAGGGTTCTACTTCCACTTCCTTCGTCTAGGTTTCAATTGCGGTTCATTATTTATTTGGAACATACATCTTTGTAGTGTATCCAAATCTTCAAATGTTAACACTCAAGGGTGCATCCCTTGTACTAGATCATAAGGTAAAGTAATCTAATATGCAAATAATCTAGAATTGATGAGAGATGCTTCGTGCAAGAATGCATGTTATTCAATGTAATATTGGTTCATGGATCTTCATTTGATCAATATTCTTACAAATCCGTTCTTCATGTGAAAATGCAATAGTTGTTCCTTAGTGCATGCATAGTGACGGCGGGATCCCCAAGGGATAGGCCCAAGACAAGGAGTCGGCCCAACAAACTCAGGATGGCCCAATCCACGGTAGGAGGCCCACCCGGCCGAATATAGCCCACGGGATCCACTCGGAAGTAACGGTCGGGTGCCATCAAGTTCAGGCGTTACTATGACATTAAGTCGGACGTTACCAAGAGGCAATAAGTGCAGTTAAGGCGCCAATCAAGTGTGGCATTACCACGACTCGGCCGACTCGGCAGCTGTAAAACCTAGGCCTTGCCGGGTCTATATAAGGCAAGGCCAGGGCACCTGTGCGGGGGGCTGAAACATTGACATTTTTGTTTAGAGCATAGGAGAAAGAACTCCACCCCCATTGTACTCAAATTTTTTCTCACGGGAGGCTTGATAAACAGTCAGCAGGAGTAGGGTGTTACCTCTTCGATAGAGGGCCTGAACCTGGGTAAATCTCTCGTGTGAACCCTCCTCAGATCATCCTCTTGCGCCCCCCAAATCCTACTAGAAATGTATACCGTTGCGAAATCCCCGCGACAGTTGGCACGCCATGTAGGGGAGGCGCATGCTGGAGCTGCGATCCAGGTGGGATCTTCTCTGGTCACCGGCGGCAGGCTCGTGTTTGGCCACGCGGTACAGCACCTTGCCTCCGCCGCATTTCCAAGAGGCCCGACGCTCTCCTTCGGGAGCCTGCGTTTCTTGGTCGATGATTTCGGCCAGCTTCGCCTTCAGGATCATGTTCCTTGCCCGGCGGTGGAGTCGGCACCCAAGCACTCCTTGGGGTCCTCACATGACGGCGATGAGTCTTCCCAGTTTGTCGGCATGATCGGTTCCGACTCACTCCTGCCCGTCCTGGATTCTGCATCCGACGGGTACGAGGGTTTACACAGCCGTGCTTCCATGACCGAAGTGTACATGGTCGCGCCCAGTACCGTTGACGCCGTAGGTACGTCAGGTGCGACGGCCAGAGCAATGGATGAGTTTTTGCGCACGCCCATTACTGGCCAGTCGGAGGTAGAAAGGGCTATCGAAGCTTCTCGTCAGGCCATCCTGGCGGAGCGGGATCGCGTCGACCAAGAGAGCAGCTCTCGAGGCGCGTGAACGTGAATATGGCGGAGCCCCGGCTCGCGGGTCCCGCCAGCACCCACGCCGTGCCGCGTCATCGGCCGCTCGGAGGGGCTGCAACGTCCGCAACTCTCTCTTGGCTCGAGAGCGGGATGGTGTCCCAGTCTATCAAACTCCAGCGCAGAACCTCATTGTAGCTGCCACGCTGGCCGATTCGCTTCCACCACCGGTAGATGGCCCTGCGGCGGAGACCTACCGCCGAGTCATCACCCTGATGAAGACGGCGGTGGAACAACAAAATGAGGCTACTTCGGCGCGTGAACGGCTGGATTCCAGGTCCGCGCGGAGTCATCCCTCCGCGGCTCCAAGTTGCCCAGTCGCCATAGGCTCATCACAGCCGAGTCGCTCCACGAACCGGCGCCCTGATGCCCGCCAAGAGATCAATCGACTCCAAGCGGAGCGGCGCTGAGCCGACTCTCCCCGAGCCCGGGCAAACAATGCCCATGACGCGCGGGACGACATCGAGGGACTTCAGGCAGCCAGGATGCGGGCCGAGCGTCGTGGTGGCGAGGTAAACCAACCGGGAGGATCGGCCTCCACTGATCCGCTATGCTTTAGCAGGCGGATTCACGCTGAGCCATTTTCGGATCGTTTCCGGATTGCCAACGGAGTCGACAAGTATGACGGCTCCGTCAAGCCGGAGACTTGGCTCGCCGACTACTTGGTGGCGTGCAACATCGGCGGCGGCAACAAGTGCGTCGCCCTCCGCAGCCTTCCCTTGATGCTCGAAGGCTCGGCGCGGGCATGGCTTAACAGCCTGCCCGAAGACAGCATCTATGATTGGAAGGACCTCCAAGAGCCCTTCATCAAGAATTTTGAGAGCACATACAAGCGGCCCGGGAATGCGCAGGACCTCTGGCTCTGCGTTCAGGAGAAAGGGGGAGTCGGTTCGTGACTACATTCAGCGCTGGACTTGGCTCCGCAACTCCATTGAAGATGTATCTGAGACTCAGGCCATCCAGGCTTTCTCTCAGGGAATTCGGTACGAGCTGCTGAAACATAAGTTGGCCAGGTCCAACATTCAAACCATGAGCCGACTCATGGAAGTGGCAAGCAAGTACACGACTGGCGAGGAGGCCATGCACTATGAGGACAAGGGCAAGGCGAAAGCCGAGTCCTCGGGGCGCAAAGGCCAAACCGACTTGAGCCGGAAGCCCAGCGGCAACCGCCCCCAGAAGCGGAAAGGTGGTGGTGGAGACGGAGTCGGGCATGGTGACGCTGGCCGGAAGAAGGAACGCCCTTGGCAGCCGTGCAAGGCACCAAGGCTGTCCTTCGAAGAAATCCTCGACAAGCTCTGCTCTTTCCATAGCACCCCCGACTACCAGGCGGGTCACTCGACCAGGGAGTGCAGCTTCTTAAAGCGCCTCCGGGAAGAGAAGCAGCCGTTTCTGACGCCGGCGGTGCGGATAGCCCTGCTGCGGGTAGCGGCGCCCAGTAATATCCCCCACAGAAAGGCGTCCTCATGATCTTCTAGGGATCCGATTCCAAAAGGAATCGGAAGCTGCGGTACCGTGAAGTAAACGCGACTATGCCTGCAGTTCCCCAGTGGCTGGACTGGTCCGAGGTGCCAGTCGGTTTCGACCGGCTTGACCACCCGGACAGCGTCTCGCATCCGAGCAAGCACCCTCTGGTGGTGGATCCGCAGGTCGACGGTTTCAAGCTTCGCAAAGTCCTTTTGGACGGTAGTAGCAGCATTAACATCATCTTCATGGACACCCTGAAGAAGATGCAAATCTCGGAGTCCCAGCTCCGTCCCAGTAGCACTACCTTTCACGGGATAGTGCCAGGGAAGTGCGCCAAACCGCTGGGCCAGGTTTCCCTGGAGGTTGTGTTCGGTGAGCTGAACAACTTTCGGGTCGAAACCCTGGCCTTTGAAGTTGTTGACTTCAAGAGCACCTACCACGCCATCTTCGGCCACCCGGCATATGCCAAATTCATGGCTAGACCATGCTATGTCTACCTCAAGCTGAAGATGCCGGGTCCCAAGGGGGTTATCACCGTCACTGGCGACTTCGAACGCTCCAACGAGTGCGACATCGCTAGTGCGGACATAGCCGAGTCCCTGATTGCGGCTGAGGAGCTAGAAAGCATCAAGAGGACTGTCGACCTCGAGCAGGCTCCACCAAGCAAAAAGGCGGCAACCGAGTCCGCCTTCCAGTCGGCCAAGGACACCAAGGGTGTCCAGGTCTACCCTGATGACCCGTCCAAGACGGTCCAAATCGGGTCCGACCTCGAGGCCAAATAGGAAGGCGCGCTCGTCGACTTTCTTCGTGAGAATTGGAACATCTTCGCATGGAAGCCAGCTGACATGCCTGGGGTTCCAAGGAAGTTCGCCGAGCACTCCCTCAACTGTCACCAAAGACGCGAAGCCGGTCAAACAGTCCCTCCGCCGCTTCGCCGAGGACAGGTGCAAAGCCATCGGAGAAGAAATAGCCCGACTCCTTACGGCCGGGTTCATCAAAGAGGTTCTTCACCCGGACTGATTAGCAAATCCAGTCCTGGTTCTTAAGAAGAACAAGACTTGGCGAATGTGCGTAGATTACACCTCGCTAAACAAGGCTTGCCCCAAGAACCCGTTCACACTACCTCGTATTGATCAGGTAGTCGACTCCACGGCCGGGTGCGAGCGTTTGTGTTTTCTGGATGTCTATTCAGGCTACCACCAGATAAAAATAAAAGAGTCAAATCAAATAAAAACTTCTTTCATTACCCCGTTTGGGGCTTATTGTTATATCACTATGCCTTTTGGTTTGAAAAATGCTGGCGCTACATATCAGCGATGTATGCAGAAGTGTTTGCATGACCAGATAGTAGGAATGTCGAAGCTTACGTTGACGACATCGTAGTGAAGACAAAAAAGAGTGCGGATCTCTTGACCGACTTGGCCGAAACCTTCGCCAATCTCAGGAGATTCGACATGAAGCTCAACCTGGAGAAGTGCGTCTTCGGAGTTCCTTCGGGCAAGCTGCTCGGTTTCATCGTTTCGAACAA
Source organism: Stipa capillata (assembly GCA_019208055.1). Taxonomy (NCBI): domain Eukaryota; kingdom Viridiplantae; phylum Streptophyta; class Magnoliopsida; order Poales; family Poaceae; genus Stipa; species Stipa capillata. The sequence continues at coordinate 212,140 of JAGXJF010001519.1, read as the reverse complement.
GGAATCGAGGCGAACCCGGACAAGCTCGACGCCATCCTCAAGATGGGCAAACCGAAGGACCTGAAGGCCGTCCAACATCTAACCGGATGTGTGGCCGCATTAAGTCGGTTTATTTCCCGACTCGGTGAGAAGGCTTTGCCTTTTACCGACTCCTCAAGAAATCCGACTCCTTCGAGTGGACCGACGAAGCCTAGAAAGCCTTCGGCGACCTCAAGCGCCTGTTGTCTACGCCTCCGGTTCTCGCTGCACCGATGGAAGGAGAGCCCCTGCTGCTCTACATTGCGGCCACCAATCAGGTGGTCAGTGTTGTCCTGGTGGTGGAACGAACGGAAGAGGGCCGGGCGCAGAAAGTACAGCGAGCCGTCTACTATGTTAGCGAAGTCCTCTCCGAGTCGAAACAGCGCTACCCGCACTACCAGAAGCTCGTCTATGGCGTCTTCATGGCAGCGCGGAAGCTGATACACTACTTCCAAGCCCACTCGGTTATCGTGGTCTGCCACGCCCCTTTGTCAGACATCATCAACAACAGGGACGCCACGGGCCGAGTCGCTAAGTGGGCGATCGAGCTCATGCCTCACGACATCAACTACGAGCCCCGCGAGGCTATCAAGTCTCAGGCTCTCGCCGACTTCATCGTCGAATGGACTGAGACCCAGTCCCTCCCGCCCTAAGCGCACTCGGAGCACTGGGTCATGTACTTCGACGGCTCGAAGATGCTCGCGGGCACGGGGGGCTGGAGTCGTCCTCATCTCCCCCAAAGGGCGACAAGCTCCATTACGTGCTGCAGATCCACTTCGCCGCATCCAACAATGTTGCGGAGTATGAGGCGTTGCTACATGGCCTGCGCATCGCAGTTTCACTCGGCATCCACCGACTCCTCTGTCGCGGAGACTCGGATCTGGTGGTGCAGCAGGTGATGAAGACGTGGGACGCCAAGGACCCCGTCATGGCCGCATATTGTGCCGCCGTGCGTCGACTCGAAGGCCATTTCGAAGGCCTTGAGCTTCACCACGTTCGCCGGGCCGACAATGAAGCAGCCGACTCCCTCGCCAGGATTGGTTCCACTCGCGAAAAGGTACAACCGGAGTCTTTCTTCAGCAACTACTTCAACCTTCCGTCAAGATGGAGTCGGCAACCGCGTCATCTGAGGTCGAACCTCAAGACCCATGGACTGGCCCACCCGGCCCAGGAAGGCGTCCTGGCGGTCATCCCGCTCTGGACCCAGCCGTTCCTCGCTTACCTTTTGCGCAAGGAGCTCCCCGAGGATCCGACTGAGGCGCGTCGTATTGTGCGCCGCGCTCGTGCCTACACCATCATCAACGGTGAGCTCTACAAGCGCAGCACCACTGGAGTTTTCCAGCGATGCCTCTCGCCGGAAGAAGGCAGAGCAGTACTCGAGGAAATCCACTCGGGAACATGTGGCCACCACGCTTCATCACGGGCACTCGTCGCCAAGGCTTTCCGTCAAGGTTTCTTCTGGCTCACGGCTCATGCTGATGCAGAGGAACTCGTTCGCGCCTGCGAAGGCTATCAGAGGTACGCCCGCCAATCACACATGCTGGCTACCGCCCTCAAGACTATCCCCATCACATGGCCCTTTGCCGTGTGGGGGCTCGACATGGTGGGCCCGCTCAAGACAGCGCGAGGGGGATTCACTCACCTCCCGTGCATGCAAATCCCAAGTGGATTGAGGCCAGCCATCATGAAATCATGGTCCGACACCGCAACTTCGAAGGGGGTATCTTCGATGGCATCCCCCACAGCATCACGAAATGGCAAGAACTTCACCGCTGAAGTCTTCCGCCAGTTCTGCCGGGACCATGGCATCCGACTCGACTACGCCTCGGTGGCCCATCCGCAGTCCAATGGGCAAGTTGAGCGCTCCAATGCGCTCATCCTCCAAGGCATCAAGTCCCCGGCTGCTGATTCCTCTACAAAGGACTGTCGGCTGCTGGATCGATGAGCTCCCTTCTGTCCTCTGGAGTTTAAGGACTACTCCAAACCGGTCGACTGGCTACACGCCTTTCTTCATGGTCTACGGAGCTGAAGCTGTCTTGCCGAGTGACATCCTCCACGACTCCCCGCGAGTCGCAGCATATGTGGAAGCGGATGCCGAGTCGGCAAGGCAGGACGACCTTGATCTCCTAGAGGAAGCGCGGGAACTCGCTCTCTCACGCTCGGCCATATATCAGCAAAACTTGCGCCGCTATCACAGCCGCCAAGTCCGGGGCCGAATCTTCAATAAAGGGGATTTGGTCCTCCGACTCATTCAAGACAAGGCGGGCATGCACAAGCTTTCCCGCCTTGGGAGGGGCCGTTCATCATGCACCAAGTGTTGCACAACGGCGCCTACCGACTGGAGGACCCAGCATCAGGAGCAGTCACCGAAAGGACCTGGAACATTGCTCAGCTGCGTCCTTTCTTCTACTTGAACTTTGTACTTTCAACAGTTTATCGCTTGATCATAAATAAAACCTGTTTCTCTCGAGCGGCACTCGGGAAACACATTTTTTCCACAATTTTAAGTTGGAAACATTTTGTTTACGATTTTACCTTTCAACTAACTGTGTTCCCTTGGGCAACCCCGGGGGGCTACATTCAACAACCGAGTGGCTTGACTCTCCCGGGCAACACCCCCGGGGGCTACCTCAACCCACTGGGTGTTGTTAATCGGTGCAAGTTATTTTGAATCTTCTAACTTTGTTTCCCCGCGAACGTCTAAATAAACGTGTACGGTACCTAAGGCCCACTCTTCGTCTCCAACTACAGTCGCAACCCGGCTGTCCGATTGGCAAGAGCAAAAGTTAAAGGTCGGCCTGCACGCGAAAGGACTCGGCGTAGAAACAAACTCAGACGAGCAAAACAACTTGTGCAAAATAACTTAACACTTCATTACAAAATAACATAGTTTTTACAGCATTCCCACTCGGCATACCGAGTTCTAATACAAAATAATTTTATTCTTCGGAGTCGCCTCCACGCGCTCCTCCAGGTCGGTAAACTCGGCTATCCGGCTGGAGGCGCGGCGAACTCGGGGGAGCAGCTTCAACGGATCAACCGGCTCGCCCTCTGCATCGAGTGGAGCTCCGGCGGAAATCTCGTCGACGTCCGCATCAGGATGGTGTGCCAGCACCATCGCCAGCGCATGCAGCTCCCGAGTGGGCCGCCGATTCCTTCCACTTCTCCACCTCCGACCGAGCCTTGCGAAAGCTTGTCAGCAAGGGCGAAGATGCTGGAGCCCGTTTCTTCGTTGGGCCATAGCGTGGTGCAGAGGCTCTGCGCAGCCGACTTCATACTTTAGCACGAGGCTCTTCACTTGGAGGAGTCGGTCCTCCAAAGTGACGACGCAACTGGACATTAGCTCGGGTGTCTAGAACGCCTGGACGGCCGCCTCGGCCGGGTTCGCCAGCGCCCGGAGTCGGAGCGCTGCTTTCCTCGCTCTCCTCCTCCAGTTCTGGGCAAGCGTCTGGGTGCGAATAATTAAAAGGAAACGACAAGGAAAATGTACGAAAGGAGCCGGCAAGGGACTCGAAGGCTTACTGAGCAGGGTCTCGTTGGCAGTCTTGAGGTGCCCCATGAGCTCCGCCTCGCGCTTCTGCCCACTCGACGATGGCCGCCGAATGCCGCTTCTGCGACTCGGTCATCTTCGAATAGAAGCTGTCGACTTGCCCCTGCAGCTCGCGGTTGGTGGCTTTCAGTCCTTCGAACTGATCCATCAGCTGCTGGTGCTCCGACTGCAGCAAGGCGGCGGTTTTCATGGTCTCACGAGCCTGCTTGAGCTCGTTATGGAGCTCGACCTCGCGGGCGTTGATCATTTCCTTCGCCCTTTCCAACGAGATGGAGGCCTTCAACTGTCCGCGAAGGCGAGCGTTTTCGGCCTCGGCATCTGCCGACTCAAAAGGATTAAAATCAACAAAATCTCAAAGGCAAACGGCTACTATGATTCGGATACTTACTCCCTGCGGCAGCGAGCTTCTCTTCGAGTTGCCGAGTCCTGGTCCTTTCATCAGCCAGCGCCTTCTCAAGGGAGGCGTTCCTCTCCATGAGGGCCTGGCTGCTTCCGCACCGAGCCGGACCATCGCCTGAGCAAGAGGAAAATCCGAGTCAGTGAGACCCGAGTTAATAAGTCTCAAGCCGACTCAAACAGTCGACTCGAGACTCGGGGGCTACACCCACTGGGTGCACTGATCGTGCCCCCAGTGTTAAAAATCAAGCGAAGTTCGGAGGCAAAGACTTACCCCGACGGAAGATTCCAAAACCTCGGCCGAGTCCGCCAAGGTTTTGGCCGCGTCGGCAAACTCCCTAAGCTTGGAGCTGAGGGCAGCGACGCGGTCAGTGGCCCCTTGCGCCGCCGCCAGGTCTTCCGTGCTGCAGCTCGGCAGTGTAAGCAGCGGCACGGGAACAAGGCCGCTGGACAGACCGGGTGCCGTTTCTTTGGTCGCGGCCGAGGGAGCCGGCACAAGGCTACGCTCCACCACCGGGGAAGACTCAGTGGTGAGCTGGCCCTTGGCCCTGTCTGCCGGCTCCGAGGAGTCAGCGCAGGTCGCGGCCGCGGCTCGTTGTCGCTTTCGCAAGCGGGAGTCGACGGGGGCTGCGGGTCGTCAGCCGGAGCTGCGGCTGGCCCGGCACCCACGCTCGGCTCCGGCGCCTCCGCCATGGGGCAGCAGGCGTTGGCACGCTGGGCGCAGCCGCAGCCGGAGGCACGACTGACCCGGCTCCCGCCCGACTCCAGTGCCACCGCCACGGGCGCGGTGGGCGTCTGCGCGCTGGGCGCAGTCGCAGTTGGAGTTGGGGAAGCGACTCCGACGGCTGGATTGGAGTCGGTCCCGTGGACGCGCCGGGCTGGAAGCCTCCTTTGTCGGAGAGCTTCCTTTGGACTCTGCAATATCGAAGACCCAAACCGATTTCAGCGAACCGCCTTCTTCTTCGGCAAAATAAAAGGAGGTGTACCTGGTGGTCGTGGGGACCACTTTCTTCTTCGGCTTTCCCGGGGGACGACCCCCAGAGGAGCTGGCAGACCTGACTGGGGGCAGTGTTTTGGCGGCGGAAGCGGCAGCTTGAACCGCGGGGCTGGCGGGTTCGGCCCGCGCCCGCTTAGCGGCCGACTCCGCCTGAGCCGACTCCGCCTTAGTCTGCGAGGCCCCGGAGCTGGAGGCATCGTCCGTTCGCCTCCGTTTGAAAGTCAGAGGGGCCTCCTCAGATTCGTCTCCCGAGTCGGCCGGACCTCGCCCCCGCTCCGGGTCCCCGCCCTCGGGGGTTTCTTCGTCGACCTCCACGTCGTCCAAAGCCTCCGGAGTCGGGTTTTGCTCGGGGAGGGGACGGCATGGAGTTCAAATTAAGCAGAGTCTGCAACGACAAGGACTCGGTTTCAGAAGAAATGAAGGAACAAAAATGTAAAGAATTTGACTCGGAAGATGAAATACTTACAGTCGGCGGGGGGTTGGCGGTAGAGTAGGGCACCACATGCGGCGCCCTGGTGAGACCGGATGGCTCCTTGGTCAGGTTCTTCAGGAGCTCCATGAAGTGCCGGTCTGAAAGCTCCCTCGCTGACACCCTGGTCGAGTCGGACGCACCCGAGTACTCCCACATCGGGTGCGCCCTAGCCTGCAGCGGCTGGATCCGCCGACTCAACCAGGTAACGATGAGGTCGACTCCAGTAAGCCCCTTGTCCTGGAGCCGCTGGATCCTCCTCGTGAGGCGCTCGACCTCAGGGCATCTCCGCGCTGGAAGGCTTGGCGCCCTCAGCGCTTTTTGCCACACCAGGGGGACCCGCAACGTACTTCGGCAGCCCCTCCTGTGCAGTCGGTGTGCACTCGTCGGGCAGTAAAACCACCCAGTCTTGCCACTTCCGCATGGTGTCGAGGGAGCTGCAGCTTGAAGTACTTCGCGCCGGACTTGACTTGGATGCCGGCTCCCCCTGCAGATGGAAAGGCGCCCACCGGCCTTGATCGACTGTGCCTTCACCACGAAGATCTTCTTCCACAGCCCCCAGTGGGGCCGAGTCCCCAAAAGGCATTCGCACAGCGTGATGAAACACGCAATGTGCAGAATGCCATTGGGGTTGAGGTGATGGAGCTGGAGGCCGTAGAAGTAGAGCAGCCCCTGCACGAAAGTCATAGGGGCGGCAGCGACAAGCCCCGCTCGACGAACGGGAGAAGCAGCACCCGTTCGTGCTCGTGCGGGGCGAGCTCGACTCCTGGTACGGCGCCCTCCAGTTGCTGATCGCTCGTGGAGGGAGTATGCCCTCGGTGGCGAGGCCGGCAAGGATTTGGTCGGTCACCACCGACGGGACCCAATCGCCTTTCTTCCAATCGTCGGAGAGCGACGGCGGCGGAGGAGGATCTAGAGTCGCTCTTCTTGCCTTTGGAGACGCGTGACATGATCGAGAAGCGGTGGCGGATCGAGTGCTGTTTCTCGAAAAGAGAAGAAAGGAAGCAGCGCACGGCGACGGAACTCTAGAAGCTTGGGTCGATGTGCGCGAGGAAGACGAAGAGCAGATGGGAAACTGCTCTCCCAGCGTCCGCTTTTATAGAGGAGGAAGGCGAACCGCTGTGGGAAAGGGTGCTATACGTGGCAGCGAAACCGTCACGGCAACTGCCGTCCCGCGCGCGCGCCCCCGCGGGATTCGAGGCGCATTTTTCGTTGCGGCTGTCGTCCCAAGCATTCCGGCCAACGTGCGCTACGTCAGCGGCCATCCCGCGCGCCCCATGCGCGTGACTCGAGGTGCAATCATAACGAGCCGTCGCTTCAAATGTCCCGTGCAGTCGCCGCTGCGGCAGCGGATGTCTCGCGCGCGCCCCGCGCAAGGCCCGAGGCGAAATCATCGCGCTGCAGCACCCCAAGCGTTCTGTCCAACCAACTGCGCGCAATAAATGCTGGTGTGACGTCGCGCGCAGTCGTGACGTCTTCGTGTTTCCGCGAGCCAGCTTTGACCGGGTTCGACGCGACCAGGTCGTTGAACCAAGTTTGGAGTCGGCTCAGCCCGCTGAGTCATAGCACAAAGGATGTACCAGCTCCACCAAGCAATCCCGAGAAACGCGACTGCACCACTCGGGAGCGGACCAGCTCTGCAAACGGGTGTCGATGACCGGCCCAACCGGGTTCGCAGGTCACTCGGCAACACCCAAGCTAAGGACAGACTCGGCATCCACAGCGGCACAAGACAGTCTCTGATTCAGAGCCAAATGCCAGTCCGTAGACTCGGTTCTGGAGTTGAAGATCGAAAGCGTTTCCACTCGGACACCAGCTGGCAACGATCAACACGGATAAGCCAGACGCTTTTTCGAGTTCACTCGGAATTTATGATATGCCTCCCAGCAGGCCACTAGCCGACTTCCCCAGCAGGAAAACACGGGTATCACCGAGACTAACGTCACTATTAGCTCAAACCTAACCTTTTCAGGTACTTCAGGGAGTCCATCAAGGTCTTTCCACGGCCGACTCGGAGGCGCGCGCAGCTCGTCCCTCCAGTCAGCGCATGCATCAAGACCCTGAAGCACTAGGGAGCTACTGACGGCGGGATCCCCAAGAGATAGGCCCAAGACAAGGAGTCGGCCCAACAAACTCAGGATGGCCCAATCCACGGCAGGATGCCCACTCGGCCGAATATAGCCCACGGGATCCACACAGAAGTAACAACCGGGTGCCATCAAATCCAGGCATTACTATGGCATTAAGTCGGACGTTACCAAGAGGCAATAAGTGCAGTTAAGACGCCAATCAAGTGTGGCGTTACCACGACTCAGCCGACTTGGTAGCTGTAAAATCTAGGCCTTACCGGGTCTATATAAGGCAAGGCCAGGGCACCTGTGCGGGGGGCTGAAACATCGACATTTTTGTTTAGAGCATAGGAGAAAGAACTCTACCCCCATTGTACTCAAAATTTTTCTCACGCGAGGCTTGATAAACAGTTAGCAGGAGTAGGGTGTTACCTCTTCGATAGAGGGCCTGAACATGGGTAAATCTCTCGTGTGAACCCTCCTCGGATCATCCTCTTGCACCCCCCAAATCCTACTAGAAATGTATACCGTTGCGAAATCCCCGCGACACATAGCTTACATAAAGTCTTCGTGATTCTCCGAAATCGTTATATTTTTCATCATTCCAAGACATGGATATTATGCGCACTTCGTGTGTCATAATTGTCATGATATATTACACAAGTTCTATATTAAAGAATTGAATAAATATGTGGCAAAATTAAAAATAGCATAACAAAACTTTAATAATAAAACCTGAATTTATTATAAATATTGATACTTAGAAATTAATATATGTCTACAAGAACATACTTAGAAATTAGAAATTTAAAAATATTCGCTGTCATAGAGCTTACGCACTATTATATAATTGTTCGAATGCAAGAAAATCACTATAGGAATATGTGATAAAGTTTATTAAGGTATTTAAACGAAACCGAAGAAATACACGTCAACCTCTGCTCGGATCTGAGCATCTATGGGCTCCCCTGCATGGATGGGCACCGCCTCTAGGAGTGCAGTGGTCTCCCTCTGAATGGTGACAGCGGCCATCTCAGTATCCATGTGATAAACATTGTCATGTGTTCATGAGCGTCTTAACTTTCTCTTCATGAGCTCCTTCAAAGGCAAGTTCTTTCTGCTCTATGTCCATCTCCTCAGTGATAGCAAAGTGAGCCTCCGTCTTCTTCTACTCTCCGTTCTTTTGACAGAAAGCTTCGGCAATATGCTTGGGGTTGCGGCAACTCTTGGAACAATGTCCCCACATGCCTCAACGGAAACAAGTCTAGTCCTGCAGATCACATGGCTTCTCACCGTCCCTGGCTTTCTCCACCCTCTTTTGCTGTTGAGGGTACGGATGTCGCTTATGACCAGTCACATTCTTCCCCTTTTCACTCTTCTGGCCTTTATTTTTGAATGTGGTCTTTTTCACATTGTAGTCGGCGGCACGAGCTTCGTGCTAGTCATGGTTCCAACGAGGTGAAAGTTACAATTCTTATCATAATCTCATCTTGTTGTTCAGCAACTTGTGTGACATAAATCAAGTTGGAGTACTTCTTGTACTTGTCATGGCGGTACTAGCGCTGTAGCACCACATTGTTAGCATGGAAGGTGGAGAGGGGTTTTTTTTTCTATATTTCCTCTTTTGTGAGCTTCTTCTCATAGTGTTTAAGGGTAGTACAAATCTTGTACAGAGCAGAGTTATACTTAGCCACGAACTTGTGGTCCAGGAAATGGAGATTTTGTCATACCTGCTCTACCTTAGGGAGGAGCACGTACTTGAGTTTTGCAAAACGCACCTTCAAGGAAGTCCATAGTGCCATGGAATCCCTTTCTACCAAGTACTCATCCTTTAAAGTAAGTAAGAGGTGGTGGTGGAGGAAATGCAATGCTTGGACCCTTGGCGTGAGGTGGTGGGCCCAATATCCCAACCTATGGTTGTTCCAAAAAGATGATCTCCAAGTCACACTTCCATGTTAGGTAGTTTTCGCCATGAGAGACGAGCTCATCAAACTCTTTGTTTGACAAGTCAGACATACTACATCACTCATTCAAAGTATAAATAAGTTTTACTTCGTGCAAAAACCTATGAGTGGTATGCAAAATAATGATATATTCTTTAAGTAACTTCAGTATTTTGCTAATCTATTATTTTTAATAAAGCAAAGGAACTCAAATGATAAGACAAATGATATATAATATGCAGGAAATAAACGCGAGAGGTAATCAAGAAATTTTTTTACTAGAGATTGTAATTTAAGTGATTCTTCGTGAATTCAATAAAATACATTGGTTCGTAGCAATAATTTTCTAATACATAAAAATTCTATGCAATTTATTTTCTAGGGATGACTTGACAAATTATCCAGCCCACCAGCCCACTGAGCCCTTGTGGTCGGCAAGCATGGTGTGGTGTGCCCGCGAAGTCTACGAGGTCGACAAACATTGCGCGACTGCTTGCTATGCCTGTTTGCACGCGGCTGCCTACTCGCCCGCTTGGCCTACTGGACTAGCAAGCGCAGCTAGGTAGTGCGGCATGCTCGTCCACTCAACTCGTGTGGCCGGCAAGCGTAGCAGGGCTGCGTATCTGGGCATCGTGGCTCACTTGCCCGCCTAATTGGTGAGGCCGGCAAGTGTGGCACGGCTATGTGCATATGCATGGCAGCCTGTTCGCCCACGTGGCCGGCGAGCGTAGTAGAGCTGTGTATACGAGCGTCATGGCTCGCTCGCCCACCTAACCTGTGAGGCCAGCAAGTGCGGCGTGGTTGTGCGCTTGTGCATGGCAGCCTGCTCACTCGCCTGGCTCGTGTGGCCGGTAAGCACAGATGGGTTGCATGCGCGCATACGATGGCCAGGGCCACGAGGCCGGTAAGCACAGTGAGACCTGCTGGGGTCGCTTGCTCGCCTTCTAGAGCCCAGAGGCTGGCTGGCCTGCATGGTTGGCAAGGGCAGCATGGCAGTGGGGCATGCTTGCGCTCACTACCCGATCGCCCGCGCCTGGGCATGGTCGGCAAACGCAGGCGCTAGCGTGTGGCACGACAGCGCCTGGTGTGGCCTACGCCTGCCGCGTCGTGTATGGCGTGGTGATACATGTCGCAGGTGGTGCCTATGTGGTGCCACGCAATGCAGAGGGTGCACTGATGGTGGCCGGAGGTGGTACGAGATTGTCGATGCTAGCTTGTTCATCTATTGCTAGCAGAGAGGCTTCGTGCACCATCCGGTCATACCGACAGTGTTTTCGTGGCGAGGCAACATCGTCAATCTTGGTTCTGGGCCGAGACGATGACGTCACACCATGACGTGCAGTAGTGGACCATGCCGACCTGTAGCACACTGTGCAAGGTTTTACACGTAGCCTGTCGGGTTCAATACCGGTGCCATACCGACTACATGCGATTCCTGACTATGTGCAGGGTGGTGATCGTTCTAGCTCCACTTGTTGCACCACGTGTCAAGAGATGGCGTCCGTTAGGTCAACTAGATTGATCACCAAGAAATCGTGTAGCAAATAGAAGAAAATTCAACATAGAAAGCAAGAAAGCAATGCAAAAACAATCTAAACATGTAATTCAATCTACTGGATTTAATTGATGGTCAGCAATTCGACGATTACATCAAAGTTGTTGTAAAGGTAGCCTGATCTGTAGACTCGAAGAGTCTCATGTTGATAACGTGTTGTGAAACCGACGTCATGAAATGTGATCCAATGGCCATATAACTAACAGATCAAACACTTTCAAAAAAGTAAATAGATACAAGGATATATAGTGGTGTTATTCTCTATTAGATTGGATCTCATGAGTACAAACTCTCAATAACGCGTATGAATAACTAGGGATGACATCTCTATTTATAAGCCAACTGCAAGGACTAGGTTTTAGTAATTGACCACATATGAGGCCTATGGAGGGCACGACGCGCCGAATGGCCCACCTAGGAGGCCTGGTTCCATAACAATGGGGGCACAACTCTACCGACCAAGGTTCAAATCCTGGTGCTCACATTTACATACACGCGGGTGTGTTCAATAGAAATCTATGCAGGTCTATCTCCAGTCTCCGTTAATTGAAACGTGTCATTAAAAGACGTGCTTGTGTAGTGTATATGATGGTATGTGCACGTATGTCTACCTTATAATCGAAAGAAAAATATCAATTTCTACCGTTTGATCACTTTATATCGTTACGCAAAGCAGGAAATCATTGTTTACGTCCATAGGGCGATATGCATATCTTCAAGTCATTAGACCAGCATGTGGAAAAAAGTGGAGGACAATACTCGTACATGTTACAACCACGGCCAAAATACAAATGCTCTTATCGGGAAAGAGTTACAGCAATTCTACACAAACCTGCGTGTTGAACACATATAAGCTTATCAGGTCGGCTACGAACTAATAGGCTTCCCATTCAACTTTGGGAAGGCGTCTTGTTTGCTGAGGACAAGAACTTTGCTTTTGTGAGCAAAGTATCCTTTTATGAGATTCTTGTATATTAGGCATGCCATGATGCATTCCACCTGATAGCAAGTGAGGAAATTAAGCTAAATATAACATATCAAACCAACATACAAATTAGAACAAGACAAAAATAATCGATTTCCAAGCACCTCATCCACATCCATGTTGATTTCAAGCCATCTCAGAGTTTTCACAACGACATCTAGCTTAATTTGATGTGCCTTAGCTGGTTCCTTCTGTCTCTGATGATATGGCTGCAAAACGAATAGCAAAAGCCAAAAGGATTTGGTCAATAAATGTAAAGCATGACAATGACACCTTCAAGTTTGCACTCACATTTTCTTCAGTAATCTCTGGTAGACCTGGAGTTCAAGTTTCTCCAACACAAGGTAGACACCAGATTTTAAGAATCTTGCAAGACAAGCAATCAGTGACGGTGAAAGGGTTGAAGCCTTTGCAGCAGAGAATATGTGAACTTACAGGTCTTCATGTCTTTCTAGGGCTTGCCTGAGAAGCCTGAGATCTCCTCTCTTAAGTGAGGTCACAACATCTGCATACTGAGAGGCTAAATTACCACTTGTGCAAATAAAAATGAAGGTTAGGAGAAATCTCCAAAGTCAGAGCATGGATAAGGAATATGACCTCAGCAAAAAGAAGTTAAAAACATCTTTTTGAAGCCAAATAAAAATTCAAGGGAAAAGCATATTTCACGAAAGTAATAAAAGAAACAAGATAAATCAAGTGCTACCCAGAATAGAGCTTACAAATAGAAATGTAAATTACCCCAAGTCATGAAAAACAGGAGTAATGCTAAAATAGGAGTAACATTTAAGAATAGCAGTCACTAAGAAACATCAGCCTGTTGTGCCACATTAAAAACAAACTTGGCCTCTTTATACTTTGGCTTGTTTTCTCTGAGGTTGATCATGATTTAAAAACTGAACTCTTAATCATGACAGCAATTCATATAACAGACGAAGCCTTATCATTGATGAATGATGACTAGGCAAAGTAACCTTATCATAACCTGCCACCAATCATGGTTCTCAAGGGAGGGAGGGATAAGGTCCTGATAATGTTGATAGGGTTCTGATAAAGATAATCATGGTTCTCAAGGGGTTCACAAATCTTAAGTGTACTGTAGATTGCCCAACTTTTGTCATAACTAATCCCATACAGACTTCAGGGTAAAAGATAAAGTACAAAGTTGACAGACACATCTAGATTAACTTGTGAATTATCTCAAAGAATCACTAAACTAAATATACAAAGCTCACATATCTCACAAGATTACTTCCTCTGATGAAATGTACTTTACCAGTAGAATATCCAAAGGTGCTCAATAGTGGCTAGATGTTCTTTTTTGTCGTCTATCAATTACTACCTCCATTCATAAATAGATGACATCTTAGAAAACGTGCGGTCAAATATCTCTATCTTGACAACTAATATATGAAAAAAAATTAGGTTGGTTAGGTGAAAATGTCACCAATAAATTTGTCATGAAAAATATTTTCATCATATAATTTTTATGATTATGTAACATATTCATACAAAAAGTAACGGTAAAAGTTGTATTTTGGAGGCTGTGCCCATGTCTAAAACGTCATCTATTTACGAACGAAGGAAGTAAAATTTTTTCCAATCCCACCCAACCACTTGATCTTGCTTCGTGGCAAAATACAGCTCAGCACATCAAAATCGCATCAGAACCTATAGCCTAGTATCCTGGCCTAATCGTCGGAATGTTGAGTATTAAAGTATTGGAGTGTAAATTACTTCAAAATGTAACAAAAGCAACAACTTCTGTTCATGGGAGTAATTTATGAAACCAAGATGCATGTTTTCTGTAAATGAAAAAGGTAGATTGTCCAATAAAACTACATATATTGTGTTTCACAATTTCCTTCATATTAAACAAGAGCATGAGGATATATACCTCAAGCAGATTGTACTTCTCCAGGAGAGTCCTCCTTGGCAAAACACCAATTGACAGCTTTACTGGGATAAGGAACTTCAAAATTTTCCTAGAAAATTGAACATTAATTAGAGTTCCAACACAACGGTATCCCATAAATCACAAGCTACAAAACTCCATGTAATACAAGTACCTCAAATTTGATTCGCTCTGAGGATTACAATGCATCAAAGCATAAGTTAGCTTCGCATCAGCCTGATCCAATTAAATGAAACCAGAACAAAAGTTGACATAAGCAAAATCATCGTTCCATAGGTCAAAGCATCCTAGAATAGCAGAGAGAGAGAGAGAGAGAGAGAGAGAGAGAGAGAGAGAGAGAGAAAGGGAGGCTTACAGCAAGAAAATTCTCATTAAACACTTCCAAGCGACCAGTATAATACATATACGTGACCTGTGCCATCATGCGTAATCAAGTTTTTTTGGGATATAAATACATGTCAATGTAACTGGTTATGCCCTCAATTAATAGAGAAGCAAGTCCCCAAATTTTGGTATCTTACCTTATCTTTCACTGGAAAATCTTCAAAATCAAAATTCCTAGCGGTTTCGATACTCCTTATGACACTACGACAAAGGTTAACTGTACCAAGCTGCATAATTTAAGCTCAAGTATTAGCCTGCTTAATCTTAAACCATGTATAATCAGGACTCCAGTGCATACTGCACTAAAAAGTTCCATTTAGCTACATTTAGGTGCTCTCTACATATCGTATGAACTATGTTGTGCTAGATTAATAGAACATATTATAGAAGTTACAGATTTAAGCGCAAAACTTTACAGTGAAAACCTACCCTGAAGTAAATTTTGAACAGCTGGCAGGTAACGTACAATGCTCCAATGCGTTTAGGTCCTTTCACCTGTAAGATCAGAGATTCAGCAGTAACTAAGAGTCAGAATCTTCAAAATATATCCATTTAAGAAAATGCAAATCATTTTCAACGGCAATGAATAGAAACCAAAAAGAAACACCATGCATCGAAGAAGTAACAATTGCCACATGTTCAGTATCAACAGTCACATTGGCTGTCCAAAAATTATTGCATATACACAAAAAATAGCTATCAGAACATAATTTGTGGTATGCACAAATATGATAGATAATGGATCACGTGACAGCTATCCTACATTCCACTAAAACTTTAGAGCGGTTCCTATGCAAAACACCACACTCCAGATTGACGTAAATGCATCACCAACTGCTAAGACATTCAATCAAGGCACAGCTTCTCCTCTCCTGGCCTATTAGGGCATGTACAGTGCAAGATGTTTCTAGATGGGTGCTTAACGAGAGATCATATAACCACATCAAGCACCATGTAAGCTACAACTGCTCTAATGCAAGCTCCTGTCTGTAGGTGCCTAGAAGAGCTAGTTATATGCTTAAGGGACTGGTAAGCACCAGTGCGTAATCAAGCGTCGATGCTACAAAATAAGCACTTTATGTATCCTAAGCGGCAAGAAAAAACAGTTTTACTTTTTCTAAGCGCCTCTCGAGACACATTCATTGTCCATTCTCTCAACATAACAATTAAATTGGTAACAGTAGTAGTGCATTAGCTACTTCCTTCAATTCGATTCAGATTCTTGCTATTTATTACCATTCAAGAAAGCACACCAAACAAAGCTTTCAGAATTCCATACCGCAAGTACGCCGAAAACCTCATCAGGAACGACCCAGCCGCCTGCAGCTTGTCAGGGTTCTTCCCGCTGATCATAAGCTCCCTATCTGCCTACACCAAGACAACAAACAAACAGCCATGAGCCCCCAAACCTCAACTTTACACTCGAACCACCTACCAGCTTACCTTCTCAGCGAGCAACCTGATCTCGAGCGCCACCATGTGCATCGCCTCCATCGCCCACGGCGTCTCCCAGTTCCGGAACTCCTGCAGGAACGCGCTGCAACCAAAACCACATCAAACCCTCCAAAAGTCCACATATATTTATACAAATTGTTTGTAAACAGTGTAGAGAGGGAGTCAGTACGCACCTGGCAGCCTTCTCGAAGGAGGAGTAGGCGTCAGCGAAGCGGCGGAGGGAGTGGGAGTGGATGGCACGGAGGAGCAGGGGGAGGAAGTCGGAGAGGTGGGGGAAGCGGTCGGAGGCGAGGCGCGGGAAGTCCGGGAAGGCCGCGAGCGCGTCGGAGAGCGGGGTGGAGGCAGGCGCGGAGGAGACGGCGAGGAGGGAGGCGAGGCCGGGGCCGTCGGACATGGAGATGGCATCGTCCAAGCGGGAGAGGTAGTCGGCGATGCGGCGGTGCGCCTCGCCCATGCTCAGGTACGCCGCCATCTCCGGCGCAGCGGCGGCGGCGAGGGTGTTGGGGTTTGGGGCTTGTAGGTCCGCGGCGGTGGCGTCGGACCTGACTGGAAGAAACCGGTAATGTGTCCGATCCGATGGAGTAGTTCTGGTTTGCGTAAGATGGGGACGATCGCCAATCCTTGCCGTTGAGCGAGAAATCGATGCCTGCGATTAAGACCCTGCTTGGTATCATGCCCATGTGTGCTATAATATGGCTCACTAAAATTTGGTGATTTTGACTAAGGTATGGTTCCATTTATTTTCTTAAAAAAGATTTTATTGCTCTTTTGATTCTCTACATCAAATTAATGCACATATCCTAAATAAAGTCATATTATTACAAAGCCTCAAAGTTTAAACATAGCTTGAAAGCTATTAGCACAACTGAAGAAATATGTGCTTAAAAATAAACTAAAATAAGCGGGACGCTTCGTCCATCGCACAATCTCCTGTAAGTGTGCCAACAGCTAATAGAGAAAATATTCATCACCACGACCTTTAACTACATGCTCCCCTAAATCATGCCGTCTTTGAATTCCACCTTCTGAAAGGGCTCAACCGCAATAAGCCACCACACCTAAAGATAACCTGCTTAGGATGCTAAAAAAGTTTATTATCAATGATAACATCATTACGGCTTAACTAAATAGCGCAACATAGGGCCCTATCCCCAACGAGGATTTGTCTCCGCGTGCCTCCACCTACACCATACAACCAATTTCCAAACAAATCTGAAATCTATTCGCACCAAGTTCTTGATAAGCCTTTCATTCTTAGGGTCTGTCACATATGCCTTCTCGAAGTCTACTTTAAAAATGACCCCGTCAGTTTTCTTTTGTGCATGTCATGCAACGTCTCATGGAGAATTACGACACCATCCATGATATTTCTACCTGGCATGAAGCAGACTAACTAGGTCTCACTAACGTTAAGTAGTCAAATAGATCTATATTGTTAAATTTGATGAGCGTCTGTTTTTTTAATAGAAGTGTAATAATACCAAAATTTAAGCTAAAAAGTGGCAGCTCTCCTCTATGGAACGCATGAAAAAGGGCCATCAGATGTATTTTTGTGACTTTCTAGAACACTTAAAAAAATTCAACTAGGAAGCCATCCGAACCTGGTGCCTTGTTATGTTCCATTTGAAAAACCGCCTCTTGGACTTCATTCTCAGTGAAAGGGGAATGTGAGGATTCCGTTTTCAATAGCTGAGACTGGAGGTAGATTTGATTCAATGTCCTCCCTCATCAAGAAATAGTTCTCCTCCAGAGGTCTGAATAGATTACGACAATAATCTGTGATGTACCTTTTTAAATGTACAAGACCTTGAATCACCCCCTCGTCATGTTCTAATTGAAATATTGGTTTGTAATTTCTCACGCCTCGAATTTCCGAAGCCTAAAAATTAGGACTAACAAAAACTTTTGCGTTAACAATGTCAGCTGAAAATACACCTAACTAAAACTTTAGTTCAAATCACGATGAAGCTAAGTATCAAAACACGAAAACCCTCGTTCTTAATTCTATCGATCTCCGTTTTGTCGAAACCCTAATACTCCGAACTACGTCCGACAACACGGGCAACCCTGCTCAGCACCTTGCCTTCATACGTGTCCACTCACCCTTGCATTTCCGCCACGAACATACCTTCGGCATCCCTCCTCCTCTAACTAATCAGTGCCACCTAAACCCACATCTGCCGCAAGGTGCCCTCACAGTACTTCTATGAAATCGGAACATATACCTGGCACAAATCTCTTCCGAATGCCGTGATCTTCTGCCATCTACCTCACTAGGTCATATCGTGAGCGTGTGCACATATATACTGCGTTTAGATAAGCACATACACATTAAAACCCTAACGCAGGAATACCTCAATACATCTTATACGCTAATGTGCATCGGTGGCACCCTGCCAACGGCTGGACCCAAAACAAGATGAATGGACTCCCGCAAGTTTCCATATTCCTCCACCTATTGCCGCGCTCCGAAACCCTAATTCCGAGCTCCTGATTTCTTTCTTCTCTATTTAATCTAATTCCCTCTAAAACCCTAACTCGTCGTTAGCTCTGCCACAGTCCTAAGCATATGTACGAACATACCAGCAACATTTTCTTGAGTCCTGTCTCCCATGACTTCCTGCCATTATCCTGGCCCCGTCGCCACCCTATATATGCTTAACTCTCAGTGTATGTGGGCATATACACTTAAAACCCTAACACGTTGACCAACTCTACAACAACCCTATGAATATATATACTTAAATTTCCCAAGTGTATATGGATACATACACATTAAAAGTCCCAACATATCCTTGCTTGTGGCCATCTAATTTCCACCACCTTTTCTCTCTCCTGGTAGATATAGGCAACTACGCATGATACCGGGGTGTGCGCGTGTGCATGAAGAGGGAAGACCTAATTTTACTCAAACCTTCCCCGACATATCCCATCATCTGCTAGACACCACGAGCCTAGCCTGAGTCCAGTTCTTGCAATACGAGTCATCACATTCCGAGCACAGCTCCTCCCTGCTCCTTGAGCCACCTACATGTTGTATGCCACGCCACCCCTTGTCTAAATCTTGTGCCTATGTTTTACTACTCAACTGTGCTGCTACAGCTGCCCAATACCCGTTCCTCTCCTTCCAGTATCTTGCTCATCATTTCTTTCCTCCTACTGACAATGTTACTGCATGGCCAGCTCACCACCTGCACAGCCGAAGCGAGCAGCGTGAATTAAATTTGACAGCACATGTGATTTTGACCACTCTTTTCCTTCTGCTGCCAGTCTTCCCCTCTATACTGTTGCACCGTGCCACCTCACTCACCCCAATGGAATCGGTGCCTAATTTCCCCATGCAGCTAGCACCAGTCACATCACCCTTCTACAGCAGGCGGCGCCAACCTCTACTCCAGCTACACCTCACCCCATTAATGCACTGATGCATCACTCCTTATTTCTCTCTGCCTGAGCTCCTTTTTCCCCCTGTACGTTCCCGAGCAGTCATCTCAGTCCCTGTCTCTCCTCATGTGCTAGGAAGTCAGCCATGCACCAGTACACTGCCATCTCTCCCTTACCACAGTGCAGGCCACCAATTCCCCTTTACTCGTGTCAACTAGACACTGCATTTACTCCCATCCGAGCTACCCCGAACAACTCCTTCTTCCTCCCCATTCTTTCACCTGCCCCAAGCTCCATTTTGTTCAAGCAGCCCAAGTTCTCTTCCGGGCTATCTTCCCCTACTTCTCCACTTCCCGAGCATCTGCTCCAAGCGGCTCAAGCTTCCCAAGCCGAGTTGCTCCCCTACCAAATCTCCTCAAGCTTGAACTCTTCCCCAAGCTCCTGAGCTCCTCCTCTCTGCCTTGGCCTCACTCCCGCCGAGTGCCCAAATCCCCTCCTCGATTCTTCACCACCGAGCCCTACAGCACCAACTAAAGCTCACCCGAGCTCCAGCAAGCCGGCCGAGCAGCCAAGCTACCCGAGGCCCCCCCATTGACGCACGGTCCAGCGCCGCTGGTGGGAATGCCCAGGCCACTGGCCATCTCTCCATTTCGCCTTCCCCTAGCTTCGGCTCCGACGATGACGACGCCACAAGACGCCTCGGTGAGCCTCCATTCTCCCGGACCCGAAGCGCCCACGCCGCCCCGACACTCGCCGCCGCCCCGGCGCACCGGCGCCCCTTGTCGCGCCACCTTCCAATCTGCTGAGCTCCGCCGCGGTAGAGCTCCAGGTCCGTCGGCAGAGAGACCCCGCCACCTGCCACCAGTGAACGCAGCCGCCGCCACCCTTGGGTCACCTCACCTACGCCGGCCACGAGCTCCGGTTCAACCCCGCCGTTGTGACCTCCGCTCAAGCCGCCGCCGTCCCCCTGCTTCGGGCGAGCCGCCGCCGCTATCCCCGCTTCCCTCCAACCGCCGCAGACGGGTGCTTCGGCAAGCTTCCAGATCCGCCGCCCCTTGCGCCGATTTCCCCTCATCGGCGCCGCTACAGTTTCCGCTCCTCCTCAGCTCCAGCCCGCACCGCCACCCTTGTTCCTGCCACTGCCGCGAAGGGCAACTGCCGCCGGCCCAACTAGAGCCCCTACTTCCTGGCCGCTCCCCCGCATCAGGCCGCCCTCAAGCTCTTCCTCGCCGCGCCAAATCCGGCGCCCTCCTCCCCACCCGAGCCCTCTCGCCACGAACCCGAGGAGCTACGGTCGCTGCCCCGTCATTTCCGCCAAGCACTGCCACTTCCCCTGATTCACCTCGAGCACTCTGAGTCTTTCCCCCAACCGCATCCAAGCTTTTCCCTTTCTCGCCGTGAAGACAGTGTCCACCGGCATCGGCTGCTCCGAGCTCCCTGTAGTCAGGTAAGACCGCTTGGGTATAAACCAGGTGCGAGTAAGCCGATCTCACTGACTAGAGGGCCACCCTTGCTGCTAGGCCACGCCGCTCCAGGTAGCCCCGTCCCTTCTCGTTAGCGCCTCTGCCCCAACCCGCTTCTACCACCAGAAAGCGTACTCCATCACTGCTGGAAGCGTAATTCCCTCAAACCGGTTTTCCTAGACCCGGCTTGTCACGGGTTCAATCGGTTCTAGGTCATCCAGACCGGTTTCCACAAAAGTCTAACCGGTTCTGGAATCCTTGGATCAATTCCAAGTTTTTGGTTCAAAAGAATTTCAATTTTCATCAATATTTAAATCTTGAACAAAGAAGATTAGGTTTAGGTAATTCCTCGCAATCCTTTTTAATTGACGCATACGCTACATATTGGATTCCTAGAGCAACCAAAATAGTGTTCCGTGTCGTCTAAAGTACTAGAATGTATATGACATCCATTAGGTCGGTAGGTGGAACGATATGGTTATTCCTACAATCAAAAGCGTCATCAATTTATGTGATTTACCAACCACCTAGGGCAATTCCCGTTCTCGTAGACTGTAGCTTTAAGACCTCAAAACCCTACCATTAACTCGAGCTATGTATTCTCCCTTTCCAGTTTCCAGCCGGAGTTACCAGTCAACTCAATAACCCCTCGGACGGAACAATAATCTATATATCTTTCAAAAACCCTAACCCTAACCCGACCAGACAGGTCTGCATTTTACGCGAGCCATTCACTCGGAGTTTCTTTCCTAATACTAAGGACCTGTAGCTCATAGAACCCTAATGACCCTAATGGCATGGTCCCCCCCCCCAATTAAAGGTGTCGTCATTTTATGGGACATACTTGCATGTTGTCTGTTTTTGTGGAAGTTGTTCTATTTGCCTCTTATTCGATGACTCTTCGGCGTGTAGTTGACAGAGTGAGATATGTGCGTGAAGAAGACCCGGATTCACCTCCACGTCAGGCACAGGAGCGAGAGCTGCTAGGCAAGCATTCCCACTTTGACCATGTTGAATCCTATACTTGTGAACATTAAGTATTTTGTTTGCAAACCTGCATGCTATGTTGATATCAACGTTATTTTATGCTAGCGTAGTTATGCCGAGTAATTGCATATGAGGTAGGCTCTGAAATCCATTCCTTGTATCCCTAGGATTATTGAGTCGGTTATCATTCGACCGATAAACTAATTAGGACTATAGGCCTTAGCCGTGCTTAGCCCTGCTATAGTAAAAACTAAGTTTTATCGATACGATGGGATTGGGATCAAAACCCTCGGTTTGTTATACATTCCGAGGGAATCTTTTAAAATAAAAGGTTTGCTAAAATCCCAAATGAAAGTGATGGAGGACTGGGATTCGAGCAGGAATGCTAAGGGAGTTTGGAGGTGGTAGGGTAACCGGTTGCTACCTGAGGCCTGGAATGGCAGGGTAGCCGGTTGCTACCTGAGGAGATGGTTGGACATGGAGTCTTGCTCGAATCAGTTAAGGACCGAACCTAAGTGCCGCTGAATCAGTTTCCCTACCGTACGTCCACATGTCCTTTATGGAAAGGGCTTGACTCGGTAACCCGCCTAATATTAGGGTTCGGACCCGTGGGAAGTAAGAAGAGAGTGCTAGGTAGGATATGGATCCCTAGAGAATCTCCACGGTGCTACATGGGTCGAGATTCTTAGTGAGCTCCATTTAGACGTGGATGAAGATTCGACACAAAGATGAGCGTTTCTCCGGATTGTGGTGTCAGGCTGCCTGAGCACAATCGGAGTTGGGGTAAGTCTCATTTAACGGGTCCGGCTCTAGTATGAAAGCAGGCGAAAGATCTCGTTGTAATAGCCCTGCCAATATACGGTGCACAGTATACCCAGGGTGACCTACATCTTGTGGGTAAAGCCATACAACCTCTGCAGAGTGTTAAAAATTATTCGAATAGCCGCGTCCTCGGTCATAGACTTGAACTGGTAAAGCCACACACTGGTTAGACTGAGTTTTGTTTGTGAAAGCTGGGAAATGGGATTAAGGACGTGGGCATGACGTGTCCACAGTGAGCAGTTTATGCTACAGTCTGGTAGCGAGGAACTGCAGAAGAGAAAACCTAGCCCGGGCCGCGAGGCGGTAGCGCGGGTAGGTTGTAAGGATTGTTCGAGGAGGTAGAAGGAGCTACCGGCCTCTAGTTGACGACTGTTCTGCTGGATTACCCAGCACCGAATGCTGTCTTGACAGAGACGAGTTTGATTTCGAAATGCTTTTACAATCTACTATTCTAGTATTTAAATTTAAAACTTACACTTCTGCACAACCTACAACATAGGTTAGAGCTATCCCTTGATCTATTCCCTGCATGAAATATTGCCGTTTATTTCCTCCTATGGGAATAGCTTGCGAGTACATTCAATGTACTCACCTGGCTTGTTGATTTGGCTAGACGAAGGAGACATCAATTCCGAAGATACGTATATTAACGCGAAAGCTAGGGCGTAACCCCAGTCAGTTGCCTGTCGGGTATGGCATATTGATGGGCTCCCTCTCTACTTGAGTTTCGCTGCAAATTCATAGCCGTTGGGCTATAGGTATCAGACAATCGACCTTGACGGTCTATTTACTTTTATACGTGTGTATGACAATGATATACAGGTTAACTTGTGTGTACCGGCTACTGATCCAGGGACCGGTACAGTAATCACAAGGGAGTATCCGGCTTAAAAACCGAGTACGCCACATAATTGTGGGAAGGTTCCATCTCTGTTTGATCTCTAGTTCATTTGCATGCCTAAACTTGGGCAATTCATGTGCAAACAAATTGGAGACTAAGGGCCTACTTGGGCGCTCGTATTTTTTCACAACGGTAGACATAATCCGCTTGTAATTTACTTGTCATAATTAAAACCCTTTGAATATAAACGGAATTATATTCCCTTGCCAATGTTGTTTGGGTATAAACCAGCCTTGAGTTGAGAGATCCAAGGTGCAAAGAAAACTCTATGCAAGAAGTTGACTTCACCTCGACCAGTTACAAACAAATTCATAGATCGATTTTGCATTTGAGTAACCAATCAATAGATTGATATTTGCAATGAATTAAGGAATTAGTTCAAACAACCAAAGGAACACAAAAATGATTTTTGAAATCAAAACCCAATCTCTAAAAAAGGGAAGAAATCGATCAACACCAAATCCATCTTTGCACTCGGTCAAGGAATCAATTCGTACAACCAAAGAAATGGGAATTGATTGTCGAAATCATAATTTAGACAACCAGATCGGGCGGCAGACAAGCTCCTCCGTCATGCTCATCACCACGGGCTCGACACTGCCAAAGTTGCAGCACATCCTCTCGAAGCTTCGTGTCGCGGTCCGTTGCCAAGACACCCACATGGTGCTTCATTGACACAGCCCGGGACGGTCTCTGCCCAGACAGGAGGTAGCATGTGCTCAGAGCGTACGTCACTCACCACAGTGTGCAAGGCCTTCAGGAGGTGCTTGAAGCAACCCCCTGGCATCGTCGTCGCCATAGCCGCAGCCGCTAGAGTTCCCCCCTTTGCTCCCATCGCCGTTGCTATGGTTTCCACCCATTGCTATCGTCCCCACCATCGCTAAGTCTCCTCTCGTCTCTACTACCACCGCCGCAGCTCTCTCTCATCGCCATTGCTGAGCCGCTAGCTCTCTCCTCGAGCCTCTTTTTCGTGAACCTTTGCCTTTGCCGTTGCAGGACATTGAGTCGAGGGAGACCCGACTTTGGTCTTTTTTTTGTGGCTCCCCGGTGCATTTTGTTTTCCAAGTGTAACTGACCCAATACCGGCCCAAAACGGGGGAAATAGAAAACATAAATGGTGATCCAAGCACCACTTTCTAGCCTAGGACTGAAAAGATTGCGGGCCTATATTTTACACCGGTATTGGGCCAAATACCGGCCTTCCAAGCAGGCTCTAACATGGTAGGGATTATTTGTTGAGGATTACTATTCGGAGTGTTTTTTACTTGGAAACTTCAATTTCCATCCATTCTTGTCATGAAGTAAGAAGACAAGGGCAGAGATACATAGGTGGAAAATTGGACTCATAATTTGAGTATACTCTATAGCAAAAGAACACTTAAGTACTCTTGTTTGCTTTGTTGGTAAGATGAAATGATCTAAGGCTATTCTACCAAAAGTAAATCCTATGCATACTAGTAAGCAAGATATACAAAGAAGTAAGTTTGGAGAAGTAAAAAAAAATAACACGGGACACAAGGATTTGTTGTTGAAGTTCGAGCCTTTGACGAACTCTATGTCTCCATTGAGGAAGCTTGATACAATGATAAAAGTTAGCACCAAAACGTGCATTTTCCTCAAAGGGCTTGCCAATGCAAAGCCCCTTCTCACTTGTGGCAGCTCTTTACCTTGTGATAGGGGAGCTCTAAACCCTCACAAACTTCTTGGGGCTATTCACAAACTGCTCGAAGGGTCCCAAACGCTAGGAGACGACAATCTCCAAGAGTAATAGGCTTCAATCATTTCGGTTTGGAGATAAACTCTTACCTTATGCTCAACTACAAATCAATCTCTCAATCTCTCTCTCTCTCTTTCTCTCTCAAATATTTCTTCACAAAGATCTCAATTTGGGCTTGAGGAAGGATGGTCTTTCACTTAGGCGAGTAGAGGATTAGATTAGCATAGACTTATATGTGTAAAGAGGCTTAGGGTATATATAGCCAACCCCTCAAAATTTAAGCATTATAGCAAAAGCAGGAAAACCCAGAGGTTCCGGCTGGAAACCCAGATGTTTCAACCTTTTCATATTAGTGGCCATATCGCGTATATAGTGTAGAACTCAAAGTTTTCAACAAGAACTTGGAGACTCCAGCATTTCAAACAACGACTGTATAACGAGTCCAGAAGAGGATATTGGAGATACCAACAAAATTCGGAGAATTCGACTTTTTCAAAGCACAACAAACAAGAGTAGATGTCAGGAGTTCCGACTTGGAACCCAGACCCTTGGGAAATTTTGGATGGTCATTAGCAAGGCTAAGTCAGAACAAATTATGGAGGTTCTGACATTACACTCGGAGCTTCGGAGATTCCAGAGTGCTCAATCGAGCGAGATTAGAACGTGAACTTGGGAGTTCTGACATACCAACTCGAAGAGTTCGAGATTTCAAGGAATTTGATAGAGCAAGATCAATACGCGAACTCGAAGAGTTTTGACATATAGACTCGGACATTCTGAGATTTCAAAGACAAGTCCACAAAGGATTTCAGACACTCTGAAAACTTATAGGAGTTTCAAATTTTAAGCTCAAGGGACTTAGGAGAGATCAGAATCTGAACTCGGAGCTTCCAGAAACAAAACTTGAATAGTCTGGCATCCTAAAACCCGAACAGATGGGCAACTCGAAGGCTCCGAACTCCCAGATTCTCTACACATATATGGAACTCGGATATTTCGACTTTGATCCAGGAGGTTCTGACTTTTGTTGAAAGTGTGAGAATTTAAGGACTTCAAAGGCCTCTTTGGATATAAATTTTAATTTCTAACTAAGCGTTAGCAAGATACTTTCATCAGTTTCCAAATATCAGCATCCTTTTAATAGTACGGCTTTTCCTAAAACTCAATGTGATTTCTCAAACCACTAAAAGAGATAGAAAATGATCCTTAATGTTCATTTATTCAAGCCATCCTTAGAATATTTATGGGGGTCATCACCGCTAGTTATATCATTGCTTTTGGAACTAAATTATGAAATCAAACTTAACATACATATTATTCACTTAATCGTTTATCATTAATCATCAAAACCCACTCAGAGGGCCAAGATGCACTTTCAGAAGACTTAACCAAATATTGGCAATGCAAAACTGGATACTACCAAAATTTTGGTAATAAAAGAACATATATGGCTTGTAACAGAATTTAATATGATAACAGTAGTGTTTTGTTTGCTACTGAGAAGATAGCCAAAATTATGGCAATTCCAAGTACTGGTAACAAATTTTACCAAAGTCTCATAGATAATCTCAAATATTGGTAGCATACCAAATGCCGCTTAGATTCTAGATATTGCACGAGTATTTCTCTTTATCAAACCAAACAAACTTGTAATGCCAAACTTGGCAAGACAACTTTACCAAACATAGCATTAGATAGTTTAGAGGTCATAAGTCGAAAGTCGATCAAATGTAGGGGGATCTAACAAAACTTGTTTCATAAAAAAAATTTGAATTCTAATTTGAGTATTAAGGTTTCGCTACTTTTATGTGAAAGATTTTCACAACATTTCGTAGGAAGTAATAAGGTCCTTAATATTACTAAAAGCATGGATTCTTATGAGAGCAACAAAAGAAATTGCAATAGATATCTATTGATGCTCCAAACAACTTAAGAACAAAACCTCATTTTTTGACAACTAATTGAAACAGGCTAACAAATTGCAAACCATAAAGTTCTGTGTGGAGAATATCTATAATCAAAAGAAAATGCTGGGTAATAGACCGTGGGGCTCGGGGCAGACAATGAAAATCTACCTTGATATTCTTTCTCGTCTCCTCTCAATAACACTTTGCCAATATCAATCATCTCCTTACAAAGTGAGACAGTGCCCTCGAAGCAACAAGGCAACGAGGAGACAACCATTACATTTTCGTCTTTCTTTTCTCTCTGCTCACCTTCGTTCCCATCTTCTCCTGCTCTCTACTCCCGCCACTCCCTCTCCCTCTCCTTTCCGGCGGCCTTGCCGGTTGGAGAAGGCGGGAGGGAAGTCCAACTCCCACCTACTATATGTATATTACTTGGTAGTTTTCGTAGGGGCGTGTGCCTTACTGGCGGTTGGTTCACCATTGCCATTTGTGAGAACCCGATGGTAGGATCTGAGAACCCCATGGAGCGTCGTCACTACCATCGGTTGTGCCGGCATTGGTGGTGCTGTTCCCGCAAGTTCTCAGGCCAACAAGAATAAAGCTTCTCCCCCAGACCTTGGGATTTCGGGTGTTCGGCTGCTCGATCTAGACCTGCTCCACAATGGTGGTGGCGTTTCTAGGCCTTGCACTGCCGATTCCCTCTCTGGATCTACCGCCTACCCCATGGAGATGCGTCAGTCCTCGTCATGCACCTCCTCTTCATTAATTTCTTTCCATTTCATAAGTAATAAAGCCTACTTCTTCATCCCGCAGTTGCCGGCGAGGCTCCCACAAGACTTGGCTGCCTAGCAGCCCCTCTTCAGAGCTCATCCCTTGGCCTCTTGGTGGTCGGCTTAGGGCAGGGTGGTACTGGCACATGCTTTTCCTGTATTTTTTGGGTGCTGGTTTGCATTCTCACTTGCGATTTTGCGCATTTCCATCTCTTGTGCCAGTGAGGAGCTGCTCTTAGGTGTAGGGTGTGTGACGGAGCTGCCCCATGCCATCGTAACCTCCAGTCATGAAGGCCCACTTTATGGTATTTGGCAACGGTGGTTCCACGGTGTGCCTCAAGCCGACAAGCCGATCTCCTTTATGAGGTCACTGCCCAACGTAGGGGCTTGTCAACGGCAAGGAGATAACGCTCTTCTTCATTCTCTACTCGAGTGGCTGGTCATCACCAATCATGTGCATGTGCATCATCAACAACTTCGATGACCACCGGTTTATCCTCCAGGCCTGAGTTGTGGTCGCCTGGAGGCTTCTCTTCTAAGTTTTCTCCTTCTCCGCTAGTGGTGGTGGATGGCCAGTGGTGTCTATGTTTCTGGTTGGTTGTGGACGACCCCCTAGAAGCATGTCGTCGTACAATGCAAAGGACACGTGTCGCTTACCTTCCTCAGGTTATGATGCTTAGAGGACACGTGCCGCTTTCATTCCTCGGGTCTCATGCGCGTGTCCTCTAAGGACCACTTTGTAATTTTATGTGTTATTATGCATGTTCTGTTTATATGTGATTTATTGTGTCAACTGGTCCCATTTCGGTTTAATATAAAGCAGGTTCTTTCAAGAAAAAAAAGGACAGTGCCCTCTATTAGGTTCTTATCATGATGGATTGGAAGAAGATATATGTGTGACCTCTAGCTTCGCGCTTCATCTATGAGATCGATCATCAGCTCCACTTCCTTTGCTTCTCCCTAATCAAAAGGCGAAGAAAAAAATCACGCTCTAAAACTAAGTCATTTCTAGTTGCTACACGGCCCAACACGCGGATAATTCGTAGTCCGAAGTCTATAAGTCAATTTTATGTCCAAACCAAAAGTGAGTGCACAATTCCAGCCCCCGGAGGACAATGCACTTGATGTCTCCTATGCAGCTATGCTAGGCAAGCACAAATTCTCAGTGTACAAATCTATGTGTTCACACCATGATGACGAGTTACCATTCATCACCGAAAACCTGATGGCAAACCGTCAAAGGAAGATTGAGCGCGATGATACCACTCAATCCGTACAAAATATATAATTTGATTCACTTGCAGATATCCAATGCATACGATTTTGAAATTAGAGGGCATGCACGAATTAGAGGGAAACCATATATCTGAGCAAGCGGGCATTGATGAGCATTTTGTACGGTAATCGGTAAACCAAATATTTGCGTAAAATGTGACTTTTAAAAATAATTAGGATTTTCGATGGCAAGAGCTTACTCATAGTTCAATCAAAATGGATAAAAAACGCTTGCGACACATGAATAAATGCATGCAATAAATTTTTCTACGTATGTAGTTATATATGCAACAACAAGAGCTAACGCAAGCAACGAAACAAAATAATGTATACAATATATAAAATTCATGAATGCAACACTGCGTACATCTTAATGCAACAAAAATTCAGAAATATTACCACGTAGGCAACAAAGAAAATACATGTTTGCAATATTATAAAACAATCTGTGCAACATGAAGAACCCCAAATCACTTAACTACTCGCCGTTAGCATCCGAGACCACCAGTCTTGCCACCTCTGAGCTTGTGGGTTGGTGAATCTGTCTTGCTGGAACTCTATCGTCGCTAGATCTGGGCTCCCTTGACCAGTCAGACACATCACATCGTCTTTCTTGGGCATAGTGGCATGGAAAACTGTCCGTCCAAGGCCCATGACGCCGCTCCATTTTGGGAGCCAAGCCGAGAACAAGAGAAAGAGTGGAAAGGAGAAGCAAAGATCTACAGTGACATAAGAGGAGGAGAATGGACAGGACGGAGCACACCGAGTGTTGCGGCGCCGGCGAGCGCCTCCAGCAGTGGCAAAGGCTGTTTCGTTTGCAACAGCGCACTTGAGAGAGAGAACAGAGAGCGATCGAGCCGAGAGAAAGAGCTAGCATAGATGAGCTCGGTGGCAAAAATTCATAAGCATTAGATAGAGCAGAACAGTTAGACGGAGACGAGATCGGCGATCGCGTGCGCGTCCTACGGGAGTGCTCGTTCGACCGATCGAAGGGGAGCATTTTCCAATTAGAACTGCGTAAATGTTTAGACCGATGAGTGCAACTACAGCGTGGAACTCCCTACAAGTCAACAACGGTGAACTAGTTTAGTGTAAAAAGGAACGGAACACTCTAGAAGTCAGCAGTGAACTCGAAGAAAAGAAATGCATACAGCTAATTAATTCCACCTTTAATTTCACGTATCCTGCACCAAAGTCAACTAAATAAATATTCACCAACCATTTTAGTGTAGAAAAGAATGGTCATCAATTAATTTATTCAAATTTACCAAAAATATATTCAAGATCACATCACACAACAAAGCAGGAGGGGAAGAAAAAAGCATCAATTGATCCCCAGTCACTAACCCACAAGTCCAAAGAACCAATTTAACCAAAGATCGTTCAAGTTTGAGAAAGATAAAATCCACCGTCCAAATGATGACGGAGACGCCAAACCGGCTTGATCCGACGGTGGAGGACTGGAGGACGGGCAGTAAGCCTCTTGGATTCAAAACCTTCGTTCCACTGCACCCCACGAAATCCCCAAACTGCCCCTAGTCCCCTCACCGGTCAGGATCCCTTGTCGGAACGGAGCCGTGGCCACCAGAACCCTCCCCTCTGCTCCACCCTCCTAGCTACTAGGGTTTCCCCCCGATCCAACCCCACCTCCATGGCCAAGACCAAGCAGGGCAAGAGGGACCTCGACTCCTACACCATCAGGGGCACCACCAAGGTCATCCGAGGTAACGTACGCTTCTTCTCGCTGCATCGCCATTTGCGCCGAGAGATTTGATCCTTGATAGCCTGGTTTTCTGGGTGCGAAGTCGGGGACTGCGTGCTGATGCGGCCGTCGGACACGGACAAGCCGCCGTACGTGGCGCGGGTGGAGAGCCTGGAGTCGGACGGGCGGGGGAGCGTGCGGGTGCGGGTTCGGTGGTACTATCGGCCGGAGGAGTCCAAGGGCGGCCGGCGGCAGTTCCACGGGGCCAAGGAGCTCTTCCTCTCCGAACACCTCGACACGCAGAGCGCCCACACCATCGAGGGGAAGTGCGTCGTTCACTCCTTCAAGAACTACACCAAGCTCGACAACGTCGGCCCAGATGACTTCTTCTGCCGATTCGAGTACAAGGCCGCCACCGGCGCCTTCACTCCTGACCGCGTCGCCGTGTACGCGCCGTGCTCTTCTTTTCCTTCTTTCAGCCATTAATCGATCTATTTTGCGTTTGCTTCTGATGCAATGTGGCGCTGATTGTCGTATGGTGGTTTGATTTGGGGGCTTTTGTGAAGATACTGCAAGTGCGAGATGCCTTACAACCCTGATGACCTCATGGTGCAGTGCGAGGGATGCAAAGACTGGTAAATCCCTGAGAAAAATGACATCTTTCCTCTTCAGAGTTCATGCCGCTGGATTTTGTCTGTTTAGTGGTTATATGGCCGGGACGAAGCATCAGAGCTGAGCTGCCTTGCAGTCACATGCTGCGCATTGAGCTTATCTGGCTCTATATCTACTTTGTCGTTTTGCATCATGAATTAGTTTATCTCGTCTTCATAGTTGTCATTGGAGGGCAAAGCATAAATCATTGGGTAGCATCATTTTTGGTTAGGACTTAGGACAGAAGATAGACAAGTACAATTGATGAACATCTGAGGTTCCATAGAGCCAAATGCTCCTGATGTTTTGCTTAGCACTTTTCAAAGATTTGCATCATACACTGATGTCACATGCATGGTAAGGTCTATAATTCCAATAACGGTTTATAGTTCGTATCATCGAAAGGACTGGCTTTAAATTTTTGTAGCAGTTTGTAGAGCCATTGATTGGTTTTTTTGAAAAATAGCTATCCTGACTGTAGAGCTGGCTCTGGTGCCATTTCCCTGTTAGAAAAAGGATAGTTGGGAAGTAAATATTGGATTGAACCTAGAACTGAAGGTTCTTTGGTATTTATAGAAGCTGCATGTTTTGACCTTTATTTAACTCCAAAGATGTTTGATCTACATAAATATGTGAGTTTACAACTTTAGACATACCATGTCGGAGTTGAGAAATCAGCATTTGACACGAGCACAACATTCATTATTTTGTTAGAACATATGCTTATTTTTCAGTCCTTAAAAATGGGTAATATCTGTGGCTAAAGAATTCATCTCATCCATTTCGTTGTTGCAAGAAGCACCTAACCAACAGTGTATGATGTCAAGGTAACACTGTTGCGTTTATTACTGCATAAAGATTCAAAGCAAACTTCATCATAACTTTTTCCTGGAGGATGCCATGTTGGATTATTTACATGCATGCTTATTGTTGTTTCATTTATATTTGTACTATTTATGGTGTTTGTCTTTTTCTTCTACTTTCTTGCTGAAAGGTCGCCTATAATGGATAACTCCTTGTCTCCTTTAAGAGTGTTTGTTTCTACTAGTTTTTCATTGTCGTTGTATCTTATTTCACCACCCATCCATTTTCAGTTTCTCTAGCACTTTAGTTCCTACTTTCTATTGCCACCACTAGAGTATAGGCATATGGTGTGCATCCTTTCTATCATGCATACAAAATATTTAGCAACATATTGTTCTTTAGGATTGTGCTGTTTCATTTTCCGTCCTTTTTAAGCTGCTTGTTCTTCTTTATTTGCATATATATTGAGTATCTACCTTCTAACTTGTGCAGGTTCCATCCATCCTGTATGGGAATGACCATCGAGCAGGCCAAAAAGTTAGATCATTTCCTGTGCTCGGATTGTGTTAAAGAAAATGGCACAAAGAGACCTTCAAATTCATACCCGACTTCACCAAGTTCTGATTCTAAGGTTAGTGATTATTTTCTTTATCTCTTGACTGGGCTATTTATTAATTTCTGTTTATTGAGTTCTGCTTGCAGATAGCTTATCTTTTCTAACTTCAATGCTATTAGAGATCTGATTTTCAAGAATTGCATTTCCAAAACTGGTGGTTCTTGCCTTTGTTCCTCAGCTATTTCTTGGAAAATGTTTGGTTTTTACTAATCAAATGGTCATATTAGTTTAATTTTGCTGCATGAATTCCTTGAGTCTATGCATGCATAGAGAGTGTGCTACAGTCGTGTGTCTTGCTCTGGTCAGACTAGCTCATGGCTCTTTCATGAAACACCTATTTTCTTCTTCCTTCTATATGATTTTTTTGCGTATTTCTGGACTGCGCTAATTGTTTGTTGTGCACCGTTGTTGTTTTTTCATGGATCCTTGTATTATCAAGAAGATCATAATTGTATTGTGTTTGCAGAACATTAGTTAGTCTCTTGCCAAGCAATCTCACATATGCTGTTATAGTCATTGTTCTTTGGTTGGTAAAGCAAGTCTAGGCCTTGAAATGATTTTCTGAAATTTTCTTGGAATAAAATAATTAAACCATCATCAATGACAGGATCTTTATTTTGTTGTGGATAATCAGGCCTATGAACACAGGATGTGTTTCTCACAGTGAATACGAGCCTAATAACATATAGCTTGCTTTCAGCTGATTTTATTTATGACCTCTCTTCTTTCGGCTCATTAACTGCAGGTTGGGCCAAAAAGGCGGAAGAGGTAATTGCCGTGACAAGAACCATCCCTGGTGAGATGCACTGTTTATGGCGTCAGCTCTCCATTGCTGGTGCAAACTAAAATGTGGCGATGTACAGTGCAAGTGAAGAGCTAGGCTATTTAACCGTAGGACTCAAATTGCGTTTTAGCTCATTATATTCTGCTGTATCTTGGGAACGTTTCCTGCAGTCTACATATCAGCGTGGCATGATTAATTATCCGAGCAACCATGATCTGGTGCTGGAGGTGGGGAAAGAAGTGAGGAACTGTAGAGTGTCGTTGACCCTTGCCAAAGTAGCCCTTGTGTGGTGTACTGTCAGCTCGTGTTAGCCTGTTCCCTGCAGGAAACGTTCCCCGTGTGCATGATGATAATGATAGCTTGAATGTTGTAGTTTGATAGTTTAGATGTGTCAAGAGTTTTAAGAACTGGTTATCTGATGATGTATTTATGCTGTTTCAACCCTGTATTAGTTCTTGCTGCTATGCAGTTAATTTCTCCACTGGGTTAATTATGATTTTCTGATAAAGAAATTAATACGTAGAATTACATGAAGTGCAAGGTCTGTGAATGCAAAAACCACAAAAATAAAATGTTTGGCAAGAAGTCTACTAATATCAAAGAACATTAATGCTGGATGTGTATATAGCAGTGCGATAATTATCATGTTATTAGTAATATCTTAAGGCAAAAGTAAACTATCTTTTGAGAAACTTGAACGCATGCAGATGCATATTCGAGCATCATGTAGCTCGACTTAGAATACCACTTCTTAACTTAGCAGTTTTTTCTCAACAAATCAAGACACCAACTGATCTGTAGTTAATTATCAGTATATATACTGTTATGGGCAAAGAACTTCAACTCAATACTACATTGTAGTCCGCGTAACACGGAGAGCTGGCCATGACGTGGGAAACCATGCATGCATGTTGCTCAAGGCACGGGCTCAGTGAAAGTAAGTACGTGCATGTGCTGTATATATGTGTTGAGCCCATGGCATGTAGGCATGCACGTCACACGTAAGCGCGTGCGCGGAAGTGCTAATGCTGGGAGTATAATCCACATCACGGTCGTCGCGATCACGGCCACGCATGCATGCTCACGGTGCTGTGCTGTGGACGCCGGTTCAGGGCGCCGGCCGATCGAGGCCGGCGATGTCTTGGAACCCGATCGAGGTGGCGATGTCTCGATGACGACTAGCGGGCTAGCTGGGACGACGTCGATGGATGATGGGTCTGTCTAGACTAGGCACGCAAATTTCCGCCGGCCGAAGCCGGGGCTAGCTGCCGCCTCCCGCCGCTGGATCGACCATTGCCGGCGGCGTACACACAGCGCTACACATTAAACCCGCCTGCGCGCTTGGAGAGGTGTGGAAGTAACACCTTCGGTGTTCTTCGCTAGCTCGTCCACGTTAGCTTGGCCGGCCGTGGCTGGCGCTGCAGAGTATATATGTTTTCTTGAAGGGGAAGAAGGGAAGCCCAAATCTTCCAACTTATGTAGCGCAGCGCCTGCACTTGTATATGACCTGGCATGCATGCTGATGTTCCGTTGCCCCTTCTCAAAAACCTGCTGTACATTTGTCCCACAATGAACATGGATGTCCTAGTCCTTGATGCGCGCGGTTCCGCTCCTCAAGAGAAATCTAGCTATGGACATTATCATTCTGGGAGCCTGGATGACACGAAATGATCAGATTTTCCATGGAATCGACGCATCTTTTGACAGATGCAAGCAAACTTTTATTTCAGAAATCACAATGGTTGTTCATCGAGCAACAAAGGAAGAATTACTCTGAACTAAAATCTTGGATCGACTCCTACTTGTAATCCCTTTTGGTTTTAGGACAGTCTACTACTGTTTTTCCTTTAAAAAACATAGTCGAGGTTCTGTTTTCAGGATGTGGTGGACGCTGCTAGTTTGTTGCACTTGTTTTCCTTTCCCTACTCTATGATCTTGCATATATAGGTTTGGACACTAGCATGCATATGTTGAGGTTCCAAACACGTTGTCCCAAGACGCTAGTTTGATCTCCAAGACACCATCATGGGTGTTTATTCTCACTCATAACCCGACGTGTTTGCAACCTTTCACAAAGACACTAGTAGGTTGGGTGATTTGCAACAATCACATCCTGCTACATAAACGTCTAAAATCAGATCTAATCCGAGTTGGTTCTGTGAATCTTTTAGGATGTGTTCACACTCCAGACAGTTGATGTTTGGAATCATCTAGAATATAAATCCCTATATAAGACTAGTGCCTGATCAGACAGATCTAGGTTTATCTAGTTGGGCTAGCGGCTGGTCGTACAGTCGCATGAGTATTGCTCTGGTCAGATTAACTCATGGCTCTTTTGTGAAACACCTATTTTTCTTCTGCCTTCTATATGATTTTTTGCTTATTTCTCGGCTGCACTAGTTTATTGTGCGCCTTTGTCGTTTTTCCAATGGATCCTTGTATTGTCAAGAAGATTATAATTATACTGTGTTTGCAGAAAACTAGTTAGTCTCTTGCCAAGCAATCTTACATATGCTGTTATGGTCATTGCTCTTTGGCTGGTAAAGCAAGTCTAAACCTTGAAATGATTTTCTGAAATTTTCTTGGAATAAAATAATTAAACCATCAATCTCTTTCTGTTGTAGATCATCAGGCCTAGGAACACAGGATATTGCTATCCACTAGCATTTTCACTACATATGCGTTTCTCACGGTAAATACGAGCCTAATAAGATATAGCTTGCTCGTTGGGAAGCACTTGAGCGAATATTACATTACCTGAGAGATATCCACATGTATTAGAACGATACAGTGATTCCATTTGGATCTATGATGCTGATGAGATAAGAGTTACAAGTGGATATGTGTTTACTCTAACTGGTGCTGTAGCTTGGTGGAGATCATACAGACAGACCATATTGAGTAGATCAACCATGAAAGTAGAACTAGTAGCACTAGACATTACTGCTGTTGAGGCTGAATGGTTAAGAGAGCTTTTGTTAGACTTTCCGTTGGTTGAGAAGTCAATATCAGCGATCCTTATGTACTGTGATAATCAAACTTTGTTGGTCAAGGTTATGAGTACTAAAGATAATATGAAGTCTTCCAGAATTATTAAGCGTCTCAGAAAATTAAAAAACTCTGAAGTGATTGCGGTGAATTACATTCGTACCTACAAAAATTTGACAGACCCTTTTACAAAGGGACTAGCACGGATAGTGATATACATTGCTTCAATGGACATGGGAATGAGGCTCATCTAAAGTTACATCACAATGGTAACCCATACCTTTTTCATCAGAGATCCGTGTGACGTAGACAATGGGGAAAACAAGTTGTTCTAACAAGTGAGTACATATTTTATTATATCTATGTCCAATACAAAGTACTATCACTATATAGCAGATTGGCATAAAGCCTTAATGTATTCCGTGGGAAAGGTATTTGCCTATAGGATACCTATAAGGAATACACCTACTTGAGCTTAACTGTGTGGTTGTAGTTTAAGAGAACGAGCATTCCCGAAAGAGCCGATAAGTAGATATGGGAGCATGGCCATTAATGCTCCGTTAAGGTGAGGCTCTTTAGTGACCTAGTTCAATTTGGATACCAAGTGAAATATATCCACATAGAACTATGGATTCAAAACGTAGTCCATTTAGTAGTTGTGGAAGATGAATCTTTTTATCCTAGGTGTCAATCCAATGCCTAGTCCATTCATACTAAAACACTTGTATATTAACAGTACTTCAAAGAATTATCTTTGACAATTTTTTTTGCTGCTACTTTGGAATAGACGGGGGATTGTTAGAAATAAGCCCACGTGGCCTATGTGGATGAAGACTATTTTTAAAGATTCCAAAGCATTGCAAGGTTTTATCCCATATTGCTAAGGCAAGGAGGTGGGAACCAACGTATAAGGTGTGGTTCATGGCATTCACTAAAATACAAGAAATATGGCATGAGAGGTTTGGGCTAAACACATGCACGCGCATGTATGCACATGCACGTGTATTCACGTATTTTCGCGTGAATATCTGTATGACTTGTAGTGAATTACTGCAGTGTGACTGTTAGCACACAAAATCCACTTTTTTTTTATAAATCATGTTGTTATCTCCTCTTTCATATCTAATTCAAATTTCTTAATTCAGTGTTAATTCTGTTGGTTATAATCAGCATTGAAGGGAATTAACTACTACGGTTACTAGTGATTAAGGGCTATTATTTTGACCCGTTACAAGTGTAAGGCTATAAATATATAATATAGAGACGTGTACATTGTAGTACCCCGAATTTCACTGTCTCCATTGCTCCATAATCTCTTCGTCTCTCTGAAATGTGTTGGAATACTATGCCACTTGATCCTCGTCGACACTTCTTCCCAGCGTGCACCGAGGAGGAGTGGGGCGGTATCTCTGAATACTTTGCCGCGGCGAAACCTACACAGGACAACAATTTTGTTTCTGGGACAACAATTTTGTTTCCGATCGCGGACTTGTTTTAAGTTCTCTACGAGTTACTATATTGCCTTGTTGATCCTTTTTGTGCTGCCTACCATATTAGATTGTACTACATTTCTCAGATTGTTTTACTTGCTGCTAGAAATGTTATTTGCATCATTTACTTATTGCAAATTATGCTTCTTGTTAATTCTTGGAATTAATATATTGCCCATAGTTTCCAACAAGGTCACGCTACCACCTCAAGGGGGGAGGTCCACTTCCCTAACCCCGCAGATTAGAAAGTCTACGAATGATTGGTAAGCTAACGACCACTTGGTTTTGCAATGTGTTCATAACTTAATAGTTACTGAAATAACCTCTCGAGCTTTTGCAGGAATCATTGAATGAGAAATCTTCAAAAGGCTCTTTCGTCTCCAACAGGATGAATCATATAATCAGTGCGGGAATCGAGACCAGGGAGCACCCGAGATGTACCCAGGGTCACGGGCTCCTAGCAATGTGGGACAAAGCATTATACAGGACACTGTTGCATCTTCTAAGCAAGAGAGGAAGGGGCTAAAGAGGCACGTGAAGTTGAGGAGATTAAAACGTACTTGCACATGGAGTTTGAATAATTGCTTGATACCGAGGCAACAAAAATCGAGGAAAGGCTTCTAGCAAAACACATGCAACAAGGACACCCTGGCTCCCATGCCCGTCAGAGTAGCTACACGTCTGTGGACCCTGATGATCTCGCTTATATCGGCGGCAGATGCCCAGTAGATGACATCCAATATCTCACCAAGTGAAAGCTTCATGCCAAATGCATGGGTGTCTCCATGAGGCTGTTTGTAGGGTGTTGTTTCCACTCATTGAAGGCGAATTGTTGCATGGTGTCCCGATCTTGCCGGGTTTCATGGAGTGCAGCTTGGACCTCGTTCACCCATCATTCAAATAGTACCGCTACATCACGCACATGCAGATGATGAGTTTCAGGTGTTAACCCAACCCACTGAGACATTCATCGAGTGGCCTAAGATGGACATAGTGCTGGAAGATGAACCCTCTAAAATAGCGCCTGCAACTGCTCCGGCCATTGAAGCATCTTCTTAGATCCCTCAGCTTTCTCAGCTCCTGCTCCAATGGAGCTAGATTCTTAGCTCGCAGTTGCTCTGGTTGGGCAAGAATCTCAAGAGAATCTCAGCTGCCCTGCTTAGATGGAACTAGCTGCATGGATAGTGTCCAAGCTGGATAACATTATGCTAGTTTAGCGTTCGAGTCCTTCTCTGGTGAAGGCAACCTATCAAAAAAAGGCCACGAAGAGCTCCAAGAGTGCCAAGGGAAAATAGAAGCAAAACGATGATGATGGTATCCCTTTCATGGAACCAGTTAGGTGGTTCATTCTAGGAGAACCAATGCTCTGAACTAAAGAACTAAACTAAGTAGAGCTTGTTTGTCGTACTTTCCATGTGACATACTATGAGAGTCTGAACTAAACTTCCAAACCCCCCTTGTGTATCATCATTAGTCCAGGATCAAACTGATGAACACAGTCAAAATGATAACATTGTCCTGTCAAATTTATTACAACATAGTCTTGACGAAATAGAAGCCACATGGCTTTTAGCAAAGTATTCGGTCGCATGACCATTACAGAGAATAAAGCAGCAGAAAAGAGAGCGATAAACTGGGAGGCTCTATCTCAACCACAGGCAGTCGACGGAGTAAACGCGATCTCACTCCTCGGGATCATCATAGTAGTAATCGTTGTCCACGTCTTCGGCAGCGTAGTCATCTGTCTACCACCATAACCAAAACATGTGAATGAATACTTCGTGTACTCAGCGTGCCCCCTCATAGGGAAACACTTAAACCAATGTATATGAGGCTACAAAGGAAGGTTGTACGGCTATTTTGCGTAAAAGCATTTTCTGATTTAAATACTATGGTAATTTTGAAGGCGGTTTTGATATAAAATCATGTTTTTATTTCAGGGGTTTCACATCAATGTGAGGGTCTATGACCAACACATGTGAGTAAGGCATCTAGCCTAAACTCGACCATAGGTTCCAACCACCTAATTACATTTCCAGAACTGGGGTAGAGGGAAATAGCAAGGGGGAGAAGGACATGTCTTTTTTATCAGGAATGAGTTATGTGACATCCGTGACCGTGGATACGGCTAATCGATTAGTTTGACACTCTGCAGAGTTTGTACACTTTACCCACACGACACAATCTTGTCTTTTTGCCACTGGCCATCGCCAGCGTAGTACACACCCATCGGTGTACCGGCAGGGAGATCGTGACGAGTCCTTTTAGCTAATCTTCTCCCGATGCGACATGCCCACCGCGTCTGACACGGAGTTGAGAGTACGTCCCCACCCTCCGGCCTCCCATCTATGCCGAGGTCCTCGTAGCTACATCCACCCTTCTGCGGTACGGCGATGCCCATACCAAGACTCGACTAACCTACTTGACCAAGCCAGTGCCCATATAGCATGTGGTCGTACTGTTTTCACACTTCTCAAAAATCATGAATTTGACCTTATTCAATACGGACGGCCGATGGCTTCTTCAACTCATGAAGAACGACCATCTGCTCATTCAACTCATGATTCAGCTGCCACCCGTACCTTTTAGATGGTAAGTTTCACCCATAGTAGAAAAGGAAGAATAGAGAGAGAGAGGGAATCAACAATGGGCATCCGGCCCTAGCTCAGCAAGCTCAACAAGTTTCAATAATAATGTTAATGATCCAAAGATCGTTCCTCCGAGGAGGCAAGATAAAAGCATCCTAGGGATAATTAAGTATGGCTAAGCATTTCTCTACTCTATTCTGAATATTGAAATAATCTAATCAGGGTAACAGGTAAAAGGGCGACAAGCGGATAAAAGTACATGTATGTCAATCGACATGCTAGCTACGGGAATAAAACAACATGCATGTTTGAAAACAGTAAAATATAATGACTTTGCAAATAATATGATCGACATGATCAAGAAAGAGGGGGCATGCCTTCATTGTTAAGTTGTTGTGCTTCGAAGTCGGGTCCGACGTCGTCGGTGTCACTCCCTAATCTTCGTAGTGGAAAATAAAGCAAACAAAATAAATAACCATCCAAAATAAAGATCCAACTGCCAAAAGGAGGTGGAAATCGACGACGGACAGGATATGTCGAAGATAGGATTAGGGTTTTAACCCAAGATAGTCCTTAATTTGTGTCTCCTAAAGAGGGGTCATAACCTTGTATTAATAGATAAATAAATATAATATCAAATCAATTGGATTATTTAATACCAGCAGCGTGGCACATTAATAATACAATTGAATAATAAATAAAATAATGTTTTAATTATTTTCTTACATTGATGGAAAAGCATTTATCAGGACCATGTACTTAATAAAATTATCAATCAACACAATACAGTTTTAATCATGCTAATATGTCATGTAAAAATATATAAGGCCCTAAACATGATAGACATGTCATGGTTGAACGATAAAAAGTAGAATTAATAACACGAGTGCACTTTTAACAATATCGATGTTCACAAATATTCATATATAAGCGCAAAATGTCATGAAGTTGCTAAACTTAGTGGTAGACTTAATAAAATTTATTAAACAGTACTTAGGTGGCATATTGCTAATTATTACAGCAAAATATTAATTCTACATAGAAAGAATAAATAACAGTCTATTATTTAGTACGCGAATATGGTCTAGAAATGACATATTATTTACTAGCATGCTCAAACAGCGTTAGAATTTTACCAACTTTTACCACAAATAGCTAAGCAGTATGTATAACTCTAAACATAAATTAAATTATAAAAATAGAAAGTATTTCTATTTTTACTAATTAAAATAGAGACAAAAACAGGTATATAAAATCATGTATAGCTTATAAAATCATGTGTATAATTCAAGGTAGGTCCTACACATGCTAGTAATTTAACGGAAAAGAAATAATTTCAAAATTTTCACCCAGAACAAAGTTAGCTCAAAATTTGGTCGAATTTCATCCGAATATGAATGGATTCAAAATCTAGCGGTCGGATTCAAAATCCGATCACACTAGTGGATTCATTGGGTCCCAAATACCCCATCTTAGCACTAAGATCTAATACTTGCCAAGAGATTTCACACTTTGCAAAAATGCGCACGAGCCGGCCGACGCGCGTACCGGGCAAGCCCAGGCACGGCGGCAGCCTGCACGGGAGCAAGCCGTGCTGCACGTGCTGCCAAGCAAGGCCCAGCAAAGTTTTTTATTTTTTTTATTTTTCTCGGATTTTTAGAAAAATGGAGGAAAATAAATAAATGCCAAAGAAATATCAGATCACGTCTAAAAATTACGAGAAAATCTAGAAAATAAACTTAAGTGTAACGAATCCAACAAAAATACTCTTGAATGTAAAATCCAAAAGCTTA
This sequence comes from Stipa capillata, assembly GCA_019208055.1. Lineage (NCBI taxonomy): Eukaryota > Viridiplantae > Streptophyta > Magnoliopsida > Poales > Poaceae > Stipa > Stipa capillata. Next base: position 169,765 of record JAGXJF010001519.1, on the reverse strand, counting down.
ATTTGTAGAAATTAAATTACTTCCCCTTTTATACCCAAAATTAATTCAAAACTCATTTGAATTAATCTGGACAAAATTTGAAATGAAGATACACACTTATACTATATCACGAGCGACATCCTCCTATAAGAATTTTTTTAAAAAATTTCAAAAAAGTCCATAAAATCGAGGATGTTATAGGTACATGGACCACTTATGAGTCTATTTTGTATCAATTATTTCCTTATGTTTAATCATGATTTACCCCATTAATTATTGCCTAATCCGCTAGTAATTACTTTAGTTATGCAAAACCTCTTTGTTTGTGTTTTCTACATAGGGATTAGGTGGAGTACATTTTCCACGATGAATTCACGATAATCAGCATCAATTTTGGATTAAATCGGAGAAGTTACAATCATCAAATTAGGGTTTTTTTTAAGAAATTCATACCAACTCCAATTGAGGATCCAATGATTGGAGGATGTCAGGCTCATCAATATGAGTTGAACCTCTTTGTTTGTGTTTTCTACATAGGGATTAGGTGGAGTACATTTTCCACGATGAATTCACGATAATCAGCATCAATTTTGGATTAAATCGAAGAAGTTATAATCATCAAATTAGGGTTTTTTTAAGAAATTCATACCAACTCCAATTGAGGATCCAATGATTGGAGGATGTCAGGCTCATCAATATGAGTTGAACGGTTCAAAAATCACCTCAATCAGAGTTCTTATGAGTTTTTTATGGCAAAAATATGAAGATCTGCCCGGAGGCTGAATCTAGAAGCTGAGCCGACCTTCGGTACGACCGTACAGATTGTACCGTCGGTTCATACCATGCATCACCGGGAACACTAAAACCGACGTAACTTCTTCGTTTCAACTCGGAGTTGATCGTTGTTTGTTGCGTTGGAACCATGAGAGGACGGGGAGCATCATGAAGACATCCAAAACACCTTGTAAAATTTGTCGAGGATTACCTGACAGATGCATTTGTCAAGGACAAGGATTTCATACTCCTTGCCTTTAACCGGGAGTAAGTGATCGATGCTCTGTATACTTCATGGTTTATAATTTATACGCAATATGAATTGAGTTATAACCATGTAAACCTATTCTTGTAGCTATCACATGATCTTGATTGTGATGATACTCAAATGAAACAAGGTTATATAGTTTGATTCCTATAAGCGCATGAAGCACAACTTCATGTGTATCAGCGAATTAATCTGCAGGTCATTAATTAACACATTTCATCGTTACACACAGGTCGTTTGCCGCGTATGTGCCTCGTTGGAGGAGATCCAATTTAGCAAGCCACAATAAACTATAACACGATTTTGGTCTCAAGGTCTTCACTAAGTACATAATAATGCTATATATCATCATGTTCAATTCATAGTAACCACCACATGCAACAGCTTATGTTGTCCTCGAGGACATAAGTTGCTAAGGTTTCTCTATCATATGACTCTTCTTCATGCATTTCTTCTTACATATATGCATGAATCTAATCTTACTTGATATAGGTTGGGGTCAATATAGAAATGAAGATGGCGACCAAGGCCAAGCTCAACGAGATTAGAGCACAATTCATCTTATTCTACATTAACCAAGTACTCGACACCAAGGGCGAGGTCCATCAGCCATAGTTAACTAATTAGGTGATCACGAACATAAATGATTGGTTGTAATAATGTGGATATTTAGAAGTTGATTGTTCTTCATGTACTTATGTGGATATTGATAGAGATGTTAATGTGTTCTTCATATTGTTAATTTCTTCATATAATTTTAGTTGATTTTTTTAATGTGAATGCAAAGCTGTGAATAAGAATGTATTTATTCTATGAAATCAGTTGTTTCTGGGTGAATATGCATCTTGCCCCCCTAAGTGGGTTTTGATTATTAATGAAAAATATATATTAAGTGATTAGTATGTGCATCAAGTGTGATAAGGTGTTTTAGTACCAAAAACCAGTGGTAAAACCAGCATTAGTGACCCCTAAAAAGTTATAAGGAAAGATGTCTTAAAGAAATAAAGATTAAGGATAATTTTCTAACTCTTTTAGTGATTGAGTTTAGGGAAAGCCGTACTACTAAGCGGGGCCTAATCTAGAAGCTGGTGAGAGCGCCTTGCTAATGCCCAGCTTGTAATCAATTTTTAAATCCAAAGAGGCCTTTTAAATCTCTTCGTTCAAACTCCTTCTGGAACTGTTGGAGCATTTGAGTTTGGTATCATGACATCCAAGTTTTACTTAAATGTGAAGAGCCAGGGAACTCGTAGTCCCCTGAGTTGCCCTTCTTGTCTGTTCTTTTGGATGTCGGAATATCCGAGATTTCCCAGACCCACCGCGTTCTGTTCATAGAAATGCCTAAGTCCTTTATCCTTGAAAGTTAGAGCCCCTAGAAATTTCCTGAAGCCTCCAAGAACCTGTCCTGGACTTGTCTTTTGAAATCTCGGAATGTCCGAGTCTGATGTCAGAACCTCCGAGAATGAGTTATGTCCATCCTCCATTGAGGACCTTGAAATCTCGAAAGGTCCAAGTGCAATGTTGGAACCTCCAGGAATTTGTTCTGGCCATGTCTCGTTAAGGCCATTCAAAATCCCGAAGGGTCTAGGTTCAAGTCGAAATCTCCGACATTTACTCATGTCCACTGTGCTATGAATGTCGGGACCTCTGAGTTTGTGTCAGAAGTTTTGAGATTTGTTTCTAGAAAGTTAAGTAGTCATTGCTTTCAAATGTTGGAACCTCTGAGTTCCACCTCGGAAGTTTCGAGTTCTACCACTTTTGCACTAATGGCTAGTTTTTGAGAAGTTGGTTATATATAACCCCAAGCCTCTTTGCACATATAACTTTTTACCAATCCATTCATCTGATCTCATGAATGCTACTTCACATTTCCTTAAGCCCAAGAGTAATCCTTGTGAGGAAATCTTTGAGAGAGATTGACTCATAGTTGAGCATCAAGCAAGAGTTCATCTCCAAGCCGATCTGATTGAAGCATGTTACTCTTGGAGATTGGCATCTCCTAGACAAGCTAGGAGTCGCTTCGAGCCTTTAAGGAGATTGTGTAGAGCCTCAAGAAGTTCGTGAGGGTTTGGAGCTCGTCTATCGCAAGGTAAAGAGCTGCCACAAGAGAAGGAAAGCTTCGCACATGCAAGCTTCTTGACAGAAGAGCACAATTCGGTGCCGGCTTTGATCGTAGGATCAAGCTTCCCCAACAGAGACGTAGAGCATCACCAAAGGCTCAAACTTTGACAACAAATCTTGTGTCTTCTGTGTGTTGTTTCCTTGCACTTCTCCATACTTGTTTTCTTACTTGTTTTGATCACTAACATGCTATCTTTTGCTTAGAATTGTTTAGTGTTACAGAGATATTTGTGTAGAAATCAATTTTATGTTTAGACTTTGTTAATCTCCTATGCACCCCCCTCCCCACCCCTCTAGTCGATAGCCTAGATCCTTTCACTGGGCTAGAAAAAACAGAAACAATAATTCTATTATAATTGATATCCCAGACGGCTTAGGAAGAAGAGATCGTTTGGGATATCAATTATAACAACAATTGCCCAGAACTATCCTAGACAGTTCAAAACATAAGAACCATCTAGATGTACTTGTAATCCCAGATGGTTCAAGAAAGTGAATCATCTCGGATAACATAAACATCCCAGATGGTTCATGGATGAAAACTGTCTTGGATATGCCTTAATCCAGACGGTTCAATAACTGTTTGGGATAAGGGCTGATTCTCCTAGACACATGTTTCCAAAAGGTAGCTAAAACCATCTGAGATGATGATTTTGAACCGTCTAGAAACAAGATTTTTATAGTAGTGATCCCTGTCCAAAGTTAATTACTGGACTAAAACGGGGTTTCCCCCTAAGGGCGCAAAATGAGTAGTATTACGACTCATGATTTCATGAATGGTTCTTGTCTATAATATTTATAAAAATATGAGTTAGGGTTTAACGTATTTCATCCTGACTACCCAATTCAATCCAACGACTAATAATAAATAGACGAAAAATCATTGATCCCAATCTCTCTTATAGTTATTGCCTCCTAATTACTCATCCTTAACACCCATTTCAAAAATACCACAATGCACAGCCATAATCATTCATTCCTAATTATTATCTATTAACTCTATCTGTTTCAAATAATCCAAACCACGCCTCTTGCAACGTTGCCTAGACGCATAGATTTTTATGAGTATATATTCCATGTAATATATACTATACATTGCACGCGTCATTGCTTGATAGATTCAAACGTTCTTCTTGGAGGTGGAATATCTTTGTTTAATCTCTCCGCGAGTGCAGTTTCTGAAGGTTGCCTTTGTATATCAAATTAGCAACACTATTTTTAACGCACTCTCTGAAGCTACCCACATGGGCATGGTTTGAGCAAATCACAAACGAGGCACGACTCTCCAAAACTATTGCCAGCTGCAGGCCAAATCAGCAAACAGAAAAAATAATGTAGTAGCATGTAACAAATAACACATGATAACATGCAAAATGCACGCATATACATTTTAAGCTAATTACAAGCCAAACAAACTAAAAAGCGTACGTATAAGGATTACAGAACGTGATATGGCAGAGCTATCGAGTAGATGCCCCTGGCGTGAAACCGAACCAACCAATCATAAAGGGCCTCCAAAGAATAAAATGCAATGGTAGTAGCTTTGTTTAGACCATGTACAATGTATGGTGCTTATAGATCGGTGCTTAAAGAGAGAGAGAATAGCGTTGCGTCTCAAAAAAATATGTGACTTGCAATGTAGAGTGCTTTATATGGATGCTTAAGTTGCTTTAATATTCGTGTAGCACCTACTCTGGCACCTGTTATCTCCAATACACCTAGTAGTAGCAGCAGCCTTTTTGATCTCTTGATTTTGCTGCTGAGATAGGCACCGGTTGAAGTACCTGTCACATGTGTCACCCGTAAGCACCAGCCTAGCACCGGAAGCTAAACTTTGCTTCTGTCGTCCTTCCTAAACACCTGTGCAAACCGATCTCATAAAAAAATCAGGTTTTTTTCCTAAGGCACCTGTCTAAACACCTGCGTTGTACAGGACCTTAGTTTCCTTTCCCATGTCTTATAGTAGCTCGTTTTTCTATTGTTTTCTCACATTCTGTTATTCCTTTTTTAACTGAATTTAAGCTACAATTAAACATGAATGCAAATGCAATTTGACGATCTATCTCACATATCTATTTTTTTACTTGTTCAACGGGTAATCTTCGGTCATTTCATGAACATATTTTTTTATTTGATGAGCACTTTTTGTTTATTCTGTTAATATTCTATTTGTTCCGTTAATATCTTCATATGTTCCACCGTTTTACCCATCACTAGCGACATAAAGAGATGCAACAACAGTGTCATACATTGTACGAATCACATAGCTTGAAATAAAGTTTAAGCACACAACATGTACTACAATCTCCATAGGGTGCCTCGTGCATTCATCCGACATATCTATCTATCTATTTATCATGTAGTAAAAATAATATTAGAGAAAAAGATAGATTAGAAATTTTCACACAAAAATAAAACATCCGGTCATTAATTCGGTGGACCCTCTTATTATAATGAACCATGACCGATAGATCTTTATAACTGTACTTAAACATATCACGATCAATAAATCTTTATAAGTGTACACATATCACGATTAGTAGGTCTTTATAACTGTACCTAAATAGATCATAGGCAATAGATCTTTCATAACTATACCTAAACAGATCACAACCGATAGATCATCATAATTATACCTAAATAATATCCAATATTGATCCGGTGTACCTTAATTATTAATAGCACCTAACATTTCATACCTTATAGGAAGCTACCTAAGCTTTAGATGTGTATACTGATATAATACCAACTACCAGTTATATGAACCTTCACTCAACGTACTCATCTAATTAATATTATGTACAAATGATCAGCTAATCATAATCTAAACTTTAATTCTACGTGATCTACTACAGGCTCAGTACAACGATTGGCCAGTTGGGTCGCAATCTGCATTTTATTTCCTATATGATCTAGTACTACATATAGGTCCAAAAATGAAGATAACTAAATGTGTTTCCTGTGCAATTGCATGAAATATCGTACTAATTCTACATGAAGTATTATCCATGTCATGTGAAGTCAATTACTAGTAAAATCAACCCAGATACCATAATCCACTCTCTCTGTCGCCCAAAACTCCCCTCTAGGTTCCTATCTCCTCCCACTCCATCGTGTGTTTGTTGAGCTTGATGACGTTGACCGGCGTCACACGGTGGCCAATGAGGACGGTTATGAGCTCGCCTTGGTCGGACTCAACCAAGTGGCTGTCTTCGCATTAGAATCCGAAGCTCTGCGCTTGTCGAGAATTTCAAATCCTTCATCATGCTTACTCTCGTCGTACACTGCTAGCCCCCCGTCTTCTTCATCATGCTTACTCTCGTCGTACACTGCTAGCCCCCCGTCTTCTCCCAGCAGGTAGAGCAAGCCGACGTGAAGGACTGGGTTACAGTCCGGCGATGCCCAAAACCTTGGTTTGTCGGGTTCAAACTCGTGGAGTCCCAGTCGTCCCATGCGCCGATACTGTTTCGGATGGAACGATGAACTGCAGCCAGCCACACTATGTGTCGACACCGAACATTCTGCGCACACACCGTCAGAGATGACGGAGTTGAACATGAATTGAGCAATCGGTGGCAGTTTGTGGACGTCGCCGGTCAGGAGTTCGGCGTCAAGGATTATGTGCTCCAGGCATGGCGTCAGGTGTTGTCCGGTGGCGCAGCAGATCTCAGCGGCAGGCACATTGAGCGTGTAGGCAGTCTCGAAGTTCCTGTGATAATAGGGGCTGTAGTACCGTACGTTGGTGGTCCCGACGTCGGCGGCATTGAGCAGGAGGGGGGTGATCCACGCCAGGTAGAAGGGCGACAGGGCGCACGCAGATTGCCACGGTCGGCACACCAAGGCGAAGCTTGGATGGCTCGACCACCGCAGATGCTTCAAGGTTGACTGCTCATGCTAGACCTTGACTCACACGAGACCTTCTTGTGGAATCCGTTCACGCGTCAAAGAATTAGCCTGCCCTCGGACCAGGAGGAATTCCTCGCGAACAGCACCACCAGGTGCTTGCTATCGCATAAGGCCACTGATCCCAACTGCGTCGTGGTAGTGATAAATTGTAGAGACACGGTGCTCTAGTACTGCCGTCCTGTAGGAACCCAATGGTTTGAGCATAGCTACCAGTCACGGATACTTGCCGAAAGTCGCAATTCCATCGTTAGATGAGGTTTCTTACAGCATTTGGAGGGAAATTCTACGCAGATTTGTTTGATACTGTTGTGACACTCCAGTTCTCGCCGAATCCGACATTTACGAAAACTCCTGTTGATGTTAAATCAAATCATTTGTACCCCTGTTCGGATTTTCGATTGTTGGAATCCTGTGGAGAGTTGTTCAAATTATCCTTGGACCAACCATCCTGCGTAGATAAGGTTGTACATATTGGTGTTCACAGGCTGGACATAGCAGAAAGGGCTTGGGTGAAAGTGGAAACGCACGGCGATAAGGTGTTCTTTGTCAATTCAAGGTATTTCGGGGAATCACTAAGTGCAGAAGTTGGTTTAAAGGGAAACTGCATTTATTTCTTCAGAAACAGTGACAAGGGATTGTACGTTTACAACATGGAACGGGGATCTACTACTCTGCACAATCCCGGACAAGACCTGCTAGATGATGTGGCGGCTGAAATGTTGATGCCTGCATCTTGAATCTTCCATCCTTGAACGTGACCTTATTTTTTCTTTCCTTTTTGGACACGTGCCAGATGGTGTAGATAATACATCCAGTGCATGTACGACATTGTAGTGGAACATTAAGTGACAAGTGCTTTCCTCCCATGCATTGACTTATCGCCACATGCCTCGCGTTTCGTCATAAACTGTTCCTACTGATTTCATGCCACTGTGTTTCGAATTTCGATGGACACCGTCGCCATGATGCCACTGCGCCACGGGAACCGGCTGCGCTGCCGTTTCTTCTCCACCCACACTGGTGGCGATGGTGCTCCGGCAGCTGCCGCCGAAGTCTCCCGTGCAGTCACCCACTTTGGCTGCAGCTCATTTCCACTCCATTTTGTAAATTGTGTTTAAGATCAGATTCTTCTCCCTCCATCCAAATATACAAAACGTATTTTAATTGACTAAATGAAGTTTTGATCAATAAATACTATATTAGTGTGTAATCTATATAACATAAATTTGATGTCATTAGATTAGTGTTTAAAAGTACTTATGTATGATTGTAATTGTATCACATAATCTACATATTAATGGAGCAACTATTGATCAAAGTATTGTCTTACAAATCAAAGTACGCCTTATAGACCTAGACGGAAGAGTACTTTCTTAGAAACCTTACTCTTATTCTTTCACCTCCCCTAAGATTCCTGATGGCAAAAGGTCAACTGGATAGCTAGACTGTTGATATCTAGCATGTGTGCCAGTTCATGTCGAAATTGTCCAGGCCTTACATGCATGAACCACAATATCTAAAAGTTGTGCTAGGAATTAGCTTGAAAAGCTAGGATTTTTTTTTAAAATCTCACCTCCACAAAGGGAAGAGTCAACAATGGTTAAGGCCCTGGTAGACCTATATTGGCTAAAGTTTGCATATAAACTGTACGCAGATTACTGAATTTACTGAACGTCTCCCAGTAGCAAAACTCAATTTGTTCATAATTTCCAGGATTCAGTAGAGCATTTCTTTCATGAATGGTTCTTGTCATATTCAAACATTCTTCTTGGAAGTGGAATATCTTCTTTGTTTAATCTCCACGAGCGCAGTTTCTGAAGCTTGCCTCTGTATATAAAATTAGCAACACCATTTTTAACGCACTTTCTGAAGTTACCCACAGGACTACAGGAGTGCAGTTTGATCCATGACAAAACTATTGACAGCTGCAGTCCAAATCAGCAAACAGAAACAATAATGTAGCATGTAACAAATGACATTTAACACATGAGAACATACAAAAAGAACGCACATACATTATAAACTAATTACAAGCCAAACAAACAAAAAAATGCATATAATAACTAAAGAACACATATGGCGCAGAGCTATCGAGTAGATGCCCCGGGTGTGAAACCCAAACAATCATAAAGGCCTCCAAGAATAAAAGGCAGTTGTAGCAGCTGCCTCAAATGTCACCTGCCGAAGACATGGCAAGCGTTCGCCGGGAGATCTCCATGTGTAGTTGCTTTACGAGGTTGATCCAGGCACCAACGCTTTGCCCATCGATGGTCACCCAGTCAACTATTGTGGCTGCTGGTTGCTCGTACCACTCATCAACCTGGGGGTTATTAAGGCATCCGTAAGACAACAGAAAGTTGATGGACAAGAGCGCAATGGAATTGTGCAATTTGTGTTGAATAAACAAAGCAAACAACTTCTATGCTATCTCTGGAGGTCACTTAGTCGATTGCTAATGTGGGTGGTAAGTTGCAACCAGGAGTACTCAAGCACAGAATGGAAACTTTGGACAAAGAGAATGAGAATTGAGAAGGGTTCCCTCAAGAAAAAGTAGTGTAGTGCCAACAAGCAGTGTAGTGGAGCATTACTCCCACAACAAGCAGTGGAGGAACATTCTTCACCAAGGGTGGAGTGGAAAAGTTACTGCTTAGTGCAATCACTTCTCTCATTCAATCACAATGGGACTGCTTTGCTGTGATCCCCTTGAAGTTCAGCCCTTAATTGATTGGTGATGCAGAAACTCCTTAGCAAAATCAGAAGGTTGTGGATGCAAGTCAATATTTTACTTACCAAGCCCCTAACACGTCTGCAATCCTCAAAACACCTTTGAGCCTCTTGCACTGCATTTCTCAGTTCCGGCAACCACCGTTCTGCCACAACCTTTTCTTGTTCACCAGCTAATTTAAGACAATAGTTGGCCACTCTACATAAAGAAAGGGCACATCAGAAGCATTCTTGAAACATGCAGTAAGCTGGAATGCACATTCATTTGACTGAATATATTAAAATATTCTGGACCAACAGAAGTACAAGACTATTTTTTATTAAAGAGAAGAATCCAAAATTATTTAGCACAGACATCAGCTGCAAGAGGATTGTATTTGCCTGGGTATCAGTACACTACAAATCATCATGTTGGCATACCTGACCAAAATACTGTATTGACACAATAATACTAAGCTCTTCAATTCAAGGTTAAGAGTTTGTTTTTGGTACATAAATCCTATGGTACGTCACTCAATTCACAAATGCTATGGTTGCTATCTTATGTAGTACGTGGTGTGTAAAACGCATTTGCAAACCTAGATTAGACTTTATATCAACAACAATGCCTGGCTATCAAGAAAACATGTGTACTCACCACTTTCCAAATAGTGAAAATATGTCATTTGCACTTCAAATTTTAAGACAGCCTAAAATACAATTCAGCATGGCATGGTATAACATGCACCTCACTTGAGTATATTAGCTAAAGAACCATGGGCATTCTGTTTTAGTATGATGTCTGACTGAATTCAGAAAATATCTACCACTAAAAAAGAATTAAAAGAATAAAATCATACCTTTCATATTCTTGTTGAGCACGATGTGCACGGTTTAGCAAAACACGATCGTTCTCAGCAAGATTTCTTCGTGTGTGCACTAAATTAATAGCTTTTGATAGATCCTCTAATATGCTAGCTTCAGAACCACAAGGTTTTAGGCAAAACTCCAATGAATTCAAAACTGATGCCAAGCCAGAATCCGTGCCTTCTGTACCTTGTGAAACTGTTAAACAAAAACCAGAAACACATGAGTATACTCTCTACACTCTAAGAGAAGAATGCCAAAGCAGTTCATAAATCAGTGAATAAAAAGGCAGATGAGAAGGGAAAGCACTCTTTGTTGCAAACCGATGAATCCAAATATAGGTAGCATATACCAGTAGAAGATAAGAGAAAATATTTAAGTTTAACAGAGTTAGTACTTAAAAGTGCCCTGACTGGTTTCTCATTGATTTGCAGAGAAAACATGACATCATACTAAAATATTGATTCTGTTTCAGGATGGTAACATTAGTTGTATATGATAGCATATTGAGGATACTTGACCTTAAGACCTTCAGTAATAAACAATGGATGCTGCATTGGTCCTACTGGATAAATGCAGGGACCTAAGTTGACTTTTTTTGTATAAAAAAAATTATTTTTACCCCTGCTTAACCCAGGCTTCAAATCAGGGCCAAACGATTGGGACTCTCACAGGCCCACCACCAGAGAGGCAGGGACCCATCCTGGCTTAATACGACTTATAACACAAAATATCATCATATGTATTTTTTTCTTTAAAAAAGATCTCCACCAACACTGTACCAGAATTATACTGGAGAGCTGTAGAGATGCGGCATATAGATGGTACAGCAGATGGATCTCTGGCACCAGCTCTTGCAGTTAACATAGCAGCAAGTTTTTCTGCAGCTGCAAGTGCTTCTGATCCTGTAGCACCGTTGGAACCCAAAGCCTCCAAAAGTGCCTATGAAAGGAAAACATCAGCAAATGCGAAGGAAGGATCAATGAGGCAAATCAAAACAAAGTACACTGTACACCTCAATCTGTCAAAAGTTACAATTTGTGAAGTGCACCCATAAGCTGTCATTTCTAATAAGAACTAGAATCTTGCTGGAGTTCGTTGGACAGTTTAACAGCGGTACCAGCAACATAGCAACAAGACAATATCACTAAAGACGATATAAATGACAACAAATACATGGACAAAGCAAATATACTGGATTTTCGAAAGAATAAATTAACATAAACTCAATATGTTACCAACCTGAGGAGTCGCCGGTAGCCTGCATAAGCTATTTTCCAAACTTGACCAAATGCGGCTAATTCTCGCTCAATGAGATCCCTCGAGTTAGTTGACATGTCTACAACAGCATTGCATGCAGGGATGATTGTCCTTGATGCATATCCTCTAGCAGATAATGGCTGCTGCTCCCAAAATGCTGATGCTTCCTATATATATCACGATTTGTTGTCATCTTTCAAGTAAACATATTTATTGTATTTAATGATAAATACAAATAGAGAGTAGGATCAAGCCCCATGGAGTCCCCACTCCCCACCAAAAGTGAAATAATCCTGTAAGCTCCTACGACCTTCATAAAACTGCCTTCCACTACGGCCCATAAATCAGATGGGAAATTTCTAGTTCAAATGAGTAAAATATTACTTGAGCTCATTACACTGCTGTTGTTGATGCTAACCATGCTGGCAAGAATAAATACTGGAATTGTCTTTTATTTCTACATTCATGTCCATATCAATCAAATTTTAGAGTTGATAGAGAAAAGCACAAGGTTCCAGACTAACCATGTTGGCCCGTAGAAGAGCACTGTAAATGCACTCAAGTTCTGATCTTCGAGCATCAAATTCTTCGATTTTCTTCCACTTCTTCTTCAAAGAATCTTCTGCTTCCTTCCACTCAGCACATAACTTATACAAACGTTGTACCTCAGATGTTAATGTACTCAAGCTTGCTTTTAACCCCGCAACTTCCCTTTCCTTGGCCCAGACGTCCAGCTAAAATGAGGTAGCCAACACTATCAGGAAAAGATTATGGCTTATACAGCACAATTGTTATTTTCTAAATGCTATAGTTGCAAAAAGATAATGCACAACTAATTAGCTTACACGCAGCAAGCGCACGCAGCTTTCGAAACAAAAGTTTCAACACAATTTTGCAGAAAGAATACCAACTGGCATGTCTTGGACAGTGTGAGAATGTGCAAATATGAAACTTTGTGATAATATGAAACTGGAATGCCAAATTATCTATCTCAGACATGTCTACATGTTACTCTTTTTTCGTTATAAACATGTGTTATGAAAACTGTTATTGCTATCTCATTATAAGCATAGAAATTTAAAATGCTATTTTGCGAAGAGCATCTTAAATCAACTCGATTATATCATGATAACATTTTGAACACGTACCTCTAAGTGTCTGTTGTTGGTCACATTCTGTGAGGTGTTCCCGGTAGGCAGCTTCTTACTTCCTGCCATATCAACAGTTCCATGAAGGCGCTGCAAGAGCTTCTGACTTAGAGCTTTAGCTTCTGCAGCTTTATTTAAAGCATCTTCTGTGGCTAAGAACTGCTGAACATGTTCTTTCTGCAAGGCAAAATGTGATACAGAAGTTAACTTCAGTATCATGTGCCTTGTTTGGAATGAGGTTCTAGGCATCAGGCACACACAATGAAATTTAAGTGTAGCCAGTGGAGAAAGAAGATCTAAAATGTAATCGTGAAACTTCTTTTTTGAGTAACAGAACAAGATAACAAGAAAGAAGTGGAACTGTGAAATGTCTAGAGAAAATAAATAAGTCACATTGGAATAACAAAGCTCAAAATGATAACTTGATATCCACTTCTGAGTACAAACAGATGAAGTAACGGAATATAGAAAATGAAAAAGATGCCAATTTCAGTTCAGGAAAAATTGGCGTGGAACTAGAAGGAAGTACATATGCAACAAAAATAATATCTGCTTACTCTTTTCCTGTAAAGGTAGAGGATAAACAATATGTTTATGCTAATAGGACCATCAAACTGCCTCTTAAGGGTGTACCTGTCTTTCTAGTAGCTGGTCATATGTTCCTCGGGTCGACAGCTCTGATCCAATCTTTCCATTGCCATACACCTGATATGGTAAGGGTGAGCTTGCATCAGTTGAAGCAGCATCAATGACCTGCTCATTTTCATATTTATACCTAGGAACAAGAATTTGTATATCTGGTTAACATCTAACCCAAAGAAATATAAGCAACTGACTTAATAAGATGATATATTTAGCAAAACAGTACAGAACACATATCGACTAAAAAATCAAAAGAAATTTTAAAAAGATTTTCTCATTAAAACTGTAATATAGTATTTCCTTCTAAGAATGTAAAAGATACATCTACTTGTTTGTTTTGGAAAGGTAGATCAAATCCCCAATTAGAACTAAATTCACTTTTGAAGATGCAAAGTTCCAACCATAGGATTACATTCATGAGAATATAACTAGACCACAGAAGAATGATCAAGAAGTCATGAAAGAATATTGCCCACAGAATCACTATGTGGCAGAAAATCTAACTCTGACATGTCTCTTCTTGAAACGGAATAGGACAGATGAAAACAAAACCAGAGTAGTACCTCAAGAGTTCTGCATCAGCACGTATGTCAATCTTATCTGTTTCTTTATGTACGAGTGTTTTCATTCGCGATGTGTATGTAATGATTGATTGCAGTAGCAAGGAAGGATTTTTCAGGGAATCCAACGCCACAGCTTTAACATCTGGTGGTATTTCACCATCTAAATCAATGCCCAGCTTTGCCACATCTAACTGGCAGCTTGAATTAATGCCGTTCCCTTCAAATGCTGGGAACGAACTCCGAATCATTTCAACCATATCTGCAGCAAGAGTTTCGCATGCTTTCCGTATACTCCTTTCACGTGAGGTCTCTACAAGGACAAGATCTTCTGACAACCTGTTGCTTTTGATAGTAGAGTAAAGGTCCTCTCTCTCACTCTGCAATTGCATATCCTCAGCAGCATCTGCAGATCCAGCCACACCTATACTTGACCTTCGCACATCCCTTGCTTGGTTAACAAACTCATGCAGACGTCGCTGGTATTCAGCAAATATTTTGCATGCTTCATCACATTGCTGGTCATAGGCCTCAAGCAAAACTTGTTTGTGCCTAAAAAATTTTAAAAATATATCATGGATTCTTATTATTTTATTCTTGGTCAGTCAGACTAAAGTTGTGGAACATCATTGGAAAACATCAAAGTAGTGGAGCAAGAAGCACATATAGTTAGGTAGAGTGGTAGACACACTGCTACAATTCATTTAGCAATTTGCACAACAAAATGAAAATCTGAAATCTGCACATTTTAAGTTTATACCAAAACAAATCTAATTTTTTTATACCAAAACTTATTATACTATGTTTGTACATAAACGAAATTGCTGCAGTTTCCTTCTAAAAACAGGTCTAAGTGTATGCAAGGAACTGGTGCTCCTACCTGTTAGTGTATAATCGCTGTTTAGGCCATATGAAGCTCTAAACACTAAAAGGTGGGTAAGCAAATTAATACCGGCAACCGAATTTGGGAACATTGTTTGCTGAGCATAAACAAAAACACAAATACCATTTATCATATGCAAATACATCATTATATTGCTAATCACAACACAACTACTACATCAAAAATTGAAATGTCAACTGGCTCACGCTAATATTACAATAGTCAATAGGATCAATGATTAGACCCACATCTCATGAATTATATCAATGTATTACTGCAATTAAAATTGGAAAGTCATCATATGCCACGAATAAGAGATGAAACAAAAAGGTAGCCACAATACAACCATACAGTATAAACAGCAGTATAGCACTAAGGGTATCTGGGTATGCCCCTATATTGGAATATGCAGATTTTTCGCAAGTATATTATATGAATAGAGCAAAGTTTGGCCCTCTGATCTCACAACCAACCAATCAGGTATTTCTTTGTATGCATTTCTGTCAGCTCGTTTACTATGGTGCAAGGCTTAGCCTGTTAGTCCCATGATTTGTACCTTTATGTCACCAGATCTACTAAGCTGCAACACTAAATACCTAAATGTAGCATTTAAAACCTCAAACAGATTATGTCACTAGATTTTTTGTAGCACATGCAGAACCTTTAGATATTGATGGAAAATAGAGATAATGGCATTTTACTAATGAAACAGCATTTAGAGTGACCATAAACTGCACCAATATTTTGGAGGCATCTACTATGTGTCAGTCTTCTCAGTAGCACCAATCTGAAAATCCCTTCGAATACATCAAACCTTGTTCTCGTTAAACTCCAATCAGGAGTAACATTTTCAAGCAATTCTACCAGTTGATTTTCGTGCATTTCTATTAGCACCAGTAAAGTAGTAACAGTGAGTTAGTCCTTTTCAGGCATTTCTATCAGTACATATAGCAAGCTCCGAAATTGAAGAACAAAATGTCGCTTCAATTTAATCCACATATCTCCAGTAGAAGCATCTAGACAAACCATGGGCAGCTCGTCGCCCGCTTGTACCACCTAGTTCTACTGGAATTTGGGTACCTGGCATTGGAGCGCTCGCCCAGGACGCGCTTGCGTTCGGCCTCCTCGCGTGCGACCTCCGCGATGCGGGCGCGCAGCTCCTTGCGCTGCCTCCGCACGACCCCCCGCAGCCGCTCCGCCTCCTCGGCGGCGAGGTCGCGCTCCCTCGCCTCAGCCTCCCTGGCCGCCGCGTCGCCCCCGCCCGCGCCGGCGCCCCCCTCCCTTGCCCGCCTGGCCGCGACTCCGTGGACCTGGATGTTCCGGCGCGCCGTGGCGACGGTGCGCTCGGAGCGGACGCGGCGGAGCAGGAAGGACCACACGGGGAGCATGTTGCCGCGGCAGATCTTGCGCAGCTGCTCCGGGGCGGGCGGCGCGGAGGGGTAGCCCATCTCGTCCTGCAGCCACTCGATGATGGCCTCCGGCGAGACGCCTCCGGGGCCGCTGCCGCCGGAGACGGAGGAGGCGGGCATAGCCGGCCGGTGGGTGGGGAAAACCTAGGCGCTCGATCTGACGAGGGATTGGATTAGCAGTGGGTAGTGGAGGGAGGGAGTGGGAGTGGTTTTTGAAACTTTCTCTCGGGGGTGCGGTTGGATCTCGTGGAAGAGACGACGTAACGGAACCGAGTCACGGCGCCGGCGCGGGCCGGCCGTCTGGTAGTCACAGTCGGGCACTGGGCGAGCTCCCCCCGGGCCCGTCACGGCCGTCCGAAGTCCGAACATGGAAGACAGACGAAGACAGTAAAACGTTGTATCGTTCTTGTCCAGGGAGTGCATTCCCCTGTAAACTTTAGAAATCGATTCTGAAAATTTGGGATCCGTAGTGCTAGGATTGGAGAAGAGAAGACATGAGATTCGGAAAACTTTAGAAATGAATTCTTTTGAAGAAAATGTGCTAAGCACCTCTCCAAACACTTGTGTCGGTGTTATAATCCAGTAATAATGAATGCGAGGCGGCATACACACAGCAGATCTAGATGGGTGCACACGGGAGACAAAGTTTAGACAGGTTCAGGCCCTCAAGGAGAGGTAATACCCTACGTATTGTGTTTGGTGGATGATATTACTTGTATCCTGAGTGCTGCAGGACCTCGAGAACAGATTTTTAGCTTGCTTAGGTTATATGTGTAAAGAGTATGGGAACTGATGACTCATGAGAACTTACCGATCAGGGAATTCCTACCTAGCCTTATATAGACGACCGAGGTAGGGTTACAAGAGTCATGATCGGCTTATAGATTGGTTTCCTAATTAGTTACAACAGAATCCGGGATTGCCGGGTAAGTGTTTATCTCTATCTTGTACTCCAAGTCGATGAGGCGCCCCCGCGTAGAAGTCAGACTCCGAGTTATTGGCCCGACCCACCCTATGTCCAGAGGGCCGGCTTTGTCCTCCTTGACGATACCCGGGTGCCATGCCATCGTTAGTAGCCCCCGAGTCCTTCATGATCTAACTGCGATTTCTCGTGGTAACATCCATGTCGGATGCCTTTGCCTTCTTCCTTTTCCCGAGTGGCATCCGTCTGAGCGCGCCCTTTTGCGGTTTGCAGGAAGATTGTGAAGGACTTTACGAAGCTCCTATAGAATAGAGAGAATAAGCCGAGTAATATTCACCCGAAATGCAGGAATATCATGACGGTTGAGTTAATAACGGGTTAGTCCTGGTGGTATCCGGTTATTTCCAGCGGATGGGGACCGGCTGATAGCCCAGCGGGGGACATACCATGAATCCCGACTGAATTCCCGAGTGACATCTGGTCTCCCGAGTAGCTCGGGTCCAGTTAGTGTCCCTTTGGAAGGATGCTCTCGAAATTCGCATCAGAACCAGAACACAAGCTGCGGCGTTGCGATCCCGAGTGGCGGAGCCTAATATTCGAACGTTTCACTGAATCTAGAAATTCCGGATCCCGGAGATTCCAGGGTAAACTTCCCGGAATGTCTGGGTGAAGAAACCGGTGGCCCCGAGTTGCTCGGTGTTCGACTAGCGGCCTGTTGAAGGCACACCACATATGCCCTTCACTCGGGTGTATTCAAGCGATTGCGTTCCCCTGGAGACCAACCACTGAAACCCATCAAACCGTAACGTTCGATTCCGAGTTATTCGACAACCGACTAGTGACCCGTTGAGGGCACATTACCGTTGCTCTTTATGGGAGGTGTATTCAAGCGGGCGTTATCCCCGGAGGACTAACCGTTGAAACCCTGATTGCACAGAATCCGGAAACGGACGTTTTGACGCCGTTGAAGCGGAGGTGCCGTGCAGTGAATGCGGGTAAGTCACGCTGTGGAAGCTGAAGGGTCATCCCGCGAGGCGAAAATTTCGCTCCCGTGCAGCTGTCTTTCCTTCATAACCCAATCCGTTCACACTTGTTCCCCTTTTACGCTTTGCCTCTTCCGCACTCAAACCTTTCGTCTTCCCGCTTCACTGAGAACGCCGCCGCACCGCAAATCCGAATTGCTGCCGATCCTGCATTCGTCTTGCCGCCGCATAGACTCCTCTCGTCGCCATCCCTTGCATCCGCCTCTCCATCCAACCGACCAAACCCTAATTAGGCGCCCCACAGCAACCCTAGATCGGATCCGGTGGCACTGGATGCACTCTCCCGTCTGGGCGGTTGATCCAGTCGAAGAAGAGAAGGACGCGCTGGTGTGGGTGAGTCTTGGAGAAGCCAACTCCTCCATCAACCCGATGGCTCCCTGGGTGAAATCTACGGCGACTGAAGCCCAGCTAAACGCTCTTGTGGCTGCGGGCGTGTTGCTGGCGAAAGAGCTGGTAGAATGGCGCGCCGCCGGCGGGGAGGAATTTCCGACCCCGAACACCGGCAAGATCGTAGTCCATTCCTCCTTCCACCGGGGGCTCTCGGTGCCGGTCCACCCCTTCCTCCGGGGACTGCTCTACTACTACGGCCTAGAGCTCCACAATCTCAACCCCAACGGTCTGCTCCACGTTGCTGCCTTCATTACTCTGTGCGAATGCTTCCTCGGCATCGAGCCGCACTTCGCACTGTGGAAGCAACTATTCATGGTGAAGCCGCAGCCGAGCAAGAGCAATCCGGCCGTGGTGGGGGGCGCCGGATTCCAGCTCCGGCCCGGAGCCGTCAAGCTTTATCTGGACCTCTCCTTCCAGACCTCCAATAAGGGATGGCACTCAGATTGGTTTTACATCTCCAATCCAGCGCCATCTCTTCCGGGGTTCGGGGGTCAGCCGCCCAAGGTCCGGCCGAGCTGGACCGACTTGCCGCAGGATTGGGAACAACCCGTGGTTATGGTGCTCATGGGGGCTCTCTCCGAGGCGGTCAAGGCCGGCGTCTCCGGAGTCGTCGTCGTCTCCACTTTCATCCGTCGCCAAGTCTAGCCGGTGAAACTAAGGGCACACCCGATGTTCAGATACTCCGACAGTCAAGACGTGACTCGGGAGTCGGCCGACGAGCTCTCAGAGACCGAGGTGCGGCGCCGGGTCGGAAAGTTGATGGCCCAAGGGACAGGTCTAGACATCTCCCGGCGGTCGCCGCCCTTCAGTCGTGCCAACCCGCCGAACCAGGTGAGTGACCGTTCTTCCAACTCTGCTTATCTACGATTTGAGTTTTGGCCGAGTTTTTATTCGGATTGTGTTTGTGCATCCCAACCTTGCAGGACCTGTTCGGGTTCAGTTCCTCTGCTCCCCTTCCGGAGAAGGAGATATGGAACCAACTCCAATACGCCGACGTTCCCAGCGGCGGGCAGCCGCCACAGAGTGGCACCCGACCATCCTCCGCCGGTGCCGGGTCGTCGAGGAGGGCATCGGTGATGGAGGAGCCCACCGCTCCTTCGCTGGTTGCAACGACGGCTCCTGAGGAAGAGACTCAGGAGGATGAAGATGACGTCCCCCTTCGAGTTAATCGAAGGAGGCGGACGGCGACTGGCGCCGTCACGGGGGACGGGACGATTCCTCCGCCCTGCCTGCCGCCTCGGGGGGACAGGATGACTCTTCCGCCCCGCCTGCTTCGATGGCTCCAACTGCCGCCACCAAGGAGGCCCCTCATGCGGCTGATGGCGTGGTTCCTCCCAGCCGAGGGGAGAAGAGGACTGTCGATGCCGCCTTCGGGGGGCAGAGCGGCTCCGCGGCGTCACCGACTCCGGCGGCTGCCGTACCAAAGCAATGGGCTCCGGGGTCCAGGAAGCGCATCCCTATTCCTCGATCCGACAAGTAAGCCACTTGGTGAATATTTCCTTGCTCATTATGTCTTCAGAGCTAACGTGCCGGGGTGTTTTTCTGTAGGGCGCAGCGATTGGGGGATGTTCCGAAGGCTCCGCTGAGTGCCCCGAGCTCCAGCCAGGGCGGGAGCCAGCCGGGGCCGGACGTGCGGCCTTCATCTCCTCCATGGCCTTCTTCTCCTTCGCAGCCTCCTTCTCCGCCGCAACCTTCTTCTCCGCCGCAACCTTTCTTCTCCGCCGCAGCCTTCCCCTCAGCAGAGTGGTGCGTCGCCGACTCCACCCTCTGCTCCTCAGCCGGAAGAGGCCGCCGTCGGAATGCAGCCCCTGCTGTGACGGAGCAGGCGGAGCCGAGCCAGATGCAGACCATCCCGCCTGACCGCCAGGGGAATCTGGTGTTTTCGGTGGTGGAAGAAGACATTGGGCGCGTGCCCCCTTCCCCGGGAAACCTCCACCTGGCCCTCCAGCCTCTGCGGATCCGGTAGTCGGACCCTTCGAGGCCCAGCGCAGTCTTCCGGGAGATAGATGACGTCCGGGAAGCGGGCGAGTGGGAGGAGGCGTTTGGCACCGCTAACAATCTCAGGGAGAAGCTACTGACGCTGATGAAGGCGATCCGGGAGAGTGCCAATTTGGTCAACGGGAAGCTCCTGCCGCTGATGCAGGTACATGTTTTTCCATTCTTGTGTTCTGCAGTTTTCACTCTAGGGGCACGGTTAGTGCACCCAGAGGGTGTAGCCCCCGAGCCTTCGGCTAACTAGGATAGTCGGGCGGAGGGTTCTTCTCTTTTCGTAGTTTTCACTCTGAGGGCACGATCAGTGCACCCAGAGGGTGTAGCCCCCGAGCCTTTGGCCGACTAAGATAGTCGGGCAGAGGGTTCTTCTCTTTTTCGTAGTTTTCACTCTGGAGGCACGATTAGTGCACCCAGAGGGTGTAGCCCCCGAGCCTTTGGCTGACTAGGATAGTCAGGCAGATGGTCCTTCTCTTTTTCGCTAATTTGAGTGTCTTATCTTTCTCCGCTCTCTCCTTGCAGAACTTGGCCAAGCGATCCTAGGACAAGACTGAATTCCTTCAAGAGCAACTCCCGACCTTCGAGCGACTCGGCCAGCGTAGCCGAGTGGGACAATCTGAAAGGTACCCTCCAGATGACGCAGAATCAAGTGCTCGCCCAGGAGAGCGAGATTAAATCCCTGAAGAGGGACGTTCACTAGGAGGCCGCCCGGGCTCGAGGTAAGGAGACCGAGTCTCTTTTGATCATTTCTGTCTGTTGGTGCTGACCTGTTTTCCTACAGCTGCAGAGGATGAAAACTCCAAGCTCAAGGAGGAGCTTGAGGCGATGAAGGCCCGGTGCCGAAGAGAGGGCCTCCAAGCTTCGAGAGGAACTCGAGGCGGAGAAGGCTCGCGTCGAGCAGCTTGCCTCCGTTGAAGAGAGGGCCTCCAAGCTTCGGGAGGAGCTCGAGGTGAAGAGGGCTCGAGTCGGGCAGTTGGAGAGCGAGGCCACCGTCATCGACGGCAGTCTGAGGCAGGCTCTGGAGGCCGTCGAGGCAGCGAACAAGAGGTCCGCTGACTCCGCCGTCGGTAAGTCTACACCTCGGGTTTTGGTTAGTCGGAGTCCTTTAAGTGTTCTGCTAACTCCTTTGTCTTGTACTGGCAGCTTTCTAGATCCAGCTCTAGGAGGTCAGCAATTCGGTTGAGTCGTTGAAGGCGGCCGGTCGGATAGCCTGCCACGCCTTGTGGGAGGACGAGCCGGTCCTGGAGCACGCGGATGTGATTGCGGAGCGACTGCGACGGGCTCCCGACCGGGCAAGGCAGCTGGAGAAGGAGGCCACAGAGACCGGAGCCGTGCTGTCTCTTGCCGTGGCTAAGTCCCCACTACCCGTTGCTTGACATGGAAGCAATCGGGGATGGGTATGCCGCGGATGTTCCCGACGAAGCCATGCCCGGGCTAATGGACAAGGTAGAAGCCACCGCTAAGTCCCTTGTCGACCGTGCTGGGCTGTAAGTAGTCAGAAACATGTAGGTCAGCTGCTCGGGAAGGCCGAATGACTATTTGTTATGCATATTTTGTAATGAACTTATCTTTAAGTTTATAGATTTCCTTTGCAAAAGATTCGTTCCTGTGTATGTTAATCCTTTGTGTGTACTCTTACCGACTCGTTATAGCCCCCTTTGCGTAAAGATTAGCCGTGGGCTGTGTCTCGTGTAGCGTAGGGTTGTGGCATAAACCAGCGATCGAGTGCAAAGAGTTAACATTGGATTGTCTACACAGTTCTAAAATAGTTTGTTTGAAGGAAAAGACCGAGTGCGATTGGGCTCACCCAGAGGGTGTAAGATCCGAGTGGTTGCTATGCGTAGCCATAAGCGTGCATAGCGAGTCAGTCGGGAACTCCGAGACTTGTTCAAGTGGCGCGAAAAAATGTTTATTCATGTTGTCCGAAATATCAAATTACAGAGTGTTAAGTATAGAAATGACGTAGTTGTTTAATGTTCCATGTGTTGGTGATGATGTTGCCATTGTTGTCCTTCAGTCGGTAAGCCCCCGGGCGTAGCACTTCGGTGATCACGTACAGGCCTTCCCATGGTGGGGAGAGTTTGTGTATGTCTTTGTTGGACTGGACTCGGCGCAGAACCAAGTCGCCAATGTTGAATGCGCGCCCGCGGACGTGTCGGCTGTGATAGCACCGTAAGCCCTGATGGTACTTGGCCGACCAAAGTAAAGCGACTTCTCTTGCTTCCTCAAGCTGATCAATGTCGTCCTGTCTTGCTTCCTCCGACTGGTCTTCATCATAGGCGCGAGTGCGCGGGGACCTGTAGTCCAAGTCGGTCAGCAACACGGCCTCGGCTCCGTAGACCATGAAGAACGGGGTGTATCCGGTTGACCCGTTGGGGGTAGTCCGGAGACTCCAGAGTACCGAAGGTAACTCGACTGCCCACTTAACCGTGAACTTTTTTAGGCATTCGAAGATCCAAGATTTGATGCCCTGCATAATAAGATCATTGGAACGCTCAACCTGCCTATTCGTGCGTGGGTGTGCCACGACCGCGAAGTTGAGGCTAATGTTGTAGTCATCGCAGAATCAGAGGAAGGTGCCACCGGTGAACTGAGTGCCATTGTCCGTGATGATGCTGTTGGGGATGCTGAAACGGTAGACGATGTCCAAGAAGAACTCGACGGCTCTCTCGGCAGTAAGCGTGGCTACTGGTTTGGCTTCAATCCACTTGGTGAACTTATCGACGGCGATGAAGAGGTGTGTGTAGCCCCCGGGAGCCTTTTTGAGGGGACCAACCACGTCCAGGCCCTAAACGGCAAAAGGCTACTAAAAGATCATCTAGGTCCCTAAATGGTTTTGATGGTTAATGGCAACTCAAACTGAAATCTAATGTTTACAATGAGTGTAAGTGTCACGCCCTGATTTTCTAAACCCGCATTATATCATGACACCCTGCATGTTAGGAATATTTTGCACATTTCATGCATCCATTATCTCTAATGCCGCCCCTCGCGCAACCCTCCGACCTAAACCCTGATTCGGAAATCCACCTATCTCCTTGCTCGGACAATATCCACCGATGTACTCGCGGCACCTCTCCACCGATTGTTCCCAAGCACCGTCTCAAAACTCTGGAGACCTTTCAATCCACTCCCTTCCTTGCCGCGCTCTGAAACCCTGGTTTCGACCCCCGAATTCCCCTTTCCCCTTATTTAATCTTTTCCCTCCAAAACCCTAACCGCGAAGTTTATCGCTTCTCGGTCTGCCAAAAATCCCAAATAATTTCTTGAAGAACCCTAACAATATCCTTGACCTAAATATATCATAAAATATAGACGGCCAATGTAAAAATCTGGAGCTACAAAAATATTAAAACCTAGGCCAATTTTGGGCGTTGTACTGCAACCCCTATAATTATTTCTCAGAAAATTCCGATAAATTCTCACAACACTCCCCACATCTCTAGGATTCCCAATATCTAAAAATATGGGCAGGTCACATGTAGAAAACAAGAAGGGCAAGCATCGAACACCTTCCCCGTAATAGCTCCCCGCATAAAATCACAACAACTTTTCTCTGCCAAGGCTACTACCATTTATTGGAAAGTTACCACACGCTGCCCTCACCCCTCTAATCACCATTTAACTCCCCTGGCAGCTCACATCTTCTCACCCATAGTGTAAAGCTAGGATGCGTCCCGCTTGATATTAATAGCTTCCACTGCTCCGGGTATTGTCAAGTCCCCAAAGTTGGCAGAGATGTTGAGCACGTGTGCCTGAGCCAGTTTGACATCTTTTGACCACTCAAAAACGTGGCAGCGCCCCATCGGCATGCTCATGCCGCTCTGGACGCGCTCTGGACACGTCCAGTCCTACCACAGAGCGCGCCGCTGTTTTCCTCGCTACGCCGACTGCCGTCAAGGCTATTCGGAGCAACAGCCGCGCCACAGACGTCCTTTCCGCCCCCTGTAACCTGCCCTCGCCACACACCAGCTCAGCCTCGCCATTAATCTCCTCGAGCCGTCGCCTCACTGGAGCAGCAGCCGCGCTAGCTAGCCCGAGCTCACGCTGGCTATAAAAGAAGCACTCGAGTTCACCAGAACTCGTCAGCCACCTTCTCCCCAAAGCTCCGCCCGAGTTCCCATCTTCTTCTACTCGAACCCCAAGCCGCCCGAGCTCACTCATCCCGCCGGAGAAGCAACCGTGCCGCGGAGCCCCGCTTCCTCTCCACTGGCTCGCCGAGCTGAGCTCCGCTACTCCCTGCCGTAGCTACTCCACCGCCAGTACTGACCCAGCTGCCCCAACCATCCTAACTACCGAACCCTAGCGCCGACCACTCCAACCGCCGCTTTTACTCCTATCCGAGAGCCGCCGCCATTTCCGGTCCCCTGTCCGAGCGCCCGACCGGGACGGTCGGATCCTCTCCAGACGCTGCGGCAGGTAAGGAGGATGGCATGGGCCGACTGGCTCCGGCCCAAGTACTGGCCTGATTCCTTACCGACTGGCCACGCCCCCCCCATAACCCGTTTCTCTAGTCGAAAAGCGTATTTCTCAGATTGTGCTAAAAGCGTAAAAGCCCAGGACCTGTTTAACACTACTTCGACCAATTCCACATCTTCCAGACCGGTTCTCCAGCACCTGAAACCAGTTCTAAAATCTTTGGAAAATTTCCAACCTTTTTGATTTTAACACATTTTCAAAATTTAAAATCCTTTGGATGGGAACAGTAGGGATTAAACCTAGGGATATTTCTTTAAGTTTTAAAAACCACATATGCAATGTATATATGCATCCATGAGCAACCAAACATAAACTCCCTACCATCCAGTAGCTTTAGGGTATCTGTGATCTTCCATAACTCGTTTGAATATAAAGTTTTTGAGTTTAAAAGCTTAGCAAAAGTGTTTTTCCGAACCAATGTGTCGGCGGAATGGGGCCCAGGGTCCCCCGAACCGCCGGCGGAGGCCAACCAGATGCCGCGGAGCGAGACACGTGGCAGCCGGGTCGGTGTAGACCCCGCCCCGGCAGCCAATTGGGCCCGACGGTCAAGCCCAAGTGCTCGGGGGCCTTCCCCGAGCATCGCACCCGCGCGCAACCATCTGGAAGGCCTTGGGCTCCCGAGAGCCCGAGGCTCAGGAATCGAGGGGGCACTCGGGGTCCTTCCCCGAGCGCCCGGCGTCCCCGGGTGCGTGGGTCCCAGGGGAGCGCTCGGGTTATCCCCCCGAGCGCTCCTCCTGGAGCTCCCCCCGTGGGGGTCCCCGAGCGACCCTCCAACGAGTGCTCCCCGAGCGCTCGAGGTCACTCGGGGGCAACCTGGGACAGCTGGCGCCCCCCTCCCAGTTGAAGGAGCTGCTCGGGATTGGAGTGCTCGGGGTCGTCGGGTCCCTCCGTGGGGCCCACCTCTGGGCACGTCATTGAGCAGCTAGCTTCTCCCGCAAGCCTCAGCCCTGGCAGAGGCATTTAATGCCTGTCATTTCGACAAGGAATCCTAAGCCCTATGAGGGCATGATGACGGTCAGGCCGGGCCCCACCCGTTCAGGCGATAGGCTCCGTTGGCTATCACCCCTGCCAAATGATGGGTCCGGCTGACAGCTTTGTTGACCGACCGGGCGCGCCGTATCGCACGCCCCTGTCGCTGTCAACCCTTTTTGCCCCTTGGGTCGCGTCACCGCGCACCTCGGTGCGCGGGCTCGGTCGCTGACGCCTGGGGCCCAGGAGCGGGTGTCTCACCCACCCTGTCAAAAGAAGCCCGGTAAGTCTCCGTTCACGGGACCCACCGGGTATAAATGTGTCAGAATCCCCGTTCCGAGGCATGGCGAGGAGACATCCGGCGCGAAAGTCTACACCGCGCATTAAATGTAAGACGTGGGCGGCCCTGTAGCACCCACATCGCCCTGGGTATATAAGGGGAGGACCAAGGCCATGCAAAGGGTTGTTGAACCTTTTTTCCCAGTTACACTCTTGGTTGGATCTTTTCCTGAAGTTACATTCTCAGTTAGTCTCTTCTTCAGTAGTTCATCAGTTAGAAAATCCTTAGACTCTCTTGGAGAAGAACTCTAGGGTTAGATCTCTTGGAGAAGAACTCCTCTTATAAGCAAGAAACCTCTGTAACCTTAAAAAGATCAATACACACACAAAAGCAGGACGTAGGATTTTACACCTCCGGGTGGCCTGAACCTAGGTAAATCCTTTGAGTCTCTTGAATTAGATCCACCCTCTCCAGAGAAACCGTCACCGGCTCATAAGAAGAATCCTATTGCGCCCCCGGCCGAATCCCAAAGGGGGTCCAACCAGACCACCGCTAGAGGCGTCTCTACGCCGACAGCTGGCGCGCCAGGTAGGGGACGCTTAGGTTTTTTTCGAGCCTACCTCCATGGCGGATCCTCGTCTGCCTTCCGGTGAGGGAAGGGTGGATCTGTCCGGGTCCTCATCTGATGTGGAGCTCCCTAGTTTGGAAGAGCACCGCAACGAGACCGGCGGCACGTCGGCAGCCGCTGCCTTTGTGCCGTGGCCATGGCCGCGGGCCTCTGGGCCCGCCGCCGAGTCTTCCCCGCCGCCGCTGCCTCGTCGCCGGCTAGACTTCACCGACCCCGGGGAAAATGAGCACGCTGCAGGCGGCGCAGCTCCTCCTCCGGCATCCTCCCGTTCCGATGGAAGCTGCGTCCCCCGTGGGCCCATGGCTCCAGGACCTCGCCAACCTGGTCGACACCGCCCGCCGTCAAGCGGCGGCCAGGAGCTCCCACACCTCGTCGGGACGTGGCGGCGCCCACGCCGGCCCCTCCGCAGCTTCGCCGCCGGTGCCACCGCGTCCACAGCGCGGATCAGCCGGCGGCCGGCGCGGTGGATCTCCCCCTCGGTTGCTTCTCCCGCCCGGGGGAACGCCCAGGATCTTCGCCACCGCCTTGGCAGGCGTAGGGAAAATGTGGACGCACGCACCATCATCGAGCGTCAGCGCGAGCGCGATAGGGTGGACGAGGGCCAATCCTCCTCCGGCCCTACCGCCAGCCGCGCGTGCTCCCGGGCACACCACCGCGTCCAGCAAGGTGGGGAGGCCGGCACCCCCCCCTTTATGGGACCGGTTGCCAGGCCTTTACCGCCAAACTTCGTCGTGTCACCTGGCCGAACAAGTTCCGGCCAGAGCTGCCGCAGAAGTACGATGGATCCTTCCATCCTCCAGATCTACCCCACCGCGGTAGAGGCCGCAGGAGGCGACGAGAAGGTCATGGCCAACTGGTTCCCGATGGCCCTGAAGGGATCGGCCCGGTCTTGGCTCATGAACCTTCCCCCAGGTTCTGTCTCCTCTTGGGCGGACCTCTGCCACCAGTTTGTGGCAAACTTCCAGGGCACTTTCGAGCGCCCTGGCACGGAGAGCGATTGTCGGCGTAGAGACGCCTCTAGCGGAGGTCCGGTTGGACCCCCTTTGGGATTCGGCCGGGGGCGCAGTAGAGCTCCTCTTATGAACCGTAGATGAATCGATAAGGGTGTGGATTTGAGGCTAAGGACACAGGATTTACCCAGGTTCAGGCCACCCGGAGGTGTAACACCCTACGTCCTGCTTTAGTTTTTGTATTGATCGGTATGGGATTACAAGGGGTGTTTTGCTTACAGTGGGAGTTCTTCCCCCTGTGCTCTAACCCTAGCTGCCTTGCTCAAGGAACCAGCCGGAGAAGAAAGCCCAGCAGAGAGGATGCGTGTTTTCTTCTTACTTAGCTAACTGTTGAACCAAAAAATCCGAACCCTTTGCATGGCCTTGGGCCTCCCCTTATATACTCGGGGGGTTCCCACAGCGGCCAGAAAGGTCCCATCGGTGACGTGGGCGCAACAGGGCGACCCACGCCCTTCATTTAATGCACGGCACCGACTTCCGCGCTGGGCGCATTCTCGCCATGCTTCCAAACAGGGGATCTGACACCTTTTATTCCCGGTGGGTCCCGCAAACGGAGACTTACCGGGCTCCTTCTGACAAAACGGGTGAAACACCCATCGCTGGGCCCCAGGGGTCAGCGACCGAGCCCGCGCACCGGGGCGCACGGTGACACGACCCAAGGGGGCAAAAAGTGTGACAGTGACTGGGGCGTGCGGTGCGGCGCGCCCGGTCAGTCAACAAAGCTGTCAGACGGGCCCATCATTATACGAAATGCGATAGGCGGAGGAACCTATCGCCTGCGCGGGTGGGGCCCGGCCTGACCGGCATCATGCCCTCATAGGGCTTAGGATTCCTTGTCGAAATGACATCCATTAAATGCCCCTGCCAGAGCAGAGGCTTGCGGGAGAAGCTAACCACTTGATGACGAGGCCGGAAGTGGGCCCCACAGGGGGACCCGACGACCCCGAGCCCTACGTCCCCGAGCGGCCCCTTCGACGCGAGGGGTTCTAGCTGTCCCAGGGTGCCCCCGAGTGATCCCGAGCGCTCGGGGAGCGCTCGCTGGGAGGTCACTCGGGACCCCTACGGGCGGAGCTCCCGAGGGGAGCGCTCGGACGGATGCCCCGAGCGCTCCGCTGGGGCGCACGCACCCGGGAACGCCGGGCACTCGGGGAAAGGCCCCGGGTGCTCCCTCGATTCTTGAGCCTTGGGCTCTCGGGAGCCCAAGGCCCTTTCGGACAGTGGCCCACGGGCGCGGCGCACGAGAAAGGACCCCGAGGGCCCGGACTTGAACGCCGGACCCACTTGGTTACCGGGGCGGGGGCTACTCCGACCCGACCGCCACGTGGCTCGCTTCGCGGCATCTGGTTGGCCTCCGCTGGCGGTTTGGGGGACCCTAGGCCCCATTCCGCCGACAGCGATCTTCACGCTCTCCGGCAGCGAAAAAGGGAGATGTTGCGGTACTTCATCCAGCGTTTCAGCCAGGTGCGCAACACCATCCCCAAGATATCTCCTCAGGCCGTCATCGTCGCCTTCCGACAGGGAGTCCGCGATGAGAAGATGCTTGAGAAGCTGGGCACTCGGGATATCCAGTCCACCGCGGACTTGTTCGCTATCGCGGACAAGTGCGCTAAGGCGGCTGAAGCCCGTGCCTGGCACGACCCGCGCCCCGACCAATCAGCGGTCGACGGCGCCGGCCCCTTCTCGCCCCGCTGGGAAGCGGGACAAGAAGGGCAAGAAGCGTAAGTCCGAGCCCGTCGCGGCGGCGGAGGCCAAGCCTCGTAAGCCCCCGCGCGCGGGCCGAACGGCGGCAAGAAGCCACCCCGAGCTCCCCAGCCGAGCTCGGGCCTGTGGTGCCCTATCCACGAGACCGACCGGCACGATCTCTCCGAGTGCCGGACGGTCAAGTACCTCGCCGAGAGGAACAAGAAGCAGCGGGAGGAGCGCCGCGCCGAGGGCGGCGATCAATCCCGACGGGCAAGAGGAAGACCTCGGCTTCCAGGAGCCGCAGGCGGTGGCATGCATCAGCGGGGGCGCCTTCGCACCCACCTCACGCCGTCAGTTCAAGCTCCTGGCGCGTGAAGTGTGCTCGGCGACCCCGAGCGCTGATGCATCCCGAGCGCTCAAGTGGTCGGGGTCCCCGATCACTTTCGACCGCTCGGACCATCCCGAGAACATCTCGGGCGTGGGCCGCTTCCCGCTCGTCGTCTCCCCCACCATCTGCAACATTAAGGTAACCCGCATGCTGATCGACGGGGGCGCGGGACTTAACCTCCTGTCCCCCGAGGTGTTTGGCAAGATGCAGGTACCCCGGGGGGATCTGAAGCCGACGCTGCCGTTCTACGGCGTCTCCCCCGGCCTCACCATGCCTTTGGGCCAGGTGTCCTTGATGGTCACCTTCGGTACCAAGGGCAACCACCGGACCGAGAACATCATCTTCGATGTTTCCGAGTTCGAGCTCCCCTACAACGGCATCTGGGCGTCCGGCGCTCGCCAAGTTCATGATGGCCTGCCATTATGCTTACTTGACGATCAAGATGCCGGGCCCCAACGGCACCATCACCGTGCCGGCCGACATCCAGGGCTCCGTCGCCTGCGCCGAGCAACTCTTCTCCAAGGTTGCCGCTGCCATCGACGACGTCCCCGAGCTCCCCGAGTCCTCGGGTCCGCCCCCGACCAAGGCCAGAGTCGCTGCTGACGACTCCGTCCCCTGTGAAGGAGGTGGTCCCTTGGACAAGACGCGTCCAAGACCGTCAAGATCGGCGGCCGCCTGGCCGCCAAATAGGAAGGCGCGCTCGTCGCTTTCCTCCGGGCAAACGCTGACGTGTTTGCATGGCAACCGTCCGACATGCCCGGGGTCCCTAGGGAAGTGACCGAGCACCGCCTCGCCGTGCGTCCCGACGCTCGGCCCGATCCGGCAGAAGGTGCGCCGTCAAGCACCAGAACGGCAGGAGTTCGTCCGGGACGAAGTCAGCAGGCTCCTCGCAGCCGGCTTCATCCGGGAGGTCCTCCACCCCGAGTGGCTCGCCAACCCCGTTGTCGTGCCCAAGCCAAACGGCAAGCTGAGGATGTGCGTGGACTACACCGACCTCAACAAGGCTTGTCCGAAAGACCCTTTTCCTTTACCTCGCATCGATCAGATAGTAGATTCCACCGCAGGGTGTGATCTTCTCTGTTTTTTAGATGCCTACTCTGGTTATCACCAGATTAGCATGGCTGTAAAGGATGAGGAAAAAACTTCATTTACAACCCCTGCGGGGACTTTTTGTTATGTCCGCATGCCTTTTGGGTTGAAAAAACGCTGGCCCGACCTATCAGCGGGCCATGCGTATTACTTTGCAGTCGCAGCTAGGTCGCAACGTTGAGGCCTACATCGACGACCTCGTCGTCAAGTCAAGACGCGAGGAGACGCTCATCGAGGACCTCGCCGAGACCTTCAACAGTCTCCGCGGTACTCGCATGAAGCTGAACCCCGAGAAGTGCATCTTCGGGGTTCCATCCGGCAAGCTTCTCGGTTTCTTGGTCTCAAGCCGAGGCATAGAAGCCAACCCCGAGAAGATCCGGGCCATCGACCAGATGCGCCCGCCGGCTCGTCTCAAGGACGTGCAGCGCCTAACGGGCTGCATGGCCGCCTTGGGGCGGTTCATCTCCAAGCTCGGGGAGCGGGGGTCTCCCCTTGTTCAAGCTTCTCAAGAGATCGGGCCACTTCGAGTGGACCCCAGAAGCCGAGCAGGCCCTCGAGGGCCTCAAGAAGTATCTCACCTCGCCTCCGGTCCTGGTGGCACCGAGACCCGAGGAGCCTTTGCTCCTCTACCTCTCGGTGACGCCCCGGGTGGTGAGCGCTGTCCTCGTCGTCGAGCGGGAGGTCGGGTCCGAGCTCCCGGCATCCCCCGACCAGGCAAAGGCTCTCGGGCCCCCGCTTCCGAGTGGTGACCCCGAGCAGCCAGCAGGAGCCCCCGAGAGCGAGCTCCCGAGCGAAGCTCTCGGGGAAGCGGGCAGAGCTCTCGGGGTCCGAGTCCCCGAGCGACAATGTTCCCGAAGGAGACCTTGAGCCCCGCCCTCCGAGCGAACCCGAGCAACCCGCCTTGCTCGGGGACGAAGTCAATCGCTCGGGGGCTGGGCCCGAGGAGCCTTCTACCCGGGTGCGCGTCCAGCAGCATCCCGTGTACTTCATCAGTGAAGTATTGCGCGACGCCAAGACGCGTTACCCTCAAGCTCAGAAGCTACTCTACGCGGTGCTCGTCGCATCGAGGAAGCTTCGGCACTATTTCCAAGCGCACGAGGTCCGGGTGGTTACGGCCTACCCCCTCGAGCGCATCCTCCGCAACCGGGAGGCCACTGGACGAGTCGTCGAGTGGGCCATCGAGCTCGGGGAGTTCAATCTGCGCTTCGTCAGCAACCACGCGGTCAAAAGCAGAGCTCTGGCCGACTTTGTCGCCGAGTGGACGCCCGTGCCCGAAGACGAAAGCGAGCAACTCTCCGCCAACCCGGGACCAGGAGGAACCGAGCATTGGACTCTGCACTTCGACGGTTCCCTCACGCTCAAGGGCGCGGGGGCTGGAGTGGTTCTCACCTCCCCGACGGGTGAAACACTCCAGTACGTCGTGCAGTTGCTCTTCCGCGCCACCAACAACATGGCAGAGTACGAAGGCCTCCTTGCAGGGTTGCGCGCCGCCGCATCCCTCGGGATCCGCCGTCTACTCGTCAAAGGCGACTCCCAGTTAGTCGTCAATCAGGTGTCGAAGGAGTACCAGTGCTCGGACCCTCAAATGTCGGCATACCTGAGCGAAGTCAGGAGGTTGGAGCGGCGCTTCGATGGGCTGGAGCTCCAGCACATCCCTCGCCGCTACAACGACGCCGCCGACGCTCTATCGCGACTGGCCTCCTCTCGGGAGCCGGTCCCGGCTGGGACCTTTGAAGAAAGGCTCTCTCGGCCGTCCGTCGAGGCCGCCGACCAAGACGACGGCGCTTCGGGTTGTCCGCTCAAAGCCCTGGTGTCCTGCCTGGTTCCTTAACCCTGGACATCAGCCTGGCAAATAAGCCGCCCAAGTACCCTACACGCTCTCGCATGCGCCCGGTGGTTTTCCCAGTAGCGTTCCAGAGACACAAGGAAACATTGCCGTGTAAAAATGAAAGCTTTCCAAAATAAGAAAAAGTATACAAATATGCAATGGTTAGTACGACATATATTAACAACTGCTTGTTCCAATAATTGTCCCGAGCGCAAAGACTTGGACAATTTCTGCAGGAAAACAAAGGAGTTAGGAGAAGCTCGGCTCGGGGACACCCTGTGTCCCGAGGGCAGGGCTTCCTTAGTTTCAGCCGCGGCACGTCCAGCTCTCGGGGGCTGGGGCCTTCGGGGCGACCCGAGGGCTGGTCTCTGTCCTTCTCCGAGCAAGAGCCAGACGCTTCGCCCGAAGCAACAAGGAAATGAAGCCAATTCCAGCACGAGTACAACAAGAAGGAAAAAGCAAGGGACAAAAGGCCTTCGGGCCAGAGTTCTTTGCATAGCAAAAATACAAACACAAGTTCTTACAAAAGGGCTATGCCCTGGGCTAAGAACAGCAAAAAAAATGGAGATAAAGGAGGAGCTACTCCTCGCCATCGCCATCGTCGTCGCTGTGACCGTCGCCGCCGTCGCCGGCATCTTCCTCACGGGCAAAGTGCTGGGCGATCTCTTCGGCCACCCCGCAGACCACCCTCCGAGCTTCCTCCTCGCCAGCCTCGTCGATCCCCTCTGCAGCTGGTTCCAGGGAGAAGCCCAAGTCGCGGTTGCGGTAGCACGTCAAAGTGTGCTCTGCCACAGCGACCGCCAGCTCCCGCACTTCTTCCTCAAGCCGGCGGTTCATGGCTTCGCCAAGTCCGACGAGGCGCTCGGTGATGTCTTGGAAGCCCAGCGCGATGTTCCCGAGGGTATCGTCGATCCCCCCGGCAAGGAAGCTAGACCGAGTCCAGCGGCCAGAACGGCGTCCTTTGCGCGAAAGAAGATGTCCCTCATCATCTTCGTCGTCTCGCGACGCTCGCGGAGGAGTTGGAAGTTCTGCTTCTCCGCCTCCTTCAGCGCTGCGACCGCTTCCGAAGACTCGTGCTGCCTCGCCTCCTCCACTTCTTGGAGTTTGGTCTGGACATTGCGCTTGGAAACCCGCGAGTCCTCGAGCCGCTCCCCGAGGTGCCGGACTTCCGCGTGAAGCTCCTCCATCTCCTTGGCGAGCCCTCCGCAAGCAGACTGGACGCGCGTCTGGACCTCAGCTTCCAGCGAGTTTGATCCCTCTTCGAGGTCCTTCTCGCATTGGCTAAGTTCCTGCGCCTTCGTCTCAACTTCTCCTTCACGGAGAAGAACCTGCTCTTCGCGGCGAGCGAGGTCGTCGGCGCGCTCATCCAGCCGCGCCTGTTCCTCGTCGGCGTGTTTCTCCCACGCCTCCAAGTCCCGCTCTTGCAGGGCAAGCAGCGAGGCCCGCCGGTCGAGGTTTCGCTCCCGCCGGTTAAGCTCTCGCTCCCTTTCGACGAGCTCCCTCATCGCCTGGTCCATGGCCTCCCGCTCCCGAAGGATCTCGGCGGTGTCCCTCTCGTAGTCCCGCTTGGCAATGCGAGAGCGGGTCAAGAAGTTTTCCGCCGCCTCCGCGAGCACGGCCTCCCGTTCCTCCAAGGACTCCTCCCGCTCCTCCAAGGACCTCTCCTGATCCTCTAAGGTTTTCTCCTTAGAGGTGAGGTCCTCCTAGATCTTGTCAATCACGGCGTGCGCGGCATCAAACACGTCGGAGGGGATCCCCCGAGACGTCTGCCCGCGGCGCGCGGCGGGCCTCCACCCGGGCAGGACGAGAATGTCGAAAAACCCGGGCTCCTCCTCTTGGGGCTCGAGGCGCTTGGCCACGGTTAAAGCACCGGCCCCTTCCTCAGGCCGGGTGCCCTCGGTCCCCTTCATCGGGGCCGTTTCTTGCCCGAGTGCCGCCGCCGGCTCCTCGGGCGCAGCGGCACATGGCTCCTTTTCCGCCGGGGCGGCACTCTCCGTCGCCTCCGGCGCGTCCATCGCCTCCGGCGCGGCCTCCATCGCGCTCGGGGCAGTCTCTTCCTGTGAGGCAGCTTTAGCTATCGGGGCTGGCACCACGCTCGGGGACGGGCTCGTGCTCGGGGCAGAAGACGCGCTCGGGGTCGGGTCCACCGGCTCGCTCGGGGCCGAAGGACCGCTCGGGGCGGAAGGCTCGCTCGGGGTCGGGTCCACCGGCTCGCTCGGGGCCGGAGGACCGCTCGAAGCCGCAGGGGCTCTCGGGCCTGCAACCGCGCTTGGGGCCGGCGGAGCCCTCGGGGCAGGAGGAGAGCTCGGGGACGGCCGCGACTTCTTGCTCTCCCTGAAAAGACAAGCACAGCCAAGCTCGGATTAGCTCCCGAGCAAAACACTTAGACAAAAGAGTGAGGAAGTTTTCGCTTACCGCCACGAGCCCTTCGAAACCTGGCGTCCCGAGCCAGGGGGTGTCGACGGGCCCTTCCTCTTCTGTCCGGCCGGCGTAGTTCCGGAGGACCCTCGCCCAGAACCGCCGCCTCCCGCCCCTGGCGCCGCAGGGCGCGCGGGCGGAGGAGGCGACGGAGGCGGCAGTCCAGAGCTGTGCTGCCCGGTGGACCCTTGCCCGGAGGACCCTCGCCCAGAACCGCCGCCTCCAGTCCCCGGCGCCGCAGGGCGCACGGGCGGCGGAGGCGGCGGAGGCAGCGGTTCGGAGGGGCGCTGCCTGGAGGACCCTTGCCCAGCGCAGCTGCCTCCAATTCCGCCGTTTGCCGCCCCGTGGCCGGCGGTGCTCGCGGCCTCGGCTTCGGCGCTTGTGGCTGCGGTGGCGGGGACGGGGGAGGAGGGGCTTGCCCCTTGCCCTTCGGGTCGGCGGGGTCGTGGACGGCGAGCGGGACGCTCGGTGCCCTAGCCGCCAGCGCCGCCTCTACCTCCTCCTCATCCGCGGCGATCCGGATGGAGTCGGCCGGCCTGCGCTCGCCATCCTTCGGTGGACTTTCGATGCCGTGCGCATTGCATGTCGGCATCATGTCTAGGATGGACTGGCGATTCGCGTCGACGCAGAGCGGCAAGTCCGGCCGTGGTAGCTCGGCGAGCGAGGCATCCTGCATCCCGAGCAGCATCCTCAGGGTTAGCGCCATCGCCTCCTTGTTCAGGTTGCTGTCGGCGCCAACCGCCGTCCGGCCGTAGTCCTGGTCGCCGGTGTACATCCACGCCAGCCGCCTGCGTTCCCGCAGTGGCGCCAGCCGGCGGTGCAGGAAGTCGCCGACGACCATGGTGACGTTCAGGCCCAACTCCCGGAGTTGGGCGATGCGCGCCGTCATCATCCAAAGGTCTTTGTCGTCCTCGGTGAGATATTCCCACGATCGGTGGTGCTCCGCCGGCGCTTCGGGAAGAACGAGCGCCTCCGCCGGGTTGGTGTTGATGTAACACCAACTCTGGCGCCAGTCGTCCCACTTATTCCGCAAGTCTTGCGAAATGTATGGCGAAGCACCCTTCGCTCGGAGCTGGAGGTTCGCGCTGCCGCTGACCTCCGCTCGGGCAGAGCCCCGGCTCTTCCCGACCGTGCGGAGGACGAAATAATGCCTGAAGAGGGCCACCGACGGCATCACCCCCACGAACATCTCGCAGAGGTGGGCGAAGATCGCCAGCACCACGACGGAGTTGGGGGTAAGATGCAACAGGTGGATCCCGTACTCCGCCAGGATCGCCATGAAGAACAGCGAGAAGGGTGGAAGAAGGCCGGCCGTGATGAAACTGGTGAAGATCACCGTTTCATCCGCCCGTGGCTCCGGCGGGTACGTCCACCGGCCGCACCGTCGTCGGGTCCGGGCGGCCCTCCGGCACCGTCAGCAGTCGGACTTTGTCCATCGCCTCCTCGTTGAGGACGCGGGACTTGGGAAGTACGGTGGGCGGGTCCGGGGGAGGCTTGCCGGCTCTTGCGGCGAGTCATGGCGGCGGCGGAGTGGTGGCGAAAGGAAGTGTCGGGAGGCGAAGAAGGAGGCGGCGAGAGGAAGAAGACGAAGTGCGCGCGAGAGCTTTGGAAACAGAGCGTTTGCGCAGGATTCGGAAGTTCAAAAGGTGTGGGGTCGGTTCTCTTTTGAGAAGAAAACCGCAGAAGATCAACCGCCCGCACCCGACGATTTTCGCGCAGTCGTGGGCTGTCAGTTTTCTCCCGTTGGCAGTAAACCTGCGGCCGTGCGAAACCCGGGGTTCATGTAATCATGGCCTGCGAATTTACTGTCGATTGGCAGTAAAGATGTGGTCGCGCGAAACCCGGAGCACGCAACCGTCCGCAGCGCAGCGTGAAGAGCCGCGCGCCTTCCCCGCGCACATTAAAGCGCCCCTCCGCAGGGCGCATGAAGATGGGCCGGCATCCTCGTTTGGCCCAAGAAGGAAAGGCCTTATCCCCAGTCGCGGCCCCTCAGGCCGTCGCTGGGAGACAAGGCCGGGGGCTGCTGTCGGCGGAATGGGGCCCAGGGTCCCCCGAACCGCCGGCGGAGGCCAACCAGATGCCGCGGAGCGAGACACGTGGCAGCCGGGTCGGTGTAGACCCCGCCCCGGCAGCCAATTGGGCCCGGCGGTCAAGCCCAAGTGCTCGGGGGCCTTCCCCGAGCATCGCACCTGCGCGCAACCATCTGAAAGGGCCTTGGGCTCCCGAGAGCCCGAGGCTCAGGAATCGAGGGGGCACTCGGGGTCCTTCCCTGAGCGCCCGGCGTCCCCGGGTGCGTGGGTCCCAGGGGAGCGCTCGGGTTATCCCCCCGAGCGCTCCTCCTGGGGCTCCCCCCGTGGGGGGCCCAGAGCGACCCTCCAATGAGTGCTCCCCGAGCACTCGAGGTCACTCGGGGGCAACCTGGGACAGCTGGCGCCCCTCCCAGTTGAAGGAGCTGCTCGGGATTGGAGTGCTCGGGGTCGTCGGGTCCCTCCGTGGGGCCCACCTCTGGGCACGTCATCGAGCAGCTAGCTTCTCCCGCAAGCCTCAGCCCTGGCAGAGGCATTTAATGCCTGTCATTTCGACAAGGAATCCTAAACCCTATGAGGGCATGATGACGGTCAGGCCGGGCCCCCACCCGTTCAGGCGATAGGCTCCGTTGGCTATCACCCCCTGCCAAATGATGGGTCCGGCTGACAGCTTTGTTGACCGACCGGGCGCGCCGCATCGCACGCCCCTGTCGCTGTCAACCCTTTTTGCCCCTTGGGTCGTGTTACCGCGCACCTCGGTGCGCGGGCTCGGTGGAGCGGGTGTCTCACCCACCCTGTCAAAAGAAGCCCGGTAAGTCTCCGTTCGCGGGACCCGCCGGGTATAAAGGTGTCAGAATCCCCGTTCCGAGGCACGGTGAGGAGACGTCCGGCGCGAAAGTCTACACCGCGCATTAAATGTAAGGCGTGGGCGGCCCTGTAGCGCCCACATCGCCAATAGTACCATCTGGCCGCTGTGGTAACCCCCGAGTATATAAGGGGAGGACCAAGGCCATGCAAAGGGTTGTTGAACCTTTTTTCCCAGTTACACTCTTGGTTGGATCTTTTCCTGAAGTTACACTCTCGGTTAGTGTCTTCTTCGGTAGTTCATCAGTTAGAAAATCCTTAGACTCTCTTGGAGAAGAACTCTAGGGTTAGATCTCTTGGAGAAAAACTCCTCTTGTAAGCAAGAAACCTCTGTAACCTTAAAAAGATCAATACACACACAAAAGCAGGACGTAGGGTTTTACACCTCCAGGTGGCCTGAACCTGGGTAATCCTTTGAGTCTCTTGAATCAGATCCACCCTCTCTAGAGAAACCGTCACCGGCTCATAAGAAGAATCCTATTGCACCCCCGGCCGACTCCCAAAGGGGGTCCAACCGGACCACCGCTAGAGGCGTCTCTACGCCGAGACAATGCGTCGTCATTTTATGTGACAATTTGCATATACCTGTCACCAAAGTTATTCTCTGCCCCCATAAACCTAAGACATGAAATTTTGAAGTCAAAACTCTAACCTAACTCCAGGTATATGCATCCTATTCATAAATCGCCCTCCGAAACCCTAAAACCCTAACTCGATTGTTCTAGGGCAAGCACCTCTCTGAGTTCACCTGGTTATCAGTGATTTATTTTATCATGCATGCTGTTTGATTTTCTCGAAGTGTTTGGATTGTTCTTATTCGTTGTTTCCTTTTGACGCGTAGTTCGCGGAGTGAAGTACGTGCGTTAGGACGAACCGGGATCACCCCCACCTCAGGAACCAGAGTAGGAACTGCCAGGCAAGCAATTTCTCGTCTTGTCCATTTTGAATCCTATATTTGTGAAGTATATTTATTTTGACTTCGAAACATGCATGCTATATTATAAACAATATTTTATGTAGAATTAGCTATATCCGATAGCTGCATTGGGACTAGGGTCGAACATCTGATTTCTTGTAACCCTAGTGATCCGTCGGTTGATTTCCAACCGAAGACATACCAAGGTTATAGGCAGTAGCCATTGCTTAGCCCTGCTATAGTTAAAACTAAGATTTTGTCCAATTGATTCAAACCCTTGGGTACGGGAAATCAAAACCCGTGGATAGCGTATGTTATCCGCGGTGAGTTTTTTAAAAGAAATGTTGCCAAAACCCAAAATGAAGTTGGAGATGGTTTTGATTCGGGTAGGAAGGTAAGGTGGTTTGAAGGGAGACGAAGTAGCGGAAGGCTATTCGGTGATTGATAATAAACTGGAGTCCTACTCGAATCAGTTAAGGACCGAGCCGCAGTGCCGCTAAACCAGTTCCCCCACCGTACGTTCACATGTCCTTTATGGGAAGGACTTGACTCGGTAACCCCGCCTAATACTAGGGTTCGGACCCGTAGGAAGTAAGGAGGAAGTGCTAGGTAGGACATGGGCCCCTAGAGAATGCCCACGGCGCTACATGGGTCGAGATTCTTAGTGAGCTCCATCTAGGCGTGGGTGAAGATTCGACACAAAGATGAGCGTTTCTCCGGATTGTGGTGTCCGGCTGCCTGGGCACAATCGGAGTTAGGGTAAGTCTCATTTAGCGGGTCCGGCCCTAATATTAACGTAGGCGAAAGGTTTCGTTGTATTATCCCTGCCAATATACCTCATCAGGTGTATTAGTAGTACTCGGCATTAAAGGGATTAATACATCTTGTGGGTAAAGCCGTACAACCTCTGCAGAGTGTTAAAAACTATTCGAATAGCCGCGTCCTCGGTTATGGACATGAACTGGCACGGCCACACCCCGGTTAGACTAAGTTTCATTTGCAAAAGTTAGGCAATGGGATTAAGGTCGTGGGCATGACGTGTCCACAGTTGGGCAATTTTAGGCCACGAGTCGGTGGTAAGGAAATTGCCGAAGTAAAGAAATTCGCCGTATTGCCTGAGGTGATCGGAATACGGATTAGTGATGGAAATCCTAGTTATCGGATAGGTGGAAGCTATCGTTCGATGGATGGTGCTATGGACGGTGAGTGGAACTATCGATAATAGGTTATGAGATGTTTAGCGGTGTTTACCGCGCAAGATGAGATAAGATGAGACAAGGTGGAATGTGACGAGATACTGTTGATTTACTACCAGTTTTTCCCAAACTGCTTTTACAATCTATTAATCAGCATTTCCAATTCAGAACTTACATTTCCGCACAACCATCAACATAGATTAGAGCTGCCCCCTTGAAATATTCCCTCATGAAACATAGCTGTATAATCCTCCTACAGGGATTGCTTGCGAGTACATTCAATGTACTCACCTGGCTTGTTGATTTGGCCAGAGGATGAAGAAGATTTCAATTTCGAAGAGGGTGACAGCGAATTCGAGGGTTAGGGCGTTTCCCCCAGTCAGCTGCCTATTGGTTCGGCATGTCGACGGGCTATCCACTACGTTATGATTTTCGCTGCTGTTTTATTCGGCCAATAGGCCATGTGTTGAACCTCGACCATAAAGGTCTATCCGTGTAATAAGAATTCGGTATTGTATGTGTATGCTATCAAGTGTTTGTGCTTACTGGCTACTGATCCAGGGACCAGTACAGTAATCACAAAGGACGTGTCCGGCCTTAAAACCGGGCACGCCACAGTAAGCAGGATTAATAGGTTCTAGAAAGAAGTGTCATCAAGGAAAGGATTTAGTGCTGGTGATCTCTTCAGAGTAGCCTCTCCAACGGAGACGTACCTCTCTGAAAAGAGTAGGAAATTTCGGTGAAAAACACCTTGTCTCTCTGAGTACTTCATATACTGCTTTTTGGTTACTCATTAGATCTGCATGCTTGTGTGTTCTTAGATATACATTGTTTATCTGTGATAGATCACTTTTCACCTGTGTTAGCATAGCTGTGCCTCAGTTGCTATATATCATATCTCTTACCTATGTCAGCTACCTGTTACACAGCTATCTGTCTTGCTCATCTATTTTAAGTCATTAGCTCACCTGTGTTACATACCTGTGTGACAGCTACGTGTTAATTTACATAACATATATTGCCTGTGCTATTCACCTGTCACACAGCTGGCCTAACCTTGCAATCTGCTAAGACTTATTTGATAACCTAAGTTAAAAAGAAGTGAAAATAGTTAGCTGTGAGTCATGTGATGACGTGGACAATTTAAGTGATGAATATTTTGCCATATTGTGTGGAGTTGAATAATTTGGGTGCATGAATTCGAGATTGGAATTACTTGCAAAATGATTGATTGTTTGAGTTTTTCAATTTGTCTCAAGGAAAAATTGAGTGTTTGAAGGATTTTTCTCGACTGACTTGGGTCAAGTGGAAAACTTGTGCTCGCAACGCTTTGCCTGGTCTATGGTGTGCAGGTGCGAGTTGGGTGCGGCGATGGTTCGGCCATATGGATCGGCATGAAGCTTGGAGGGCTGAGATGCGGTCAAGGAGGTGGCGAGGATATCATGCGGCTTAAAAGCATGTACACGGAGGACAAGAAAGCGGGTGAAGACGAGACGTGAGGATCAAGTCAGTGCGAGGGCGTTTTGGTAAAAACGCGGAGTCTACCGAAGCATAACCAAGAAACTGCGGCGACGGCCGGGAAGCGGTTTAGGGTTAGTTGCTTAGGGTAGAACGAAAGATGGATGGTGGATGAGTCACTTAGACGCTTTGTGATACGTGCTAAGTGCTCATGCCATCTAAGTGGGCTTAAGGCCCAAGTGGTGGGAGGTATGCCTCCGTCACTATACAAGGAGGGGTAAGAGGTGCTTATCCCTCAACCCTTTTGATTAGCTTTGGAGAGCTGCACTTTGAGGAGTGCTTTGCCTAGATAAGAGGCATGTAAACATCAAGAAAACCCACGAAAATCAATACAAAAAGATTTCCAAGAGAATCAATGCGTTCCTTATGAGATTGTGAGTCTTTTTCTTGTTCTTGCTTTGGATTTTCATTTTTCTCTCTTCTAGTTTTCTTTTGTTGATTTCTTGTGTCATATGGGTTGTTAGAGATGGGAATTCCAATTCAAATCTGAACCCATCCATCCCTTACTCAAGAATCACCAAGTTCTACTTCTTTGATTGAGTTCTTGTTGGGAAAATGAGTAAAATCAACTAGAGAAGAAGGAGTTGTTTGTGGTTCAATTACTTGTGCTTAGTAGAGAGCTATGATGTGTGGAATACTGCTCTAGCAAGTAGAGATCAATAGAATCCACGAGCTCTTCATTATCTAAGTTTTTGGGGTTTTGAACTTGGGTGGTGCAACTTTCGTTCTCCGTCAAAAAGGCTCCTACTTTGGCAAGAAAATCATGATCCATTGATTGGAATACATGCCAAACCCATAGGAGAGCTTATCTACCAAGTTTGGTGGAGTTTGATTGGACGGATTTTGAAATAGGTCAAAAGTTGCATCGTTTTATCACGTTCTGGAAATCGAGATCCGGAGGGTCCGGTTTTGATTCGGAGGGTCCGGATTTACAAACTCGGAGGATCTGGGTGAACATCTGGGCATTCCAGTAGAGATCCGGACATTAACCCGGAGGGTCCGAGCTGCAAAATCCGGAGGGTCCGGATTTGCATTTTTCAGCCTGCGTTGCTTCGCTGTTTTGGTCGTATCTTTTGCATTCGGACTCCGTTTTCAGTGATCTTGGACTCGTTTCAAAGGTATTGATGAGGTCCACATCATGAAGAACTTTCTAGGGCTTTTCTACTGAGTCTTCTTTGTCATTTACAATAGTATCTCAGTTGCTATCTGTATTTGAATTTGAAGAAGAATTTTAACCGACATTCACCCCCCTCTGTCGGGAAGCCTCCGATCCAACATTAGCCTTCTATTCACCCCCCTCTAGTCGGCACCTTCGGTCCTTTCAGCCATGTTATCGGGATGGTTTGAAGAGCTTGGGCCGGCAAGTGTGTCTGCTGGGCGAAATACTGGCATCCCTTGCAAGTGCGCACGATGTGCTCAGCATCAGAGACGGCAGTCGGCCAGTAAAAACCTTGTCGGAAGGCTTTACCGACTAACGACTTCGGCGCCGCATGATGCCCACAAACTCCCGAGTGAATATCCTGCAGTAGTTGCTTCCCCTATGCTTGAGGTATGCATCGCTGAAGAATTCCAGAGATGCTCTTCTTGTACAGGTCGCCGTCGATCACGACGTAGGCCTTAGCCCGCCTTGCAAGGCGTCGCGCCTCGGTTTGATCTGGTGGGAGTGTATCCCGAAGGAGGTAGTCGAGGGAGGGCGCTGTCCAGTTGGGATCGATGATCAGAACTTCGTGAGGCGGCTGCTGAGTGCTATCAGGTTCGTCAGGGTGAGATTCGATGATC
This sequence comes from Stipa capillata, assembly GCA_019208055.1. NCBI lineage: Eukaryota > Viridiplantae > Streptophyta > Magnoliopsida > Poales > Poaceae > Stipa > Stipa capillata. The sequence goes on along the minus strand of JAGXJF010001519.1, from coordinate 125,832 downwards.
TCGGGCACCGTGTCCGCTTTGATGGAAGGAACATGCAACTCCTGGAGGAAAACTCCAGCCGGAACGACATCTCGACTGGACCCTAGCTTGGCGAGTGCGTCTGTAACTTCGTTGTCTCGGCGGAGGGCGTGCGTGATTTCGAGGCCGTCGAACTTGGCTTCAAGCTTGCACACCTCTTGGCAATAGGCTTCCATGGCCGGGTCTCTGCATGACCAGTCCTTCATCATCTGCCTGACTACCAGTTCGGAGTCTCCACGTATTTGAAACGTTCTCCTTTCGGGGAGATAAGCACTATGCTAGCCCCCACGCCCTGAAGCATTAGCGAGCCGTCGAAGTAGAGAGTCCAATGTTCGAGGTCGACGATAGAGGGCGGAGACTGGACTTCTGTCCACTCGGCCGTGAAGTCGGCAAGCGCCTGAGACTTGATGGCCATGCGGGGGGCATAAACTATGCTGAATGCCATTAGTTCCATTGCCTATTTAGCGATCCTTCCTGTGGCATCGTGGTTGTTGATGACGTTCGTGATCAGGAAGGAACTGACCACCGTAATCGGGTGTCCTTGGAAGTAGTGGACTAACTTCCGAGATGTAATGAACACCACGTAGATGATCTTCTGTATTTGGGGGTACCGCGCCTTGGACTCAGAAAGTACTTCACTAATGAAGTAGACCGGGCGCTGAACCTTCTGGATGTGGCCGGACTCGGAGCATTCGACGACCAAGACGGTGCTGGTCACCTAGGTAGTCACGGCAACATAAAGAAGCAGCGGCAACATAAAGAACCAGTATCGGGTGTGTAATCAGAAGCTTCTTCAGCCCGTTGAGGGTGTCTTGTGCCTCAGATGTCCAAGTGAAGTTATCTGACTTCTTCAAGAGCTTGTAGAGGGGCAGGGCCTTCTCGCCGAGTCAGGAAATGAAACGGCTGAGGGCCGCCATGCACCCGGTTAGCCGTTGGACATCTTTGAGGTTCTTTGGTGGCCCCATTCTGATGATGGCGTTGATCTTCTCCAAGTTAACCTCGATTCCTCGTTTGAAAATGATAAAACTGAGTAGCTTGTCCAAAGGTACTCCAAACATGCACTTTTCTGGATTGAGCTTCATGTTGAATCGCCTAAGATTGGAGAAAGTTTCTCCAAGTCGGATAGGAGATCTTCTTTCTTCTCAGATTTTACCACCACATCGTCGATGTAAGCCTATACGTTCCTGCTGATTTGCCCCTGGAGGCAGCGTTGTATGCACCGTTGGTACGTGGCGCCGGCGTTCTTTAAGCCGAAAGGCATGGAGACATAGCAGAAAGCCCCGAACGGAGTGATGAACGACGTTTTGATCTCATCATCCTCCTTCATCTTGATCTGATGGTAGCCCGAGTAGGCGTCAAGAAAACATAAAATTTCGCAGCCGGCCGTGGAATTAATCACCTAGTCAATGCGAGGCAATGTGAAAGGATCTTTGGGACATGTGTTGTTAAGGCTCGTGTAATCGACGCACATTCTCCATTTTCCATTCTTTTTGCAAACAAGAACTGGGTTCGCTAACCAGTCAGCATGATACACTTCTTTTACAAAACCAGCTGACAGTAGCTTGGCTATCTCTTCTCCTATTGCTCTACGCCTGTCCTCGGCAAAGTGGCGCAAGCGCTGCTTGACTGGCTTAGCGTCTGGCCAGATGTTCAAAGAGTGCTCGGCAGCCTCCCTCGGGACTCCCGGCATGTCCGAAGATGTCCATGCAAAGATGTCCCGGTTATCGCGAAGGAAGCTGACGAGCACGTTTTCCTATTTGTCGCTGAGCGCAGTCCCGATCTGCGTCGTCTTGGAGGGGTCTTCCGGATTGAGCTGGATTGCCTTGGTGTCCTTTGTCGACTGGAATGATGTCGCTGCTGAAGCTTTTTTAGTCGAGGGTGCTTCCTCGACCACGGCCGACTTGAGGTTATTAAGCTCGGCTGCGGTGATTTGGGCCGCGGCATGGTTATAGTTTTCCAGATCACATGTGTAAGCATGCTGGAAGCTGCTCTGCACCGTTATTATCCCGTGGGGACCCGACATTTTGGCGTAGCAGGGATTTGCTGGGAACAGCCATGAATTTGGGAACAGCCATGAATTTGGCGTAGCAGGGATGTCCCAGGATGGCGTGATACGAGCCTGAGAAGTCGACGACCTCGAAGGAGAGGGTCTCGGTCCGGAAGTTGTCAGGAGTGCCGAAAGTGATGGGTAAGCTAATTTGCCCGAGTGGATTTGCCATCTTGCCAGGGACGACCCCATGGAAGGGAGCACCGGTTGGCTTGATTTTCGACCGGGGGATCTTCATGTCATCCAAGGTCTTGACGTAGAGGATGTTCAGACCACTCCCTCCATCCATGAGGACCTTGATGAGGCGAACGCCACTGACGAGTGGGTCTACCACCAAAGGGAACCTGCCTGGGTGAGGTATGTAGTCGGGGTGGTCCGAGCAGCCAAAAGAGATTATGGACTCGGACCACCGGAGGTACTGAGGGACAGCTGGCTCGGCTGCGTTGAGCTCGCGGTCCGTGATCTTTTGGCATCGTTTGGATTCGTAACCGTTGGGGCCGCCGAAAATCATGAGACACGCGGTCTCCTTTGGGAACTCGTCACCCTCCTCGGGAGGAGGATCTTTTTTTGTTCTGGTTAGGGACGAACGGCTTGTTCAAGTTTTTCAAGAGATTGCAGTCGCGCGTGACGTGATTGGATTTTGGTCCATGAAAGTGACACGGCTGGCTCATCATCTCCTCAAAAGTTGCGTTGCCGTGCTGAGGACGACACTGTGGGGCGCACTCGGCCGCGGCAACGAAGTCTCCGTCCTTACACTTCCGGTGTTTTTTCCTGGACGACTCGGGATGGGCATCCCTCCTGGGGGACTCAGGAGCCTTGCTTTTTCTCTTATCATCCTTGGTTGTGCTACGGACAACTTCTTCGCCAGTGGCGAAGTTGTTGGCGATGTCGAAGAGTTCACGCGTAATCTGAGGATCCTTACGCGCGATCTTGTGAATGAGGTTGGTGCTGCGAACACCTTTGGAGAAGGCGGTGATGACGTCACCTTCTCAGACCTCCGGTAGAGAGTTCTTCTTCTTGGAGAAGCGCTGGATGTACTCTCTGAGAGTTTCACCCTCTTATTGAGTACAACTGTGGAGATCCTACGCATTCTCGGGCCTGTTGTAGGTGCCCTGGAAGTTGTTCATGAAGAGGGTCTCAAGGTTGGTCCAGGACTGGACGCAACCCTAAGGCAGGCTAGTAAGCCAGGATTGAGCTGAGTCAGCTAGGAACAAAGGCAGGTAGTAGATTGCGACATAGTCGTTGCCACCGTTGGTCCTGCAGGCTGTGTGATAATCGGCCAGCCAGATGTCTGGCCGAGTTTCACCCGTGTACTTGTCGATTCCGGTGACCCAGAACTGCGGCGGGAAGACGACGTCCCGAATGCGAGATCCGAATGCCTTTGGGCCTACGTAGGCCATGCCGGAAGGGGCTAGAGAGCTGCGTCGGCTCGTAGCACTGCGGTCACTACTGTCGCCATTGTGACCGCTGTGATAATCCCTCCCCGTGTCTCGGCGAACGTTGCGTCTGGCCTCAAGGACATTCCGTGCATTGTGGTCTAGCCCAAGTTGATTACGTGCCGATTCGGCAGGGTGAGTGTTTTTGTCCGCACCTTGTCGAGTGCGGTTTCTTGCGACGATAGTCCCCCGTGCGTCACGATTCGGTCCGAGTCGGCTGCGAACCGATCCGGCAGGGTGATGACGTTTGGGGTTGACCCAACGACGCTCAGCAGCTTGTGGGTTTCCCGGAGGGGAAAACACGCCAGTTCCTAGTGCTCGCCGAGGAATCTGCACGGTTCTCAGAAATCTCAGCCTGCTGGAGGGCTGCTTCCTCCACCAGGATCTGGAGCCACCGAAGTTCATCGTGGCCTAGGGTGCCTTCAGGGATGTTGATGGCACGTGCTGCCACTGAGGTAGCGACGATGTTATGACTGGGAAGTGGGAAAATCGGGGTGCCGTCCCTCTCACGCATGCGGAGTGCGTTGTGGACCTGGCATCCACGATCCCACATGTCCTCATTGCGTTCTCTTTCTCCGTGTTGGTGAGCCAACACGGTTAGCTGTTGGGCCAGTTCCTCTTCCTTGGCAAGAAGGTTCCAGTTTTGCGGCACACAGGCATTGTTTTGAATGTTTCTCTTGTCATTTATGTTAGGAGTGGTGGTGTTTTCCAACCTATAACCTGTACACACAACCTCCCATACATCTGGATCAATGACGATAAGATGCATTTGCATCTTTCTTTTCCAGAAGGCATAGTTAGTTTCATTAAAGACATATATTTTACTCTCATAGCCCGACATCCTTTAAACTCTGGCTGTTATGCCAAATCAAAGAGCAATCTGCTCTGATACCAATTGAAAGGACCGAAGGTGCTGACTAGAGGGGGGTGAATAGGAGGCTAATTAAAATTACTTCTTTTAGGTTAGTTTATCAAATTAAGACATAGCTAGTTACAAGGATAAGCTAGCTGTGTGACAGGTGAACAGCATAGGCAATATATGATGAGTAAATTAACACGTAGCTGTCACATAGGTAGCTAACACAGGTAAGCTAAAGACTCAGAAACAGATGAGCAAACTAAACAGATGTGTAATAGGTAGCTGACACAGGTAAGAGATATGATCTACAGCAACTGTGACATAGCTATGCTAACACAGGTGAAAAGATGATCTATCACAGATAAACGGAATATATCTAAGAACACACAAGCATGTAGATATAGCAAGTAAATAGAAGCAACACAATGAGTACTCAGAGAGACAAGGTGTTTTTCACCGAAATTCTCTAATCTTTTCAGAGAGGTACGTCTCTGTTGGAGAGGCTACTCCGAAGAGATCGCCAGCACTGAATCGTGCTTGTTCTCCGAGTACCTGAGTGATCAGGCCTCTTGCTTTGCTTGTGGAAGTCCTTTAGCCTAGCAGCAGGTAGACTTCGGATCACCTTCACAAACTACTGGTTCAGCCCACACAAGCTTGGGTGATACTAGCAACTCCTACGCCCATCTAGGAGTAGACACTCCAAGAGTAGCAGATTCAGCAGCAACAACTCTTGGAGGAACCAATGCTCTTTGCTCAAAGACTCTAACTCTCTTAGGAAGTTTGGCTTTTGTTCAGAGGGTGAGAGGCTTGCAACGGTCGAATATGATTCACTGGATTGAGCAAGGTTGAAGTCGAAGACCTCTCCTGGTCCCCTATTTATAGGGTTCACAGGCACCTGACCGTTACACTGTTGCCACGTAGAATTGAGTGACATACACCGGTGACACAGCCAGTCACAACGCACAACTATAACTGGCTCAAGCAGATCGACACCTGTGTCACCGGAGGCACACACAGGTGAACCCTTAGCTGACGTAGCCTAACTACTCAGCCCGATCTTGGCACATCACATGCCCTCAGCGCACAACTAACTCTGATCCCTAATAAGGAGAGAACCTCCGACAGTCTTCTGACTCAGCAGACAAACTATCGCAGTGCAGGTCACTTAGCATTTACAAGCTCTCCCCTGGTACAGAGATGTACCTGAGTCATAGAGCGTTAGACCACCTGTGACACAGCTGTGTCACACCGGTGACTCTAACCTCTAGGGTTTTCTACTGCTAGCACTGCAGAGTGCTAACGCAAGCTAGTCTCACACTTGGGCAAAACTATTGATACAGGGCCACTGACCTCAAAGTATCAGTGCCACTGTCCAACACCCTGAGCATTGAGTAAAAGAACCTCCACAGATCATTACTACTTCATCCCTCTTGATAGTACGGGTGTTTCCTATGGACTCAAGAAAACTAGCAAATCTAGGCTTTACCTGACACCAACTGTATTCACGGCCCTTGACGCATCAAGCCACCATCACCTTGCTTGCAACTCTTTGCACAGCACCGGCGTCCTCACAGCTGTGACACAGCTGCCTAGCACAGCCATTTCCTTGTCCTAGAAACCACCTTTGTACTTTTTGGGTGGTCATCCTTTTCTTGATAACCCTTCTTCTGGAACCTCTTAAACCTGCTTACACTCATTGTAAACATTAAATTCCAGTTTGAGTTGCCATTAACCATCAAAACCAATTAGGGGCCTAGATGATCTTTCACCTAGCCCTGCCGCCAGGCTGCCACGCCGCCGCTGCCCGAGCCCCCGTCCGCGCCGCCGCCGCTTGAGGCCCCGTCTGCGCCGTCACCTCCCGAGCCCCAGCGCCGCCACTCGAGCCCCCGTCCACATCGGCCGCTCCTTCCCCAAGGCCGAGGAGCCCGCCGCCGCCGCCGAGCCCAAGTTCTACCCCCACCGAGCCCATGCTGCAGCTGCTCGCTGCGGGGTTCCGCGTCGTTATCGTCGACAGCCTCGGGAACTCCTCCGAGCTCGCTGTCCGCCGTGTCGCCATGCTCGCTCATCTAGGCCAAGGAATCGGGAGGTAAGGAGCTCCCGCTCATCAATTATCCGAGCTGCAGGTGCAGTGGCCACCTGCGTGAAGATGAACTGGGAGGTGCAGTGGCCATAACTGATGAACCAAGAGCTCGAGATGAATGGAAACCCATTAGTGTAGATAGGGAGAAGATTTCAAGGTTGCTCAGCTTGCTATGGTGCTGTTAGCAATAGGCAGGGAAATGGTGATGATGATGAGGATTGTAATAGGTCTACTTGTGCTAATCTTGGTTGTGTGTGTTGTCGATGTGCTAACAAATTAAGCTTATTGTAATAGTTTATAGTGGTTCGGTAGCAATTGTGGAGTACTAGGATCTAAGTGAATGGATGTAGCAATGTTTTGAGTTATCACGAACTAAGTTAAATAACTCACATGGTTCTAAATGACTGAATGTGTTTATGCCAAAATTCCTATGAGTCTAAATCTGACATTGATCGGTAAAGATGCAATCTGGTGCATTTTAGTGGCATGTTAGGTTGGAAAAGCCTATTCGTTGTCACATCAGTTATGAAAAATGTCTTAAATCTGCATTTCAATTCAAGTGAGCAGATGGTTTTGCATTCCAATGAATCTTAAAACCTGATAGTAGAACAGACATGTCAATAGAGATTGAAACTGAGCAACAACCTTAGCATTTCAGTGACACTGTCCAGAACATAAGAAATGCATAAGAGTACATTCTTCACTTTAGTAACCACATTTCTCAGAACAAAATATAAAGATTGAGTTGTGTTTGTTTAGGTTGATTACTATTGGAATGACTACCTCTTCCTGCACCACTGCTATAGCCTCTACTTAGCAGCAGTGAATAGATAATAGATGTAGTCGACAGCTCATGTTTTTGAATTATTTCAGGAGGCATTTCACAAGTTCATTGGACAGTCGGTCTCAATCTTCTGTTCTAGTCGAACGGTAAGAGAAGAACAGGCTTTACTGCAAGGTTTACAATTGTTTTTTCTATGATCTCTTTTGATTTTTGCGCAGTCAAACCTGCACATTTTTCTAATAGCAATTAAAGACATTTGTCATCGTATAGAAGTTGCTAACGTGCAATTAATAATGCTTTAGTTTATATACCTAGAAACCCTGTCATAGTTGTAGAGTTAATCAGTTACATATAGTGGACCGAGATGATGAACTTAATGTGAAACAGAACAACACATTGTTTTCATTTCTAGTTACTTGTTCTGATACATGGTTTACATTTTTTAAGTTTCTTAATCGAAAATAGACTCGTCGCCAACCCGGGAACTAGCCCGCGTAGATGATGACAGGGCGGCGTCCCTAGACGTCCCTGCCCCGATTGAGGCCCCGACCCAAACTGATCAAACAGCCCCCAAGCCGGCCAGTGAACCTGCCGTCGAGCCGGCCAATGTACCTTCAGCACCTATGCCTCCCTCGGCGTGAGATGAAGAGAGTGCGTCTAGCTCGTCTGACGATTCTCGGTCTAGGGAGTTAGGATCGGAAGAACAGGAGGCGCTCGTGCCGTCGTCAGCAGCACCATCGAAGCTGAAGAGACGGTACAACCCTAAAGGAGGCAACCAACTGACGAACGAGACATTCGTCGTCACTCGAGTCGGCATAACAGGTGTTCCTTCAAGTCCCGAGAAGGCTGCAAGGTCGTTTAGCAACACCTGCGGGTGCATTGTCCGTGAGCATGTCAGGATCACATGCCGGGACTTCAAAAAATGATCGATGCCCAGAAAAAGGTCCTTTTCAACAAGCTATGGGATAAGTACCCTATCCCAGAGGCTGACAAGGAAAGAGTGCAAAAGAAAGCCGACAGCATCATGTGTGCTGCTCTAAGGACATGACGATACGAAGCAACAAAGCTGCTAGATGCCGATTTCGAAACTGAAATTAAAACTAAATGGCCAAAGGTAGAACTCGAACACTGGGAGGAGTTTGTTGCTGACAAGAAGAGTGACGCATTCAAGGAGAAGAGTCACCGGGGGAAGGAGCTGCGCACGAAGAACAAATTCCCCCACCACCTTGGCAACCGAGGTGTTATAGGGAAGAGACCGATCTGGGCCAAGGAGGACGCTGCGCTAATAGCAACTGGCAAACCGATTCCTTTCGCCGATATCGAGCAGGAACGCGCCCAGATTTGGATGAGGGTGCACACAGTTCCTGACCCAGCTACTGGGTCACCAATTATCACGGACCCCGAGCTTCAGGCGGTTTTCAAACGTTTGGTATAATCCAAACCCAATGTCCTCTTGAAATATACTATTATGCTTCCAATACGCTAACAGCCCCTACCTTGTGTCGTTTCCCTTGCAGAGGTAGCTATCCCAGCAGCCTGCAAGCTCCCAGGACTCCGTCCAGAATGAGATGTGGGAAGACCATCTCTCGAAGGCTCTAGGAACGAGGGAGAAGACAGGGCGTGTCCGAGGGATCGGGAGCAGCGCTATCTGGAACGAAGTCTTTCCTCAAGACCGCGAGGCTGCCCGCTAGAGGAGGAGAGGAAGGCAAACATCTCTTATGCAAGAGATGATAAGTGCAGCCCAGGAGGCTGGCAAGCAAGCGGCGCAACAATTTTTAGAGTCTAGAGGCTACGATGCCCGCGATGCAACCCGTCCACCTTTGCATCCTCAGAGCTCCTATCCTTCTAGATGGAGTAGCTGCACCTCAGCCTCCGACGTCGCCCCCGAGTCGCCAAATCCCGTCGACGACATCACTGTAAGCTTTGTCGCCACCATGAATCACTTGTATGAGGTCTCTAATTCAGAGCATTGTGCGGATAACAATGGGTACGACACATTGTTTATTATGCAGAGCCTCACGAAATGCCAGCTCACTATCCCTTTGCCCGGCGTGAAGAAGACGGTTGCACGCGGCCTAGTCTTCCCAACAGTAGGGGGCGCGACATGCCACAACGCTGCTATATCTTCCCACATGGCGAGGGTGCAGGTGGACCACGTCGTCACCGAGTTCAATGACATCGTAGTCCCTGTCGCCCCTGAAGAGGATGTCATAAAGCTAGGAGACTGCAATGGGTACTACATCCTGTGGCCGAAGAATCAGATAATTATCTCTGGGGTGTCCTCTCCTATTACATCAACCATCCCCTCTCCATCAACCGGAGCCAGCCCGTCTCTGCTCGGCCTGTGCACTACGCCCGTTTCGTTCGATGATCGGGACGACGATCTTGCCGAGCAGCAACACACGCCGGTCCTTCCGTCCCAGGAGGAGGAGCAACCCAAGATGGACTCGCCGCCCCGTGAAAGGCGCTCCAAGCATCACCATGACCTGAAGGCAGCAGGAAAGAAGGTCTTATCTCCAAACACACTCAATGCCACAATGGGCGAAGCGTTGACGGGAGGCAAGAGGGCCTTCTCTCCAGAGCTGGAGAGGAAAAGAAAAAGAACACACAAACGGGACGGCACCGCTGCGAAGGAGGCAAGCAAGGAAAGCAAGAAAAAAGCTTTATCCTTCCAGACATCTGCCGAAACTATCAAGAAGCCTCGACGAATAGTGTACAATGCAGGTGAGCCCTTGCTCCCAGATGATGAGGTGGAGAGGTTGCCCGTACAGATGAAACTGCTGCATGACACAATCATGATGTGGTCAGGGAATCGGGATGAATATGAACTACATTTTAAGGTCCAAGTGCCAAAAGATTACGGTTTCTTCTTGGACAAATAGCATGACACCTTTGACATTAATTTTGAAGATATCTTTATGTTATTCAACCTCTTCCGGCTCGACACCATGCTCGTTAGGCTGTGGGCGCTTCACCAAGCCCAAGAGTGTAGGCGTCTGCCCAACTGCGTTTTAGGAATAATTGATCCGGTCATCATGAACGACTACTGTGTACAAGAAGCGACGCCGGTCCTAATAAATTATGTCCTGGAGTCATTGATATACCATAAGAACAAGGACTACGTACTCCTGCTCTACAACCCCCTGTAAGTTACTTACTACCGTGCCTAGTTTGCTTTTCTTAAGCACGTGTTACCGTCTGTTTATATTCATTCGTTACCTTTTACGCAGCGACCACTGGATCCTCATTGTCATCCACAAGCCTTCAAGAATGATATACTATTTTGATTTCCAAAGAAGTGTCAAGCGGGACTACTCAGGAATTAAGGAAGTTCTGGAAGCTGCCTTTTGGGAATACAACTTGCGAGGGGGAGGAGTAGAATGCAAGAGCAAAAAGCTGATCCACAAATTCAACTTCCCTTGCAGGCAACAGCCGGAAGGTAGCGTGACATGTGGGTACTACGTCTACGCTCACATAGACGCGTTCGTCATATCCCATAACCCGCAATGGAGCCAGGATCAATTCAATAATTTCATACACGATCTGGCCAACGAGAAGTACGACTGGAGGAAGGACTTTGCCCGCATCCAGAAGACCTTCGCGTACATTATCAACAACGAAGTCATTCGGCCAAGCGGTGATTTCTACGCGGGAGTCCAATTACCCGCTTACCGCCGCCATGCAAGTACTAGCCAAGCATCATAGACCTAGAGTAGGACTAGTGAAAATAAACATTGATAATTCATATCTTTGTCGTTTTAATTCGTTGTAAACTAGCTTGTATGTACTTAATATTTGTGATATTAATTTCTATATATGCTTAATATTTATGATATTAATTGCTATATATGCTTAATATTTCTGATTTTAATTGTTATGTATGCTTAATATTGTCTATTCAGATATGTTTAAAAAATGTCTGATTAATACTTCCACTGACGAGCACAGGCTATGTACCTATCAGAGGAATCAGTTACCTCTGATGGGTGGAAGTTCCCCGGCTATCAGTGAAAATCTTCTCAGGATGCCGCGCAGGCAGCGCTGGAAGGCTTTTCACTAACAGTCCGTATCCACCCGTCAATGAAAATATCTCTCTACTGACGGGCCATCCGCCCGTCAGTGGAAGTATCACTTCCACTGACAGGAGCTTACTGACGGGTGCGAAACCCGTCAGTGATTGCCGTTTTTTTGCCTGTCAATGCTGGTGTTTCCTGAGGTAGTGCAAACATGTCACCAAAAAATAGAAATTTACAAGACATTACATGAATCATCAAGAAGAATAAGTCTTGTAACTCAACTCAACATCTAAAGCTACCCACTCTCCCAAAAGTGAGCTTAAACCATCGCTCCCCATTTGGCATCAAGACACCAAAAGGAAGGACGCTAGAAGCCTAGGCTCTATGCAAACGCATCCTGCCCTTATGATGAAGGAGATGCCAAAATGACGATGTTCAGTGGAGAGGTTGTCGAGGCAAGTGGAGGTGAAGCAGCTGATGGTGGAGAAGCACGCGAAACAACCGAAGGCGACGGTGGAGTAGGAGGTACAGGTACTGGTGTAGAGGTAGCTGTGTCACAAATCGGGGAGAGCTCACCATGTGTCGACCTAGAGGGAATCGAGGAAGAGGTGGGCGTGTTGACATCCAGAGTGAACTCAGACCCCTCCTCTGACAGCTCCTAGTCATCAAAGATCCTCAAGGGCATCTGCTTCTGGTTATGGAGGATCCTCTTTTGCCGGTGATGAATGGTCTTGACTCTTGTCTTGAGGTCAGCGATAGCGGCATTCTGCCGGTGAAGATGATGGATAATATCGGAGAGAGTGTTCTTTATCTCTGTCAATAGATTGCCAACTTGGGGATCCTCAATGACCATGTCCTCAAAGACAACATTATTGTGAGTCTGGCGATGTTTGAATGCCCTGTTACTCATAACTCTCTTCTACCTGTGGTTCAGCTCTTCTTATCTTCTTGGAGGAGCCAAACTCCTTGGCGACCTTCTTCCCTTTGTCCTGAGTAGCAGGTGCATCTCTCTTCCTCTCTGGCCTATACGCCAAATGCTTTGTCTCGGAGTAAAAATCTTATTTGCTGTCTGATTGATAAGAGTCATGATGTAGGGAGCAAACGACAGTGACTTGTTGTGGTTGGCAGTGGGATCCTGAAGATTTTGAAGATATAATCAGAGACAAGAAAGTCTTCTCCACTCATCATATGCATCAACAGATCTCTCTCGAAGCTACGAATATAGCTGGTATCTCCCACCTTGGGGGCAATGGTGTGGCGGAACGTCTTGTTGAGTATCTTGATGAAGAAGGTGAGGTTGGTAGTCTACCCAAGCTCAAACACTATGCTGGGCTCATACAGAGGCTCAAGCTAACTGGCCTTGAGTGCCATGGGTCATCCAATGAAACCTCCTTGTCTTTCGCTCAGAACTGCATAACAATTCCTCTTTCCAATCGTGGTGTAGGCTAAGCGGCTTAGTCAGACCATGTGCCTCACATGCTTTGACAAGTTGCTTAAAGTATGCCTGTTGTCGAAGGTACTAAAATTCCATGAAGCGATGGTTGATCATGATGTCTTTCCTGAAGTAGATGACTGTGCCATAATAGTCCTCCTACACCAAGGACTAGAAGCAGGGATCTGTTGCATCCTGTGCAAACTCATACAGATTGGTCTTCCACCGAACCTCCCGTAGATATTCATTCTGGAAGGTCTTGGAGTCGATCGCTGGTCTTGGAACCCTTCCTTGCTTGGGCAGATGGTGAACTGGCACTAGAATGATTGAAGGAGTAGGCTGTTGATCTTCTGGGTCCATGTGCACCCTAGACTTGTGCACTGTGTGAACCTGTTAAGTCAGAAGCCGAGATGGTAGCTTGCTCTTGCCCCTCCTAACTGGTGCGGGCTTCTTGATCTAAGGAGGAAGAGATTTGTTGGCCATCCTCTTTGTGTTTTTATGAGGAGGTGGAGGTGAGAATGGCTCTGCTTCTATTGTTGATTGAGCTACCTCTGCTCTTACTGCTTCTACTGCTACTATTGCTGCTTTGGCCTTGGTGGCCTCTTCTGCTACTGCTTTGGCTCTAGCGGCCTCTTCTTTCTTCCTCGCTCGCCATTCGCAATTCAGGTGAGCCTTTTGGGCCCTTGGAGACTCCGGCTCCTCATCATCCTCGGTTTCCATAAGAAGTGGATGATGCATAGCACCCATGAGACCCTTCTGCCCAGTGGATAGATGTTTCACCTTGTTTAGAGCCTCAACGGTCTCTGGAGGCAACTCCACTTCTGTAGCACGAGCACTAGAAGCCCCCTGTGGAGAAGGCATCGGTCTTGCTTGCCTCACAAACCTACTTCTCTCTAAAGAGGAGTCTGACAACTGAGGTGAAGGAGGCACGCTCATGTTTGAATAGTCATTGCTTTGATGACTCTCGAAACTTATGGTGGCTTGTGAATTGGAGTAGATAAGAGCATGACATGAGTACACAATGGAGAATTTTATGGAGAAATACGTAAAAAACTCAAGTTTCTAACCAAACTCGGAGGTTTCGGGATCAAAGTTGGAAGCTTCAGAAACTGGCTCTGGATACATTTTCTAAAAGAACTCAGAGGTTTTGAGATTTCTCGAAGGTTCTGAGTTTGGATTCTATCCAGCTAAGAGCAAAGTCGGACAATTTGAGAAAATCATGGATCCTCTAGATCTGAAAAATCATGGTCAGAGCTGATTTCCAGAAGTTCTGAACTTTTCTCGGGGTTTCCAACTTCCTTCTACTCTAAGAGCGAGGAGAAAGTCGGAGGCTCCGGGAAATTTTTTGGAAGTTCCGAGTTACGTTTAAATCTGGGTTTCTAAGCCAAATTGCACGATGAATTGATGGCTAATTTGCACGATTTTCTATGGGAATACGATCGAATTGAGTGTAAATTGAATGAAGGAATTGAGATTTACCGAGTTTGTCTATTGGAAGCAAAAATTTGAATCTCAGAAGCTCTAAAAACGTTGGAAGCTCCGAGTTTCAGATCAAATGCTCATATGTTATATTTGAAAGAATTTCAGGAAAGTTTAGATGAAGTATGTATATGGGATTCCTTATAGGTGCATTTCGCATCCAACTAGAGAACGACCAATCAATCAAAGCAACAATTTGGATGCAAATTGGACATGATCAGCTCAAACACTTGGTAGATAGAGCAAAAATGCTCAAAATTCACCAAGGATCTGAGTAAGCAGAAAAGTCCTAAGGAACCAATGATGGTGATATTTTATGGCATTGCCACCATGTATGAGTTGGAATAATGCACTAGGACTTCTATGTATTGAACACATGGGATCCTATGATGCAAATTCTAGCCATTTTGCATATGTATCACCCTAATGATAATAAATACACAACAATATTGATTTGTTCATACTTTATGGTATGTATTTGCTCATTGCGAGAACAATACTCTCCCTTAATGTGTTCATACATCTTAAGCTCTAAAAACCAAATGAAGCAAACACATGTGCAATGCTTGAAGCAACCTTTCAAGAATCTAAAATATTTAGCTCACTCCATAACTCACAAAAGCTATGCTTATCTAAGGGCTTGGTGAAGGTATCCGCTATTATTTTTCCATCCTTACATGGCTCAAAGTTGTATCTCCTTTTTCACATGATCCATAAGGAAGTGGCATCAAATATCTATGTACTTGGTTCGGGAGTGTTGGACAGGGTTGTTAGCTATCTTGAGTGCACTTTTTTATCACAAAAAGAGGCACTTCATTTAAATTGACACCATCGTTCTTCATTATTTGCCTCATCCAAAGCAATTGAGTATATACGCAGAGATGTACTCTGCCTTGGCGATGGATAGGGATATGGGTTTTTGTTTCTTGGATAAACACGACACTAAAGATCTACCAAGGAATTGGCATGTGTCAGATATGAACTTCCTATCAACCTTGTAACCTGCATAATCCAAATTTGAATATCTAACAAGATCAAAACTAGGACCCTTGGGATACCACAAACCTAGGTTGGATGTGTGAACTAGATATCAAAGGATTCTCTTGACAACCACTAAGTGACACTCCTTAGGAGCAGCTTGAAATCTTGCATATTGCACATATTTAACATGATGTTGAGTCTAGATGCACATAGATAGAGAAGAGAGCCAATCATGGATATACCTTTTGCTCCATAGGTGGCCCTTAGTTTGCATGGAGTATTGATTGGCTTGGTTTGGTCCATGTCTAACTTTTTTAGCATGTCCTTGATGTACTTGCCTTGACTTATAAAAGCCCCTTCTCGGAGTTGCTTGACTTGGAGTCCAAGGGAAAATTCCAACTCCCCCATCATGGACATCTCAAACTTGTCGGCCATCATGTTGCCAAATTCTTCATTAAATACATTGTTAGTAGACCCAAATGTGATATCATCCACATATATTTGGCAAACAAAAAAACTGCCATCAATGAACATATTAAACAATGTGGAATCATCTTCCCGATATTGAAGCCATTTTTGAGAAGGAACTCTTTAAGACACTCATACCATGCTCTAGAAGCTTGTTTGAGTTTGTATAGTGCCTTATGGAACTTGTATATGTGGTTGGGAAATTTGGAGTCTTCAAAACCACGAGTTCGTTCAACGGACTAATTCATTGATCTTGCCATTAAGAAATGCACTTTTAACATCCATTTGATAAAGCATGGTATTGTGATAGTTAGCATATATAAGCAAGATCCTAATAGCCTCTAATCAAGCAACCGGGGCATAAGTCTCCCCAAAATACAAATCTACGACTTGTGTGTACTCTTGGGCCACAAGTTTAGCCTTGTTCCTCATGACTTTTCCGTCCTCATCTTGTTTGTTGTGAAAGACCAAGTTGGTGCCAATGACATTTTGATTTGGTCTTTTCACAAGTGTCTACACCTCGTTCCGGGTGAAATTATTCAACTCTTTGTGCATGGCTTTCACCCAATTTGGATCTTGAAGAGCATCTTCTACGTACCTTGGTAGGCTCCAAATAAGAACCAAACGAGTAATGTTCACACAAATTTGCACCATAGAGCAAGGTTGAGTTCCTTTATGCATGCCTCCATTGGTTGACCAAATGGTCCCATTGCTAGTTTATAATTATCCTCGGATGATCTAGTTGAACTAGAAGAGGTACTTGAGTTTGGACTTGAGGTGGAGCTTCGTCATCATGTACTTGGGTTGCCTCCTTTCTTTGATATTTGCCTTGAGTGGATGTGGGAAGCTCCACTTCAATTGATGATATGCTCTCCTTGACCTCGGTTGGCATTACATCTCCAAGTGACATGTTCTTGAATGCGTTTGCCAACTCATCACCATAGCCTACATCAATAGGCACATTTTCTATTTCTGAGCCATTAGTCTCATCAAATTATACGTTGCACATCTCCTCAATTATATGTGAAATATTATTGAAGACATGATTCATGTGTGTAATGACCCATTTCTCTAACACATGAAATCATTCAGGATTATCATGTATTAAACTAGTTTTCTCAACTTGCATGCATGTATATAGACCACCCAAACATGATAGTGACTAAAAATCTTAAAATATGACCTGGAAGCGACCTTAAGCGAAACCAAGAACCAAACTCCACTCAATTTTCACTTTAGTAATCTTTATAAGTTCAAATATGCCAGAGGAGTTACCCCCAAAAATTTCTCAAAATAATTGTAACTCATTCGCTTTTAAGCCAATGCTTTCTCAAATCTTTTTCTTACGGATGGAATTGGAATGAGCTGTTTGAGCGATTGTCTTTCTATCCAAATTTTGTTAAATTTCATATCTGGGAGTTGAGTACATCCCTAAACTAAAATACAAATTTTCAGAAATTATTTGGAGTAGTATCTACAAATCAAAGCTCATCTTGAGCCTTTTTGCAACTAATACTCAATTAGTAGTCAAACAAAACTTATTTTGTGTTAACAAAACTTCTAAAATAATTATCCCATAAGTAGTACATGGGAGATTTGCTAGAACTTCAAAAATCTAATTTAAATCTTCATTTGAACCAAACTCTAATTCAAAAACAGAAAAGAATAAAAGTAAAAGAAAATAAAAACCTTAGCCTTACCTTACTGGGCCAGCTCGGAGGCCCATTCCTCCTTCTCTCTCTTTTCTGGGCCGGGTCAGCCCATACCGGTGCCACCCCACTTTTCTGCCCATGGGACCCACCTAACAGGTCCTCCTCTCCACCTAGCCAAGTCGCATGCCACCTCCTTCTTCTTCCCCCAATTCTTTTCTCCTCCTGCCGAATTCTCCAAGGTAACATGCCGCCTCCCTCCTTGCTTTCTTCTTCCCCAGCCACCGCCTCTTCCATCTGCGCACTCTGGTCATCGCCCCTCTGTTGGAGGCCTTCACCGCCACCCTCGAGGGCCGTCGCCGCCAGCTCCTTCTTCACCGTGTCGCCCCCGACGGGCTGCTCATCCCACTGCCGAGCCCTCTTCACCGAGCGCCTCGGCCTTCCCCGCCACGGAACACCGCCCTCGCCGACCGATCGCACGCCCCTGAGCGGGTCCCCAACTCCGGTGACCCGATCCCGTGGATGAGCTCGCCGCCCCACCGGATCCAAGCCACACGCACCGCTTCAACCCACCGCCATCGACGGTGCTGGTTGTTCTGCCGCCCGGAGCGACGCCGTTGCCGCCCACGGTACCGCCTGTCCGAGCCTCCAACCGAGGGACCCGAGGAGCGTCGCCCATCTCCGTCTTCACCAACGTCATCACCAAGCCCGAGCTCGTCATCGACGGCTCGCCACCTCCACCATGAAGCTTCCTCGCCCCCACCGGACGTTCCCTCCGACGAGCTCCCCAAGCCACCTCCAACTCCAGCGCCTTCTCTACTAGGCCGAGTTGACCACCACCATCGGTGAGGCTCTCCTCTGTCTTAGCTCCCCTTTCCCTTCCTTTATCCCTCGATGTGTTTCCTTGTTTGTCGCTAGAGAGCTGCTCCACATCGGGTGCACGACAGCGTGGCATCAACAAGCGGTATGGCCCTTTTTCCTTGTGGTCTGACCGCATGATGCCACCCCCTTTTTCCAATACAACCGGTTACCAGTTAACGATTAGATGTTAGTTAGATTTGTTGTTAGTAGTAGGTTAGTCGTAGCAGTTAAGGATTTGATTGAAGTTAATTAATATGTTCTTTGTTAAATGACCATGGTACTCGATCAAATTTCTAAGTGTAATCATCATATATGCACATGAGTATGTCTTCTGGATCTCGTTTTAATCCTTGAATTGAATTCACGTATGGAGAAATTAGTGTATCACATAGCCCCTGTATCGTATGCTAAATATTGGCTTACTTCATGTATCAATTAAATGTATGTCTCAGTTATAGATAACTAAGTATACCTTAGTAATAAGATGCTGTAACGAAATGATGAAGGGGAATATGGCA
This sequence comes from Stipa capillata, assembly GCA_019208055.1. Taxonomy (NCBI): domain Eukaryota; kingdom Viridiplantae; phylum Streptophyta; class Magnoliopsida; order Poales; family Poaceae; genus Stipa; species Stipa capillata. The sequence goes on along the minus strand of JAGXJF010001519.1, from coordinate 107,204 downwards.
CACACGACAGTGATCAATGAACCCAATCCATATAGCATGTGTGCAACCCATACTTTTGCAAGTGAGAATGATCACTAGGTTCCACCCTAATAATAGCCCAACTTAGTGAACCTTGAAAATAATTATAACACAAAGGTTCCCATATGTCATGCTTTTATAAAGTTAAATAAATAAAAAGAGATTGTTCATCTGATGCTCCTTGACATGTGGAGCCACATTTAACCGTAGGAAAGATGAAAGAATGAGAGGAACTAATATAGCCTTACACCCACTTGCCATAATCGATGACTGAATCATATGATTTTGGAAATGATTAGTTAAAATCCCTCTTAGCTTCAAAAGAAACCTATCTCATATCAAAATGCATCTTTTAACACATATTGTATATTGCCTCAGGTTCATGTACCTTTCTATCATGTATAACATTTAAATTGATTAATAAGTTAAATGACTCTAATAATTACATATACCCTTCAACAGTCCCATATCTTAAGTTCTAGCAGCTCAAATCAAATAAATCTAGTTGCGTTAGTTCCATGCTTGCATTTCCTATATTTTAGAATACTTTTCCTTTATAATATCATCTTGTATGTTGCTGATTTTGATTGAATGCTTGTTCTCGTCATTTTTCCAGCATTCGGATTTCTTCTCAATAGGGCCAAACACCGAAGGTTAATTCATTTGAGTAAATCCCAGCAAGTGCAACACATGTAAGGGCCGGGCAAGCATGCTCGCTTGTTGGAAATATTATGATTTTCTTATGTCATGCTTGGTTGAATAACTGCTTTGTTTGTTTTTAGTATTGCAACTTGAATCATGATTGTTTGTTTATCCTTGATATTCTAGCATGAATGTGATTTATTGGATACTCATAATTAGAATGGTTATGGGAAATGTTATGAAATCATTGGAAATGATTATTACACCAGGACAGTGGTTTACTACGTGAGCTATGTGCAAACTACGTGAGCTATGTGCAAAACTATGTGAGCTATGTGCGACTATGTGAGTTATGTGCTAACTACGTGAGCTATGTGCGACTACGTGAGCTACGTGCAACTATGTGAACTATGTGAACTACGTGGCCAACTATGTGGGCAATTGGAAGCTCTAGTGACAATGGTCACTAGTGTTCATAATCCTTGTTAGGATGAACTCAAATTATCAATCAAGTGGGTGAAATTGATGAATGTATTTGGCTATGATGAGATGATCTTGACATACTTGGTTTAACTATGATGATACTTGCCACATGAACTAATGATGCTTAGGGGTTAGCTTGTCTTACATTAGAATTGCCATGCTAGTATGCTAAAGATAACATGTGTAGTTTCTTTACCATGCTAGGATGAATTGATTAATTGTTTGGCCTTGCCATTTACTCTCTATGTCATTTCTAAGTTAACCTAGAATAAGCATTTAGCATATTGCGAGTATGAAAGTACTCAGTTGGGAATTCTATTCCTGCAGGTATTCTAAATAGAAGAATTTCATGGTTGATATGTGCTGATTTTGAAGTATTCTTGCTTGGTTTCCCCGGTCAGAGATCCTGTAGGCTTGTGAAGCCTTTGGAGAGTTGGCATGGGCTGCCACCTCTGTTTTATAATGTTTTCCGCTGTTGTTAGTGAAGTTATTTTGTCATGAATGACCTCCGGGTCGCTTGGATGTAATCTAAGTAATTGCCCTGTGTATGGGACATGATTATCTATATGTAACTCATGTTCAGTAGAGTTTCGTTGTGATATTTAAGTTGTTAATATGGCTGCCCATACACCGTGCGTGTATGATTTGAAGTATATGAGTTTGTGAAGAGTTAGAGTTGCTCTCTTTGTTCGGTTAGCAGGATGGTTTTCGGTTGAGTGACTTGCTAGCTGTGATGCGCTAGCCAGCTAGGCAGGGTATGGGTGATCGTACCGGGTCTTCAGGTGACTCACTAGTCTTCGAACTAGGTTAAAGTGTGGGTATCATTGCCGGGCTCCTCCAAAATCATTATGTTAGTCGAACTCGAGAAAGACGCTAAACCTTCACAGGACTTTGGAGTACGTGGTTTTTGGAAGTTTAGTCGCTTCTGGCCAGCTTGACCAACGGTGAATGCATATGGCTCCGGTGATCGTATGGTGCGTTGGTCAGGTGTCGAACCACTCCACTTGGTGCATACGGTGCAGGTACCGTGCCATCGGGTCGACTGGTTGCTTGGTCTTTGGCGATCATTCGTTCCCCTTATCATATATAATTTTCTAAGAAATGAGCTTGTACGGCGTCTTCTTCAAGAGTCGGTGAAGATAAAGGCGGTTAATTGCACGGCACGTGGTGTTGATGGCTTTCACTGCATCATTCTCGCCATCTCAATGAGTGTACGTTTCTCCCTCTCTACCACGCCATTTTGTTGCAGGGTATAGCCGGAGGAGAACTCGTGCTTCATGCCTTCTTCATCTAGGAACTCCTTGATGTTCATGTTCTTGAACTTGGTTCCATTCTCACTTCTCACGTCCTTGATCTTCAACTTGAACTCATTTTGAGCTTTTCTTGCAAATTTCTTGAAGATCATGTGTATCTCTGCCTTGTCATGCAAGAAAAACACCGACGTGTAGCGAGAAACGTCATCAACTATAACGAACCCATTGGAGTTACCTCCTATGCTCACATAGATGACAGGACTGAATAGGTCCAAATGAAGAAGATCGAGTCAGCTTGTGGTAGTCATGACATTCTTAATGGGATATTGGCCACCGACTTGTTTCCCGACTTGGCATGCACTATGAAGGTGATCCTTGTCGAAAGCCATGTTCTTGACACCAATAATGTGGTCGCCCTTGAGTAGCTTCTCGAGGTTCCTCATTCCCACATTCGTCAACAAGCATATTTGTATACAAGAGAGATGTTTGCCATTGAGGATCCCATGATATATATTAAGAGTTTCATGATCTTGTACGTTCTCGATGTTCTCAAGTCCAAGCTTTTCATGAACACTCCTAAACTCCCCATGAGACTATGAGACCTTAAGCTCTTTGTGATTAAGAGTTGATGCCTCATTTTTCTCTATCTCCCTTACAAGCAATGTTTCTTTCTTCTCAAGAGTGGTAACAAGAGAATCATAGCAAGGCATACTCAAATCATCAAGTTCATCAAGCAAGTCATCATCACTATCATCAAAAAGTAGAGACTTAGTGATTTGAGGTACCTTTGATTCCTTTTCTAGGAGTAATGGAAGAGGTACTTGGCAGGTCTTGTACTTGCCATGGTGAGATCAGTGACACCATCATTGGAGTCGGAGTTGGAGGTTGAGTCATCAGAATCTCATTTCTCACCAACATGGGCTTGGGCCTTGTAGTGGTTCTTCTTGATGAACTTGTCCTTCCCATGAAGCTTCTTTTTCTTGTGCCCTTCTCTTTCTTATCCTTCTTGTCCTTCTGTTAGGACATTTGGCGATAAGTATCTAGTCTTGCCGCACTAAAAGCATGTCCTCTTGGTGAGTTTCTTCTTTGTGCCTTTTGAGTAATTGTGACTTCTCCCTTTGTCGAGGAACTTGTCAGCACCGCACTTCTTGAACATCCTGGAGAATCTTCTCATGAATAGGGCAATGTCATCTTCATCAAGTTCCTCCTCCTCTTTATCATCGCTTAAATCTTCCTCGATGACGTGCTTGGCCTTCGAAGCTATGTTCCTCTTGAGGCTTGAGTTGGAGGCTATGAGTTCTTCTTTGTCTTGGATTGCCATCTCATGAGCAATGATCCTTCCAAGCACCTCGGTGGGAGTCAACTTCTTGAAGTCGTCCTCTCACAAATGAGCATCACCAAGTACTCATACTTGGGTGAGAGGGCTCGAAGCATCTTCTTAGCGACGAAGTGGTCATTAATCTTCAAGCACCCGATGGACTTAAGGTTGTTCATAATGTGATTGAGGCGGTGAACATTTTATTCACACTCTCATTCTCTATCATGGTGAAGCGATTAAGCTTGCTTGTGAGAACATCAAGCTTGGACTTTTTGATGGAAGAAGTTCCCTCATGGATCTCCATAAGTGTGTGCCATATTGTCTTAAATGTCTTCAAGTGTGCTCACCCGGTTAAATTCATTTGGACTCAATGTGTTGAAGATGGTGTTCGTCGCTTGGGAATTAGGGTGGATGTTCCGGTGGTCAGTCTCGGTGAGCTCATCTTCGTGGATCACTACATAGCCACCAACAACAACACGTCATATGCTTGGGCCAACTAGCATAGTTTGAACTATTAAAGTATGGACCTCTCCCCACATGCATCCCCTTGCTAGATAATATACTATCTCTCTAGGTAGTGAAACCTAAGATATGAGAGCACGAGGCTTTGATACCAATTGAAAGGATATAGGCTATCGACTAGGGGAGGGGGAGTGAATAAGAGATTATCATATACTTCTACCAAAAGCAAATCCTACACATGCAACTATAAAAATCTTAAGTAAAACTTAGCATACTAGTTAGCAAGGTATGTAAAAAGCAAGTATAAAGGAAAAGAAATACCCAACCACACGGGAGACAATGATTTGTTGTCTAAGTTCGAGGCTTTGGCGAGGCTCTACGTCTTTGTTGAGAAAGCTTGATCCAATGATCGAAGCCAGCACCGAAACGTGCACTTCTCTGAAAGGATTTGCCAATATGAAGCTCCTTCTCACTTATGGCAGCTCTTCACCATGCGGTAAGCGAGCTCAAAACTCTCACCAACTTCTTGGGGCTCTTCACAAACTACTTGAAGGCTCCCAAACAACGCCTAGCCATCTAGGAGATGCCAATCTCCAAGAGTAAAAAGTTTCAACGACTTCAGCTTGGAGAACTCTTGCTTGATGCTCAACTACAAATTAATCTTTCCCTCTCAAAGATTTCCTCACAAAGAACTCACTTTGGGCTTGAGGAAATGTGGAGTTTCACTTAGTAGAGCAGAGGACTAGATTAGCAATGAGTTATCTGTGCAAAGAGGCTTGTGGGTATATATAGGCATCCCCTCAAAATCTAGCCGTTATAGAAAAACTAGGGACATCTAGAGGTTCGACTTTCTCAAATCAATGAAAATATCGCGTAACTCAGAGGCTCCGACAAGAACCTGGTGACTTCGACATTTCAAACAACGGTTGTATAGCCACTCCAGAAGCAGATCTCAAAGACTTCGACAAAAACTCGGAGACTCCGTCGAAGACTTCGACAAAAACTCAGAGACTCCGACTTTCAAAGCACAATAGACATGAGCAGATGTCAGGAGTTTCGACTTGAAACCTTGAACCTTGGGAAATTTTGAATAACCTTGAACGAGGCAAAGTCAGAGCGAATATTAGATATTCTGACATTGCACTCGAAGCTTCTGGGATTTCAAAACACTCAATAGAGTGATGACTGTAAGCGAACTCGGAGCTTTCGACCTAGTAACTCGGATATGCCAAGATTTCAACGGATTTATCAGAGCTGATCACTACGCGAACTCGGAGGTTCCAACATATTGACTTGAATATTCCGAGATTTCAAAGGATAATTCCACAAACGATTTCAGATACTCTGGAAACATCTAGGAGTTCTAATTTTAATCTCAAAGGACTTAGGCAAGACTAGAACCTGAACTCGGAGGTTCTGGACAAAACTCAATTGTTCTAACATCCTGAAATATGGATAGATGGGCAACTCGAAGGCTCTAGCTCCCAGATTCTCCACACATATGCGGAACTCCGATATTCCGACTTTGATCTTGAAGATTCCGACTTTGGCTGAAAGTGTGAGAATTGAAGATTTTCAAAGGACTCTTTGGATATAATATTTGATTCCTAACTGAGCATTAGCAAGGCACTCTCACCAACTTCCAAATATCAAACTTCTTAATAGTATGACTTTCTTTAAACTCAATGTGATTCCTTGAACCTCTAAAAGAGTTAGAAAATGATCCTTAAACTTCATTTCTTTTAGCTATTTTCCTTAGAACTTTTTGGGGCTCATGAACGCTGCTTATATCATCACTTTTTGGGATTGAATTACTTGATACACATATTAATCCCTTAATTATTTGTCATTAAGGGGGCTAAGATGCACTTTCAGCTCTGCTTTCCCTCTTCAACCTCCATACTAGAGGCCCGCCATGTGGTTCTTGGGTGCAGGTGCTTCTTAAAGATGATGACGGTGAGGCTCGGATCTCGAATTGGAGACGTCAAACCGTTCCAGGGGCATCTTTGGATCGTCGTTGACAGGGTTCTTAAATATCCATTGCGGCGGCGATCCTCTGTACCTCCTGGACTACGATAGGACCAAATGGAGGAGACGGCTTCCAGGTCAGGCTGTTATGCTGGTGGCAGCTGGTGCTCCAGCTTGTTAGCGGCAAGCCCTGTGTAGGTCAGCGGCGACAACTCTTGAAGGCTACCAAGGCAACCTGTGGAAATTCCTACGATGCGTGTGTGTTTTTCCTTCGGCGGCATGTACACGTGTCCTAGAGGGATAGAACTATTATTTTCATTCCTTTTGTGCCTTATCATGTGTAACGGGTTGTATTGTTCGATGTAACCTTTTGGGTTCCACATGTGTTGTTTAATACAAGCATGGAGTTTCTTTAAAAAAAAAGGTTCATCGAAGGATGTAGTTTCTTTAGGAGACAAGATCAAGCTTTTGCGAGCAACAGCCTCTTTGGAATGTTTGAAGCAATAGTTCAATTCGTGTAGAAATGTTTGTTGTTTGTTCTCACTCCAACGCCATCAACAATACCCCCCAGTCTTGTACTCCACCTCCTCCCCCAACCCTAGATCTCCTCCTCTCGGGCCTCTCGACCCTCCTCTCTCCTCTCTGGCGATCACCGGTGTTGAGTAGGGCGAGGGTCCCACTCATGTACAGTTGTGCCTAGTATTACACCAGAACTAAGTTTTTTCTTCCTTTCTTCTGATGAAGCTTAGGGCTCCAACCATCCGCCAGCGGTGTCACAGTGGTCTTCTTTGGCTTCTTGCTCCGCAGCTTCTCCCTGGGTAAGACCTTTGTCCTACTATGTCGTCGATTGCCTTCTGGCTGGCATGCTGCCTTCGTCCCGATGGTGCCGTGTATCTCCTCTTCCTCTTCCTAGCTCTGAATCTGGCACACAACTACTTCAAGCCACAGAATAGGCGCAAGACTCCATCAGGATTGAAGGCGTCCCTATTACATGTTCCTGGTGGTCAACGACGGGTCAATAGCCAGCATCTTTGCTCGGCCCTGCTGATCCCCATCAGCATGAAATTCAACCTCCGAGATGTGGAGGCCCTCTGCCGTGTGTAGCCCATGGTGACAGCTAGTGGATCGTCCGCCATGTGCTTGTTTAGGCACGACATGCACGGCGGCCCATCTCTGGTGACAACTTCATCATCATCGGTGATGTCGAGTAGAAAGGATCACATTTTTCCTTTTTATCCAAGATCCTTTTTGTGTTACAGGAGGATGTGTTTGTAATTTTCTATCTTTTAAGGTCCTCTTTGTAATTTCCATGGTATACAGCTTCTTATGAATAGAGTAATCTAGAACTCCTGGTGGGGTCTTTGCCTTCAAAAAATTTCGTGTAGAAATCTAGAAATTTTCTCATGCTCTAAATAGTTTAATTTCCATAGAAACATGGATATATTCTTGTGTTCCAAACCGTTTAAATTTCATAGGAAACATGAAATATTCCCGGCATGCCAAGGTCTAGAAAAAGAAAGTGAATAAGTTTCCTACTTCTCTTCATAGCTGAAGTTGCTTGTAAACCTGAAGATGACTTCTTTTTGCAGAAAACATGCAGTTCTTATAGTAAAATATGTGATTCTTATGGTAACCTACAGGAATACTCTTGTCATAAAAAGGCAAAACGATGGCACGAAGAATCTAGTAAAGAGTGGGCCAAGTCGAGAGGATGAAAGTAGCACACAGCCAAGACATATCAAGTTCCATCTAGCACGGATGCCAGATCAACCTTTTTAATTTACATGATTCCAAAAAGTAGGATTGTAATAACATGCCCTCTTGAATCTAATATGATTAAATAGCATAGAAATTTATACCAAAGTTGCTGGATTATTAAGCAATTTTTGAATTATATTAATCCATGAAACCATGTAATACGACATGACAAGTATTATAGAGAATATAGCCACAGAAACATTTTCAATGAAATTGCACATGCTAGTATACTTAATCATCAGAATGTCTTTAAACAAACTAGACATGCTAGTATATCTTAATCTCAGTATTTCATCAAATAGCCTAAACATGCTAGTATCTAGCTCATAGCCTAAAGCTATTACGAATAGAGAGAAGCACATAACGTACGTGACGTTCGTTGGGAAGACAGCAGCACCGCTATTGTTGATAGCAATACCACTGTTGTTACCGTTGTCACCCGCCATGTAGTCGTTCACTTGATGTAGACGAAGAAGCCACACACAGCCTCTCCTTGGTCCTCGCTTGATGTAGAGGAAGTAGTCGTACTGCAGCCCCACCTCGCTCCGATCCAGCAGCGTGAAGTAGTCGAAGAAGGCAGTGGACAGTCGCGCCAAGCGCTTCCCAAAAACCTTATTCGTCTTCTCTCGGTGCAGGATCTCAAAGGCGAGGGTTCCGGAGGCCTGTCCTCCCGAACACCCGTGCACGCGAACTTCGGAATGGGGCAACTTTGAAGGCAGCAGCAAAATAGTGGACCAAAAGGCTTGTGCGAGAGCAGAGCTCTGAGGTACAACCTCTCATCTGTCTGTGGGAGGCTTTATATAGGCATGGTCAGGGAAGACCAAGTGCTTCAACTCCCTGTCGGGAGAGGAAGCGAACGGGCACTCGTTCCACATTAATTCTATTTTGCTTATTGAGACCAAGAGATTTGTTAGCTGTCAGTGAACTTATCAGTGTAGTTTTTGTTGTTGTGAATTATGAAATTTGCTTGGCAGACAACTGTAAAGTCATCCGAGTAGAAATGGTAACATCATCGTAGATATTAGGAGTTCTGTAAAGAAAATAGAATCATGGCGTCATGGCTAATTCCATTCTTCTTTAGTCTCTGATACTCTAGTTCATGCAAAATGTATATCAACATTCTTGTAGGACTTTGCTGTATTTTGAACTCAAATGCATATGAAGAGTTTTGGTTCCTAATGGTAATGTTACTATTTTTGGTGAATTATGGATTTAATTTCTACTATAGTGAAATTTGCAACTTGGTTTCACTCCACTGCCTAACTGTGGTAATGCACAGCTATAATGGTTGTTGTGCATGTTATAGTTGACATAATGCACTAAGATTCCAAGTCTCCAACTATCCCAGAAGTGTAAACCAGTACATCTTGCTCGGCAAAATAGTGATATGTACCAAACTTAGAGCAGAGTCATCAGCAGAATCTTTGGGTTGGCTGGATCTGTACTAGACAAGCTTGTGAACATTGGCCATTTTAGGTGATCTGTGTAATTATGAGTTTTGTCTTAACACATGTGTTTCCTGTTATGCAGACTGCTTCAGCTCAGAGCTGGACATGCATGGATCTCTATGTGTTTGCGACACCTTATAGGATAACATGGGATTACTATTTTGCGGCTCGTGAACACATTTTGGAGATTACGTCATGGGAAGAAGAAGCAGAGCTGGAATATGTGTGTTCCCTTTCTGAAATTTCTTTGTAAATCATTCAGCATCCCATGAAATTAATCTCAACAGTTCAATTTCAATATTTGTGATCAGGTGAAGCAGCACGGTATCTCTGTTTTTCACATGCCATCTGGGATGCTTGGAACTTTTTTATCTTTGATCGATATCCTACCTTTGTTTTCAAACACTGGGTGGGGTCAGAATTCCAACTTGGCCTTTTTAGGGTGTGTTTGGTTTGAGAACGAAGTGGAATGGAATGTCATGGTTCAATTCCTCAGGAATAGGTTGATTCCGTTCCTGTGTTTGGTTGGGGAGAATGAAGTGGAATGGAATGGTTCCATATAGTTCCACCAATTTGGAGAAACCACCTAGTTCAGCATCTGAGGAGTATATTCTCTTTAGGAGAATCAGTGGGTTCTGGTTCCCTCTCCAACCAAACACAGGAATATGAGCTAGGTGTAGAACCAACCCATTCCATTCTACTTCATTCTCAAACCAAACACACCCTTAGAGAAGCATATGGGAGCTACGTTTGAGAAACGCTCTCAACCTTGGGTTGCTAATATTAGAAAAGAGGATATACAATCTGGGGACTTTTGGGCTCTATCAAAGATTCGAGGACGATGGGGTGGGTTTGAGACATTAGAGAAATGGGTAACTGGTGCATTTGCTGGGCATACTGCAGTTTGCTTGAAAGACGAGAAGGGTGATCTCTGAGTTGCAGAATCAGGCTATGAAAATGAGAAGGTAATTGATAACTTTCTATAGTATGAATGGAATCTTGGTTATTCATTTGCTTTTCTCATGTGATGTATGCTATCAATTGTTACCATGCTGTGGCCGTTGTCATTTTGTTTCTTATCTTTGCCTTAATCATGTTCAGTAATCACATAATTAGTACTCTTTTAATTCTTCTCACCTTCTGAATATACTAAAAGGATTAAAGTCTAATGCAAGTGTTTTGTACTTCTTCAGTTCTTGTCCTCAGTAAACTCATCCTTTTGGTTAAATGTTGTGTTGGGCCAACTTAGTATTTGAAATTATGCTTTTGGTAGTCAACCTTTACCTGCTAGGTTAGCCTTACAGTGCATATACGACTTTGTTCTTACTCGAAGGATATTTTTATGTCCTTTTAGGCTTTTAGCTGCTTGATCATAGTGTTGGGTATATAGGGCAACGTTAAAACCAGTGGAACATTTCTTTTCCTAAAGACTTGCATACGAGTCTTTCACGTCTGTTTACTCTTATACAAATAAGTGCAGTTCTGATTTGTCTTGACTATACTCAATTGCAACAACAGGGAGAAGAAATTATTGCTATAGTTCCTTGGGATGAATGGTGGGAAATGGCGCTCAAGGATGGATCAAATCCTCAGATAGCAATGGAACTTTGCCAGGAGCATGGTCGGAAAGCCGTATGGCTATCATAACATGATATTTAGCTGGATTGATACGATAGGAGACAATTATCCATCTCCTCTTGATGCTAATCTGGTAATTCTCGCTGACCTTTGCAAAGCTTCAGCTACTATTTTTTGGGAACTCAACCATGTTCCATATTTAGTTTCAGTATTATCAGTGTTTATACACGTTTCTCAGTGATATTCTTGGGTGCCTAAAATTTTGTGTGGACATCAGATATGGATTTTGTGCTAATGCAAACCAAACTATTGCCTATGCACAGGAGTCATCTTATGAACTTACCTACTTGATACACCCAAATTCAGTTGCCCAAATTGACTATATTCTCCAAATCTAAATAAAAACAGGATGCTGTTTCAGCTTTTGGATCTACATTCTTAGTTAAAAATAGAAAAGCCAGATGATATTATCTTGCTAAAATGTTAGGGAGCACACTCGAAAACCTGTATCGAGGTAGAAAAGAGCATATGATTAGTTAGATGAAAAAGTGATACTGATTGGAAGTGTTGTGAACAAGTTAGATGATGCATATGTTAGTGTCCTAAAACTTTCCAGGGCTCCAAGCCTTTGAAACTTAAGATAGACTGAAAATAGCTTGTTATGACCTGACTGTTTAGTGAAGATTAGATAGCATTGTGTTTTACATTTAGTTTATATATTGCACTATTTTGTCACCTATAGTGTTTGAATTGCTCAATTTTGTCATTCTGTTTTTTCAGGTAATGGCTGTTATGTCAATGTGGACTAGATTACAACCACTTTATGCTGCAAACATGTGGAATGAAGCCCTTAACAAACGACTTGGGACTGAGGTTTGTAAACTAGTTTGTACTGTGGCTCCTTTGTTGGGTAGTGGGTAAGTAATATAAGTTTGTAGTGATTCAAGCTGACACGAGGTTAAAAAAAGCTGTGGTTTCTGTTGAACTTCTTTTTTTTTGGCACTTGAGTTCGGTTCTGGTTGTATATATGCTTCTAGCCTTCTACTGCAGCTAACCTTCAAAGGAAATAAGTAGGATTGTCCTGATTGTTTTGCTCAAATAATCTCTCTTTTTTTCCTTCTGTAAAAGATGGGTAAGTGCTCCTGCTTCTATCTGTCGAACAGTTATGTTCAATTATCAAATTCATGGTATCTATTTTATGTAGGGTTTGGACCTTCAGGGTATCATTGTTGAGACTGAAAGGCGTGGTATGTCTTTTGATCAGTTGCTCACCATCCCTGAGCAAGATGAATGGTTATACAGTGATGGTAAATCAACAACTTGTGTTTCCTTCATTCTTGCAATGTACAAGGAGGCTGGAGTGTTTGATCCTTTCACAGAGTCGATTCAGGTCACTGAGTTCACTGTAAGTGTCCCAACTCTCTCCGCCTCTCATAGTTACAATTGAAAAGGTGTTATTCTTCACTGTTCATTGTAGACAAGCTATTTTTTTTCAGTAATTAACCTACACTTTTCTTAAAGCCCTTTTATTCTTTCGCGTAATATATATGTTCAATCTGAAATTTCTAAATAAGTCTCAGAGTAGAAATATATATGAACTATTGTTCTTCTGAAAATTGATGCCGTGTTACTAACGTACCTTTTGCCTCAGATACGGGACGCATATATGCTCAAGATTTTTGAAGACAACCAAGCCAGGCTTCCAAGCTGGTGCCATACCGAGGCAGACACGTCTCCCTTCTGCCAGATCCTCGGGGAGTACAGGATGGAGCTACCCGGGTACAACACGATAGAGCCATATGCGAAGATGAACGAGAACTGCCCATCCTTACCCACAACGTACAAGCGGCCATCACGCTGCTGACATGAGACGACATACATAGGCTGCTGCTACCGTTCCGGAAGTAAATTGTTTGTCTAAGTTATGTAAATAAACAACGCTGTTTTATAGGTGTTTGATAGATGTCAGTTTTCACAGGTTAGCAAAGGGCAGTAGGCAATTTCCTGCCTGTAAGCGGAGCAGTTCTGAACCCAGGAATCCAAGATGCACTTGGCTAAGAATTTGCTCGCATAGGTAGAACTTTGGAACAATAGCTTTGAAAACTTGGCCATTGATTATGTTCTTGGCTTAACGAAGTGTATATCTCTGAAATAAATCCTCTATATTACCTAAAATATCCACGGTGTGTATTAGTTTGCATTGGTTCTTCTGATCGAAAAATATACATTCAGGGTGTCACTTGTTTGAAGACCATTAAGATAAGGCTGGGTAACAAGATGATTTGAAGGAAACTTTCTTGCCGATACCTTGCTCTAACGCGGCATAGAAGGTGAAATTGCAGCGCACCTCAATTACAAAGATATGGTTATATATTTCAAGGAAGAAAAGTAAACATTTAAATTAGTGTTAGCCTTTTCTAAATAAAAAAACTAGATTAGCCTCCGTGGTTCACATGCACTTACTCCAAATAGTTGCTCTACTGCGATACTGACCCAAAAAAGAACAAGATCAACATATAATACTTCAATAATTTAATTTTTGCACCATTAGCTCTTCGTTGATTTAGCACTTTATTACGAGTATTTGGCAATTGGCTGCTCCTATTTTTGCCTCACTCCGCCACTGCTCATGCGTACAGGGCTACTCACTCGTGCAGTCGTGCTGCTATTGTTGTCTCAGCCACGGTCTTAGTAACGGCTTATATGAATTGTTGGAGATCATCTTATTGTCTGATTATGTCCTAGGCCCTACCCGATCAGGTATACATGTATATTCAGATTTTCTATTCCCCAAATAAAGATATATTCAGAAGTTAAAAGATAAAAGATACGCTCAGTAAATTACTTATTCCCTCCGTCCTATAATTTAAGGTGTATGTTGATTAGACTAGATTAGATTTTAACCAACAATTACTCTATTTATTTAAAAATACTTATCTATAATTATAATTTTATATAATAAATTAATAAAATAAATAATGATCAAAACTTTATTTTAATGTATCAAAATACGATGAAGAAAGTATCGCTTAAGGGGGCGACGCGACTCCTCCACCACTTCCCCTTTTCTCTGCAAATAAATTCAGCCGCCAACCTACCCAACTAAATCAAACCACAGCTGGGAAGCGTCGGCCTCGTACCGCAGCGAGTCGCCCGTGCGCTCCTTCCACGTGCTACACAGACATCATCCGATCTTCTAAATCGTCCTCAGAAAATCCATCATCCGATCCGGCTCTAATCATCGACGCGGCCAGATTCGTTCCCGTCTTGGGTTCCTGTGGTTCACGCTGTTGGTCACCCGTCGTCGCCGGTGGCCATGGGGGCGATGGATTTGCGGATTGGGGCGGTGGGCTGGCCGTACGGCGGCGAGGAGGAGGACGGGGAGGATGCGCCGGCCGTGGAGGAGGGGGCGGACGAGGACTGGAGGATCGAGTTGGAGTGGAGTGGGAGGAAGAGGAAGAGGCAGCCGGGGCGGTCGGCGCCGTCCAAGCGGCGGCGCGTGGCGACGGCCTCGCCCTCGCCAGCGTCTTCAGAGTCAGCGTCCATCTCCGGGGCGTCGGCGTCGTGGAAAGCCGTGGCGAGGAGGCCGCGCAGCGGCGGGATTAAACAGCGCGCCGGGTGGGGGGATACGCCGAGCGTTGGCTTCGTCGTTGCGTTGCCGGTGGAGGAGGTGTCGGCGGCCGTGGAGAAGACGGCAGCGAGCACTAGCTGCGCCAGCGGCAAGAAGCCGAGCCGCGGGAGGGGGAAAACTTTGTGTCACCAATGCAAGACGGTGAAGAAGCAGCCGGAGGAGATGATCCATTGCGCACGATGCGGCGACAATATCTACTGCGCCCCCTGTATCAGGAAGAAGTATTTGCCCTGATCTCACCCTCGTCATGTCCCCTTTTTTTGTAGGAAGATGGGAGTTCTCAGGCAAGCTTGTAAATTTGCAGGTACTCGGAGATGTCATTGGCCGAGGTTAGAGCTGAGTGCCCATCCTGCCGTGAAATCTGCAATTGCTCACGGTGTGAGCCCAAGGTGATGATCTTGTGGCTTGTTGAGTTATTTCCCCTGGTATATATACATCATCAATTCAGCATCATATAAAGAATTTAGATTTCTGAATTTCAAAAGATTTCTTGTTTTAAAAGAATGTTCTCTGTTGTGGCAATGCTGTGATTTCTAGTATATTGTTGTTAGACTGTGATAGTGGGCATAATTGCCTTGACAGTTTGACATACTTACAGATTCGTGAAGTCATAGCAGAGTTGTAAAAAGAAATCCTACATCATATGCTGAGGCCTAAAAATATGTGTTTCTTCCCTGTAGAGCCCTGTTTTGAGGAAATCTAAGAGCAGTAGATCAAATAGAAGGAAAGCGAAGGCTGATGCCTCAAGTATAAAGTCAACCAGGGTTCATAGTGAGGCGGCACAGAATAAAGCAAATGATCGCTTTTCCCTTAGCTCTAATATAATTAGTAACGCATCCGTCATATCAGATAAGGTAGATAGAGTGGATGCGAGTGCTGATGGGGTTGATGCTGAAACTAAAAGAAAATATGCTAGATATCTGTTGCACTACCTGGTGCCTTGTCTGATAGACCTGAACAAGGAGCAGATGGTTGAGAGAGAAATAGAGGCCAAAATTCAAGGTAAACTAGATTCTTCAGAACATTTGGAAACTATATAGCTAGTTGTAAGTTGTGACTTGCAACTATGTTTTTAGTACTTACCCTGTTTGCCCCCAAACAGGATTGGAATTGTCTGAAATGAGTGTAGAGCAGGCTGTCTGCCGGAACGATGAGAGAGTGCTCTGGTACTGAGTGTTCCATTCATTGAATATTGCTGCATTTTTTCTTTCCATTGTTCTTTTAAATTTTACAGCTATGATTTCTTTTCTGTTTGAACCAGTGACAATTGCAGAACTTCAATCTTTGATCTGCATAGAAGCTGCCCAAACTGCTCATATGAATTATGCATTGTATGCTGTAAGGAGCTTCGCGGAGGCGCTCTACGTGGCTCTTGTCAGGAAGAACTGGTGTCTTATCCTAATAGAGGATTTGACTATATGAATGGTGGTGCTCCATTGCCTGAGTTGATAAATTACAAAGGAACAGACTTGTCTAGTTGCCAATCTAAGACTACCAAGTGGCATGCTAATGAAGGGATTATTCATTGTCCTCCAACTGAACTTGGTGGTTGTGGTAATCACGTTCTTAAGTTAAGACAGATGTTTCCAAAGGATTGGTTAAATAAGCTTGAAATGGATGCTTTAGAGCTGAGTAAGCATTTAGAACCTTCAGATATTGTCAGTGGATATACATGTGAATGTATGTGTTGTACCAAACATGAAAGTTTAAGGCAAGCTGCCACCAGAGAGAATTCAACAGATAACTACATATACTGTCCAACATCAGATAATGGGAAGCTGGATGATCTAACACACTTCCAGAACCACTGGGTGAAAGGAGAGCCTGTTATTGTTCAAGATGTACTCAAGAAAATGGCACCTTTGAGCTGGGAGCCACCAGACATGTGGTCTGAAGTACATGGTGCTAGTACTAGGCCTGATATGAAAAATGTGAAGGCTATTGATTGTTTGTCTTGCTGTGAGGTTAGTGCAATACATTCTTCTAAGTACATATCTATGTTATACTAGTTATTCCAAATATACAAAAAAATAATATTCCTTGAATGCTTTAGAATGTAGTTTGTTTGTGAATCAACAAACGAATTCAGTGCTGTTAATTCCAAAAGCAAAAGTCTGCTAGATATGTAAAAAAAAACGCTTTGTTGTTTATAAAATAAGATCTTCAGAATTTCCCCCAAGGGTATTTGATAGCTGGTCGTGTTGCCCACTTGGTACTTGCTATTAACATTTTATACTTTCCTGTTGGTTCAATGTAATTAAAATCCAGAATTTATCCTGAATAGGAATAAGCTCCTGCTGTCCAGTAACATAGAGCCCTATGGTCAGGGTCAATGACCAAGAAAAGCTGTATTCGTCTTCATTGACAGGAATAAGGTTCTGGTGTCCATTAGCACATTCACCACCACACCTAAAACTCGTTTAGTCCCATGTATTCTTCATTTGCTGGAAAGTGCTTACGGTATTGAGCTATGGTTTTCTTTGCTTATTGCAAGCGTAATTCATACTTGTGTCGTCTGAAATATGAAATTTAATGGTAAGTGCAATGTTCTAAGGGAACATAGATTATTATACTGTCACATCCTTCAGACACTTTTCTTCTAGAATGGGCAAGAGGGTTCAAGTAGATTTTGCATGCTACCTTGATCAGTGGAGTTATTATATTTTCATTTTCTCGTTGTCTGGAAAGAAAACTAACCTTTTATGTTCAAATAACCTAGGTCGAGATACGCACACAGGATTTCTTCAATGGATATTATGGAGGTCGGATGTATCGAAATCTCTGGCCCGAAATGCTTAAATTGAAGGACTGGCCTACGTCAAATCATTTTGAAGAGCTTTTGCCTTCCCATGGAGTGAAATACATCAACTCTTTACCTTTTCAACCATACACAAATTTGAAATCTGGCTTGCTAAGTGTCTCTGCATTGCTTCCTGATGATATCCTAAAGCTTGATATGGGCCCAAAGTCATACATAGCCTATGGCTATGCACAGGAACTGGGCAGAGGAGATTCTGTTACGAAGCTTCATTGTGATTTATCTGACGCAGTAAGTAAATAATTATACTGCTTTAGCAACTGAGAACTATTCACACCGATTTGATGCTCATATCTTTATGTACTTAGTTCGTCAAGAGCCCTTATCTGTTTTGTTTTCTGTTAAAGCCTTCGAAGCAACTTTTCCATTTCTCCTCCTGTATACGAAATGAGGACCTTCACTCTTACTTACCTGAGAGAACCTTTTCCATCATAAGTTAGACCAGTCGATTTTATTGAACAATAGTAGCCTCTGATGGATGTTATTCTCGTCTTTTAACACTAGTTGATTATACGAGCGTTTGAAGAGAAATTTAATGTACTCTTCTGCTCTCTACAAAGAAAATGGTTAGCATCTTGCTGGCACATTGTTATCTTTAATTGTGTAATGTTATTTTGGCTATTGCTAGGTTAATGTTTTGATGCATATTGCCAAAGTTGACCCTTCTGAAGAACAAGAAGATGCAATAAAAAACATTAAAAGAAGACACGAAGCACAGGATAAAAAGGATTGTTTTGGTAGTGTTGCAATTGATGGAAATGATACATGTCATAAAAGCTGTGAGGATGCAAATGGTATATCATCTCCTAAATACGGCGAGGATGATGAGGGGGGCGCTTTATGGGATATTTTCAGGAGAGAGGATGTTCCAAAACTGAAAGTGTACCTTATGAAACATTCCAAGGAATTCCGCCATATATATTGTTCTCCAGTTGAAAAGGTTAGTAGTGGTGTGATTTGTGAACAATCTTGTATTTGCTGTCATCATGGTGATCCCTGTCACCTTATGTTTCAATGCAGATATTTAACCCTGTACATGATGAGACATTTTATCTAACCAAGGAACATAAAAGAAAACTTAAGGAGGAGCATGGTGAGTCTGCTTATCTGCTCTTGTAATACTGTGACAACCGACAATTCTTTACAACAAATGGCTGCAGTGTGCAATTGTTATTTACTTGAAATTTTGATATGTTCGTTTAGGAATCGAGCCTTGGACATTTGTACAAAAACTTGGAGAGGCGGTTTTTATACCTGCTGGGTGCCCTCATCAAGTACGGAATCTTAAGGTCAATTTCTCAGTGTACTATTGC
Organism: Stipa capillata; assembly: GCA_019208055.1. Classification (NCBI taxonomy): domain Eukaryota; kingdom Viridiplantae; phylum Streptophyta; class Magnoliopsida; order Poales; family Poaceae; genus Stipa; species Stipa capillata. The sequence continues at coordinate 88,514 of JAGXJF010001519.1, read as the reverse complement.
AATGCCTCATTTCCATAGCTGTAGTAGATAGGGAAGAAATACTATTCAAGTTTCACATGTTACGTTAACTGATAACGAGTTATTGTTATCGGTGCAGTCTTGCACCAAGATTGCTCTAGATTTTGTATCGCCAGAGAATGTCAACGAGTGTCTCAAGTTAACCCAGGATTTCCGCATGCTTCCTAAGAACCACAGAGCGAAAGAAGACAAACTAGAGGTATGCAACACATTCTCGATGCACACCCATTTTTAACCATCCTGCATGACATATGCATTTGATCTGACTTATTATTAGCTTGGTACATAACACTGTAGGGTATATACTGCTCCGTTTTTCTTTTCTTTTGAGATCAATTCCGACATGCTTAGTACGTAAGCTTCAGCTTATGAATAAGCTGTGTTGTTTGGTTGAACACAAATACAAATTTCTGCCTCGTCGCAACTCACATCTTAAAGCACCCTCTCCCTTTCACGATGTGCTGCCTCCGCTTTGCGCCCAATGCTCATATTCATCCTCCTCGCTCCTCGCTGGCTATCATCTCCGTTTGATACCTCCCCGCGTCCCCGTTGATCTTCATCTGGACACCGTGGCCTCACTCTACCCGTGCTGCCGTGGCCCACGCCTTTGCACCATCCGCTTTCAGTACCGTCCTCGCAACGCTGTGCCATCGCAGCTGTGAGCCCACTGCCGATGTGCCAATGCCGCTGCTGTTGCAACCCTTGCTGCACAGTTCCTCCGCCGCAGCCTAAGCTACTCTGACAGACGTGCCATCGCTGGTGAAGCAAGCAATTGTTGCTATTCCGACCGTGTCAATCAACCCGGGTGGATAAGAAAGAAACCCTCACTCTCAGCAGTTGGCCACACGTCAGTCACTTAAAGCTGACTGAAGGTTGCTTTCGACTTCGCGTAGATACATGTCTGCCTTTTCTTGCTCGGTCTTAAAAAATTGATGGAGCCCGAAGTGTTTTGCCGGGCTACTGTGGCCCCCTTAGTAACGGCTTGAACTTGTGCATAAGCCAGCTGTCTAGATAAGCCCTGTATAAGCTCCGGTGGAAATAAGCTTTAAAAATAAGCTCTACCTGTTAGGAACAGCTTATAGATTTGAGCTTATTCTGTATAGAGATTGGTGCAAAGTCTGAAATACCCTTGAAATTGTTTGTTTGTTGTTTAATAGATGAAATTGTTGTTTTGGAGCGTTTATTTGCACAAGTAGCCAAGAAAATTAATTAAAAAAATTAAAACGGCAACAATATGACATTTTGAAATACAACATTAACTATTGATTGCAGTTTACAAGTTCTTACAATAAAAATTCATCAGAAAGCTATTACAATAACTATTGATCTAAGCTATTTGGCATTGTACAATGATCAATTCCTCAGAAATTTGTTTGTACCGTTCAAGTGCACATGAACAAATGCATCATTCAACAAATCTGGTTCTCACCATCTAGCAAATCTAAGTGTATATACATAAATTTCACATACTGCAATTAACCATCCACAGCATACACACTAACGAATCCATTACAAACTCATATCCATCTCAGGAATTGAATGGGGAAAGTGGAACAAAAGAGAAGAAATTGATCGTCGGGGTGTGAGCTTGGCCGTCGGGGGCGTCGGGGGAGGTAGCTTGGCGTCGAGCTTGCCGCCGGGGGTGAGCTTCACGTCGGCGGCGACCAGGTCAGCGGCGAGTAGCAGCGGCAACCTACTTGGGTAGGTGGTGACGGCGGCGGCCCGGCGGGGGAGGTAGCTTCGCGTCCGGGGGGGAGGGGGGAGCTTGCCGCCGGGGGTGAGCTTGGCCTCGGCTGCGACCTGGTCAGCGGCAGCGGCTCCGGCTCGGGGAGTGGCGGGGGAGGCAGAGGACTCGGGATCCGGCGGGGAGACAAGGGAGGCCGGATCCGGTAGGGGAAGCGGCGGGAGAGGCGGGGGAGGCCGGATCCGGTGGGAAAATCGGCGGGAGAGGCGGAGGAGGCGGGACCCGGCCAGGTAGACGGTGACAACCGGCAGGGGAGGCGGGGGTGAGCGCGGGAAGGCGCTGTAGAGCGAGCCGGGGAGGCGGGGGTGAGCGGGGGAAAGCACTGGAGATCGAGTCGACGGTGGGGGAGGCGGCGGGGAGGCGGGGGTGAGCTGGGAGGTGGCGCCGCGGGAGAGAGCAAAGGGAGAAGGGAGGGGAATGGCCTGTGAGGTCGGGGAAGAAAGAAAAGAAACGAGGAGTGGCAGTTTTTTTTAATTAATGTCAAAACTGAGGGTAAGATTGGAACGAGATAAGTGAGGGGAGGGGAGAAGCTCGGGAAGCCACAAAATTGGGGCTTCCTGCCACCAATGGAGAATGGGGTGGGCTTAAAAATTAAGCTTTGCCACAATTTTGTTTTAGATTTAGCTTATGGCTTTTTTCCACTTAGAAGCTCTTGGGAAGCTGATTCTAAGAGGGCCTCTGACTCTTTCTAAGAAACTGGAAGCTGGAGCCTGTCGAAACAGGCGCTACGATTGTGATTGGTTGCTCATGCCATCTCATCCTGGTACACCCGAGCTAGGCTGAGTCAGGCAAGTTAGTCCAGACAGGTTAGGGATGCAGGTATAGGTTGTTATGTATCTGGTTGGTTGCATGATTGATGCAATTAAAATACTATCAAAGCTAGTGAAATATATTTTTCACCTTCCTAATCATTAATTATGCATTAAGAATTATTAACGTACATTAATCCATTGTAAAAATGATTAATGCAAACTAATCGCGTAACTAGTGTTGGAATAATTAGCACTTTCGGGTCTATTTTAATCCAAGTAAATCATATTCATCCACACTCGGTGCACCATCTTAAGGGGGCGAAGGTTTCGGAGGCCTGCTCTTCGGACGGTTGGTGCATGCCGAACGACGGAATGGAGAAGACCTGACCTTTGCAGCAACACAGCAAAAGGAACGACGGAGGAGAAAACCTTGCGCTACAGTAGAGGATTTATTCTGGCGTGTGTAAACTCCTCTGCCCTGCTCCTCCTCATATAGCCTCTTGGCCGGGATGTGAAGAGACAATCGTTGGTGTTAATTATTCCAACGTTACAGGTAATGTCCCTCCATTAAGTGCCATCAAAACCGACCCGGCTTGGCTCAGACACGACACGCGTGAGTGATGAAAAAAGATCATGGGAACCTTTGAGGGATTGGGAAGAGAAAGATAAAAGATGAAAGGTGGTATATGAGTCCATGATGGACCGAAAAGATGAGATGGTTTATAGTGCTTGGTGGACCAAAACACCTCTTAAAACTTCTTAGTCTCATTTTTGACTTGCTTTGACTTTGCTAATTGCTTGTTGACCTTTTGACCTCTTTTATGCCACATGGACGCCATGTAGGATTGTACGGCTCGGCCCATATAGGAATATTAGTATCTCAATAGGAGCCCCTTGAACTGTAGTCAAGGGAGTGGCCGCAAGTCAACTTCTAGATGGGCCGTCTCACTTTGCGTGAAGCTTGTCTTGTGATCGAGGGCTGATAACCTTCTTGAGTAAAAGGTCTTCTTGGGAGAATGCTCTTTTCTTTACCCTGATGTTATAGAAGCATGCAACACCTTACTCGTATGGACGTGCTTGAGGAGACCTTGATCTTGCGCCTCCTCTATGAAGTCTAATTCAACTTGGTGGTGCTTCTAATTCGACTTGGTGGTGCTTTTCAGTTTTTGTGAAGTTGAGCGCAGTGGCATCACGAAGCGCCTCGACACGGAAGGAGCGGTGCTCAATTTCAGTGGGGAGTATAGGTTTGGCTCGGTACATCAAAGGGAAAAGCGTATACCCGGTGGAGCGGCTGATGGTGGTGTGCATCCTTCCGAGTATGTTTTCGAGCACTTTGGTTTTTCTGGTGGAGTTGTCGTTAACGCGACGACGAAGGCTTTGGAGTGACTCATTCCTCATTGCTCTTGGGGTATGCCATGGAGGCAAAGTGCAAGATGGTTTTCATGGGGGCATAGAACTCTCTAGACGATGAAACGGCAAATTAAGTTTTGTTGTTGACGGTTAACTCACGTTGAGACACCTGAGTGGTATATAATGTTGTTCCTCTAGAATTTCTGCACGGTTCATAAAGTGATGGATGTGAGAGTATGCACTGTGCGTTCACTGCGTTTGTTTCTGAGGTATCGGAATTCGTTACTGTATCTGCTAGATAAAAAGATTGAAATGATAAGGTAGAGCCGTTATCCGTCCGCACGAGCTCCGTCGTCACCCCTTGTTGTGTATATATTATCTACATTCTATTGTAATCCCGCACAAGCTAGACACACCAAGCTCATGACGCCCCCACGCACTCACACGTGTGCGTTCTCACGCTAAGAAAATTTTCGAGGTTTCATGACCACTGTCAATACAGACACACACTATTGCACTTAACTCACGTACGTCCGTGTAGTTGATTAAATATGGCATTTCTTTAGGGGGTGTTTGGTTAGACTTTTGAAAACTTTTCCATTGGAAAAAGCTCCAGCCCAACCAAACACCCGGGTTCCATCTGACTTCTCCAAACGGCTCCTTTAGCTTCTCTGTGCAAATATGGCCACACCAAAAGCCTCGGAAGACCAGCTTCCTGCAATAGCCTCTTATCTCCCATCAACGTTGCCCTTCGATTTGACAAAATTTACGCTCAATTGCCCTTTTTCCCTCCCGACTGTCTTCTCCACACCCACACAAGCGCAACCCACGCCCACCACCGCCGCGCGCCTCCTCCGTCCACCACCCCGCGAGGTGGAGCTGGGCGAGGGGGGCGCTGGAGTTGTTCTGGTGGTGGAGCTCACCAGCGGGAGCAGCGGCGGCCGGCGGGGCGGAGTTGCACAGCGGCTCGGGTTGGGGGCTCAGGGAGGCGCGCTTGGCGAGCTCGTCGACGAACACGGCGGCGTGCAGCTCCTCCACGCAGCGGAGCATGAGCCGGATCCCCTGACGGCGTCCTCGGTGCCGACCTCATGGACCGCTGTTGCGCCCGGTCCCTCCACTTCGGCACCATCATCCTCTCCGAGACCATCACCGACGTCGACTTCTCCGCCCACCCTTTCCATCACCGTCCTCACCGACATCGTCGTTGTTGCCACTGGCGCAGTCACACGCCGCCTCCTGGAACCGTGAGATATCCACCTGTGCGGGAAGGGGATCGATGCGATCCGTCTCCTTGCGTCATTGCTTGCCTTGGGGTGTCGGCGGCGGAGGAGCTCAGATCCGGTGGAGGCGGAGGAGCTCAGATCCGGTGGACGCGGCATCGAGGGAGATCCGGGAAGCCCGGAGGTTCAGTCCGGAACCTCCGGACCATGCCTCCGGGATGCGGCAGCTCAGTGAGATATATATATATATATATATATTTCAATTTTAAATAAATAATGTAACTTCAGTTTGTTCAGTTTGTTCTTCGTGTATTTACTTCATGCTCATGAGCGGATCGCAGCTACGTTGTAGTTTCAATTCATGTATGTGCCTGCTTGATTCTATAATAGCTAGTTTGGAATAGCAAAATATTCGTAGATAAATTTACAGAAGCACATCAATTTTTTGCCTTTAACCCTTTAGAATAACAACACAGTTGAGTTATATATTATTTGAGTATTCAAAATACAAGTTCCGGTATCCTGTTGGTCACACATTTCATTTTTTTTAAATGTAGTTTAAAAAAATGCAGTTTGTAGAGAAGGCCCCTGATTTTTTTAAAAAAATTCTATTTTTTTGAATTTTTTTGAATTTTTCTAAAATTTTCTGAAATTTTATTAATTTTTCTGAATTTTTTTGAATTTTTGAATTTTTCTTTTTTTTAAAATTTTTCCTATTTTTCCAGATTTTTTGAGGTTTTTCATGATTTTTTATTCACGAAATTATAAAATATACACTCTCACAACTTTAGTGGCATTTCAGACATTTCCTCATACAATAGTCAACAGCCATAGCCCAACCAAACACGCACGTTCATAGATTCACGTGCTAACAGCCACAGCCACTTTTCCAAACAGCCAGCTAACAGCTGCTTTTCCAACTTTCGCAGCCTAACCAAACAGGACCTTAGTTTTTTTTTGGATAAACACGACTTTAGTTAAACAGTTCTCTTTAAAGCAGTTTCTTTTTCCGTCCCGTCGCCTGCCACAGCCCTCTTCCGGTTCTTCGCGTAATCAATTGACTTCTCCCTTCTTCGTCGGGGACATTTAATAACTATGTGACGTGTTCGTTTCCGGTGGGAAGTCGTATGGAACAAGTGCTGAGTGGAATGACGCCCATATCGCACGCCTATGTCAACAGTAGATTGTGGTACGTGATAAGCAATATTTGTCTGTATCCACTTCAGTTCAGTAACCTGCAAAGGATAATTCTTTTCTAATCTCGTTGTAACAGCCTAGTCCCAAAATTTGTTCAATTTCTGCCTGATTCATAACAAAATTTCCGCGATCCAAAGAAGGCCTAAATGATTAAATCCAACCCAGCTCACTGTGATTAAGTGCCGATGTGTTAACTAAGGTGGTAACATATACTTAGTTGTGCCCTTGCCTTTGCTCTAGCTGTGATATGCTGGTGTGTTAAAATGTTCTCCCTCTATGGCACAATATAGGTCGTTTTAGAATTTGAACAAGTCAAATATTTTTAATTTTGACTATTAATGTAGAAAAAGGTATCTAATCTAACATCTATAATATACACTAATTGTACTAGAACTGTCGTAAATATATTTTTATATCTAACATCTATAATATGGCACTAATTGTACTAGAACTGTTGTAAATATATTTTTATAATATATGCTTAGTTTTATTTAAAAGATCATATTTTTATAAAAATTAATGATCAAAATTGTCTCAAAGACTGTCAATAAATCTAAAGTGACCTATATTCTGACCAGGAGGTAGTAGTTACTAGGCTTCGATCTTCGGTCACCCAATTAAGCTTTAAAGTTTCTTCGGGCATCTCGAAAGGTCGTATCTATACGTTTTAGCCGGGTGAGCTTTGTGGTCGGAACTTGCATAATATACGCAATTTTCCACATGCCAAGGAGTAAAATACGGCTAAAAGTGGATCGGGGAGCAAGTCATATCTCTCACACGTATCAAGGAATGATGATAGAAATTTTGTGTGGATTTTACATATTTAGGTCCCATTTAGAACGCTGAAACCTTTTACTGATTCATGCGAAATATTCGTATCCTAACAGAGTTTTGGAGTGCTTGTACTTGTATCAGTTTTTGTTTCTAGATGACGTGAATGGCTTTAGATATAATTACGACACTCTGGGTTCTGATGCCCTTATAGGGCGTTATGCAACCACCACTACCATTATGAAATCATCTTTTCTTCTTCACCCTAGCATTTCTGTCGTACCTACAAATTAATTGCCTCGATAACTGTGAACTGTTACTAACATTCTTACCTCTTTTTTGGGTGCAGGTGAAGAAGCTGATAATCTATGCCGTTGATCATGCCGTCAAGATTCTGAAAGAGCATGGCCCCTCCCCCATTGCTAGCTGACATTGTCTCCGAGGGTTTCTGCGACAGTAGAAGGAAATAGGTTTATGAAGTGGTGTTCGGTAAAATGTACAGTGCTGCCAATAGCTCTTTGGCACAATAAACTGAGAAGGGTAGATTATGCAAATGATGAACTCTGTAGAAATAGTTGAGCTCAGCAAAGAAATAAAGTGGTAGTTTGTTGTGCATTATATCCTGTGATACTGGTAGTAATGATCTGTTTGATAGGAATCACCGCAAACAGAGATGGCAGCACCAAGCGTACGTATATGTAGAGATAGCAAATGCAAACCAACCATAAAGTTAACATTAAAAAATCCAAATAAGATGATGTAGTTCATGATATGTTGTAATCCATTTGGTTCCCTGAAAACAGTCGTAATGTAGTTCATGCCATGTTGTACTCCCTTAATATATTTACAAATTTCAACAAAATTATACATTATAAAATTACCTTTTGAGATAAATTTACACATATTTTTCAAATCATGAATCTAAAAAATTAGAAGATATCGGTAGTCAAAGTTTTAAAAGTTTGACTTTTTCTTTGTCTAAAACGATAAGTTTTAGGGAACTGAAGCGAGTAGCATCCTTTAGAAAATCGACCTAACAATAGAATGTAAAAACTTGTTGTGGATATCAATTTTTGTCATCTTCTCTTTTTTTTTCCTCTTTACTTCTGATTTACAGCATGTTTTAGTTTTATTAACTTTTATCCTGTGTATGTTGCATAGCTACCCCATAGATCATCATTGCTTGTTTTTCCAAAGCCCTCAATTAATGCGCAAGTGTTATACTGTAGTAATTTTCTTAGATCTTTCTTATAGAAGTTATGTACTATACGTTATAAAATGGAATGAGGTATTAGTAGTGATTAACAAAACCAAGCTACGTAAAAAGAAGCTAAACGTTCAATCTTAACTTTTTCTATGTACTAGTAACATACACGGGCCATGCATGTTTTATCCAATTTATCCAATATATAAACTGCATCTCATTTAATACAATCACTAAATAAGGAACTTTCTTATTTTTTGGTAATATTTATCAATAAGCTGGCTGTGCATGTGGACAGCTACATAAATTTGAATAAAGCAAATTTGAAAGGAGAGGTTATAATGGGCAATTAATAGGATGTTTTTAGGGAAAATAAATGTGTAGATAATATATAACTTTTAGTATTTTAACTTAAGTCCTGAGCCCATAGGTTAGATTGGATAGCTAGAATGGTTTGCGTTAAACTCTAACTACTACTTTATAAGTAGTATAGATACATTGCTACATAAACATCTGTTTTTTTTAAAAGTAAAATAAAGGCGGACACACACAACCCGCATTATAGTCACAATCACGTCACCACACATGTGCAAACGTGTACATGTCCCCTACATTACAAAAGTATTAGAGCCTCCATTAGTCCCACCTAACACCTGCATGCATGTTTGTGTGGTGTTAGATGAGTGTATTGTTCGTATAGTAAATAGATGTTTTAGGAACTGTAGTGAAACTTTTTAATTTTAACTAAAAATATATAAAAGTTATTTAGATTGTTCATGCAAAAATAATAATAGCAAATGTTCCGTGAAAAATATTTTCATAATATTATAATCTATGATTCTTTTACCTAACATATTTGTATTAACGTCAAAGATAAAACTTGTATGCTCAAATTATGCTCATGCCAAAACATTATCTATTCACAAAGGGAGTGAGTAGCAATTATATAAATGTACATGATAAACCAAAATGTGTGAAAAGTTTAAATGCTTAATCTTGACTTTTCCTATGTATATGCCGCTAAAACAACATATATTTTGGACCATTAGTTGATTGTTAAAAAATTTAAACGTCCAAGTATCATTGAACTTTTTTTATGCATTTTTAGTGCTTGATCTAAAATATCAAAATTTTATCTAACATTGTTTAGGTTCTTTTTTACTTTATGTAGTCTCCAATGCAAATTTTAACTCTAAATTTCAATTGTAGTATGATATCAAACATAAAATAAAAAACTCAAAGATAAACATCACTTAACTAATACTCGATCTGTTCATAAATAGCTATCGTTTTAGACATTGGCACGATCTTCGATATGTATCTTGGATCGTTACTTTTCATATGTATATGTTGACAAAAAATATAAAAATTTTATTTTAAAAATATTTTTCATGATAAATCTAATGATACTACTTTCACCTCAACAATCTAAATACTTTTTTGATCTAGTATTAGTCAAAGTTAAAAAACTTTAACTTCATGTTTTCTAAAACGTAACCTATTCTTGAATGGAAGTAGTAATATTGCGATTATATAAAAATTGATCTTGCAATATGTTTGTAGATTTGTGCACTGACCTTACAACAATGTGATCTTCACTGACAACGGTGGTAGTTGTGCGAGTTGGAACTAAGATTAGGTTGAGGGTTCATCAATAGAGTAGAGGTGGTAGTGAGGCGACGATGACACTGCCAGCCTCGGTCAAGGAGGACAACAGTGCAAGCAATAGAGGGTTGAGGGGCGAGTAGGAGGGGAAGGGAACGAGCTTGATGGGCGAGTTAGGATAGTGTGGGACAATGGATCAGCCACCATGAGCTGTCAAAGACGGGAAAGGAGGAGGAGACGAGGTAGAGAAGAAAAGGAAAAAAAGAGATAAAGCGGGTTTAAATAAAGATGAGGCAAATCTGAAGAAACAAGAACGAAAGATTGGCGCAAACACACCTAAAGGAGAGACTGCAACGATATTAATATACACCACAATCCAACAAAGGAAGACAAGAACCAAGACGAGAAAGAACAATAGCCAATAGAATTACCTCGCAGAGAGTCCAGCTTCAGATCGATCCCAAAACCCGAGAGGAAGCCAGGGGGTTATCTACCGAAAGAGCTTAGATTTATATAGTCCAGCCTTCCGTCTCGTTAGGAAAGATCTGTAACGAATCTCAACTTTGGAAGGAATCCACAATACCCAAGTCAGTTGGAGATCACGCGACGTTTGGTCTCTTGCGCTATCACGTACCCTCAGTGGCGTAAAATTAGCACATGATAAGATCGGGGCGTTAATGCGCAGATATGGGATAAATCACTCGCGAGTCCCCCTAGCTAATACGAGTTTGAGTTTGTTAAGGGAATCCAAAAACAGTCGCAATACAATAATCAACTGAATTTAAAACATGTTAACTAAATAATAACATGATGTAGCAGTCTAATTAGGGTATTTATAAATGTGACTCTTCAAGGACTCTATATGATTTAGAGTCAATATCAAAAGAGTCATATAATGAGGCGTTTCTTAAACTGACTTTACACAAAAAGTTACCTTAAATATAGCAGCGTACAAAGACAATGAGCTTGACTCCAAGCCTTCATTCTTTGTAGAGTTTGACTTTGCGCTACGAGTTAGTTTTAATCTCTCTCATCCTCATCTCTCCCCACATCAATAATTATCCGATGTGACAAGACGAAAAGTCAGCTAACATCACGTCTTTGTAAATGCCCTTAAGGAGTAGAGAGAGAGAGAGAGAGAGAGAGACTAATACCGTATCCCAAACATGATATGATTCTAATCACAAAAACCAATAGGAGTTAATATCGAAATCGTTTCTTGTGTGTATGTCCCTCTCTAAGATACATGCCACAGATAGGCACAAGATTAAATACTTTTATTAATCAGAAAACATATTAAATAAAACATACTTTATATACAACACTAAGATACAAACCACTAAAAGAGTTGTAGCTGAAAACCTATTTAATGCATATGATACGGCTTAAGATACAATGCAGTAGGACTACCCTAAGATGTTGATGGCCTGTAAGTACATAGGATCAATCGTAGTAATTTTGGATGTGGAGTGTTGAGTATCAAACCTAAGGAGCTAGAAGGTAAGCATCTCGCCCGTAATTATTTGCGTCAACTTTAATCGTTATGCACTACTGCAGATTGACCTTCTCCTGAACCCCCTCCATTGACGGGCAACAAAAGGTCCGTCGCTGGAGGGGAACACCGCCGACGGACACCAAACAGCCCGTCAGCGGAAAAGGCAGCAAAGATGAACGTGAGGAGCACCACTGACGGGCGCCAAATCCACCCGTCAGTGGAGATGAACGTGAGGTGGCATAGATGACGCGAGAACTCCACTGACGGGCTCAGTTTAATAGCCCGTCAGTGGAGATTACATATCCACTGACGGGCGCATACGTCGCCCGTCAGTGTAAAGGGGAACATATGACGTTTCATTTTACTGACGGGCACTGTGAACCGGCCCGTCAGTCGAGACGTTGTCTTCACTGACGGTTTAGATCCTCGTCCGTCAGTGGAGATTAGTGCATGGTTGGCTGAAGATTCACTGACGGTCCCCTTTTACACGACCGTCAGTGATGATCACGCCTATATAACCAGAGCGGGCCCTCGCTGCTGGCCAGTGCTCGCGCGCCCACTGGCCAGCAACGAGTACCGCCGTCGCCCCAGCTGCTGCCGCCGTCGCCGCCGCCCCCCCCTTCCCCCCCAACCCACCAACACTTCTCCCCTCTCCCCAACCCTCCTCCCCAAGCTCTAGAGAGACTAGATCTAGATCTAGATCTAGATCTTCTCTTTTCCTCCTCCTCTCACACTCTCCCTCCTCCTCTCACTCTCACTCTCCCTCTCTCCCTCCTCCTCATCTCTCACTCCTCCCCTCACTCTCACTCTCACTCTCTCCATACATCTCTCCCTCCTCCTCTCACTCTCACTCTCTCCATACATCTCTCATTTCTAGCTCTCTCTCATCTCTCCCTCCTCCTCTCACTCTCACTCTCTCCATACATCTCTCATTTCTCACCGAAAAGATCACTAGCGCTCGGTAATAATGCTCGCTAGTGTTCTTTTCATTTTGTATATGTATTTGATGTGATTTTCGGTTATCGAACTGATTAGTTTCGTGTCCTAGGTGTTGATCGATGGATCGCAGTTGGATGTACGACAACCGGGCGACAGAGAGTTGGGCTATGGCTTTGAATGAGTTTCTTGATGTCGCCGAACGAGATATGAGGAGAAAAGATGGTACGAAGATTTGTTGTCCATGTCGCGATTGCAAAAACTTGGTAATGTTCGATACGAGAGGGAGGGTGACGGTACAACTGGCGCTTAAGGGTTTCATGTCAGGCTATACACGTTGGACATGTCACGGTGAGGAGGAGGAAGATCAGGTGTTACAGCAAGATGCCGAACATGGAGATGACGACGAAGACGAGGGGAGTATCGAACCTGACGCCGAAGAAGAAATGGGAAACAATTTGGCCGATATGGTGCAGGACGTTCACATGGTGGAGCAGGTGGTGATAGATCCCGAGGATGAAAGAGAGGCTGCTAAGTTCACGAGACTAGTTGAAGACTCACAAATCCCGTTGTATACCGGTTCCGATCCAGAGCACACGCGTCTGTCGGTCACGCTGGAACTTCTAAGGATCAAGGCAGCCCACAACTGTCCGGACGAAGGCTTCGATGAGACATTGGCTTTTCTTGCAAAAGTTTTTCCGAAAAATAACTTGCTGCCTACGAGCACCGAAGAAGCCAAGAAGGTTGTCTGCCCTCTTGGGTTAGAGGTGCAGAGGTTCCATGCGTGTCCGAATGACTGCTTTATTTACCGCAAGGAGCACGAGAAGCTGTACAAGTGTCCCACGTGCAACACGTCCAGATTCAAGAGGGGTAGAAACCAAGCCGATGATGAGGACCCAGTGAAGAGTGGTGCTCCAGCAAAGGTTGTATGGTATCTTCCGGTCCTTCCCCGTTTGAATCGTTTATTCGCTAACAAGAAGGAGGCAAAGCTGCTACGTTGGCACGCCGAGGGGCGGAAAACTGATGATGGAGTGATGAGACACCCTGCCGATGCTTCGCGTTGGAAAGGTACAATGGGGTTGTGAAGCGCTACGTTCGTAACAGGTCACAACCAGAAGGTAGCATCATCCAAGGCTATGTTGCCGAAGAGTGTGTCGAGTTCTGCACTGATTACTTGGCTGATCAAAAGTCCATAGGTGTTCCTGTTTCACGGCACACGGGAAGGCTCGATGGTGAAGGCCATGCACGCGGACAAAGGCTTTACATGTCTACAATTCAGTACCCAGTAGGTCAGATGACTATGACAGAGCACATCTCGTGGTCTTGCAACACCTGACGGTGGTGCATCCCTATCTTTGGATGCACATGGTAAAGCTTAAAAAAGAAAACCCGAAGAAGGGAGAAGCGTGGCTCTCGAAAGAGCACAATGGAAAGTTCGCAACATGGCTAAAGAACTACTGGTATGAAAGGCCTCCGACAAATTTCGAAGAAGAGACGGTCAAAATGCTGTCACAAGAACCTGCGAGCAAGGTCCTGACATTTCAAGCATACGATATCAACGGATACACATTCTATACGGAGGCTCAAGACAGGAAAAGCACGTATCAGAACAGTGGGGTGACGATGGAGGCTAAAACCGGTAACCGTAAGGACATATACTACGGTGTTATCGAAGAAATTTGGGAACTGGACTACACCGTCACAAAGATCCCCATGTTTCGTGTCAGATGGGCGAAAAATATCCATATCGATGATGACAAATTCACTACCGTGACTTTACCTCCCCCGACATCTATTGAGTCAACACAGGTCAAAGCAATCAGTGCGAAAGATGAGCCATGGGTTCTAGCTAAACAAACCTCACAAGTCTTCTACATAAAAGACCCAAAGGCACAGAAGCGCCATGTCGTCAGAAAAGGGAAGAGGAGTATTGTCGGAGTCGATGGTGTTGTTGACGAAGAGGACTACGACCAATTCGACGACCCGGACTCCGAGCCAGAAGCCGTTGATAAACGCCCCATAAAAAGGAGAAAAGCTAGCAAGGATGCTGAGCCCTACGTCAGACGCAGTCACGCCGAAGGACTAACGTATACCACCAAGAAAATCACAATTCATGAGAAGATTTCCGAAGACGACGAAACCTAGTTATTTGTATGTGTGTGTACAAAAGTGTCTTGGTTTGAATGATTTCATGTAACGTGTGTACTTCTGTATGTGTAAATTGTGGATGAATTTGAAGTACTTACAAACCAATGTATAATCCAACTTCAATGAAATTGTCTGAAATTTTAAGTATAGCCTCACGAGGTCATATAATTACCCCATGCCAATTTTCAAATTTTTTTGACCACATTTAGATTTAATAAAAAATAAAAACCAAAAAGACGCAAGCAAACATTTGAATTTCGACAAGCAAACGTTTGAATTATTGATATATTTTCTACATACGAGCTAAACCGATACATACGTACGTAGATATGAATTTTCCTTCCATTTATATGCCTTCTTTAGGATAGTTGTAGTTCAAATCTGAAATATATCTAGTAAATAACTAGATATTCATTTAATGCGTAAAAAATAGCAAATGATTTCAGAAAAATGCCTAACTTTGACACGAACAATGTAATGTACTACGTTACATGTACAAAAAGTTTGGAGCGTAGCTAAAAATGTTTTTTGAAAGGTTTTACACATGGTACCTCAAATTGGTATTTCAAAAAATAGAAAATTCGAATTATTACATAACAAGATGCAACATGATGAATTATTAACGTATAATATTGTAATATGAAGTTGTAGTCCAAATCTCAAGTTCAAATGATGAAAAATTTATGACGTGTACTTCAATCTTCATATTTCCCCTTCGAATGCTATGAAGTTTTCTCACAGATAGTTCAGTTACAAAGCAATGTATAATCGAACTTCCGCGAAATTGTCCGAAATTTTAAACATAGCCTCAGAAGGTCATATAATTACCCCATGCCAATTTTCAACTTTTTTTGACCACATTAAGATTTTATAAAAAATCAAAAACAAGAAAGGCGCAAGCAAACGTTTGAATTTCTCGAAGCAAACGTTTGAATTTTTGATATATTTTCTAGATACGAGCTAAAACGATAGATAGGTACGTAGATATGAATTTTCCTTCAATTTAGAGGCCTTCTTTAAGATAGTTGTAGTTCAAATCTGAAATATACCGAGTAAATAACTAGATATTAATTTAATGCCTGAAAAATAGCAAATCATTTCAGAAAAATGCCGAACTTTGACACTAACCCAAAAAAGGTAAAAGCCCTAAACCAAAAATACAAAAACACCCATAGCATATAGAAATAACCCTAAGATCACCTAAGAAATGGAAACCTAAAATTAAACAAAGAAAAACTCTACTGACGGGCACGTACAGGTGCCCGTCAGCGTGTAAAGGACCACCACTAACTGACGGGCAGTCGAGCCCGTCAGTGTAAACACCACTGACGGGCAGTGAGCCCGTCAGTGGTAACGACCACCACTGACGGGCAGACGTGAGGCCCGTCAGTGGTAACCACCCAGCGCTGGTACTGCACAATTTAGTCCCACCTCGCCGAGCGAGCAGCGCGCGCACCAGCTTAAAAGGGCAGCTCGCGCGCGGGCTTTCGAATTCCTTACAACTGCACTGATACTTCGGGGCCGCCGCTGGTCCCTTGCGCGGCTTGGGCTCGTGGGCCTGGGCGCTGTGCTCGGGATAGGCCTCTGGCTGGTCCCCTTGCGCGGCCTGGGCTCGTGGGCCTTGAGCTGTGCTCGGGATAGGCTGGTGTGCCAAACATTTTTTTTAATAAACAATATATAAAAAACCAAACCTCCACCGAGGGGCACCGATAAGCACTAAGTAGACTGCTAGTAGACTCCTGACGGGCGACAATAGATGTCCGTAGTGAGAGGGGCACGTGTTAGGGTTACGCTGCTCTACTGACGGGCCAGATGCGGCCCGTCAGCGATTCACTAACCCTAACCGGCCGTGATACTACTGACGGCCCATAAGAGCCCGTCAGTGGAGGTTCCTCTGCACTGACAGGTTAGTCTGTACTGACGGGCTCCTATAAGCGCCCGTCAGTGGTACCCCAGTTATTATATAAGCCACGCGCGGGACTTGGCGAAATTTTCGCCAAGTCCCGCGCGTTCAAAAGAACCAGCAGCGAGACCGACGGTTCGCACGACGCCGCCAGGCTGCCGCCGCCGCTCCCGAAGCCCCGGCCGCCGCCTCCTCCCGCCTCCTCGAAGCCCACCGCCTCCTCGAAGCCCGCCGCCGCTCCCGAAGCCTCCTCCCTCCGGCCGCCCCCGAAGCCCCCGACGCCTCCGTCTCCTCCCTTCTCTCCGGTGAGTACCCTCCGCCTCCTCCCTTCTCTCCGGTGTTGTGGTTATTGTGCTTAAGTGTTAAATTGGACTTTGAAAATGTATGCGCAAATCAGTCCAAAGAAACAAATCAGTCCAAAGAAACAAAGGAATGAAAATGAATTAGAAACAAAGGAATAGAAGCAAATGCAGAGGCTGGGAGAAACTCTTTGTACTGGGTGCATCATCTTGATGTTGTGTTAAAGAAATAAAACTCTTATTTTATCTAAGAAACTGTGTAATGTATATTCACTCTGAATGTCCTTGTCATCCCTAATTGAAGTATCAAATAAATTAAGGGATGGGTTTCCACACAGTTAGTAGTATTACCCCATATCAGAAATTCGGAATGATCTGCAAAAGAAGTAAAATTGGACTTTGACGGAATGCTATTAAAGGATTCCACATAGTTAGTAGTATTAAACTCCTATGTTAGAGAACAGATTCTGTCTTGCTTTAGTTTACTCTTACATGGATTTCTTTCTAAGGAGTATAAAAGAAAAGTAGGATCTGCTAAGAACATATGGTGTTCTTCTTTTTATTTATTTATTTATTCTTAACTAGCTAATCTATGATGCTTGAAATCTTATATCTTTTTAAACTGATAAGAACATGATACTGGTCTGAAGTTTCAGGCTTCTATTAAGCCTATAATTGAATAAGAGTTTATCTCTTGTTTTGGTTCAGATTTTAACTGATACCGGTGCTGATTTTTATAGCTCATACTTAAGAATGGTTGTAATGCTTAAATCTAATATCCTTGTTTTCCAAGGACATGAATCCAAAACTACCTACTTTTTCCTGAATCTTAACACTTATACCTTATTGGATTTCAACTTCACTCTTTGTTTTCAATATGTACATGTATATAAATATATGTTGGTTCATTAAGCTGGAAGAACAGATGCTTCATTTATCTCAGCTTATTCTTATGATACCTTTTATCTGAGAATAGTTTAGAGAAAGGTATAAATTTGATAAGAACAGATCTCATGCTTAATCTTGGCTAGCTTATGACGATGTTACGCATCCGAAGCATTTACTAGAATCTGATAAGGACAGATTATTACACTGCTGCCTATATGTTGCCTTTGGTTACCTTAATATTATGTGATGATGTCTTCTTGGTGGTCTCCTCCCTCTCCTACCTCTAGGTTCTTCTCTGACGTAAGAACTATTAGCAAAAATGGCCGCCAGTAGTACTCCCGCTGGGTCCCCGACCCGAGCAGTAGAGCCTGTTGATGACAGCACGGCCCCCCTCGGCGTGGCCGCACCGATCGATGCACCGACCCTGGAGGCACCCAAGCAATTTGCCTCCGAAGCGGCCAAGGAACCTGCCCTCGAGCTTACCGAGGATCAACCTGTCGTAGCGGCCGTCACAGCTGGACAAGAGCAATCTGCCTCGGAGTCCAGCTCTGGCTCTGCCTCCGGGTCAAGTTCCGAAGGGGACGAGGCGCGTGAGGAGGAGGTACCGACTCCAGCCCCGACCAGGTCTCTGAATAGGAGGAAAGGCAACCAGTTGCCGGACAAGACGTATGTCATCACCCGTGTCGACGACGTCAAAGACATTCCGGCGAGTCCACATAAGGCCGCTAAGACCTTTAGCAACGCCTGCGGGTGCTTAGTGCGCGAACAAGTGAAGATTACATGCAAAGAGTTCGGCCAGTTGACGCAGTCCACGAAAGATACTCTCTTGAGGAAACTGTGGGACAAGTACCAGATTCCTGCAGCCGACAAGGAAAGAGTCGAAGCGCAAGCCCTCAAAATCATGGCTAGGGCTCTGAAGACTTGGCGATACGACGCACAGAAAGTCGTAGACGAGGATTGGGACACCAAGATTAGTAAAAGATGGTCCAAGATACAGAAGGAAGACTGGGACGAATTCGTTGCTCAAATAAGGAGCCCAGAATTCCAGGAGAAGAGCCGGTGGGGGAAAGAGCTTCGCAGGAAGAACACCTTAGACCACAAGCTCGGCAGCCGTGGATACCTGGGGAAGAGACCGAAGTGGGCCAAAGAGGACGAAAAATTAGCCGCGGCTGGGAAAGCACCTCCTTTCGCGCATCTCAGGGAGCCGCGCGCTAGGGAGTACATGAGGGCGCACACAAGGTCTGACCCTGTGACGGGGTCACCAATTTATGAGTCCGAGGAACTGCAAGTGGTGGCCGACCGGCTGGTAACGACTCAACCCAGTCTCTTTTCGTACTTCATTACGTTGCATCCAAATACGCTGTCTTCTCATCACGTAATTTAACTTGCAGGCCGAACTGAGCCAGCAGCCTGGAAGCTCGCAGGACTCCGTCACGAGCTTCCCAAGATGGAACGACGATCTGGCGAAGGCCCGACAGAAACCGGAGCATCGGGGCCGTGTAGTAGGCGTCGGGGATGGCGTTAAATGGGATAAGGTATTTCCCCGAAACCCCGAGGGGAGCCGCCGCCCCCGGAGAGACAGCCAGGAGTTCATGGACAATCTGCGGGAGCAAATGCGCGAGATTGCCGAGCAGACGTGGCTACGTATGCAGGTGGCCGCAGCGCAAGGCCAGCAGAGCGTGCTTCCCGCTAACCAGCCTCTAGGATGGAGTAGCTGCGCATCCACCTCGGACGGCGGCCCCTACTCGGTGAATCCCGTCGACAGCATCACCGTAAGTCTCGTCCGCTAAACGTGTCGTTATAGTACGAGCTGTTCTCATTGTCCTGACTCCAGTGCGGACGGCACGTCTATCCTCTGTTTCGCAGGAAGCCACTAGATGCACACTCACGGTGCAGATTCCTGGCATGAAGGTCCCGGTGGCGCACGGCCAGGTTTTCCCAACGCCGGAGGGGGCAGTCCTGCACTGTGTTCCTATGCGGGAGCACCATGCGAAGGTGCAGGTCGACCTCGTCCTCAACGACTACAGTGAGGTGTTAGTCCCTGTCCCCCCCGAAGAGGAGCTGACGAAGCTAGGGCAGTGCAGAAACTGCTTCATCCAGTGGCCGAAGAGCCAGATCACTATAACCGCGGCGGCCTCTCCTCGCACGGGCCCCTCGTCCAACAACCCCTCTCCATCAATCGGACGATCTCCGTTGGGGCTCAGCCAATCACCTCCGTCCTTTAAAGACCTGGAGGACCATCTTGTCGGGGACCAGCACATGTCACCCGATTTTGCGGTCCCCGGGAGTGTCGGAAAGGCCCTCCGAGGTTCAAGGCGACCCCCTGGATCAACCGAGGGGGAAGATTTTCTCTCCCGCCACGCTAGCTGGGACGCTGGAAGCAGCGTTGGCGGCAGGCAAGAGCCCGGAGCCGGTACACCAGAGGAGGAAAAGCAAAAAGAGACGGGCCGGCACCGGCGAGAAGGAAAGAAAGGAGCAGAGGCAGAAAACCTTATCCTTCTCAACATCGTCAGTAGAATTATCTACACGGAGCAAGGGCCTCTGGCGGTATGTTTACGAACCAGGTCAGGACTTGCTCCCACAGGATGAGCTGGACAATCTGTCGGATGACATGAAGACGCTGCATGAAGATTACCTGAAGATGTCCAGAGATCCTGGTACATTCTGCCAATATTGGAAGGTGAAGGTGCCAAAGGAATACAATTTTTTCATGCAACATGACCAAGACACCTTCGACATCAACTTTGAAGACCTATTCAACTTGTACAACCTCTATAGGCTCGACACCACGCTGGTCAGGCTATGGGCTCTGTACCAAGCCCAAGAGTGCAGACGTCTTCGGGACTCCCTATATTGGCATAGTCGATCCGATATGCATGAACGAAGGCTATGCCGGGACCCCAGACGGTCGAGGATTTCTTGAAGAATACCTGTCGCATGCATTCGTGGTTCATAAGGACAAGGAGTGCATACTAGCCCCCTATAACCCTCCGTAAGTCCTAAACTTAGCACCGTGGAGTTTATTTTTGTTTTTTACGTACGTATCTCCGCCTGCTTACGTTCAGTTGTTCACATTTACGCAGCGACCACTGGGTCCTAATTGCGATCGTTCCAAGCTGGGCCAAGGCTTTTTACTTTGACTCCTCGTCGAAAAAGACAGCGGACTTCACAAATATAACTAAGATTCTGGATGCAGCTTTCTTCAGAGCCAAGTTCTCGGGGCATACAAAAATACCTGTAAAAGCGACAAAACTGGTACACCATTACAAGTTCCCTTGCAGAGTTCAGCCGGAAAATAGCGTGACATGTGGGTACTACACCTGCGCCCATATGGACCTCTTTGTCCGGTACAAGAACAAGCATTGGAAAGATATGAAAGAACTGAAGGCTTGGAGCGAGCTGGGAAGTCATATGTACGACTGGCGACAGGACTTTGCTCGCATCCAAAAAGTCTTCGCCAGACTCATCAACCTTGAAGTCATCAATCCGATGGGTGAATTCTACGCCGGCCCCCAATTTCCGAAGCCAAACTTAAGCGGGAATCAATAGAATCGTTGTTTCTGTAATTGAATAAACAATTGTTTCATACTTGTGACCGTCGTTGGAGTGTACATACTATATATGTGATTATAAATGTTATGCGATTAAGAGATTTGACTCTGTGAATGAATAG
Source organism: Stipa capillata (assembly GCA_019208055.1). Lineage (NCBI taxonomy): Eukaryota > Viridiplantae > Streptophyta > Magnoliopsida > Poales > Poaceae > Stipa > Stipa capillata. The sequence continues at coordinate 67,311 of JAGXJF010001519.1, read as the reverse complement.
TTCGTATAGCCTGTGATTAGGAATAATGTAATACTATAGTCTATTATTATGAATAATCTAAGTGTGATTATGAGCTAACACAAATCCATTTCGGTTAGCAGGAATACATACCTCTACTGACGGGCACTTACGGACAGCCCGTCAGTGGAGTATACCTCTACTGACGGGCTTTTATTACGCGCCCGTCAGTACTGATACAACTAGGTGCCCGTCGACATATCTCTACTGACGGGCACTTACGGACAGCCCGTCAGTGAAGTATACCTCTACTGACGGGCATTTATTACTCGCCCGTCAGTACTGATACAACCAGGTGCCCGTCGGTTAGCAGGAATACATATCTCCTCTGACGGTCCCTGTGGGCCCGTCAGTAGAAATAAACAGTACTGACGGACCCTATGACCCGTCAGTGGAGTGACCCCCTCCACTGACATTTCCAGGGTGACGGGCCCCCTGTCCGTCAGTAGAGGGGGTTTGGCGACCGTCAGTAGTGACCTGTTCTGCAGTAGTGGCGCTCCCGCTTGCCATGCCACCAAATGACGAGATCACGGTGCTGCATTAGACGGTTGGCACCTTTATCCATTGGCCAAAGAGGGACATCAAACTATGAGTCCGGCCTGCCTCTCAGAGCGCATCACACGCTGAGTCAGCTAGGATACTCGAAGTTAACCCTACCCCGATGGAGCTAGTAATGGCAGCGCAACGGGCTGATAACCCAGCTTCAGCTCCGGTCAAGCCGGCAGAGCCAGCACCCACTTCCTCCCTGGGGACTACGGAGGTGCTACAGATGAGACTACTTCCTTCACTGGTGAAGCACACTTATGCTAAGGGGACTAGCAAAAAATCCAAGGGCAGCAAGACTTCCAAGGGCAGCGAAAAATCGAAGGCACTAGCTCTAGTGGAAGAACTCAGGTTTGATCTGGACAGAGTGGATGATCTCCCTTTCGCGCCTCTGGCTCGTCGATTTGTGAATGGACAAGTCTTCGTCGCGCTAGAGGACATATTGAGCTCACTGGCATGTCAGAGGTTGCATGATTGGTATATGACAGCGACGAACAACCTACAGCCTGGCCAACCATGCCACGATGCCTCAAAGTCGCTTTCAAGGAGGAACACCTTTTCCACTAGGACATGGGCGGGTTGTTCTACGTGTACTTTGAAGACCTATTCGAACTCTTCAACCTCGACGCCCTGGAGCAGAACCTGTTGAGATGCTGGACACTGTAAGTCTACAACTTCTCAGTCAATCAGTTTTCTCCATACCTATGCAACTTAATTAAGCCGTGACATGATTTCTCATTTTGCATAGATACATGCACACTGAAGCCAGACATAACAAGGAACCTATCGGGTTCATTGATCCGGCAAAGGTGACTTGGATGAATATTAGAGACGACAAAGAGCAAGTTCTGGTGTATGTTAAGCATGCAATGTTGTCCCAAAGGATAAAGAATACATCGTATTTCCTTACAACCCAGGGTAAGTGTTGCATCGCATCCAATACTTATAATTTCACCATTATGCATATATCACAAAGCTGATTTGAAATACGTCTATATATGCAGCTACCATTGGATTTTGGTCGTACTTGTACCAAAATGGAACAGGGTTATATACCTTGATTCCTCGCGAGATCATTCACGAGACTTTGGGCCGATTCGCGACATACTTGTCCAGGCATTCATCGATTACAAAGCTCGTGGAGGGATTAGTGGCAAAGGGTCCAAATTGCGACATAAATTTAACTTTTCGGTACAATATATCCATTACTATGTTCCTATAGCATATTGACATGCTTCATAATAGATTCTTCTTACCTAATGTATATTTGTTTGTTGTTTTAGTGCAAACAACAACCCAGGGGACAAACCTATGTGGATTCTACGTTTCCTGCCACATGGAGGTTGTCGCGGGTTTCGTTAGGCGAAAACTAGCTGAGGAGGTATACCCAAATGCAAGCATTATTTTGAGTTCGTTTACATTTTGTAATTTTGGAGTCCTTATTGATTTTATGACAGCAACAGGCGTGGAAGATTGAAAATACCACATTTGATGAAGGTCAACTCAAGCGCATTCGAGGGATTTTGCCTTCTTCATTAATACACAAATCATCAATCCCGATGGCGAGTTCTATGGTGGCGGCTTAGCAGAGTAGCATTGTCTTTCATCTATGTTCTTAGCACTTTGTTAAAGCCTTCTTTCAAACATTGAAGTACGCGACTGTTGGCAGCAGCGAGCTCTTAATTCTGAACGGTGTAAAACATATGTAGCTAGCAATTGTGAATATATCTAGCTACCAATTGTGAATGTATAAGTATGTGATTGTTTCAGTATCACTGTCTGTGAATGTATAAATATGTCTGTGCAAATATAAATGTGCTGTTTCAGAGGGCATGGCTAGCAATTCCTGAGGCTAGCCACAAAATAGGCAATTTCATGCCCTCTATACACACCCATCCCAGACGGGTCAACAGTTGAAACCGTCTGTGATATCAGTCATCCGAGACGGGCTATTGAATAGCCCGTCTATGATAGCAAGTCATCGCAGACGGGTTGTTTATTAGGCCCGTCTGGGATGAGCCGTCATCGCAGACGGGTATCCCACCCGTCTGTGATGAACTGTATCATCACAGACCACCGATTTCAGACGTGCGGCCAACCGTCTGGGATGCTTGTTTCAGCCCGTCTCGGATGTCCCATTTTGTAGTAGTGCTATGCGGAAAAGCAGTTGTTGCTGGATCTTGTTTTCTTCCTTTTCCAATCTGTGGAGGTAAAGAATCGACTGCTGGCTGGCTACTTTTCTGGTTGCCTTCGTTTGTCTTTTAGATCAGAATGTTCTATTGCTACGGCGGAGGGCAGCTGTCCGCTTCCATTTTAACGAGCTCAGTACTATGCTTTCTATAGTGTACTAGTTGGGTTAGCTTTTTTGATTGCATATAGCATTTATGCACAGGTTGCGTAGTGTATTGATTTTTATCTTATTTCTCCATACATGTACTGAACGTGCTGTCTGTATGCAATTAGGTGGAAATTACTTTGTGTTGTAGACATAAGCATTGTAGCCTGAACGGCAAAATATCGATTGACCCGATTGGTTACATACCTATGTTCTGAGCTGCAGGTGCTTGATAGTATTGGTATTTACGAAGAAAGATTGTTGGCTGCTTGTAATAGAAGGGAAAAAAGAATCAGGTTAATGGCTATTGTGGCGAGAGGTAATGTCCTTAACAGTACCAGAATCTAATAAGAGGTAGTGTTTTATTGGTTGGCATTTTGCATTTGACCATAAACTATAAAGAGCACCTAGGTGCTATAGATTGATGAACCGAGCTGGGAAAGGAGGAAAAGGGCAGCACAGTTTCTATAGCAGAGATGAAGCAGAAGCTGTACATGTATGAAGGGGAAAAATGCATGTAATTGGGCAGAGCTAAGTGTCTAGATATGTTGGGCATAGGAAATCAACTGAGAAATTGCTCTATTGACTGCATGATCCTATTAGCACTGGAAGCAAATAGACGGAGGCAAAAATTGAAGCAAGGTGTCCTGTGCATTGATATAAGAACAAAATTTAGCTATAGATAATGTTACTGTATGGAGCCATGTTTAAACAGGTTTGCCGGTGTTTATAGAGTTCTCTAAGGTGTTTTTTTTACTGTCGAAATACTAAATAACTTAGGCAAGTAGTATAGCTACGTGCACTAACATCCATTGTATGCTAATTGTTTACATGGTAGATGAAATTGTTAGGCGGATAGAAAACAGAGGATAGTAGTTTTCTACTAACAATTGGAAGAGGGCGGTTGGTACTATATGGTGTGATCTTTACCTGCAGAAATGAGCAACAGCTATAGACAGTACGAAGCAGTCGATTATGTTCGATTACAATTAGCATGAAGCATCAAAGGGAAAATTGCCTGTTTCATTTTTGGCTTTGTTAAACTGCGCATGAATGTATAGTTTTTTAGTTGTCTAATGAGTCTCTTCTGATGCACAGATAACCCGCATATTATTCGAATTCCTCGTAAAATAATTCTTGCAGAAGCAGTTAAGAATCTTGGCAGCACTGACCCATGTTACAAATGCTGGTTTCAAGATGGTAAGTATCATTCTGTTGTCAGTACCATCTTCAGCACTACAGAGGTTAATACATCTGGGAAGTTGGAGCAAGCAATGGGGTGTCTAGCCTACATAGTAGGAGCCGCTGAAGAGGCTGCTGCTACTGCTCTTTTAGGAGTCCTGAAGAAGACGTACATATTCGAGATTGATGATGTGAATTTCATGGGTGTGCAACAGCTGAGCAGTAGAAAGAAGAGCTTCAAGAGCATATCTAGGTTGCTATCTGTATGCAGCAAAAACAAGCCCGAACAATCTGTGAGCTTGGAAAAGGCTGGGATCAGTTATTAGGTGCCATGGAAACTGTGCAAGAAGTATGTGAGGATCTCTGTGGCACTGCCTTGGCCACTCTCCCCACATTTGATGCAGCGGCTCTCAAATAGAGATTGCGACGGCATTGTGGCACATGATCGAGTGGTTAGAAGAAAAAATCTACGAGAGCACTAGAAACCTGAAGGAGGCCATGACAGAGGGAAAGTGAAGGATGGAGCAAGGAACTGTAGTATATTTCTGCTTTGTAGGAGGCCGTGATGCAGGAAAGTAAAGAATGGAACAAGCAATTGTAGTATATATCTGCTACGTGACCTATGTCTCTACATATAGCATCTTTTGAAATGTGTTATATGCGTCCCTACTTTAGTGGTACCTGTTACCTGTTGACTGTTAAGTGCTGAACGTATGTATGTAAATGGTTAGCTAATATGCATAAGTCAGTGGTTGGACACTGTAGCTGCTATGTATGCAATGAGGTAGAGCAACCTATTAGTCTAACAGCCAATTTGCTCTATGCTGAATTTTAGCAACTGCAACAATATGGTGAAACAGAATTTGTATGGCAGCAATGGAACTAAACCAGGAGTTTTTACTGGCAATCTATAACTGGTTTAGCTGGATCCATTTTAATCCAAAGTTCTGCAAGCTACATGCGTTGTCCAGAGGAAACCAGAGCGTTGCCGTGTTACTGGAATGGTGCGTGCTAATGCAACAAAATATGTTTTATGGAAAGAACTAATATAGCGTGTGATGAACAGTGCATTTGTATGTTTCATGACACGGAACACAGGCAAACACTAAACAAAAGATATAAGTTTCGTGTAGATTGATCTTGTCTAGGTTTGCGATGGTTCCGATTATGAAACTTTTTCTAAACGTCTCAAGATACAAACAATGCGATACTGCATTGAGATGAGCTTTCATTAAAAAGATCAGGCAGCAGGGTGTGCTTAACAATTGAGGTTCAGATTAGAGTTCTATGGTGTGCTGCAGGACGTGCAATCATTCGAGTTGCACCTAAAGCACTTACCATTTGGTTTGCCAGCAGAGCAACATTATTGATATATGTTTAGCCTGCATATTCGAGTCTATAGAGAAAATGCATTGAATATGAGATAGACAATACAGAGTCTTCCAATATACTGGGAACAGCAAAAGAGATTGTGAGAAGATGAGTATCATTCTCAGCATTCTTAACCGCAGCATAGCACGCAGATATACAAACGAATATAGTAAGTATAGTTCACTCAATATGAGCCATATAGCTAACAGCCTAAGGGCAGATTTTGTTCAACCACAAAGTAGCTCCATACAAAACACCACCCATTGCAAGCTAATAGCACCATCAAAGCCGTAGTTTGCGTAAATGATTATTTTCCCACCTGCCATTGCAAGCTAATAGCACCATCAAAGCCGTAGTTGCGTGCATGATTATTTTCCCACCTGAAATGGAAGATAGCAATATATTGTATAAATGGAAGGATGCAATAACGTATTGAAGACTGGTTAAAGGACGATCAAAACCTGTGTTGTAGCCATAATGAGACCACCAACAATGTTCACCGAAGCCAAATTGGTCAAATCCATTGCTAGATTTTCCTGCGGTGTTCTTGGCGGCATATGTCCAATGTAACGGATGGCAGAATCTCACCTTGCTGCTGTCGATTCAGGTGAGGTAGATACCTGAACTGGAAGAATGTCGGCATGATCCATGCAGATTTGGCGAATCTTGGGTAGCAAAGTTTGGCTGGTTTCCTTGAGCGAAGTAACATGAGCCATCTTGATCTGTTCATCCGCTCTATAAATATCCTGAAAACATTTTGCTGCATGATGCATTTTCTTGAGTGAAACAAGCTCGCCATAGTTAGCGTCATCAACCTCAGTCTGCCTGTACTTGATCAAATATATTATCGCTGCCTGAGCTGCACTCTCCATTGCACTATATGTGCTTTTTGTAAGGTTGCCATAGAATGTTTTAGTCTGAACCATTGGCTGATTCGCACCTGGCAGCATATCTATTTCTATCCATGCTCTGAGATATGGATGAGCCTCATTAAAAATTCCATTTGAATGGATAGTGAGGGCCAATGATGAAACAATTTGATCAAGAAGCACCTGTCTAGAAATATAAGCCTTTCATGCTACCTACAAATATGCAAATTGTATCATACCACGCTAGGTCATGAATCATATAAATAATCGGACTGACGACATATAATGATACAAAGACCGAAGCTATTACAGAGGAAGACTGAGGTACATAGTTTATAGCAAACAATCGATCGTATAGGACATGGCCATAGTGCTAAGAGAGGATGAAGCAGTGGCAGTGCGGCACCATGAATGCAGCTCATGTCTATCGTTAGACGGGACATCATATAAGTATGGAAGGTACACAGGCGTAGCTCACCTAAATGAAAAGAGTAGCGCTATAGCGGTGTCAATTTGTTATGTGGTTAGATTTATGTAGAACACAACGAAACTTGTTGTGGAAGGTAAATCAAAACGCAAGACAAAAGCCATATATAGGAAGCATAGGAAACAAGGCAAAGCTGTTAATGAGCAAGAAATTTACTCCAGGAACTTGCACTAGCTGAGGCTTGATGTCCATAGCAGTACTATCACAGAAAACGAGGCTGCGCCGGGTTGATCGCGTAGTCGATGGATCTGTATCGAAGTGCTGAACAGAGAGTTGTTTGGTAGATTCTGAGTAGACTGAAGGCTCCTGTGTATAATCGAGTGCAGTAGAAGTAGCAGCGATATGCTGCATAGAACGGGCATCATGGAGAGGCATGTCCTACAGCAAAAAACAATTTGATATAAAACAGGAGCCATGAGCAGAGATCAGAAATGTCACTGGTATATGTCAAGAAACAGCTGGTAGGAACAACGCAATCTAGCTGTACTGAGCGGCCGGTCAATAGTACCTGTAATGAATCATTAGAGAGAGTACATCGGCCTTGCATCTGTTCCATGGAAGAACCGGAAAGGAAGACGAACAAGACGAAGAGGCAAGATACGTGCTGCCGACAAGCAGCTACTTTGAGGAAGGAGACAGACCGAAAACAGCCATCATTCAATGCACTGCCCGACGCACTTCGGGGTGTGTCTGGTTCAGATTGTTATGGAGCAAACCGTTCACTGTCCTGAGCTGATCTGTAAGCTCTTGAAGCACCAGAAGGCAAAACGCGTGGCAAGTAGATAATGTGGACCGCGTAAGCTCATTTTTTGTGGCCGTTTGGCTTTGGTTTGTTTAATGTACTCGTGTATTTAATTGTTTCTGTAATTGGTTTCTGTCGATAATATGTTTTTTCTCTAGCTTGGTATGCTATTTTGTTATAATGCTTATACCTTGTTCCTATATATGCCAGTTGTACGTAGCTAGCAAAATCAACCGGCACGTGCTAGCTGGCAGCAAAGAGCAAACGGGATGCATAAGCAACAATGCGGCAGCACTGTTGGAGACAAGAAATGGTGCTAAGAAGCGAACACTCATGATAACTGTGACAGGCAAGAAGCTTGTGGCATTGACCGAGTATGCAACCTGAGCAGAGATTGTAGGTGAAACCGGGAAGCAAGGATGATCTGCTAAGAGCTTTAATAGCACCACGATAAGCTAATAACATTGTAGCAACATTCAGGCAGATTGCATATTACAGGCAACTTAGAGCAACAACAGCTTGAAGATAGAACACTATGAGTGTCGGTTGACTGATAACATATACCAAAAGAGGTAGACTGGAGAAGCAACTAACAAGATGACAGACACTAAGCATGGTTGGGAACGAACTGCATTGCAAGAAGACTGGAAGAAGCATTGCAAAATATCAACAGAAACACTGCGCAGTTCATTCCCGATAAGGACGCCCATACGATATTCGTCCACCGAAGCACAACTACATCATCAGTCTGGAGAACATGATGCAAACAGTGTAAGCAAGCAATATGAGAAGGCAAGTTTACACTGCATTGAACAATGGAACATAAAAGTAGCCATATTTGATAGGATTCATTAATACCTCCTTTAAACAACTTCCTAGATACGGATGTGTTTTTTTACGTCGCCTAGTGTTCTGCTAATCAAACACCACTTTCATGATACATCTGTATGGAGATAAATATAGCAAACAATGTGCGATGCAAATCACTATTGCAGTGTATAGCAGCACATGTGACCTTTTGTCGGCACGTTTTCTGACGACGGAAGAGGCTTCAGGTTTAGAGATGGCGACCTGTTCCACAACATTAGGGGGAGTTGCTGCAGACTGGTGAGATGTAAGAGCATCAACCTAGGTGCAAGAAGTGAGCAAGAAATAGGCAAGCGTACAGATCTGTATATGATCTTTACCGATAGAGGTGACGATACACTAGATGGAACAGCTAATTTCTCAGCTGCATGATCATCGTGAGAAGCATCTACGATGTTGTCAGCATGCAACTGCACGCGGGCAAAACAAACAATGATCAATAGGTGCACGGCTACCTCTGTGCAAGGAAAACCAATGCACCCTGCACGTTATGGAACCTTGCATAAATAAAATAGGAAAAGCAGGTGCAACCTTGGTGGTCTCTTCTGTGACAAAAGAAGTAACCAAGCCAGACGCAGTCTACAGAGAAAATGGTTAGAGCAAAGCACGAAACTAACAACTACGCAACATGGATACCACAATCTCCCTTGCATATACGAAGGCTAATTTGTGCACAGGCAGAAAATAAATAGAAAGTGACGGCAGAAACTAAGGTATGGAACGTTAATAGAGAAACAATAAGAAAAGCACAGAGGAAAAAGGAGCAAATAATAGGCATAACATTGCCAGCACGAAGACGGCAACTGCATCGTTTTGCAAAGGATATGTACCTCCATCTGTAATGGAACAAGTTGAGAGGCTGGAGACGACGTGATTGCAGTGCCTGACTGCCTGGAACCAGAAGCAATCATTCCAAATTCAAAGATCTTGCAATCTGGGTGCACGATGATCACTCTATTGACCTAAAATGTAAGCTCGCCAAACTCCAAGCTTCTTTCGGTGACACTGAAATTAACAGTGAATCTCCGCGAGACAAGTGACGGTATCTTAGCAGGGATCGTGCCCGGCCTACGTGCTGAAGCACGCTAGACAGCATCAACGGTTTTGCCAATAATCTGCTCAGCCACTCTAGCAAACAACAAAAACTGAGCCTCTCCTGTGCCGTCATTGCCGATCAATGATATTCTGTACCTACATTCACCAAAACAGAACAGTGAACGATTAACTTGGATAAGAAGACAGAAACGGTGTACCATGTTATTATTATTTGCTCTACAAACACACTTACCTTAGTGCAGCTGCCACGCAAAGGCACTTTGGATCACTGCAAGCAAACTCTGTACCTGCTGAATATGCGGTCTTATGGCACTTAGAACAAGCAAGGAACCACCATGAATTTGACAGGAGCTTCACTACCGTAATGGTAGAAACGTACCATATTCTTTCCCTGTACACAAGTCGACAAATGGATGCACGATAGAACAAGCACAGTTCAGTTGACGGCGCTAGATGGATACACATAGAAGGAAATAAGGGCAACATTGGATAGCAATAAACGGGCATGTATATGACCAGATAGAACGTACAAGCAGGTCATACGGATCTCGTGATAACACTGTCTTGATATCAACCTCTTCAGGTTTAGATTGCTTGTAAGTTTTTTGGTAGCGATCATCATCTACTGCCGTCCACTGCACAGCAGGTATTTGTTGTCCAAACCTGTATATACGGGAAAACATCGGAGACACAATTGCTTAGTTAGCATTCATGACAACTCACCGGAAGGCAAGAACACGATGGCATGTAAACCTGTCATAGTAAGCACGCGTCTCAGGAATATTAGGATTGATGTAGTACTTAGCGGCCTCCCCGCAGCTTATTGTGTCACGGCCTATATTTATCATAGATGGTGCAAACATGAAAAAGGGGCTTAACGGAATTGCTATTTATTCTGGCAAAAGCAAGTGACCATAGATAAGACGTACCTCTATAGTCCTTTACCAGGGTCCCGACGAGCAGGATGACAAGGAGCTCTGACTGACCTTTTTGTATATTTGCTCAGCAGCAAAGGTAGATGCATGGTCCCCCAGAAAGCCACATCAATGGTCTTCCCACTGGGAAGCATCGTGAAACAGAGGTACCTTAGCTAGAAATCTTAAAATCCGAAGGAAAAAAACTGGAATGATACCCAAGCTAACTGGCAGGATAGCATTTGCAAGGCAGAAAAAGCACAGTAAATGATTAAGCATACTGAATATCCATGAGCTGCAAGTTTCTTTTCAAAGAAACAGAATGCTAGGCTGGTAACTGAACATGTAGCAGGTCTGAAATTGCAGTTATAACGCCAATAGCATCTGCACAAAGACATATCAATACAATAATAAGTTGATGTAGCAAGCCACCGATCGGATGTAAATGATAAAATGGCAAAGAATAAGGCTCAATGTACTTGCCGATGAATTTTTCTTTCCTGCCAATGAGGCTAGACAGTTCTTGAAACAGTGTTAGCGAATAAGCATAACGAGGGAACGATTCTGCAACTGCGCTAGTTTCTTCGATCTTTGTCCAGTTAGTTAACTTGATCATGAATATCCCGTCAATAGCTTTGTACATATTCTTTGCTGACTGCACAAGGAAATCTCGGACCAGGTAGACATGACCTTCTTTGATGATTTCCATCAGCTTAGGTGCATGCGCCGCGCCTATCTCAGCATACGTTTTGTTGCCCTAACCAGAGATCGGTAAATGAACAAAAACATGAGCATGGGAGTAGGGCACAGGCGTATAGCAGTGAAGGAAAGCCTGTACCATTTCATCGATGAGCACAAGGTCAACATGAGCAAGCTTACACTCCCTGTTATAGTACTCCCACATTCGTGAGACACGTACGCAAATAGTGCCGCGTTTCTTCGTTGGATCAACATCAGACAGCGAAAGCAACTAAACCTGTAGAACACGGCAAATAATTAGTCTCTTATACGAACCATGCAGAGCCAAAATGGAGGGCAAATGTAAATTGCCATCGAACGTAGAAGCCTCACCTACAAACCTAGCATATATAATTACACATAGCAGTGAATACAATATATTTTTAGAGCTAATTTTCATACAAGAGAAAGGACCTCATGGTAGACAACATTACGTGTGCTGTGACCAGATGACCCATCGTTGTTATCGATGAGAATCTTAAGACCAGAACGTGATGTCACCCTTGAAATTGCAACATATAACTGCCCGTGTGTGAAAATAGGTCGGCGCAGATACACACCAACATGGTCAAGGGTCTAGCCCTGACTTTTATTTATAGTCATAGCATAACAAAGTCTCAGAGGGTACTGCCGCCTTTCTAGAACAAATGGCCACCTTGAGTTCTTAGATGCTAATGTGATTCTTGGAATGTACACAGTATCGCCAACATTTGAACCACTGATTATAGTGGCCTGGACCACTCGATGCGCCAACTTAGTTATGATCAGTCTAGTACCATTGCATAGTCCAATACTCTAATCTATATTCCTAAGTAGCATGACAGGAGAACCGACTTTAAGAGCAAGTCTATGGTGCGGGAAGTTGGTAACAACAATGGAATTGAGAAACTCAGTAGGGTAGAGATCATCAAAATCACCTAATTTGTCATTCATTTTAGAAATTGAATCACAGCTTAAGTGTTCAACCATCTTTCCTGGTATCATGGCTAGCACACGTATATTTATTTCATCAACCGTATCATTGTTAGGGCATACTATTGCTCAGTTCTGCAAATAAACTGGATCAGTATAGTTGGTAGAGAGATCAATATAAATAGAATTGATAATGGCGGTTATCTTGTCACCAGCTGGGCAGAGTAACAAATCAAATGGTATGGTAATTATAGTGCCAATGTCATCGGTGCCTTCAGTTGCGTCATCCACTCTACCATCACCAACACTTAAAACCCATTTACTAAACTCGCGGAGTTCTTTCTGCTTAACAGGTGATAGAGCTGGATTTGACAATCGCATATTGATATGTAGCTTAAGGACACGTACAGACCGCCATAATGGTGAGTTCGTTATAGTTGCAGCAATCATATGAGCCCGTGTGCCACCTTCGATCACAGGCAGAATCTGTCTAAAATCACCACCCAACACAACTAGTTTTCCACCAAACGGGAGCCCATGTGCAGCAGGATTTACAGGCATTAAGATATCGTGCAGGGTTCTATCTAATGTTTCAAAGCAATGTCTATGTGTCATAGGAGCTTCATCCCAGAGTATGAGAGCACATTCTACAATAAGGTCAGCAAGCATTGTTCCCCTCTTTATATCACACAAGGTAGTTTCATCAATATCGATTGGAATCTTGAAGCGTGAATATGCAGTTCTACCACCAGGCAATAAAAGAGATGCAACACCAGAAGATGCAACAACACAACAAATTTTCTCTGTGATCATAATTGCGATATTATAGCATTCCATAGGAAGGTCTTACCAGTACCACCATGACCTGAAAGGAAAAAAAACCCAGGCTGCCCAGTCATGACACATGTAACAATCTGATCATAGGCCATTTTCTGATCTAGGTTCAGTTGAGAAGATAGCATAGATGCAGTGTCTAAAAGATCACCTAGATCGTAAGACAACTCATGATAAATTAACCTATTTGCACTAGGGCTCTCGGATGTAGGGCGCTGCTGTGGCAAGTTAAAATACGCAATCAATGAACCATTACGTGAAAATAGCTCACTCAATTCATCTATCAGCAGATCCTGCAACTGCACAGCTGGAAGAACAAAACTAGGATCATTGACCAATGAACGGTATCTGTGCTGAATGTCATCCGACAAATAGCTCAAAAATCTATCATAAAAAGCTCGCTCATCATTCACACTACAAAACAAAATGATTGTCACAAAAGATGCCTAAGCTGAGATGAAGTAGCCCACAACGAAGCCTCCTCAAATGCAGTGTACCACTCACCATCATTACCCAACAAACTACGTGCCTCACAAGCTTCCTTAAATGTGCTATAAATAACACTGTCGTACGTACGTAAATCATCAAAGCTACAGGCCCCTCTGACGATCATAAGCAGCATTCTAAGGTAGAAACGTTCACCAGCAGATGGATGCACATAGTAAATGTGAGCTATTCTGTCACAACATCCTCTATGTTTCCAGCATTTGCTATCAGCCTCCCAGGTCCACTCAGTCGGGAATTCACAATAAGTCAAGGCACGAGCATGCGGGAATTTTCCATTTGCAACAAACCATTCAGTAAGCATAGTTTTTTGGAAGCTCTCAGCATTGGACACGATGGTATGTAAATTGGTGCTTGATCTAAAAGTGACCGTATTCATCCCTGGTAAGTGCACATCTAGGCGTTCTACAGATGGCATTTTACAATGCAATGGAAAAGCGAATAGCCGCCACAATGCTTCATGAGGCACTAAATGCCTACAATCCAAATAATCTTGGATCTCGTCAATTTCCATTTTTGAATGCACGTCACTACCACCACGTTTGCCATGTGCATCTTCAAAACAGATACGCGATCTATCTTTCCCTTTATGGACATACTTGAACAGGTACTTGACGATTTTATTTTTGTTGCACCATTCCACATTAATATGAGCTTGATACTTTTTCAATAGGAACATGTTATATGGCACAACGGATCTGTTATCGAGCTTCACACTGTTCTTATACACAACACGCCCATCATCACGACGCCTATACAATGGGAATCCTTGATCATCAAGGGAGGTCTCATCTTGGAAGGGTCTAGGGTAGTATTTTGAGCAAACACCTTTTTTCATACAAGGACATTTTTTGTTTAGATCACCACATGGACCATGCATCATGAACTCTTCAACCAATGCATATCCTAAAGGGTCAGTATATGGATCAGGTATCTCAGCACTTATGAGGGAATCAACATGAGATAATAGCATTGTTTTGTTGCTATCCTTTAACCATGTTAAGATGTGGGCATGTGGAAGGCCTCTTTTCTGGAACTCAATGCTGTGCAGTACTGCAAGAGGAGGGGCAGGTGAGGATAAAGGGCAAGGAAACAGGATATGCAAATAGACAATGCTACAAGAGAACACAACCTGCAGACATGGGACCGAACACTACCCCATATTTAATATCACAAACAATCTCTTCTTGCTTCATGTTGTATACCCTGGTCACAATATCGGCTCTATCAGAGGGAAGCTGGCCTAGCTCATAATGAAGTGCATCGACAATCTCTGACCATTTAGGATTGCATGTAAAGGTACTAAATGTATCAGGGCCACCATTAACACGACAGATGGCCATGGCATCATGATAGTGCTGTGTATAGTATCTTTTACCACCAGTATATGACGCTGGCAGCATGGTCTTTCTACCTATCCTGTCACCATCTATGCACCCTTGACCCACTGCATCAGTTATGTTCTGGAACTGATTAGACTGCAATTCATCTTGTTTCCTAAGAATAAACCAGAGATGATTCTCTTCGAGGCATGCATAGCAATCAACCGGGAGCTGTGATGTGACTCTACCACAACAAGTGTATGGGTTATACTGATTGGCTCTATAGTGGCAGCAATACGAGTAGTAATCAAGCATGGTCAATGTTTTGCGGGCCTTTTGTGTGGAAGTAAATGGGCATCGGTATACTCAATGCCTAACTGGAAACCACGATCACCAAATGGAAACAACAAAGGATACTGCAACGACATAAGAGCTGGATGTAGATTGGACACAAAACAGAGACCGTGGTCCCTATCATGTACTATGATGTCGCGTTTATAAGCATCAACTGAGAAATCACCAACAATGAGCATTGCAAGATCATCAGAGGCTGGCAAATTGTATTGTATGTCACCATGCTCTTTAGGAGCCAGTATCCTGATGGCGAGCCGCTGGTGAGGACATTCCTTCAAACGATCTCTAGCGATGCGGAATTGCTTCACAAGTAGATTCACATCGTCAAGCATAGCTAAGAGCTGCGTAATCACGGAGCGATCTAGATTGCCATCTAGATCAGCATCGTCATCCAAGGCTCGTATCCTATGCTCAATTTCATGTTCAGTTTCATAAATGTATAGCTATGCGAATTTAGGCTTTTCACCATCAGCAGGAAGCAATGTACCGATTTCATGGTGCAGTTGACCATTAATGCGGAAAATGTATGGTCCACCGCCATCATTTATAGTACTATCTACATTAGCTCCGAGAGATGTAAAATTGAAGAGGCAATTATATTGTCTTATGTGCTTCATAAATTCATAGCTGTAGTGGCCACCATTAAATCGCATGAGGCGTGCAAGGATTGGTGGAGGAGGCAAAAATGGAGCAATAGAGACACTACCACCCCGACAACAGGCATTGTAAACTACACGTCGTTTTGTCCAACTAGATTCTCGCTGTACCCGTTCATCATACCAGAAAGCAGCAGCACAATGCTGACAACGATAACGTGGACCTCCAAGATGAGACCGCTGGGGATAAGTCGCTGGAAGAAGAAAGCGGGAGCAAAGCAGCAACAGACGAGAACACAAAACACCTTTCAGAGCGTCCACATACTCAGGGGGGAACGGTAAGCATGCCTCACCATGCCCATTAGAAGGCACACCCCTGCGCACCAATTCCTTCATCTTTCTACGCTTTACACAAGCGTCCCTATTCTGCTTACTATGCTGCGCCGTGAGCAAGGGGAAAAAAATCATCTCCTAATCAACAAAGATGGCAATACAAATGAACCAGGGAGATGCAGCACGACCACGAGCAACAATTAAACAACGCAAAATGAAGCGGGCACATAGGAAATACTGGGTCTCTTCGGTGCCTGAGGGATGACACTAAATAGATCAATCCTTGCACGTTTTGATTGCAAAACAAAACCAGCATGATCAATGGACGGTCCTGGACTGACAAAAGAGGCAGCATCCCTCGCAACAGCTAAACGAGAGCGCCTCGGCATCTTTACATATCAGTAGACCAAGGTAAAAACCTAACCACGGTACACGCAACAGCAAAGCATCCAACAACATGGGATATAACACAACAATAAGAAACACAATAGCCACAAACAAAGGAGACAAAAGAGGATTAGGGGAAAACCTTAGCACCATGCATCGTCCGCGACAACCAAACGAGCTAGCAACACGCAAGCGAGACGGGAGCAGACTGTTTTTGACAGCTAGGAGCATTAATAGCAGTAGAAAAAAGATCGGTAATGATCATTAAAGCAACAGAACAAACATAGGAAACGACGTATATATACACATATACAGATAGAAAAGACGAAAGAGCGCGTACCGTGAGCAACGTGCGACACGGAGATGAAACAAACAGCGAAAAGCACAGAACCGGACCTGCAATGAAACCAACAAGCAGGTAAGGTACTCCGCCATGTACGAAAAGCAATAAGGAGCGCATGAACCAACATGCCGGTTATCCCAACCTGGCAACCACAACACCTGCACGAAGGCAACAATGGAGCACAAGCAATAACCCTACCGGGGAAAAGAGAACGAGCTGAACAAGGAAGCAGAAAGAATATAATATAATCTTATTTCAGACAGAACAAGCAGCCGGAGCCCCCCACCTAACAAGCAGGCATGGCCGCTTCAGCAAGAGACGCAATGACCAAAGCCGAAAACCAGGCAGCGAAGAGAAGGAAGAAGAAGAACCAACGCAGGCCCCACACAGGTTATATATACACACAGGAGGAAAACCAAGAGTCACTAATGTAGATAGAATCGCATCGAAATCCAGCGCGCTCAACGGGAACAGCGAGAGAGAGAAAGAAAATGGTGAGCGCAACGAGAAATGAAGAGGCACAAAGGCACAGCTGCATCGAGATACATTGCCTCCAACAGGAACAGATCAGCAATGGTGCAAGCACGCGCCTTGATGGCGGGCAGAGCACCGTGACCAGCAAACAATCCAAAGGGCAACGAGACCCCTACGCAGAAAATGAGAAGGACACGCGGCATGCTGGAAGGCTCTGCTCAGTCTGTACAGAGAGGAGCAAACACATACAATGTACCTTATGAAACAAGCAAGCCCGGGGCATCCCGAGGAAGGAACACCGTGAATGGCAAACTCTCCGGTACCATGGACAACAAACCGTACAGGGCATAGAGCACAGGCATGCAGACATGGATTCCATGGTCCGTAACCAGCCCAACGAAAATAGCTCGCAACACAGAAATGCGGTAGGACACCCAATTTAACGACTGCAACAACTTAATTATTTGCAGAGACAAAAGCCGTACATGCAAAAGCCCGAAGAAGCAACCAAACTGAAGAAACAAGAAGCACAAAAAAGCCTAACCTGACTGGCCCACACCCGCAGAAGAGACGAAGAGCGGACGAACCAATGAACCGACCAAGCCAACCCTGTGTAAACAGCACAAGCAGGAAGGCAACACCGGAGGCAAGACGATAAGCCTGGAAGGGGAAAAACCGATACCAACGATTTTGCCTTGAACAAAACACTGACCGAGAACTCCTCACCCAACAAGGAAGCAGCGCAGCCCAGCAAGGAACAAGAAGAACCAGCATAGCTCGCACGCAAGAAAAAATATACACATAGAGGACGAAAACCAGTAGCCACCTAGATAGAACTACATCAAAATCCAGCACCTTTCACAGAAGCAGAAAACGAACCAGCAAGAACACGGTACCCAGAACAAGAATATTGGGAAGCAACGAGAGGAGGAATCGCGTTAATAGGAAACAACACACCGTGAGGCCCAAACGACCGAAAAGGGAAGAAAATGAATGCGATAAGAACAGCAGAGCGAAATAACAAAAGAGAAACAGCAAAAACCACAATAATAAGAGCAAAAACGTAAAATGATAAACAAGAGGAACATCCGGATCTTAAACGGGCAGCTGCTCACTGGATGAACCATTGCAGCACACAACCAAAAGTGGCGCATGGCCTGCCTGGCACCAAGCTCGGATGGCCCGCCTGGCACCAAGCTCGGATGGCCCGACAACCGGATGCGGACGCGGCCTCAACACCCAGCCCACGTGACGGCCACCGCAACCGAGCCTGCCTACCACCTGCAAGAACCATCGCCGACGAGCTGACCAGAGCAGACGCCCCGCATCGCCGACGGAGCCAGCAAGAAAGAGCAAGAGAGAGACCACCGACGGAGAGAGAAAGAGCCCACTCAACCAGCGGGCACGCATTCTGCGCCCGAAGGAGGGGGCGCCAGGGATGGGCCCCACCGGGGCAAGCCACCCCGGCACACACCCATGGCGTGACGCGCAACATCCGGACCGTCTGCAGCCTATAGGACGGAGATGGCACACGGAAGCCCCGATTTTGTCCCGGGAGGGGAACCCGCCGACAACGGGCCCCACCGCACGGACGAGGAGACCGGACACGCGAGCGCGCGCGAGCGATCCGGGCCGCCCGCGGCGTATAGGACGGAGATGGCGCGCAGAGGCACCGGGAGGGCTCCGGGGGCGCGTGGCTTTACTGTCTAATAATGTCAATAGAAACGGGCAGTACAATGGTAGAAATAGTTGAATATTATTTCTCTCGCATTGAATATAATTTTCTCTTGTATATCTTGATTTTAACATGCGGGTGTTTTTTTAGCGTTGAATTCACGAAGGTTATTTCTTTCTTTCTTCAGTCAGCAATTTTCTTAAGTGACACATTCGAAAGAAAGAGCGAACTTATTTTATTATAAGTGCCCTAACAAACGACAATTTAGGAGATCGCAGACTTTACACTGATTTGTGTATCAGGATATGACTTTTCGATAGTTTCCTTCTGCATTTATCACACTTTTTCGGTGCCAGATAAACTCAATTGTGTAAAGTCAAAAGATCAAAAAGAAAAAGAACTACTGCCTATAAGAATGCAAGAAGCAGGCAAGAAAAGAATAGGAATGATCGCGGTGCGTAGATGCAAGATTTGTACTATATCTCGGCTTCCATTAAACTATTCTATCGTGGCTACTCCACTATGCAGTGCGACATGAGCAATACAGACGACAGTCCACTGTGAAGTGGTAATGTTAGTTAAAAAGTTTCATGGCAAAATAACATTCTAAATTTGTTACTTCCTTCGGAGGAAGCTTTAACTGTGCCGATAAATCTATAACTTTCGGACTAAATGAACCAAAAACGAAGTTGATTCGTATCATCTTTCCTGTAGCTAAAAGAGTTGGGTATTCCTTTTTGATAATGGACTCGGAAACCCCGTGACATCTCCGTGATATGATGCACACAACTATATTTTACTACAAATAATGCCTAACACATTATACCCAAAAAAATCATCTTATAAAAGAGAGAAAAAATATGACAAACAAGTTGTCATGCCATAGCTAGCTTCGGCGGGACACTAGAGCTGATGAAACAATGAGATTGAAGGTTAAGTCATCGGGGTGACACCTCGAAGAATCGTCACCGGGTTCAACCAATAAATATCAAACATGGATATCACCTAGACAACGCCTTCAAGAAGGAAATGACGATCATACGCCAATGTTCTCAGATCTAACCAGCGAAGGGCCAGACTCTAGGGTTCTCACCCCGAAGTCGAAAGTCTGAGACCGTATCTTATAGAAGACGATGTCACTTGTATGTGGATATTGTCAAATCTAACTAATAAAAGCTAGATCAAGGATTTCAAAGAGCATGAATCTTGGTAAAAAAAATAACACCTCAATACCTTTGTCACCGAATCTAACTGGTCAAACCTAGACCAGCTCCAGTGATTACATAGACCGCCAACGCCCAGATCCATCCATCGCCGATCACCAAGGCCATCGCCCGCGCCCGAATCAGTACGCGCCCACTTCGCATGCCAAGAGAGGCAACGTCGCACATAGCTGTACGCGTATGAAAAAGCCAGGGCGGCACTTCATGTCGAGTACGTTCTGGATTTTCATGAGATTTGTGAACAACGGGGAAGGGTACGTAGGTGTGCAAAGTTAAGCCTAAACTCATGAAGGATATCGTACGTGTGCAGAAAATAGACATGGCGAGTCTGTTTAATTTCTTTGCGAGGGAAATTCTTATGAGGTTGAACTTTTTTATAGATAGAGTAAATTACACTTTACATCAGATAGATCACCACTTGTGTCACATTATATTTTATAAGTGTTTTTACTTTACACTAGGTTCGACATAATAATATTACACTTTGCACATGGTCCCTAAAAACACGAACAAAAGTTAAAAAACATCTTAAAAAATCATGCATATGTATTATGAGACGAGACATAAAGCCTATAGATTTTGGTTTTAAAATATGACCATCTAGAACCCATGAATAAAAACCAAATGTGTACTGTTTTTTCAGACATGTATAAATTTTGAACCAAAATGATCCTTTTTTAACCAAAATTTATAGGTATATACTTTATCCTTTTTCAAATTCTTTTTAAACTTTTATATGTGTGTTTTTTAGGGACTTGGTGTAAAGAGCAATAATGTTGCACTAGATCTCATGCAAAGTGAAAAGTGTTGTAAAACCTGGTGCAAAGTGACACAAACAGTAATGTACCTGGTGCAAAGTGTAATTTACTTTTATAGATGTTGGATTCTCTATTTCTCGATCGTCTGACAAATTGTCATTTTTAGTTGATCAAATTACACATCATCAAGCCTGAAGTTGTACAATCTTTTCTTTGCAACGTTAGGTTTAGAAATGTGCAACTCACAATTTTTAAAATGTGCAACTTGAAAAATAATCGTTAGATAAAGAATCAATGTCCAAACTCATTGACTTAGAAATAATGATTTCTCAGTTGACTTAGGAATAGACAATCCCTATAAATATGTACAAGGGAAAACAACCCAAAAGTTTCAAATTGATAAAGAATGTTGTAAGAACCCTAATTTTTAACTAACGACAAAGAAGGATTTAGGAAAATTTGATTGCGTATTATTGCACGTCATGTAAAAAAGGATTGGGATTTTTTTGAATTAAAGAAGTAAGATTAGCACTAATTACATTTGCTTGGTTAAGTATAAGCTCGTGTTTAATAGTTTATGTTGTTATGAATTTTGATATGATCTTTGCTAAATTTTGAGCAATTAGAAAGATAATGAATTTCACAAATATCATGGACTTCATTGCAAAAGTACTAATGTGAGATTATCAAATATTAAACATACTAAGACTCCGAAGTTATATATATATATATATATTACTAGTAAATGTAATAAAGAACAATACAAGTACTTAGAGAATATTGCAATAGCAAGAATATTACAAATATTTAAATTTCATGTTACAAAAGACTTCAAAGTACAAACCTGTATTTCAAAATGGTTCAATTTAAAATCTGTTACACAAAAGAGAAAATTAGAAGGGAGAAAATTTTCCTAAGCTAAGAGCTTCACCCTATTCTTCTTAATTTCTTTCTTTCCAATCCTCATCTAGCTGATCACCTGCACAAAAAAGAAACACAAGAGAGGGAAAAAATAAGATTAAAATGTTTGCACCCCCTAGGGAGGTGCAATGTTAGTATTTGAGGCTAACTTAGGGAAACCAAAAACTGGTTTTGGTTTCCAAGTAATTTAGGAGGCTAAATATTCGAGTTAGGAAACTTCCATTTAAAAGGCAACAATGATTGATCACATTCACATTCTTTCGAGGAAAGGCTACTAGGCAACAATGTGATCAAAGATCTAGGCAACAGAATTTAGATTCTCATATAACCTCCTATTTTAGTTAGCCTCTGTAATTAAACCACATTTTTTAGTTAATTAAGGGATAACTTTCATATTTAAATCTAGTCAATCCAATAGCCAATATACTGAGTATTTTGAATTAGACCAGCCAACATACAATAGCCAGGTCACATAATCATAGGCAACCATTTTTGGATAAAGCAACAACTTAGGCAATAAGAATAAATAAGGTGACCAAATAAAGATCAAACCAACACATCAATCTGCTGGTGGTAGCTGCAAGTGACACCACCAGCTTGAGAAGATCAACATTCACCTCATACTGCCACCCAACCAGCACATTCACCATAATTTAGCATGAGTAACCAAATAGGTGTCAAACCAAGATCAATTTTGACTTTCCAGCATACAGCCTCAAAGAAGCTATAAATAGAGCCCATGGGTGCACTTCTTAGTCACACCAATGCACTAGAACACATACAATTGCTAGTAGAAAAAGAGCATCAAGAGGAGCAAGCCAAGACAGCAAGGAGAAGGAGGTGAAGCTTGAAGAAGCAGGAATTCAGAATCTAGAAGACAAGCTTCAAGGATTGCTCAAGTAGGAGTAGAAGAGAAGAAGAGGAGTTAAGATTTTAGAAGAGGAGAAATAATGCCCAACTTCTGCAGATTCTGTGATCAGATAAACCTTAAAGATCAAGTATAAATCCTTTGTTCATATTAGTCTACTCCCCTATAGATTGATACACACATATATATATATATATATGTATGTATATATATATATGTAGTTACTTTCGGATTAAAGCAATATAATCATACTGCAAAAATCACCACAGAGATTAAATAATGCAATATCTGTTCTAATCAAAATGTTACCAATTCTCTATTCTCTTCTTAGATAATATCATCACAGAAATAAAACTATAAGATTTTAGAAGAGGAGAACGGGACGACAATGGATATGGGGTCTCGGGCTTGAGGGGACAACATGAGCATGTGGGCGGCATTGGTAGTAGTGGGGCCCGGAGCTGCAGCTACCCAGTGGAGGTAGGCGCCGCTTGCTGTTGGGGAGGTGGAGGTGGCACGACATAGGGGGCAAGGTGGCAGTGGGAGGAAAATAGGGTGAGGGAAGAAGATGAAGGAGGAGCTGGAACAGAGAGCTGACTACTGGGGCCCAGGTCCTCATGGAAGAGGAGCAAAGGGAGGTCGGTTAGTAGGATATGGGTGCAATTAGTATGGAAGAGGAAGAAGGTGTACACAGAAGAACATAGAAAGTTGTTGATATTTTGCCCAAATTTTTAAGGTGGGATTTTATGGAAAAGGTGGATCACATATGGATAGATGATGTTCCACAAAAATTATGAAAATTTTGGAGGTTTAAATAAGTGCAAAACAAGTTAGGTTCAAATTTTGGCTGAAACCCTCTTTCGAAATTATTTAAAACTTTTATAAAGTACAAGTGTGGCTAAGCATAGATTTAAGATAGCCAGAAGGGGCAAGAGCTAGCCAGGAGGAACAAGCTCCTGCATTATCTCGGCACCTTAGGGTACGTCGGTGCTAAGAAGAAATGGGCAAAGGAGGACGAGGAAGTGAAGAAGCACGGACAGCAGCCGGTGTTCTCGGATTTTAGCGACAGCCACATCCGGGACTGGTGCAGGGCGAGGACGAAGGTGGATCCTCGTGGTCAACGCGTATGGTGAAACCCAGAAGATGAAGAGGTCTATCAGAGAATGGTGGGGCTGAATGAGCAGGCATCTCGAGGCGCGTCTGTGCCAAGTCGGGAGAAAGACATACTCTCCGAGGCCATCGGCACCAGGGAGCCCTATGGACGCACCAGGGGTTTCAAAAATCTAGCAACATGGGGCAAAGCCTTCACCGTAGATACGCAGGAGGCACATCGGCAGAGGAAGAAAGCAAGAACCGAGCAGATGAAAGCGGAGATACAGTCGTCCCTTGAGGCGCAATTTGAGGAAAGAATGAGAGCCATGGAGGAGAGGCTTTCAGCACAGTAACTGCAAGACAGGGTGCCAGTCGCAAGCCTGGGTGCCCACCGCAATAGCTGCACCTCGGGTGCTGACGATTGTTCTCCCATCGACCAAATTGGGGTTTGACACGGTGCAAGATGCAGATACAGTTCGCTACGATGAACTTCGCAATGGACGCCGCGTACGGTCAGGTGTGGCCATCTACTCCTGGAACGGTGTTACACGGTGTCCCGTTAACGCCAGGTTTCGCGCGAGTGCAAGTCGAGTCAATCAATCCGACCTTTGCTAACTGTCCCTTGCTGAATGTGCAAGAATCTGATGAGATGCAGTGGCTAAGCGACGCGGTCGGGTCGTTCGTTCAGTGACCAAAGAAGGACATAGTCCTCGAATCAGCACCGAACGCACCGTCCGATCCTCCATGTTCGCCGGATCTTGGGGTGATGAGGTTTTCACCGGTGGTTGCTCGATCTCCACTGGAGGTTTCGAAGCAGCTCACCCTTCCTCAGCCAATGCCGACAGTATCACATGTGGAGGTCTCTCATCGTTCACTACCCCCTCAATTCCCGGCAATACCACAAGTGGAGAGCTCACGGCCAAGTCGTGTTCGAACGAAGAGTCAAGGGGCCACATCCAAGCTGAAAGTATACAGAGCCAAAAAGTCTGCTTCGAAACTAGCGACTGATGTTGAATATCCTATTGCGAAGTTAACTCGCCAACACGTGCCGGGACAACCTATGGTGGACGCTAACGTGAACCTGGACATAGCCTGCCGGACGCTTCATGATCAGTACCTCGAGATGTCGAACAGGCCGTTCCTAGATATAGCAGTCGGCATCCTAGTCCGCTTCAAGGAGGAGCATTTCAAGCACCGTCAAGGAAATATGTTTCCCGTGGATTTCTCTGACATCTTCAACATGATGCACTTCCGTGAGCTGGACGCTGGGCTCATGAGATGCTTCACGCTGTAAGTCCGTACAACACAGCACTGTTTTGTTTTATCACTGCTAAGTGCCTGCAATATAACTCATTTTTCTCCTATACTCAGATATATGCTTGATCTGAGCAAAAGAAGAAAGATCCACAACTCTGTGGGGTTCGGCGACCCACATTTGATCTCGGCCCAAAGCATCGCGGCAAATAGGAACCTGGTGCGGGATTACGTTGTGCATTTACTCCATGAGTACTCCACACGAGATCACATCCAGGTTGCCTATAACATCGGGTAAGCCACATCCTTTTCAAATTCTCATCATTCGACGGCTAAACATGTAATAACTTCGTATCGTATAACCAGGGGCCATTGGATCCTCCTCGTGATCGTGCCGAAATGGAATAAGGTACATTACCTTGATTCCATGAGGCGTAGCGTTGACGAGCGCAAGCAAGCGTACTTGGACATCATGCGTCTACTCGACGAGTGAGTACCAAAACTTTCGACTTAGTCCATGCCTATTCTTTCTTCTTCCCAAAGGAAAAAACAATTCGATGCTAATTGTTTTGAATCACCAAGAGCGTTTGACACGTACGTCAAACAAGGAGGGAGACACAAGGAAGGAGTGCCCGTCGAGTTACGCCATGACTCCAAGTTTAAGGTATTTCGTAATGTCTTTGACTCCTCGAACTAATGCCAACATACTTCTGCCCTTTATACCTAATAGATATCCCTTTCGTAGTGCCGGCAACAACCCGAAGGGTCCGACCTCTGTGGGTATTACGTGTGTTTCCACATGCTAGCCCTTTGCAGCAACCCAAAGTAACGTGATCTAGCGGTACGAAACTATCGTCACTACTAATGTCTAGTGTTTAATCATGCTATTCGCCCTGAGCGTAAGCCTCATGTTTTCAGGGAGGGGCGAAAACCATGGCAATCAAACGGTTGGAAGATATGGACATCGCCCAGATCCGGTCGCACATCGCTAACTTCCTAAACAACGAGGTCATTAGTGCCGAAGGACGCTTCAATTTCTCGGCGGCAAGCTAGGAACTTAGGATTGCGATTAGTTAGATCATTACTTAGGTTTCTAGTTAGGTCATTAGTTATGTCATTAGTTCGAAAGCATCAAATTTTGTAGTTACCTATCTAACTTGTGGTTTGAAATGATAAGTGCACTTGATGTTTTTAAATGTCTTATTTATTTTTCCTCTCAGTGCTAACGTATAAGTGGGTGTGACATAACTATAACTTTTTCTTGTGAATATCACTGTTTTACAAATGAGACTTCTTTATCAACAGATATCGTGTATGGAGGTTTCGGCGAGTGGTTCTATTTATGTGAAGAATTTAAGAGAGGTCTATTTTTTTGAAATAATTAATATCTTCGCTGTGAATTGAGTATATGTCACAAGTGAATAAGTTTTGTAATATTATTTATATGCGTATGTATGTGAATGTTTGTAGTTTATGTCTTGTGATCGATGCGAGAATAAATGATTGAATAGTGTGCTATATAAATCTATTATATGCGTGTTGTGCTTTGGATATTTCATATGAACTGTTTGCTTTTTCAGAGAGGCTAGTAAATCAGGTAAAATAATGCCTATTTAAAAACATATCCGAGACGGTTGTAACTTAACAACCGCCTCGGATATCTCACTTCTGCACGCGGTTACAATTACGCAACCACCTCGGATAAGCACTTATTGGAGACGGTTAAATGTTCTTAACCGCCTCGGATAAGCACTTATCGGAGACGATTACATTTTCTTAACTGCCTCGGATAAAAGTAACCGCCTCCGATAAGTGTTTATCCCAGGCGGTTTACGCATTTCAACCGCCTCGGATAAGTTTTATCTAAGGCGGTTGCGTAACCACCTCCAATGCATGTCCCCCATATCCGCAACTACTCTATGGAGGCGGCTGCTATAACCACCTCGGATGTACTATTTGAATATCGATTTCTATACTAGTGCACGCCTCCATCATGAAAACCATCTCCGTTATAAGCACGTCTCTACCATGAGAACCGTTAACATGGCGAGCAGGCCTCTCTCCTATGCAGATTCCGTGCTTACATCTGGCCCTGACGGCCAGTGTACAAGAAGAGACAGAGTCGGGATATTCAAAGCACATCAACTCTGATGTCAAATCGATCTCTGAAAAAGTTCAGAAGCTACCTGAGTAGTACTGGTTCAGTTCGTAGAAGCATGATAATCATCCATGTATTACTCAACAGCTCATGAATTTCCAAATATTTCTCACATAAACCCTTCAAAATTACGGGAAAGATTGCAAATAGCGCCGGACTTACGGAGCGCATCACAACAGTGAGTAGGCAAAGAATTAAACCCTGCTATCTGGTATTGATTTGGCAGCATCAACTCAGATAAACAAATCAAAAGGCTATCTATACCAATTTTTCTCACGACTACAAGTCTCTGAGCTGTGGAAGTGTTTATAGCTATCAGGATCCATATACTGCAAATCAGAAATGGTGCAGAAAAACCTTGTTTTGAAGCATGCTTGTATATGAAAATTGCGAAATCACTTTTCAAATAAAAAAGTGATAGAAGAAATATGCATCATGAGCGAAAGCTAAGAAGTTCCTCTGGTTCTTTATCAAAAACTCTTGGATGCTCAAACTAGCAAAGAAATGCCAGTACAGCCGTGAAACACCTTCGCACGCTTCCAGGTTCTGCTGCGAGCGGAGCCTCCATCGAGGTCTGCCTCCGTGAACATGTGCCACCTTTGCCGGGCAGCTACTCCACCGAAGCACTGCCTCTGTGCAGTGCCGCCACCGTCGGGTGCTGACTTCACGAACACGCCACCTCCACCAAGTGTGCGTTGCCTTGGCACTACCAAGGCACCCCTTCTCTGGCTCTCCCGGTTTGTGGTCCAAGTTGACAAGGCTGTTCAGGCATTTCCACAAACACACAGCGAATATGAGTCTCTTGCGGGCAATACAACGAGCAGGCTGCATGTACTCCCGTCGCAGGCATCACAGCAGCAGAATAAAAACAACAATTTGTGTAGACCAAAGACGATCCGTTAAAGTTTCATCACTTATAGAAGTTCCTTACTACAAGCAACTATTGCATACATCAGAGAACAACCGAAACTCAAGCTTCTATTGCCATGCACTAAAAAAACAGAGCAAGCATGACTGAAAGTACGTGTGTGCGAGTTAATTCCACTAAACCGACTCAAGTGCCAGATCAAGCCATATCTACTAGCTACCCCTTAATCTTGGTACAAATCATGTTCAACTGCTCTAGCGAGGACTACAGAAAAAGGGGGGCAAGGGGAAAGTGAAGCAGACAAATGAGGATATTTCTTTTATGGAGCTAATTCGTAGGTTCACACTTGGAGAACCAATGTTATCCTATGAAGATCTTAGTTCGGTTGGAGTTATTTATCAGAGGTTGCATGCTCACTACATCAAAAGATCTAATGCGCTGTGTATCTAAAGAGAAAATGGTATAGCAGTGCAATTCTAAGCTGATCATTTCAAGCATAACCTGTCATTCTTCACAATAGACTATGATGACTTATTCAATCTTTTCAACCTCCGGGAATTGGATGCCTCCCTGATGAGATGCTGAACATTCTAAGTGTTTACAATTTTTGTCTACGTATCTATAAAACCCCCACATTCGTACATTCATATTGTTAAGATTATGCAACTTGGATCTATTGCACAGCCCAATGGGCATATATATAGTACAAGGTGACTTGGAGTACAAGGAAATATAGACTCATATACCAATACGAATATAACATACTATATCTCTAACACCCCTCCTCAAACTCATGGTGGATCAACAACACTGAGTTTGGAGAGGTAGAAGTTGTGCTGAGCTCGAGTCTGTGCCTTCGTGAAGAAATCAGCCAACTGAAGCTCGGAAGGCACATACTGAAGAGCAACAACCTGATCCTGAACCTGAGACCTCATATAAGAAGCATCAACACCAATATGCTTGGTGAGCTCGTGCTTCACTGGGTCTCTAGCAATACTGATAGCACCAGTACTATCAGACAACAGAGGGGTCGGTGTAGTGATAGAAACACCAAAATCCTCAAGTAGCCACCGTAACCAAGTAACCTCCGCTGTCAAAAAGGCCATAGCACGTAACTCAGCCTCGGCATTCGAACGGGAAACTGCAGTCTGTTTCTTCGTCTTCCAAGCAATGAGAGAACCACCAAGGAAAACACAGTAAGCAGAAAGAGAGCGACGATCAGAGGGATCGCTAGCCCAAGTAGCATCCGAATATGCCTGAAGCTGTAAGGAAGTGGAGCGCAGAAAGAAAAGGCGACGGGAGATAGTTCCACGAAGATAACATAGAACCCGAAGAAGGTGACTGTAGTGAACCTAAGTAGGAGAAGAGACGAACTGACTCAGAATGTGAACTGGATATGATATATCCGGACGAGTGACAGCAAGATACACAAGACTCCCTACAAGGTGACGATAGCGAGTCGGATCAGAAAGAGGCTCACCATCAGAGGCACGAAGATGAACATTGAGCTCCATCGGAGTCTCAATGGTACGCTGATCAGTAAGGGAAGCCCTATCAAGAAGATCGTGAATATATTTCTCTTGGGATATATAGAAATCATCAGAAGTAGAGGTAACCTCAATCCCAAGGAAATAGCGAAGAGGACCAAGATCAGACATAAGAAACTGATCACTAAGACGAGCCTCGACAAAGGCAATATACTCAGAATCATCTCCGGTGATGACCATATCATCCACATACAAAAGAAGAAGAGTCCGACCACGGGACGAGGTGTGGACAAAAAGCGCAGGATCATGAGCACTAGCTGAAAAACCAGCAGCAGTGACCACAGAGGTGAAGCGCTCAAACCAAGCACGAGGGGCTTGCTTAAGGCCATAAAGAGAGCGACGAAGGCGACAAATCATCCCATCGGGAACAGAATACCCAGGCGGGGGGTGCATGTAGACCTCCTCACGCAACTCACCATTAAGAAAGGCATTCTTGACATCAAGCTGAGAGATAGACCAGTGGCGAGCAGATGCCACGGCAAGAAGAGTGCGAACAGTGGTCATATGCGCGACAGGAGCAAATGTCTCATCATAGTCACGGCCATGCTCCTGCTGAAAGCCACGCGCCACAAGACGAGTCATGTAGCGCTCAAGAGAACCATCGGAGTGGGTCTTAACTTTATAGATCCACTTACAGGTGATGGGACGAACACGTGGAGGAAGAGAGACAAGATCCCACGTGCCGGTGCGCTCAAGAGCAGCAAGCTCCTCGGCCATCGCATGCTGCCATTCGGGATGAATAACAGCATCGCGATAAGAAGTAGGCTCAGCAAGAGTAGTACCAACAAATCCAAAGCGAGCTGGAGGCCGAAGCGGACGAGCGTGGAGGTCATACCTAGGAGGGGGTGGCGAATCCGGAGAAGACGAGGCACCCAGAGAAGGTGACTCATCAGACGAAGATGGCCCAGAAGAAGGAGAAGGCACATCAGAAGGAGGCTCAACACGAGGTCGACGTGTGTAGACGAAAGGATAGGACGAAAGAAGGTGCAGGTGGAGCTGTAGGAGATGATAGTGGAGAAGAGTCGACAACAGGAGTAGGTGGAGACTCAAGGGGAGGTGGAGACTCGATAGGACGAGTGGAAGAGGGCACAACAGTGATCGATGTATCAGGAAAGGTCAGAAAAGACAGAGACTCAACAGGGGAAGGCGAAGGAGAAGCTGGACAAGGAAAGAAAGGACGGGACTCATCGAAGGTCACATCTCGAGAAACCCGCATACGACGAGCAGTGGGATCCCAACAGCGATAGCCCTTATGCTCTGGACTATAGCCTAGAAAGATACACTCAACAGACTGAGCAGTCAGTTTGGTGCGTTCACGGGGAGCTAAAAGAATATAGCAAACGCAACCAAACAGACGAAGAGTAGAGTAGTCAGGAAGAGAACCAGAAATGCGCTCAACAGGAATCCCACCCTGAAGGGCAGAAGAGGGCTGAATATTAACAAGATATGTGGCAGTAGAGACAGCCTCAGCCCAAAAGTGAGGTGGAATAGAAGCGGCGATCATGAGCGCACGAGCAGTCTCAAGAAGGTGACGATGCTTACGCTCAGCAACACCATTCTGAGCATGAGCATCAGGACAAGAGAACTGAGCAAGAGTGCCCTGCTCAGTAAGAAAACCACAAAGATGACGAGAAAGATACTCGCCAGCAGAATCAGCACGAAAGACACGAATGGGAGTGGAGAACTGGGTACGAACCATGGTGACAAACTGTCTATAGATGGAGAGAACCTCACTACGAGTAGACATAAAGTATATCCAAGTGTGGTGAGAAAAATCATCTATAAAGATAATATAGTAGCGATGACCCCCTTTCGAAACGAAGGGGGCCGGACCCCACACATCCGAGTGAACAAGATCAAAAGAACGCTGAGACACAGACTCACTATGAGGATAAGGTAACTGAATTTGCTTACCCAGTTTACAACCCTGACAATCTAAAGACACGTCTCCTGAGACAGACCCCAGAAGACCACGATGAACTAACGACGATAGACGAGATCCACACAGATGACCAAGATGGTGATGCCACTGCTGGAAGGAGCCGGTGGACGAGCTGACAGAAGCGGAGAGACTGGCAGCGGCGGCAGCGGAGGGAAGGTGAAGCCAGTCAAGCTCCCAGAGACGCTGAGAATCAAGGCGGCGAGGGCCAGAACCAACCAGAGTGCCCGTCTGACGGTCCTGAACACAACAAGAGTCAGAGTCGAGAATAACCCGACAACTAAGATCAGTAATCTGTCCAGCAGAAAGAAGTTGCATGGTAAGGCGAGGCACATGAGCAACAGAAGGAACATGAAACAAAGAAGTACTAAGAGTGCCTCGACTAGCAACAGGAAGAGGAGTACCATCAGCAGTGAGAACATGAACAGGAGAATCTAGAGGTCTAAGAGAGGATAGAGTGGAAGAGTTAGAAGTCATGTGAAAAGATGCTCCAGAAT
This sequence comes from Stipa capillata, assembly GCA_019208055.1. Classification (NCBI taxonomy): domain Eukaryota; kingdom Viridiplantae; phylum Streptophyta; class Magnoliopsida; order Poales; family Poaceae; genus Stipa; species Stipa capillata. The sequence goes on along the minus strand of JAGXJF010001519.1, from coordinate 35,330 downwards.
CAAGAATCCATGGGGAAGTACCTGACTGTGTAGAGGGTGGTTTCTCATTGCTGGAAGAGGGAGTAGCAGAACCTGCAGAACCTGTCGCAGCGAGTAGACGTTGAAGGCGTGCGATCTCCTGCTCAGTGAACGAGGTGGCGGAAGTAGTCGAAGCAGCTGAAGGAGTCGAGGAAGTAGTCAAGGAAGAAGCTCCAGTGCCCGGTGAAGAGCGACGTGCAAGGTGACGCTTCTTCCGAAAGCAAGTAGACTCAATGTGGCCATCCTTATCACAGTAGGTGCAATGAGGACGGCCACCACCCGACGAGGAACGACCACCACCACCTGTGGAGGCCGCTAGGGGAAACGAGCCGCTGAGGCAGGGAGCAGTAGTCGATGTAGCCGGTGGACGAACAGCAAGCACGGAGGGAAGTGGCAGTAGACCAGAGCCACGCAGGCGAGTCTCCTCCGCACGGATCTCTATAAGCACCTCCAGAAGAGAGACACGAGGCTGACGAGCAAGGAGCTGGGCACGACGCGACTCGAACTCAGGACGAAGCCGCGTTATGAACTCGTACACGCGCAAGAACTCGCGGTCAGTACGAGCATCCTGACAACACTGACAAGAGCCACAACCAGGACGGCGAAGGGAATCCAGTTGGCGCCAGACAGCAGAACTCTGAGCATAGAACTCATCAACCGTGGCATCACCCTGCTGAAGAGAGTGCTCCTGGCGAACCACGGACAGGAACAAAGCGTCGCCAGAGGGCTCATAACGCTGACGAAGGTGAGTCCACATCTGGGAGGCCGTAGAGAATCTCACAACCTCAGAAGAAAACTGAGGTTAAAGACTGGCGACAAGAACAGCAGCAGCACGAGCATCATCATCACACCACTGAGTGTACTCAATCAGTAGAGCACCGTAGGAATCCAGAGTCGCCTGATAAGCGGTGACAGCAGCATCATAGGTAGCGCGGTCAGCATCGGTAGGTCGAGCACCAAGCTTAGGCTCAACCGGCGCCACAGGACAGGCCGGACACGGAACATCGCCGGAGAGGACGCCCCAGAGACGAAGACCACGCATGTGGATGTGCACATGAGAGACGAAGTCGGTGAAATTGACCCCATCAAAAATCACCGGGCAGCGAGGGAGAGAAACGGTGCCCGAAGACGAAGACATTGTACCTTTTTTTTTATACTTTTTTTTGGTTTATAAACCGGGACGCGTTACTCTGTTCTATACTAGAACAGAGCACGCGGGGGCAGCGGGCGCTCGGGAGCACCGGGCGGCGGGAGCGGCGGCTGGTGGGGGAGCCGACGGCCGGCGGAGGGCGGCGAGGCCCGGCGGCACAGGCGAGAGGCCGGCGGAGGGCGAAGGGCGTAGCCGGCGGCGGGCTCGGGCAGCGGGCCGGGGAGGCACGGCGGCGAGCGGGGGAGCCGGCGGCCGGGGAGGAGCGGGCCGGGGAGGGGCCGGGGAGGAGCGGCGGCGGTCGGGGGAGCCGGTGGCCGGGGAGGAGCGGGCTGGGGAGGAGCGGCGGCTGGCGGGGGAGCCGCTGGCCAGCGGAGGGCGGCGACTGGACACCGGGGAGGCCGGCGGGCGCGGCGGAGGCCCGAGGCCAGCGGGGCCGAAGCCGGCGGACGATCGAGGCCGGTGATGAGCGGGGCGGCGGCGGACGGGGCATGGCCGGTGGGCGGCCTGGATCGGGGCGGCCGCCGATGGCGCGGGCAAGATCGGAGGGCGCGGCTGGGCGGCCGGCGGACCGGCTACGTGCGGAGGTGGACGCCGGGGAGGACAGCACCAGGGAAGAAGAAGATGGGAGGTGAGCGTGAGTTGCAGCACGCGGTGGAGAAAAAAAAACCTAGGGCTCTAATACCATGTTAAGATTATGCAACTTGGATCTATTGCACAGCCCAATGGGCATATATATAGTACAAGGTGACTTGGAGTACAAGGAAATATAGACTCCTATACCAATACGAATACAACATACTATATCTCTAACACATATAACTCCTTGTTTTCATATATATGTCTACATAGATACATGATACAATTATCAAGAAAAAAGAACCTCCCGGTAGGGTATTTAGACCCACATGTGGTCTCTGTCCAAAGCATAGCACGAGATGAAGATATCCTCAAGCAATACGTCACGAATGCATTGCACCAGCTAAAGGACCAAGAAGTAATATATCTTGCCTGGAACCAGGAGTAAGTGATGCACTTGAGCCAGGGTCGTAGTGGAAGTAGGGGTAGCTGCGGGTGCGTCTATAGGTGTCATGGTCTCATCATCCTCCCATCCTTGAAAACAAAGTCGTCATCGGCTTTGCATAACTTAAAAATCATCAAAGAGCAAAGAAAACATGTACGTAACATATATGTATCTATCTAGCATGGTTAGCTCTTGAGGGTTAGTAAATATATCAAAACCATATTTAAAACTGTGATACAGCTGGGTAGATTTCGAAAACATATAGAGTGGCGTATCAATCTTATAATTTCAGTCATAGTTGCAACATAATTTGCAAGTATAAGTGAAGCATTCATGCATATAATCTTTGGTGCAATGCCCATCATTAAACCATCCCAATCTAGGAGAATAAACATTACTATTATCCAAATAAAAGGCCATATCATGCTGAAATTGAGAGCAAGATAATGCTCTACTATTGGAGCAATCATGTAACAAGCTATCTATCATACATTTAGCACCAATATTAGAGGTCATATCAAAACAATGAAGCATTAACTACATAGAATGCAAATCCTATACACCAAGAATTTATTGCCTATGTCATAAATTGCTACAACATGTAACATAATCCTTTGAATCAAATAGCGACATACAATTGCAAATGGTCATTGTCAAAATGAGTAAGTTTTGAGACAACCGATTCAGTACAAGTGATGCAAATCATATGCACAAAAATTTCCTCGCCTACAGCAGTATCTCTAATTAAATTAATTTTATAAGCAGGAGTGTAGGCTGAATTCCAATATGGTAAACTCACAAGTTCAGAAACCTTTTCTAGAACATATGTCAAAGTCATAGGGTTAATAAGTTGGATAGCACATACAACATCATGACTAATGGCATTATACACATCATTATGTTCTATCAACTTATCATAGGCTATTTCAGAATCATTTCCTACACATGGCTCAATAATTGGTGCTCTCAAATTAGTAAAAGAAACAATCACAGAACATGGAGGACTCAAATCAACTTCTATACCACCCAAAACAGATTGCACATCACTAACATTACGGCATGTGACTTCCAAATCAAATTTCAAAATTTTCCTCATATGTATCATCACTTTGTATATCCAAATCACTAGGTAAATCAATGGTGTCATACGGGTCACACAAAAATCATTAAGGAATTCATGTGATTCAGAACATTGGTCAAGTGATGTTGTGGAAACTATGTCATCATATCTAAGCAATTCCATACGAGGGATATCAATAGTTTCAGCACATGGAACACTAATTTCAGCACTAACATGTGATTCCAAAACATAAGTAGCATGGTCATCAACTAGTTGTGGCATGGATATAAGTGAGTATTATCACACAACTCTTTTTTTCACAAAGAGCATCAAGTAATTCATCATAAATAGTATTCTCAATTTGTGGCAACGGCAAAGTAACAATTAGTTCCACTCTAAATTGCTCTAAAATAGCATGTGTAGTGGACAAGGGTAGTTTATTCAACTCAACATATGAAGTATTTAATTCATCGGGGCTTCCTTCAATCTCATGTGGAGCGATGAAAGTAGTACATTTGCCTTGCAGGCTTGACTCAGATGATGTAGATACTGTCAGGGGTGATGGGTCACAAAAGCGAGACGGTGTAACTCTCACATCAGCGGGTGCGGCGACAAAGGTTGGTGGAGCACTAGAAGGGTCAACTGAAGCAACTCATGATGTGGAGACTTGTACAGGAGTTTTCTGTTCAGCTTTATAAGCAAGATGAAACAAATGATTGAGAGAATAATATTTTTATGCACAAATATATCCTAAATATCATGGTTCAAGCCTCTCACAAATCTATTCATTGTAGCTTATTCACTTCTTCTATATATCACAGCGAAACAAAGTAGTTTTTAAAACATTATAGTATTCTTCCACGGTGGGACTATCTTGTTGTAAATATTGCAATTTGCGAAGCATATTATGGCCCCCTTCTAGAGGGCTTATGGAGGAGCTTATGGCCCCAGGAAGCCATAAGCCCTTTAGAAGGGAAAGCTTCAGTAGAGCTTAAATTTTAAGCTTTTGGTTTTGCTGTATAGTGGGAGGAAGCTCCAAAAGAGAGGCTTCCCGAGCTTCTGAGCTCCCCAATTTTATCTTTACCCTCTAAGTTGAGTGATATTTACCCGCAAATGCCATTGCTATATAAATCAATCCTCCTCAATTTTTTCTCCCTTCCTTCCCCAACCGGCCTCCACTCCCGAACGCCTCCTCTCCTGCCTCACGCGCTGCACATTCCCTCCCCGCACCCGAGCTCTCCTGCGCCGTGGCCTCGCCCTCCGCCCCGCCGGTGTTCGGCGCTCCCTCCTCCCCTCCGGCATCCCGCGCACCCCCTCCCAGCCAGCCGGAATCTCCTCCTCCCCTCCTCCCCGCCGGCCCGGAGCCCCTCCTCCCCTCCTCCCCGCCGGCCGGAGGCGACCGGATCTGCACCGCCCGAAGCCAGATCTCCCATGGTCGCCTCCCGCCGCCTCCCCCCAACCGAGATCCAACATCCCGCTGCCCTGAGGTCGCCCCGCCTCCTCATCTCCCCCCTCCGACGCCGGTTCTAGATCCGTCCCCACCCTCACCCCTTCCTCCAGTCGGCCGCGTCACCGGCGGCGTGGGAGAGCACCGCGTGCCCGCTGCTCCGCCTTCCCGACCACCCCATTCTGCCGCTGTCCTCCGCTCGCTGGCCTCCGCTCGCTGCCCCTAGTTCCGGCGGTCCTCGGTCATCGTCGAAGCTCCCTCCCCACCAGACGGCCGCGGCGCTCCCTCCGCACCTCCCGCTGCGCCTCGCGACCAATGCCTCCCTGACCAGCGCCCCTCCCACCGCGCCTCCCCGACCAGCGCCCCTCCCGCCCCAGTTCCGGCGGTCCTCGGTTGTTTGCAATGATCTGTGCTGTGATGCTATTCTCAATTTTTAGTTGAATTCTTTGATACAATGGAACATTCACTGAATAGTTGTTCTTTGTCGATGCTAATGTGTGCTTTAGAACACATGGAATAGCATGTATGCTATGACGAATGTATGCTGTGATGTATGAGGCATGTTAATTTTTGTGAAAAATGGATGCTAGTTTTTGTGAAAAAAGGATGTGCATTGATGATGATGTGTAGTGATGATGTGCAGTGATAATGGATGATGTTCAAAATAGATGAGATGCTTATTTGATGTGTCTGTATGTTCTGCTATGTCTGCATGTTAAGGATTGATTTAGAGATGATTTTGGAGCCTTATCATTCAAACAGCAAACATATAATTCAAAGGGTATAATAGACTTTCTACAACTCACTCTGGCTATAAGCTCAAAACTCAGAAGCTGATTAGAACAGGTTGAGGAGCTTATCAGGGCTTCCTCCCACCGGAGCTTCTCCATACCGTTAAGCTTAAGCTGGCTTATGCACAAGCCGAAGCCGTCTAGAAGGGGGCCTATGTGTATAACATGATGGTATGAATTTATATCTCATAGCAAGTTTCAAATCATCCCATGTAGCAGGTATATAATCAGCGTATAATTGATAATATTCATCCCACCAAATAGAACCAAAATCAGTAAATGTACTAATAGTAGCGCATACTTGCTTATGCTTAGGAAAAACATGGCTAGCAAATATTTCATCGAGTTCTAATTCCCAATCGAGATAGAAATCAGGCCTATTACAACCCTCAAATATGGGCGTAGAAAACAACATGATCATACGTTTTCACATTGTGGTACCATTCGTGGCGGTAATGAAGGAGTGCTTATCTCAGGATATGGTACATCTCCCACTATAGATGTGGCCCAAGAACTGATTACCCCATAACCTGTTATTATCAACAGAAGACAAAAAAACAAATCACAAATATATGTTCCCACCAACTACTAGAATATGGGTTGTGGGTGGAAGGAATCTCAACAATTCTGTAGCAAATACCAAGCTCTTACCAATTCTTACCCTGCTGCAGTGGTTGTCAGTCTTTGGCAGTGTCAAAGATGATCAAAAGATTAATATAGCGATTACCAAGGTGATCGAACAAAATACAGTATAGGATAAGTCCATGAGGTTGGCCAAGTCCTTGCCCAAGAGATAGAGACCAAATCAAACAAGGCAAGACTTTATCTTTCAATTTGAACTTCAAGCAACTTCACTTTCCTTTTTCCCTTGGACTCTTGCCTTTTCTTTCTTAGATTAGATCCAATCTGCTAGAGCTAGCACCAAGGTGCAACCAGCACTCGCTCTTCTCGTCAGTGCATGGAAGCAAGGAGCTTGATGGTGGTGGCGAATCTTGTCACAACAACAAGATGGTGCCATAGTAGCAGCTAAGGCGTGTGGCAAGTGGTGGCAACGGGTGCCGTCGGCCTCCTCCTCCGGTAAGAGCTCAAACTCCCCCCTTTTCTTTCCCTTCTATATTCTTACTCCTAGGACTTAATTAATTTCTACCAATTGGGTATCGGCTTGTTTGATGTTCTTAAGGCTTCAGTTATTGTTAAATGCCATGGTTGCTTATGATGGCTCTATTGCATGATATTCATGCTATGCTATTTCAGACTTTACTAGTACTGTTATGATTAATGATCATGTAATACTCTTGGTTGGTTAATTCAGCTCGGATGGATATGATATACATATATATGGGTGCTAGTGGTTTTATGATTTAGCAAGAACAGATGCTAATATATATATTCTTCTTTTTGCAGATGCTAATATATATATTCTTCTTTTTGTGATGGCTAAATCTAAGAAAGGGGATAGAGGAATGGTAAGATTTTAATAAGAACAGTTGTGCTTGATCTCAGTCCTTCTCTACTTTCTATATGAATGCAATATCAGTGATTGAATTGAAAGAACAGATGTTTCGCTTTCTCTTATATGATTAAACTAATAAGAATGTGATGCTACTTGCTTGTTGATCTGTGAGGTGCTTGTGTACTGGTGGTACCTATAGATGATGAAAATATATGCTATATGTATATGCTCTTTTTAATGTCAGATATTGATTGAAAGAATAGATAACACATGGTTATACTCTTTTTTTTGTCAGTTTATTAGACTAAGAAAGAACAAATGCGATTACTTGGTTTATTTTTCTATCTCTGATGTTCAAAACTCAGAAAGAGTTTTTAGAGAGGAAGTATAATTTCTAGTAAGAACAGATACTAATCATTGTTGCCTCTAACACCCTATGATAAAATGGTAATCTGAGGGTCTTTTTTCTTTAACATAATTTCAACTATATGGTTATGCAAGGCCATGATGATTTTGTATAAGGAGATACCTAATTCCAGAATTGGACAAGGTAAGAGTTTGGCTTCTTTGGCCTTGCTTCTCGGCTTGTTGGTTGCTTTGCTCCCTCTTCTTCTCAGCTGGTCCCTCTCTTGATCTTCCTCCTTCTTAGCACTCCTAGTGTCCTTAGCTTCCCTTCTCTCAGCCTCTTGGAGCTCGGTTACAATGCTCTAGTTCCTTGGTTTAGCTCTTGGAAATGGTGGTCTTAGTGGTGGTATTTCGATGGGATGTGCTGCTCTTATCTTTGGTTTACACAAAGACCTTATATGGTTTCTTTGCCTTTGGTGGCAAGGAAGCCACCTCCAGGTTGCCTTTGGTTGGCAGGCCACCTCCTGCTGTTTACCTTTCAGTTGAACTGATCTTCTTGTTGAGCTTGACTACTTCTATGCCAACTATTGACCTTAGTCAATATATGTGGGCTGCTGGTTTATCTATCCGATGGATTGATACCTTATTTAAAAATCAATTTGTTTGCTTTCTAAAATTCTTTTCCAAAATAGAATTTAGAGGAGGCATTAGATAAGTAGAATAGGGAAAAGAAAAGTATTTTATTATCCTCACCTCTCTTCTCTAATTATATATATCTATATGAGGTTTGTCCGATAAGGGTCTTAGCCATGTGATCATGGGATACTTTTGAAAACAAAATGTTTTATTAAACTATTTGTCAAAACTAAAACTACGTAGGTTTGACCTTTTGGTGCTACTTTGCCCCTGTAATTTATTTTGTGGGTCAAGCGAGATTGTGCCAGTGGAACCACCTCTATTTCAAAATAAAAGGTTTTCAAAAACACGATGCCTCCTAGAGAAAATGGCACAACTCGACAATCTTAGACGAATATCTCTGAAGATCCAACGAGTGCCAATATTTTAAGGTCGTCTTCCCCACCACTAGGGTTTAGTCGAGAATCGAAGATTAGGGTTTAGATGCTTGTATAGGTAGAAATGCACATGATGTAATCTTCTTTATTCATTCTTGTAGATCGGAAAATTGTAATTGTATTCCTTTGTTTTGGTATCTTGTAATTAACTCTTGTATACTTGTGAGGATATTCCTTTAACCGAATAAAGTTTGATCTTCAACTTTTTATATGAGCTTGTATGATGAATCTGCAATGTATGACTTGTATGAGATGTATGCACAGTGCAATAGCCCTACTAGCGTTAGCAACGTGGTACGATAGAATCAACACAACTTAGCAACGCGAGTTGTGTCTACACCTTCTCACGTGACTTTCACTAGGTTTAGCAGTTATCCTGTAGGAGTGCGTGTTTCTTTTCTTGTAACATTCGTTGTCTACCACGCATTCCGTTTGTTAGTGAGGTCCCACCAATATGACTTTCCCAATTTAATCAGGACTTCAGACGTATAAGATTTCTAACCATGAAATCTTATATATGTGTTTACTAATTAGACGCTCCTTTGAAGCCTCCATGTTGATCCTACGACAAAATAGCAAGAAAATCTTGATCATGACCATGTACGGTTTGGTTTCATCCATACATATCTAATCCGGCTGCAGGCTCCCATCCGAGTCCGATTCATCTACAACATGGGTTCCTTCCCATAGCATGTTTAGCTACTATATATACGGGTCCCTCTTTCGATGTTTTATTTATATATTCGTGTTCACCGAGATGCATGCATGCATGTTACTTCATCCGTCCATAAATATAAAGCGTGCACAGAGTTTAATATTTAACTTTGATCAATAATTAAATTAATATTTTTTTAGTTATATGATAGTACAAAAGTGGTATCATTGGTTCATTTTCAAATAATATCACTTTTGTGTTATATAATTCAATATAATAGTTTAATTCTTCCTCGAAACCCTAACCTTGTTTCTGGAATGTAAAATGCTAGAATTCACCATGAATCTAAAAGAATAAAAAGATATAAAACTCTCACACGAATAATAAAATATTAAAAATCAACGGTATCTATCTTGAGCATGTACGTCTTGGATGCCATATACAATATTACGAGGCGTGTGCTAGATATCATACATATATACATGCTACAGATATAATAGTGTCCTGAATTTCAATTAAGTTTGTCCGTGTTTGCATCCATCACCAAAATAGAAAAATATAGCTGTGTTATACGGATAGAAAAGACTCCAACTACGTCCTTTTATGGAATCAGATGCCGGATAGTCCTATAAGCCACGACCATCTGATTAATGATCTATGAGCCAATCTCAAATAGGAATATGACAAACCAATAATATGTGAAATGCTTTCTACTCTAAGGTGACCGTCTGGGTTTTACCCTCATTGGGAAAGTATATATGCAGTTGCAACACAATTTGAAATGCGTAAATACACGTAAACTTTAATCAGGAAATGGATAACCAAGACAAACTCTACAATAATAGTATTTCAAAAGCACATTCCTAAGTCTTCCTATGTTTCTAAATTCTACTAAATTTGACGTATATTGATTTTTTTACTGTTTATGTGTTTATTTGAAATAGCTAGCCCGTGCGGGCGCATGAGTTCGCAGCTAGTAATATCAAAGTTCGGATGATGTGACGCGATGTGGTGATCTTAAAGGAGCCTCCAAGTTCTTTTTTTAGCAACAGGTCATGCCTCCGATTTGTATTATCAGAAACCATAATAAGTCGCTTACAAAATATCCAAAAAAAACAAAGGAGTTGCCAAACAACAATATGGTTGCTGGCACCGCTAATGACAAATTGCATTATATTCAGATCGAATGCTGGAGCAGAGAACTACCTTATTACAGTTGAAACCAAAAGATCCAAGGAGAAGCTACTAAGAGCCTGTTTGATTGGGCTGTGGCTGTTGAACAAAGCTGCTATTGACTGGTTGTGTGGAAAAGCTACTGTGGCTGTGGGAAGATGAATATAAAGCTTTGGTTGATCCAAACCATCTACAACATTTTGGAAAATGAGCACAGAAGTTTCAGCACATTGCAAAAAGCTGGCAGAAGGCAGTTTTTTCAAACAGCTAAATTTGCACTGCAAAGCCCATAGTTATTGTTGGTAAAAGCTGTTGAAAAGCTGGCCGTTTGGTTAGACTGTAGCTTTTTCCAGTGAAAAGCTGTTGAAAAGCCCAACCAAACACCTCCTAAGAGTTATTCAATTTGTAGAGAGCAAATGCTGAGGTGGTGTCCAGCCTCTAGAGTTTAAAACCTCACTAAGAGTTGTTCAGTTTGTAGAGAGCAAACGCTGAGCTGATCTCCAGCCTCTAGAGTTGAAAACCTCACTTGACACTGCTCCAGTAGCCTCACCAACTCTTAGGGAGGATAAACCAAATGCTTGAATGACCCTCCAAATGAATTTAGCTAATTAATGGACAGTCAAAAAACAAATTGGTCAATCGTCTCAATTACATCACAGGAACGACAAAGAGTGTCTCCAGTCCACATCCTCTTCTTGTCAGATTTTCATTGGTTAGTATGCTCTTCCTAGCTACTAACCAAAGGAAGGTTTTCATTTTGAGAGACACCTTACTTTTCCACAAGAACTTTTGAGGGAACTGAATACCACAAATTTTCAAAGCTTTATACATAGAACCAATTAGTAATTATAAGATAAGATATTAATTGCTCCTTTGTAGATTTTGATACCACGACAGGGAAAGTTTCAGCTAAGCTAGGAGCTACAGATGACCCGTGCAAGTCCGGACATTTATACTTCTAGGTGGGAAACTACAGATGACCCGTGCATGTCCGGACATTTATGTGCACACCTATCTACCGTCGCAGCACGGTTTTGATTTTATTTTTTGATTGTTTCATACTAACTGATCTTTTTTAATTTAGCATGGATCACTGCTCGTTTAATTTTTATTTTTTCTGAAAACTTGAGTTCTGCAGGTTTTCTTCCAAGACTTTGTGGGACATTTAAGTTACAGTTCTTAATCATCCGAATCCACCGAGGTCTGATGTGAAATTGAAAGTTATTGTATTGAAGCTGAGCCTCATGTTAACTCAGATAGTTTTTTCCTTCTTTGCGAGGAAATTCGGATGGTTCAGGCACTAATGCCCGAACGTGAACGATCATACTGCCACAATGTTGAGTCAGAGCTCACAACCCACGATCATACTGCCACCCCACTAATGCCCGAACGTGAACGCCACAACGGCACAACCATGCAACGTTGGAGTCAACCAAACAACCATTTCTTCCTTTGTATTAAAGGCTCCCATCGATCGCCACATTCCCTTGCTAGCTTTCTCCCAGCACAAAATCGCCCAAGAAACCAACAGCGAATCTGTGCTTCTGTCTCTAACTCCCTGGCGATGACAACCTCCTCGCGTTCGTCTCATCCTCCGGCCTCCTGCATGACGTGCAGCCTCCTCACGCCATGCAAGCGAGTCCTCACGCGGCTGTTCCGCATCCCAGCCTCCGCCGCCCTCTCAATCAGGGCCTTCCGGTTCCGCAACCTCCGGAAGGCCGCCGCCAAGATGAGCCCCCGCCGCCGCCGCCGCCGCCCGAGCCGGACGTACCGGTCGGTCCGCGCGGTGTTCTGGCCACTCGTCCCGCCGTCCTCCACGGCGGCAACCTCGACAGAGGGCGATACCGCTCGTACGGTACCGGCGGCGGTTCCGGAGACTCCGGTGCAAGCGCCGGTGCCGTCGCCGGAGACGCCAGCGTACGTGAAGATGGTGGCGCGGCTGCGGTCGAGGACGAGCACGAGCGTCGACGCGATCGGGGAGGAGAAGGAAGAGGCATGCCGGAGGTTCGAGAGCTGCCTGATGGAGATCCTGATGGAGGAGGGGAAAGCTAAGGACCTGCAGGACGTGGAGGAGCTCCTGCAGTGCTGGGAGCGGCTCAAGTCGCCGGTGTTCGTCGATCTGGTCTGCAAGTTCTACGGCGAGCTGTGCAGGGACTTGTTCTCCTCGGCCGGGGCTCAGGACGCAAAAACTGACCGGTACCAGGGATCAGTTTCCACGTCCGCTGATTGATAGTGTCTCGAGAGCACGTTTTTTGGTCATAGAGCGCTTAAATTCTAAGTATTTATATTTTTATTTAAAGGATTATACCTCCTCGTCCTTTTATTTAAATCATATGCATAAAAATTTGAGCGCTCTCATAGTAAAAGAAAAACACTCTTGGTAGATTTGCAGTTGAATGTTTGTCTCTGCTGCTACAGTTAGAACAGCAACTTCTGGGCGCTTTCTATCGCTCCGTGTCATCACCCCAATTTTTGGAGCCGCCAAAAAATGCCTATAATTGTATAGGAGTTTCTCAACTGCAGATACATATTAGATATATTACCAACACAGTGATTAACATCTAAACTTTATTACAGAACAGCGAAATATGCTTAGCAGTGATTTTATCTTATAACTAGCAAGAGCATCCAAACCCAAAGTTTATATATTACAAACAAAAAAATTATATGCCACGGGCATCCTTGAGCGTGGATGTGACCTAAAACCCGTAATCGTCTCCATCAAAGAACTCCTCGTCAAAAGTTTCTTCCTCTTCCTTTGGCGTATCTGAGAGGGTTGGTATAATAATGAGTGCACGGAATACTCAGTAAGCCACACCGGGTACATTCTTTGGATTTTAAAGGAGGGGTATAGAGTTATATATACGGTGGATGCATAGCTCTAATCTCCAACTTAGTGTTAAAAGATTCTTTTATTTAAACATTTGGACTGCAAATCATTTGTACCTTAATAACCCCGTAACCATCGTGATATTTGATCAACTTTATCAAAATTCTACTTATGCCTTGTATTGAAAATCAGCTCTAAATACTTATTCGTTAACCGGAAGCATTGCGTATTCGAATACCATTTGTTTTGACTCGCAGAATTCCTCAGCTTTACCCACAAGATATCTACGCCTTTTATTGTCACTGCAGTTAAATAGATGCCCATCGGTGTGTTGACAGAGATGAGATAACAAGTCTTTTTATCTGTTCTATCTTTTAAAGTTTCTACCCAGAAACACCAAGTCATTTGCTCTCCCAAGAGCCAACTAGGCTAGGTGTCAACTTCGTGATCCAGGATTTGAGTGTATTCCTATTGTGATTTCCCAAAAAAGTGGCTTATCACCTCTTTGTCTTCTGTGGGCCTTCCAGAGAATAGGAACGGCAAGCTATTCTGTAGTTGTTCAGTGTATAGAGCAGACTACTAAGCCAGGTTTGAAAAAGTTAAACATGTTGTTGAGCAAGTTCTGTGTTTATCACTTTGCACAAAGGCTTTATCCTTGTTTGCCCCGAGAAAGGTAATCTGAAACATTACCATACTCCATGGTAGTGCAATCAACAGATGAAGGGCTCCATCTTCACTTTCCCCAGTCGTCGGCAATTAATTTTTAAACCCACATTCTCCAAGATTTATTCTAGGATTATTGACATTTTCTAAGTATAGCCCTAACTGGTCTATGTCGGTGATGAAGGACACTGATGTAATTAAGTTTATTGATGCTAGGGCTTTCAAGGTGAATATGGCCTACAACAATTAACAGGGGCTTATCGGTGGCAGGTAATAACTATTTAACATGTCATTCAAAAGTATAGTGATAATAAGCATAGTGATAATATGCAAGGAATAAATAAGTAAACTAATAATACATAAAATATCAGGCATGTGTGTCCAACATGAACAAGGAATGTGATTTACCTAATACCTCGGAGTCGATTTGATCTCCTCTACTAGGAAATCTTCACTTTTTGAATCCTTCCTACATATTGGATCGTCGCTATCGTGGCCTATTTGCAAAATGATCCAATATCAGTAAGTCTGGGCTCAACATATGCAAGTTGGGAGCAAATTGTAAATTATTTTAGAAAATAGGACTACATATAGAAAGATGTGGGGTTTTAGGGTTTAGGGTATTTAGGGGCGGGATTTAGGTTAACATATGGAAAATTTTAATTGGGGCATCGAAACGGTCCAAAATGGGTATTGGATCTAGTAAGGAAAACCCTATTGGGTTAGTGAATAGTACTTAGTCCATTGAGGGTTCCTAAATGGGTCGGGTTGATTGAATAGTAATGGGCTACATCTTCAGTCCAAGGTAGGGCTTGGTGCATTTACTATTGGGCTGGCCAGATAGGCTGAGGCTTTACGATTATTGGGCTTGGCCCATTTAGGTATTTTAGCTGATACGAAGGGAGGTGAGCTAGCCTAGCTGCATTTTTAGCCGTCCGAAGGGGTACGGCTCAAGAACAAAAGAAGCGGCTCAACGGGCCTTGCTGGCGGCAGCGGAGGACATCAAAAGGCTCTAGAGGAGATGAGGGTTCCAGTTTTTCCTAGAAAGGTGGGTGATGTTGTGGTATTCATGATTGGCAATGCGAGGGGGTGTTCGGTGTCTTCCTTGCCAGAGGTGAGGGGGATGCTGGCAACGCTACTGTGCTAGGGGTGATGAGGAGATGACATAGAGGAGGATGAGGAAGATAAAGGAGGCTAGCACGCAAAAAGTGGCATGGTAGGGGTCCTCGACAGGATTTATAGGTAGCGAGGTCGGTCGGGTTGGCGGAGTGTGCCAATGTCATTGGCGAAGCACCGTGGTGAAGGTAAGGCTCTCGTGGCATCCAGGCACTGCTCGGTGGCAGGCTTACTCGTGGTGGCAATGGCGGCAACGGCGTCGAATAATTCTTCTGCCAGCTTACTCATCGTCTCCAGTGTCTGGGTCCTACCTCCTGGAGACGAAAACACAACTAGGTGGATCGATCTCTGTCGGGGCCTGGAATCAGTACCTGACTTAGAGAATAATTGATCGCCAAAGACCGAGAAGTCACCCAAACATACCATATGCCCTTATGTTGTATGTATCTATCACCATTGAGTAACCTAAAACTGGACCCACATACCATACGCGCTTACGTCGTATGTATCTATCACCGTGGGTCAAGCCGGCCAGAAGCTAACATTATTAAATTAGTCAAACACAATTCCAAAACAACCTGTAGAGGCTTGTTGTCTGTATTCTGTCACAATTATAGCAATTACTTAGAGAAGCTGATATCAGTATCCACACCCTAACTGTGAGAACCCTAATTTTAGAGTAGTCGAGAGAAGCGTGAGGTGGAAGTTGGATCAACTCGCGCTGCTGAGTTGACCTAACTCTACCGAGGATCGTCGTGAGCTAGGTCGAGAGGGGGAGGAATTTGTTGCGCATTCATGGCATTCGTCATTCATACGCATTTAAATACAATTGAAATTTAAATTTTATTGATTGAATGAATATTACAATGTCATGATACAATAATGTGATTACAAAATGAATTAAAAAAAGAAGAAGAAATAAAAATTACATATTTCAACATTTCTACCTATACATAATCTAAACCCTACTTCTTGGACCTTCGGATCTTCGAAGTCTTCGAGTCTTGAGTCGTCGAGGAACACTGAGAGTCGGAGGGGGGAACTCTTCGGAAATGTTGGCGGTCATCCGAGGTCGTCGAGTATGGGCACTCGAGACCGTCGGAATCACGTTGTTGCTGTAGGAGGCAAAAGGTTTTCGAAAATGATATTTTTGAAATACGTGGTTCCACCGGCACAGTTCCGCCGACATCCGCAGGATTTAGCTGCGGGGGCAAAATAGTGCCGACGACCTAAATAATTTTTAGTTTTAAAAATAGTTTTATAAAACAATTTATTTTTAAAAATGTCCGAGGGCCACATGGCTAAGACCTTTATCGGACGAAACTAATACATTGTATTAGGGAGAAAAGAGAGGAGAGAATAAAATAGATTTTATTTACCTATACTAATGTGCCTCCATGAGTTATCCCTAAAAAGAAATTGTTTTATAAAACTTGAAGCAAGGCAGCCCATCATATTGACCGTAGTCAATTTCTTAGCAAAGAAGTAGTCAGCTTAGCATAGCATCAATTCAACCGAATGGCAACCAGAGATAATATCTCCTAAACTTATCCAATGTAAACATTGGAAAATCCACAGCTCATAATGCATCAAACTGACACACTTAGAGAAGGCAACATGTTTAGATAGGGCAACCGAAACCAGGCCACGTAGTAGTATAGGCAGCAGGAGGTGGCAAGGCTGCCACCGAAGAAGCTCAGCAGAGCTCTGTAGAAAAAGGAGCAAGGCAACCAACAAATATCAACTAGACATATCCTTCACCCGATTAAGGCAACCCAAAGCAGTAAGTGGAGCATGCCACGTAATAGCAAACCAGCAGGAGGTGGCAAAAACTTTGCCACGGCAGAGACCTGGGAAGGCTCGGTGCAAATAGGGATAAGGCAACCGGTAAAGTACTACCCACTAGTACTAGCACTACTCTTATCACCGAGATCACCATCTCTTCACAAGACAAACCCAAAGTACCAGAGCATAGAGCTCAAGCCGTTGGAGTCAAGAATTCCAAGAACAAAGGGAGAGAAAGGATAAGGAAGGGAGCAAGCCCTCAAGCTCCAGAAGAGACCATCAGGAGTCAAGCCTCAAGAGACCCGTAGGAGTCAGCTCCAGGAGGCCGAGATCATCAAGGCCTAGAGAAGGAGTAGGGAAGAAAGAAGCCAAATCTATCGTTGTCCAACCTGAGATAAGGTAAAAACCCCATCTAGATTATCACAGCTTTGCAATTGCATATAGCTGGGAGTTAAATAGCATCAGAGGACCCTCAAATTTAGTAAGGCATCCATAGAATCTATTCTTATCAAATCATACCTCTCCCAAGTCCTTTCGTGATTCAAAAATCATCATAGGGTTTTAATAAGGCAACCCTCTTGTATCTGTTCTTATCAACTTATAATCGATTGCTTCAGATGTTAACATCGTCATAAGCCAGCTAAAGATCAAATAGTATATGCTCTTTCTCAGATGTTTCTTAAAGGAATCATCACATATACATGTCAAGGCAGCAAGTAGGCAACATAGGTAGCATCTGTTCTCATCGAGTTATACCTTTCTCAAACCCATTTTCAAATCAAACTTATCATAGAATGTGGTAAGGCAACTAGTGTAAGAATCTGTTTTTACCAGAAAATAACTCAGACCAAGTGTAGCATATGTTCTTTCAGTGAAATAAACTGATATACATATACATGTAGGCAAGAGAAAGAAGCTAAGACCAAATAGGTATAGCACCTGTTCCATTAGATTAAAGGAACCGATGTGCGTAAAGAGTATTACTTAATTGTTAAATGGAATGGAAATCAAGTGATATATGCTCACAGCAAATTTCTAGTTCTTCTACACCTTCTTAACAAAAATCAGCATATGACAATGGACTTATGCCAAATATTTCAAATGTAAAAGCATCCAAATAAATTAACCAAGACCAAGTGTATGGCTCTGTTCTTTCAGTAAGTGTAAACCAATATATGCACAGAAAAGGAATTAAGAATCATAAGTATACTAGCTTAGCAAAAACTGAGAGCAATGAAAGATTCTTTGATTAAATGACTAATGCCTATAAATACGCAAGAAATAAGAAGAGATTAAAGACTAGGTAGTATCTGTCCAGTCCCTATAAGCACAATCATAGTAAGTTTTGAATCACCCATATCAGGATAAACCTAGCTAAGGGTTAAGTAAATATCTATTCTTTAGTTTAACTAAACTATTATAGACATGCATACATATTGAAAGCAGCAGAGAGCAATCAACTAGCTCGAGCCAGCATATGTGTTATCTAAATCAACACCCATTCCCAAACTCCTTTCAGATAAAAACATTATAAAAGTAGATAAAACTAGATCAAGTTTAGCTCTGTTCATTCCAGTGGAATCACTGAATCCGATATGAATATGTATATGAAGAAAACATGAAAAGGCTAAGTTCAAGAATAGCATATATTCCATCAGTTGAGTAAGCTGAGGTGAATGAAAATATTACCTAGTAGTTAAGTCACTACTGCAGACTGACCCTCTGCTGAACCACCTCCACTGACGGGCACACAACAGACCGTCGTTGGAGGGGCTCACCGCTGACGGGCGCCTAGAGGCTCGTAAGTGGAGGCGACTGGCCGGCCGGAAGGGAGGACCTCCACTATCAGGCCACTAAGCCGACCGTCAGTGGAGATGCAACCAGGATGCCTTAGATGACGGGTTGTCTCCACTGACGGGCAGGACTTATGAGCCCGTCAGCGGAGATGTGGTCTCCACTAACGGGAGCTGTTTGCATCCGTCAGTGGTGATACCTCCAGGGCTGACTGGGCAGGTGGGTGAACCACTGACGGTCTTTGTTTGTGTGCCCGTCAGTGGTGACATGGCTATATAATACCAGAGGCGGCGCTCGCTGCTGGCCAGTGCTTGCACGCCCACTGGCCAACAGCGAGCGCCGCCACCCCCATATGCTGCCGCCGCTGCCAACCCACGCACAAACACTCCCCTCTCCCCAACCCTCCTCCTCTCCCTCTTTTCTTCCTAAAATCAACAAACCCACAAACACTCTCCTCTCCCCAACCCTCCTCCTCTCCCTTCTTTCTTCCTCCCCAAACTCAACAAGATCTCTCTAGATCTAAATCTCTCTTCCTCCCCAAACCCTCCCCTTTCTCCACCTATGTCTAGATCTCTCTCTCTCTCTCCAACCCAACAAGATCTCTCATCTTTCCCTCCTCCTCTCACTCTCTCCATAGATCTCTCTTTCCTCCCCGGAGTTCCATTCCCTCACTGAAAAGATCGGTAATAATGCTCTCTTTGGATGAATGAGATACAAAAGTGTTCTTTCATCTTGTATATGTATTTGATGTGATTGCCGGCCATCTCGTGTCGTAGGGATCGATCGATGGATCGCAGTTGGATGTACAAGAACCGGGCGACAGAGAGTTGGGCTATGGCTTTGAATGAGTTTCTTGATGTCGCCGAGCGAGATATGAGGAGAAAAGGCGGCACGAAGATTTGTTGTCCGTGTCGCGATTGCAAAAATTTGGTAATGTTCGATACGAGAGGGAGGGTGACGGTACACCTGGTGCTTAAGGGTTTTATGTCAGGTTATACTCGTTGGATATGTCACGGTGAGGAGGAGGAAGATCAAGTGTACAGCAGGACGCCGAACACGGAGAGGATGAAGAAGACGAGGGGAGTTTTGAACTTGACGCCGAAGAAGAAACGGGGAACAATTTGGCCGATATGGTGCAGGACGTTCACATGGTGGAGCAGGTGGTGATAGATCCTAGGGATGAAAGAGAGGCTGCTAAGTTCACGAGACTAGTTGAAGACTCACAAACCTCGTTGTATACCAGTTCCGATCCAGAGCACACGCATCTATCGGTCACGCTGGAACTTCTAAGGATCAAGGTAGCCCATAATTGTCCAGACGAAGGCTTCGATGAGACATTGGCTTATCTTGCAAAAGTTTTTTCCAAAAACAACTTGTTGTCTATGAGCACCGATGAAGCTAAGAAGGTTGTCTGCCCTCTTGGATTGGACGTGCAGAGGTTCCATGCGTGTCCGAATGACTGCTTTATTTACCGCAAGGAGCACGAGAAGCTGTACAAGTGTCCTACGTGCAACACATCCAGATTCAAGCGGGGTAGAAACCAAGCCGATGATGAGGACCCAGTGACGAGTGGCGCTCCGGCAAAGGTTGTATGGTATCTTCTAGTCCTTCCTTGTTTGAAGCATTTATTCGCTAACAAGGAGGCAAAGCTGATACGTTGGCACGCCGAGGGGCGAAAAACTGATGATGGCATGATGAGACACCCTGCCGATGCTTCGCAGTGGCGGGCAATCGACGCCCAGTATGATGATTTCGGAAAAGATCCGAGGTTCAGTATGAGTACGGACGGAATCAATCCGTTCGGCAACATGAGCAGCAGACATAGCACTTGGCCCGTGGTTCTATGGATGTACAACCTTCCTCCATGGCTGTGCATGAAGCGAAAGTATATACACCTCTCTATTCTCATTCAAGGGCCGAAGCAACCTGGGAATGATTTGAACGTGTATCAATAGCTGTTGTTCGAAGAACTAGCTACACTATGGGAACCAGGGGCCCAGGTCTGGGACGCTGACCAAGAAGAATATTTGAATCTGAAAGCGCTGTTGTTCACGATGGTCCAAGACTATCCCGCGTACGGATATCAATCCTGCCAGTGTGTTCATGGATACAAAGGATGTGTTAAGTGTTTGGAGTTTACAACAAGTTTACACTTAAAGGGCTCTAAAAAATCGTGTTCATGGGCCACCGAAGGTGGCTGAAATAGAATGACCCATGGAGGCAAAAAAAGGAATTATTTGATAATATTGTTGAGATCCGTTTGGGCGCCTCGGGAGAAGACAGATGTAGAAATCTATGACATCATGAACACAATGCCCCCTGTTACTGGAAAGGAAATCCGTATTTTGGGATTTGCCTTACTGGAGATTCCTAAGCACATGTCACAGCATAGATGTCATGCATGTGGAAAAAAATGTGTGCGACAGGTTGCTTGGTATCCTGCTCAACATGTTAGACAAGACAAAAGATGGACCGAAGGCACGAGCTGACATGGAATTCTTGGGTATAAGAAAGAAGCTGTGGGCAACCAAGCAAATGACCAGGTTGGGCACGGGTGTAGTCAGAATCAAGACGGACTGCCCCGCTGCTTGTTACACCCTGAGCAAAAAAGAGATCGTCAACTTTTTGGAGTGCCTCCAAGGTGTCAAAATTTCTTTCGGTTACTCAGCAAACATCGGGAGAATAGTTGACATGAAGACTCGCCGAGTAATTGGTATGAAGTCTCATGATTGTCATGTGATGATCACGCAGATACTTCCTGTTGCAATTAGAGGTCTCATGGAGCCAGAGGGTTTCAACACGATCTCTCAGAAGTCGATCTCGGTTACGCGTTGCCATAAACTGCAGGAGGAGATCATTGTCGTACTATATGAACTTGAGATGTACTTCCCTCCAGCATTTTTTGATATCATGGTACATCTCATGATCCATGTTGTCCCGGATATACTCGACCTAGGTCCCGTGTTCCTACACAACATGTACCCCTTGGAAAGATACCATGGGGTTGTGAAGCGCTACGTTCGGAATAGGTAACAACCAAAAGATAGCATCATCCAAGGCTATGTTGCTGAAGAGTGTGTCAAGTTCTGCACGGATTACTTGGCTGATCAAAAATCTATCGGTGTTCCTATTTCGCGCCACACGGGTAGGCTCGATGGTGAAGGCCATGCACGCGGACAAAAGCCTTTACATGTCTATATTTCAGTACCAAAAGATCAGATGACTACGACAGAGCACATCTCGTGGTGTTGCAACACCTGACTGTGGTGCATCCCTATCTTTGGATGCACATGGTAAGGTAAAAAAAGAAAACCCGAAAAAGGGAGAAGCTTGGCTCTCGAAAGAGCACAATGCAAAGTTCACAAACTGGCTAAAGAACTACTGGTACGAAAGCCCTCCAACAAATGATGAAGAAGAGACGATCAAAATGTTATCACAAGAACCTGCGAGCAAGGTCCTGACATTTCAAGCATATGATATCAATGGATACACATTCTATACGGAAGCTCAAGACAGAAAAAGTACGTATCAGAACAGTAGGGTGATGATAGAGGCTAAAACCGGTAACTGTAAGGACATATACTACGGCGTTATCGAAGAGATTTGAGAACTGGACTACACCGTCACAAAGACCCCATGTTTCGTGTCAGATGGGCAAAAAATGTCCATATCAATGATGACAAATTCACTACCGTGACTTTACCTCCCCCAACATCTATCGACTCAACACAAGTGTGTGTACGTGTGTATGTGTAATATTGTTGACTCGCGCTAAACGACAAACCCTAACCCTAACAAACAGACGACAAACCCTAACCCACGCTAACAGATGACATAACCCTAAAACCCAAACCCAAAATACCCAAAACCCCTAACCCAAAAACCCAAAAACCCTAACCATATGTTCAAAAAATACCCCAAAACCCTAACCCTAACAACAAATCCTAGTCCTAAAACCTAAAATCAAACAAAGATCACACTGCACTGACGGGCGAGTACAGGGAGCTCATCAGTAGTACTGTCTCCACTGACGGGCGAAGGTAGGGGCCCGTCAGTGGAGATAATCTCCACTGATGGGCGTAGACAAGAGGACCGTCAGTGGTAACCCTAACCCTAACCCTAGCGAATCCCCTTCCACTGATGGGCGAAGTTAGGTGCCCGTCAGTGGAGATACTCTCCACTGCCGGCTGCATTTCCACTGACGGGCCATATATGGGCGCTCGTCAGTGGTAACCCACGTCGCATATAAGCCACGCGCGGGACTTGGCGAAAATTTCGCCAAGTCCCGCGCGTTCATTCGAACCAGTAGCGAGACGGTTCCCCTCCCCGACGCCGCCAGGCTGCTTCGCCGCCCCCTCCGGCCCCCCGCCGCCCCCCGCCATCGCCCCCCTCCGGCCCCCGCCGCCGCCGCCCCCTCCGGCCCCGAGGCCCCCGGTGCCGCCCCCTCCGGCCCCGCCGGCCCCGACACCCCCGCCACTCCCTCCAGCCGCCCCTGTCGCGCCACCGCGCGCCCCCTCCCGCCGCCTCCTCCCGCCGCCCCATCCGGCCCCGACGGCCCCCCTCCTCCAGTTCGGCTCCAGCACCTCCGAGGTACCATAGCATCATAGCATAGGCTGGAACCTGCATTTCATCGCCATTTGCATGTCTACTGTTGTTGCCGAGGCTCTGAAACTGACGAACACACACGCACGCGAGGTGGAAGATGAGCAGTATTTTTAGTGCTGCAATGTCGCAGCGTTTTTCAGTTGTATTGCTTGCTTAAATAGTAAATGTGAAAGCAAAGATACACACCACGATTGGCTCAGTTTGTGCCATCCCACGATCCACCAGCCATGGCCACTACTCCTAACTAGAAGGCGAGAAGAAAAGCAGAGGAGCCGAGCGCTCATGCCGCTACCTATCTGACCACGTCCACGAACGGGTCCTAACTGAAAATATAAAACATGCAGGTGCAGCTGGTTATGTCTAACATCTACTTGTACACTAGCCAGCACGTAGCCTGGTGCCTAGCGTCCATGAGAGACCGACATTGTTTGATTCTTTTGCCAGAGTGAATTTACGGATCGCTACCTGGTGCCCATGTTGCCATCACCCATCAGAAATCAATATGCAGCATTGTGCTTCATTTCATGTGCTATCTTTCAGCGTTTAAGACCACAGTTAGTAGGGGGCGGTTGCAATGACACAGGGCCAAGCTAGGAGAACCTTTTGTACCGAAGAGTCGTCGTGAATCTATTGCCATCAGTTTTTAGTTGGGAAAACACACTGGATGCAAAAGCATCCAGGATCATCGCCATTTCTTGTTGTGTTTTGCTGTAACAAAGATAAAACAAATGATCATGCTTAACAAAGGATCATCGTCATTTCTCTGATCTGATTTGCTTGCAGGACAAGTTGCAGAGCTTGGCTGGTCAGCACGTTGAAAAGGATTAGAACGAAGAAAAGGATTATCTTTTCTTTTCAGCCCCACAAGATAATCCAAGTAATATACATATGTTATGCTTTCTTTAAAGGATCAGAACTCGTTGATGGGTTGTATTGATCATGTTGTATTCAGTTTTGATATGTAAAAAAGAAAAACTCTTCAGCTCTCGCTATTTGTTGATTTTGTTGTAATTTAGTTGAAGGGCAACATTAAAATGTTCAGTTCAACTGCCGGATATGAATATGCTATATGACTATATCTATGGTGTAAGATTTATTAGTTCAAGTCTTTTAGTTACTTCACTGCTATCTGATATGAAAACAACTCGTGATTGGTGATAGCTTATTACTTTTGTAGGGTTGTTAATTTAGATTACAGTAATGGTGGTTTAGGAAGATGTATATTGGTCTTCAGATTCCGTTTACATGCCCTCTTGGTTTTTTTAGGAATTAATGAATCCCAGTTCTAAAATGGCCGCCAGTACTACTCCCGTTGGGTCACCGACGCGAGAACTAGAGCCCGTTTATGACAGCAAGGCCCCCTCGACGAGGCGGCACCGATCGACACCCTGACCCTGGAGGCACCCAAGCAAGCTGCCTCCAAGCCGGCCAAGGAGCCTGCTTCCGAGCTGACCAAGGAGCCTGCTTCCGAGCCGGCCAAGGAGCCTGCTTCCGAGGCGGCCATCACAGCTGGCCAAGAGCAACCTGCCTCGGACTCCAGCTCCTCCAACGATGACTCTGGCTCTAAGTCAGGTTCTAAAGAGGATGAGGCGCCTGAGGAGGAAGTAGCGCCTATGGCCCCGACCAGGTCTCAAAAAAGGAGAAAAGGCAACCAGTTGCTGGACAAGACGTATATCATCACTCGAGTCGACGACGTCAAAGATGTTCCAACAAGTCCACATAAGGCCGCCCGGACCTTTAGCAACGCCTGCGGGTGCATAGTCCGCGAACAAGTTAAGATCACATGCAAAGAGTTCAACCATTTGTCTAAGTCGACTAGAGATGCTCTCTTGAGGAAACTGTGGGACAAGTATCAGATTCCTACCGCCGACAAGGACAGAGTCGAAGCGCAAGCCCTTCGCATCATGGCTAGGGCTTTGAAGACTTGGCGATACGACGCACAGAAAGTCATGGACGAGGATTGGGATACTAAAATTAGTAAAAGATGGTCGAAGATACAAAAGGAAGATTGGGAGCAATTCATTGCTCAAATAAGGAGTCCAGAATTCCAGGAGAGGAGTCGCTGGGGGAAGGAGCTACGCTCCAAGAACACATTAGACCATAAGCTCGGCAGCCGTGAATACCTAGGGAAGAGACCAAAGTGGGCCAGAGAGGATGCCAAACTAGCCACGGCTGGGAAAGCACCTCCTTTCGTGCATCTCCGGGAGCCACGCGCCAGGGAGTACATGAGGGCGCACACAAGCTCTAACCCTGTGATGGGGTCACCAATTATAGAGTCCGAGGAACTCCAGGAGGTGGCCAACCGGCTGGTAACGTCTCAACTCAGTTTCTATTCTTACGTAATTACGTTGCATCCAAATACGCTATCTTCTCATCAAGTAATATAACTTGCAGACAGAACTGAACCAGTAGCCTGGAAGCTCACAAGACTCCGTCACGAGCTTCCCGAGGTCGAACGATGATCTGGCGAAGGCTTGACAGAAACCGGAGCATCGGGGCCGTGTAGTAGGCGTCGGGGATGGTGTTAAATGGGACAAAGTATTTCTCCGAAACCCCGAGGGTCGCCACCGCCCAAGGAGAGATAGTCAGGAGTACATGGAAAATTTGTGGGAGCAAATGCGGGAGATTGCCGAGCAGACGTGGGTACGTATGCAAGTGCTCGTAGCGCAAGGCAGTCCGACCATGCTTCCCGTGAACCAGTCGTCTGGATGGAGTAGCTGCGCATCCGCCTCGGACGGCGGCCTCGACACGCATAATCCCGTCGACAGCATTACCGTAAGTTTCGTCCGCTAAACAAGTCATTATAGTAAATCATGATTCTATTGTCCTAACTCCAATGAGGACGGCACATCTATCCTCCGTTTCGCAGGAAGCCACTAGATGCACACTCACGGTGCAAATTCCTGGCATGAAGGTCAAGGTTGCACACAGCCAGGTTTTCCTGTGAGAGTCCAGTTTCACCTACTAGACCCCCCTGTGTATATCCTCGTCAGTCCAGGATCACGCTGATGATACACAGGCGAAATGAATAACATTGCATGCATTCAAAGTTTAAAAATTTAATTGAGTACAATATGCCACATGGCTTACAAAGTTCCATGTCTTATGACATTTATTACATCAGAGGCAAACAACGGAAAAAATAAAGCGAAGCGACTCCATCCGTGCCACAGGCAATTGACGGCAACCACGCGACCTATTCTTCGGGCTCATCGTAGAAGAAGTCTTCATCGGCTCCTTCTTCAGCATACTCCTCTGCACACCACCACAAGAAAACATGCACGATGAGTACTTCACGTACTCAGCAAGCCACCTAGCGACAGATGGTCTTACCATACTATATGCAAGGCTTCGAAGGAAGGCTTTAGGGTTTATTTGCATAAATGTGGTTTTAGTTGAAATATTAGGGTAGATTCGAAGGCATTATTTTGATGTAAAATAGTTTTATTATCAGGGGTGATTTTCAACAGGTGTGGTCCACGACCAACACATTCGAGCAAGGACTCCCGCCTTAACTCGACCATAGGTTTCATCAGCAAAGGGGTAGAAGGAAGTAGCAAGGGGGAGAGGGACAGGTCCTTTTCATCAAGAATGAGTCATGTGCTGTCCATAACCGTGGACACGGCTAATCGATTAGTTTATTACTCCGCAGAGTTTGTACACTTTACCCACATGACACAATCTTGCCTTGTTGCCACTGGCCGTCGCCAGCATTACAACAGGGAGATTGTGATGAGGTCTTTTAGCTAGATCCCCTAAGGTGTGACATGTCCACCGGGTCTGGCTCGGAGTCGAGAGTATGTCCCCGCACTCCGGTCCCCCCCATCTGTGCCGAGGGTCCTCGTCGCTACGTCCACCCCTTCTGCGGTATAGCAACATCGGCACCAAAGGCTGACTAACCTACTTGACCAAGCCATTGCCCATATAGCATGTGGTTATACTGTTGACACACTTCTCCAACTTCAAGACTTCGGCCTTAAGCGGTGCGGACGACCAATGGTTCCTTTAAACCGGCCTTCTGTGGGTAGGACAACCATATGCTCCTTCATCACATGATCCAGCTGTCGCCCGCACCATATTAGATGGTAAGTTTCACCCAGAGTAGAATAGGAAGAATAGAGAGAGAGGGAAAACATCGGGCATCCGGCCCTAACTCAGCGAGCTCAACAAGTTTCAACAAGGATTCATCGATCCGATATTCATTCCTCCATAGAGGCAATGAAAACAACCTAAAGATGAATTAAGCATGGCTAAGCATTTTCTACTCTACTCAGAATAAAAACCTATTATACTACTCAAGGTATCAAGTAAAAGGGCAACAAGTGGACAGGGTAAAAGTGTGTCAATCGACACGCTAGCTACTGGATAAAAACAGCATGCATGTTCATAAATAACAAAATACAATGACTTGGAAAATATAGGATCAAATATGATCAAGAAAAAGTGGCATGCCTTCGTGGTAGTACTCTCCTTCTTCAGCTGCTTCGGTCGCCGGGTCGGTCTCTTCACTCCCTATTATCGCAACGCAACGAGCAAAGCAAATAAATAACCAACTCCAATTAAGAGTAACTCGGAAGCAACACGAGAAGAAGCACGACGAAGGTAAGATGAGGTGGAAAGGAACGATGGCGCGATAGCGTCATCGCAAAGGAGATAGAATGGTCTTCTAGGATTGGCCATAACCATATACATATATAGCTTATAACCCTCACCGAGTATTTTATACAAACACACATACACCTTAACATGCTAGTAATTATGATAAAAGGATAAAAAAATTCACAATTAACCTCAAATACACATTTAGGTGATTCCTAAACATTTATAATGGTTGATAACAGTAAAGAATAAATTATAGCATCTAACCACAATTACACATGCATTTCTATTATTTTAAGGACTAAAAATTAAGCTAAAAGGTACTCTCTACCATGAATATGAACTAATTAAGCATGAAACATCTTGGAACATGTTAAAAGTACTAGAACAGTACCAAAAATGATTTAATAATAATTTTTAATCTGAACATTAATTAATTAAGGCAATTACTAGCTTTTCTAGTGTAACAATTAAGTAGAAAATACTATTTATCATCAATAAATCATACAATTGGAATATCATGTCATAATACCAATTCCAGATTCATTTCATGTTTGCAAGTGTTCTGAAAATATAATTTAAGTAATTATAACTATTTTTCTAAGCATGAAAATTACACTAAAAGCATGGTAAATCATTATTTAATGATGTCAAATGGGTTCTCATGACTTGACATCATCCCTAGAATATAACATGATTTATTGGGTTCTGGACATGGAACTTTAATAGCTAAAACAGATTTATAAAGAAACTATTGCTAAAACAGATTTTAATTAACAATTTTAAATAGATCTAGAACACATCTTGATTTCTATAGCTTAAACCAATGCAGGGAAAATATTTTGGTTTTCATGGTAAATGAATTCTAGGATTTTCTGATCCTAAGAAAAAATTGAATAAAAATAACAGAGGGCATTGCTATTTTTAATAATTAAAATAAAGTTTATTTTAATTCCAGAAAATTTTACACTAATCCAAAAATTATGAAAATTTCCAGAATTGCTCCCTATCATATATACTAGTGATCTACAAAAAAAGATTCAATTCAAAATAATCATCCAACACAAAGTTATCATGAAATTTTCTCAAATTTCATCCAAATTTAAATATATTTCAAATCCGGTGGTCGGATTAAAAATCCGATTGCACCATTGCATTCATGGGGTTCTAAGGGTTCCATTTTACTACTGAGATTGAAGATTGGACAATGATTAGATGGAGCCAAAAATTAGACAGAAGGTAGGCCAAAGACTGTTCATGCAAAACACTGTAGCGTGCATACTGTAGCAGTAGAGTTAGGAAGAAATCAACCCATGGTTGTATCAAAGGGATGAATAATGGACCAAAATTGGTTGAGGGGTTTTGATCTAGGGTTTGTGTGGAGTTTACCTCGGGAAAGGATTGGAGAGGTACTCACCGTGGGTGGAGAAAACGAGGAGAGAACAAGTTCGCCGCAGTTGGAGAAGATGTCGCGGTACGGTCGGTGTAGAGGAAGAAGTTCCCGATTTCTTGCGGTACGAGGTGCGCGCCGGCGTGGGGAAGCTCCTAGCAGTGGCTCCTCGGTGTGGGGGATGTCGTGGTGGCCGGAATTCCTCGCCGGAGTTGGAGAAGAAAAAGAGGTGGAGGAGGATTTTTGGTGAGGAGGCAAAGGATTGAATCACAGGGGAGAGGGATCTTTTATAGAGGAGAAATGGGGAGAGGAAAGGGCAGCATTAAAGCACTAATTAGGGGAAATAAAACGGCAAACACTGGAATTAATCGCCACGGAAATTACGGCCGGCGGCCGCGTTGCTCGCGCGCGGCGCGCTCGTGCGCTGCCTGGCTGCTGCATGCAGCACAAGGGAGCAAGGGGGCAGGCTTGGGCCAAGCCCAAGAGGGATACAAGGGAGTGGCCCATGGGAGGAGGAGGTGGCCTGCTGGCCCAAGGGGAGAGGAGATGGAGCCGGGTGGGCTGAGCCCAAGAGGGAAGGAGGAGGCGGGCTGGGCTGAGCCCAGGCGCGGCCCAAGAGGGGAGAGAAAATGGGCCTTTGGCCCAGGTTGGATTTAAAAGAATAAAAACACATTTTCGAATTAAAAAATAGCAGAAAATCAAATAGGGCCTTAAAAAATACCCAAATGGCTTCCAAAAATTCCAGAAAAATTCCAACAAATCAATTTGGATATAAGGAACCCAATAAAAATATTTTTGGAGCCATTTTTAAAAGATGATCTAAATTAAAAATCAAAAACACTCTTATTGCTCTCAAATAAATTCATATAGTTGAATTAATTTGAAATAAAATCCGACAAAAATTTTTTTAACATATATTACATAGTTGCACATCCTTCTCTCTTTGAAAAAAATTTTTAAACCCTCAAAAATCGAGGATGTTACATTTCCCAACGCCGGAGGGGGCAATCATGCACTGTGTTCCTATGCGGGAACACCATTGGAAGGTACAGGTGGACGTCGTCCTCGACGACCACAATGATGTGTTAGTCCCAGTCCCTCCTGAAGCGAAACTGACGAAGCTAGGGCAGTGCAAGAACTACTTCATCCAGTAGCCGAAGAGCCAAATTATTTTATCTGCGGCGGGCTCTCCTCGCACGGCCCCCTCTCCTCGCACGACCCCCTCTCCATCAGTCGGACGATCTCCACTGGGACTTAGCCAAACGTGTGAGAACCCTAATTTTAACGTTAGTCGAGAGAGGCGTGAGGTGGAAGTCGTGGAGCAACTCGCGTTGCTGAGTTGATCCGAACCTAACGAGCTATGTCGAGAGTTAGTCGAGAGGGGGAGGAAATTGTTGTGTACTCGCATTGCATTGCATTTCCTCATGGCATTTAGTATTCATATGCATTAGAAATAAATATAATTGAAATCAAAACTTTATTAATTCAAATATACGATACAAGTGTTAATGATATAACATTGTTACAAAGAAGAAGAAGAAGAAAGATCTTTCTACCTATACATCATCTAACCTAATTCTTGAATCTTCAAGTCTCCGAAGTCTTCGAGTCCTGAGTCGTCGAGAAGCACCAAGAGCCGAAGGGGGAAGTCCTTCGGGAATGTAGGCGGTTATCCCAGGTCAGCGAGTATGGGCACTCGAGACCGTTGGGAATCGTGCCGTTGCTGTAGGAGGCAAAAAGTTCCTAAACCTATATTTTTAAATATGTGTGGTCTTATCGGCACAGTTCCGCCGACATCCGCAGGGTTAGCTGCGGGGGCAAAATAGCGCCGATGACCTAAATAATTTTTAGTTTTCGAAAATAGTTTTGTAAAACATTTTGTTTTTCAAAATGTCCGAGGGCCACGTGGCTAAGACCCGTATTGGACAAACCTATTATGTATATATATATATGGAAAAGAGGGGTGAGAGGATAAAAATATTTTCTATTTTCCTAATCTAAATTGCCTCCATGAGTTTTTATTTTGAAAAAGGAAATGATTTTAGAAATCAAATGAAAAGATAAGGCAGCCACCCATATTTATCTTTTAGCCCACATAAATTGACCAAGGTCAATACTCTTGGAATAGGAGGCAGCAGTTCATCAAGCATTACACCCAGCAATCATTCCATATAATTTGAACCGAGGCAACAGAGAGAATAAGGCAACCATTCATTAAAACAAATGTTCTCTAGCCCACACTTTTTGACCATAGTCAAATCCTATGACACATAAGGCAGCAAGTTCCATTGAGAGAATCATCCAGCAGCCGTAAATGTTGCCAAATAAAAATCTGGAATAGATAGACATCAACCCAATCGAATGGATGAACCAACAGTAGGATATTTCAGCTTAGGGTAGCTTAGCATGCAAGCTGAGCCCAAGTAAAAATAGCAGCCGTAGTAAACAAGCAGGAGGTGGTAACACCAGCACCCAAGGAACCTTAGAGAAGGCTCAGTAGAAGTAGTTCAAAGGCAGCTGAGTAGTACTAGTGCTGCATCCAAAGAACTAGCACAGTAGTATACCCTGTAGAAGCCAAACTCCAGGAGGTCCAAGGGAGCAAGGAAGAAGAGAGGAGAAAGAGCTTAGGGAGAGGAGCAGTAGCTTTTCCATAGGAGCTCAAGAGGAGGACCAGCCGAAGAGCAGAGAGAACAGGCTACCACCAGGATCAGCAAAGGAGCAATAGGAGCAAGGAGTAGAGAAGGAGAGAAGGTCACCAAGACATAGGAGAATAGGAAACCATCTTACCTCATCCAAATCAGTCAAGGTAAGGACTGCTGATAATACAAAACCTTGGCATGCATTTTAGCAAAATAATAGAACCCTCAGAACCTAATTCTCATCACAGGAATGTTTGTAGAGTTTTGGTAGCATCTGTTCTTATCTTTGGCACCATAGGAACTCTCAAACAAAAATTCTCAGGGTTCTAAGTTCATCATGGGGTTTTCAAAGGCAGCTAGTGCATGATCTGTTCTTCAGAATAATAATCTGATATAGGTATATACCCAAGCAAGAATAACTAAAAGCAAGTGTAGCATCTGTTCTTAATTAAAACAGTATAGAAATTGGCTGACAACCAAAGTGAGCATCTGTTCTTATTTCAAATGGAAAGTACTAAATCAAGTATAGAATCCATTCTTGTCAGGTAACTAACTGAGCTAGACATGTATATAGGGAAGCAGAAGTAAGCTAAGATCAAGTATGGTATCTGTTCTTCAGCTTATTGAATTAGCATAGATAGGCAGATAGGGAAAGATCAGGAAATAACTACGATCAGATCAGCATTCTTCTTCCTAGATTAATGGTTAAAATAGCAATTGGAATATTCAACCAGAGCTTCAGCTTGAAGTAAACCAATTCAAGATTAGTATATGTTAGTCTTTTTAATTAAGCAAACTAGGGCAATCCAGGTGATGGAAGCAAAACATGGTTTTAACAGCTTAGGTGAGGCATAAGAAATCACCATGGCCAAGCTGCATAGGAAGAACCCTAGGATTGAGGAATTGGGGGAAAATGGGGAATTATAGAAGAAGTGGAGAGGGATTGCATACCTGAGGATGGCGCACCGCCGGGTTGCGGAGGCGGCCAACTCCTCGCCGTCCGACGGCGGTGGCCATGGCAGGCGGCGCCGAGCGGAGCGGCCCAGGCGGAGCGGCGCCCAAGGGAGTGGCCGAGGCGGCCGGAGGTGGCATCCGAGGCCAAGCGACGGCGCTAGGGGGCGATAGGTGGCGCAGCGGAGAGACCCGAGCAAGGCGACGGAGGGGAGTGCCAGGGCGGCGCCGGTGTTGGCCACGGCCAACCGGGCGGCGACCAAAGCGCACGGGCCCAGGAGGCGACCTCAGGCAGTGGCGACGGAGCGGATGGGGCGGAGAAGGCCAGAGAAACCGGCGGCGCCAAGGGGAGCCAAGGGTCGGAGCGGCACCAGACCAGGCGGCGGCGGCGAGAGGCGTGCAAGGCAGCGGCGCTTAGGTCGAAAGGGAGAGAGGACCAGTCGGGTGCCGTGAGGAAAGAGATGAATGAGAACTTAGGATTGGAGATTGAGTGTTGAGGGAGAAGAAAAGAAAAGTTAAGAAAAAAATAGAGTTAAGTGAAAAAGAAAAGAGGGGTGTGATGAAAATGAAAAGAAAGATGGGGTAGGAAATAAAAATTGACATAAGGTATTAATGTTGGAAATATGCCCTAGAGGCAATAAATAAAGTTGTTATTTGTCATACTTCAAGTTCATGATAAAGTTTATTCTCCATGCTATAATTGTATTAATTGAAAACATTATTACTTGTGTGGTTATATAAACAACACCGTGTCCCTAGTGATCCTCTAACACTAGCTTGTTGATTAATTGATGGTTAAGGTTTCCTAACCATGAACATGAGTTGTTAATTAATAACAAGATCATATCATTAGGAGAATGATGTGATGGATAGACCCAAGTTGAGCGTAGCAATTTGATCGTGTCACTAAGTTTTATTTGCTTCAACTATCATATGTTAAATGTTCTAGTCCTTCAACCATGAGATAATGCCACTCCCTAGTACCGGAAGAATGCTTTGAGGGCATCAACCATCACGCCATAACAGGGTGATCATAAAGGTGTCTTTCAGGTATCTCGGAAAGTACTTGTTGGGTTGCATGTATCAAGAGTGGGATTTGTCCATCCACGTGACGGAGAGATATTCTCTGGGCCCACTCGGTAATGCACATTCGATATCGCTTGCAAGCAAGGGACTAAGGAGTTAGTCACAGAGGATGTTGTATTACGGAACGAGTAAAGAGTACTTACCAGGAAACGAGATTGAACTAGGTATGGTGATACCGACGATCAAATCTCGGGCAAGTAAAATATCGTGAGACAAAGGAATGGAACATTCGACATCGTGGTTCAACCGATAAATGATATTCGTTGAATATGTGGGAATCAATATGGACATCCATGGTCCCGCTATTGATTATTGATCGGAGAGGTGTCTCGATCATGTCCGCATATTCCCGAACCCGTAGGGTCACACACTTAAGGTTCGTTGATGCTAGGGTAGAGAATGAGATATTAATATGGTGAGACCGAAATTTTGTTCGGAGTCTCGGATGGGATCCAGGACGTCACGAGGAGCTCTGGAATGGTCCGGAGATACAATTTCATATATGGGAAAGTATTTTTAGGGTTTCGGAAAGGTTCGGGATTTTTCCGGCAGAGTTCCGAGAAGTTCTAGAAGGTTCCGGAGGGTTCTAGAGTAGCGCCCACTTATCCCGGAGGGGTCCACATGGACCAAGGGTACTGCATGAACAGTACACACGTGAATAGTGTTGCGTGAACAGTACCCCCCTTCCTAGATGGATAAGATCGATATCCCTTAAAAATAGGAGATCTAAAGATAAAGGAAAAGGGGAACTTGGGAGGCAAGTTACTGTTCACATACTGTTCACGTGAACAGTACCGAGCCTATATAAAGGGGGGGGAGGGCTGGGCGCAGCCCCCCTTGAACCCTAGCTGCCAGCCCCTCCCTCTCTCCCATCTACTCCTCTCCCGCAGCTGCTTAGGCGAAGCCCTGCAGGAATTTCTCCACCGCATCCACCACCACACCGTCGTGCTGCTGGAGATCTCATCTACCTCTCCACCTCACCTTGCTGGATCAAGAAGGAGGAGACGTCATCGAGCCGTACGTGTGCACATCTCGGAGGTGCCGCTCGTTGCGGTGCTTGATCGGATTGGAACACGAGAAGATCCCTCTCGCGGCTGGGAGGTATAACCTAGCCGCGGGAGGCTGCGGGCTTCATCGACAACGGTCAAATTCTCCGCTGCGTTGACATGTTCGTCGAGGGTATGTAGATATGATCTGTCTCTCGTTGCAAGCTTCTTCTAGATTGGATCTTGGTTTTCTAGATTGGATCTAGGTTTTCGTTTGCATCTCGTAGGAAAATTTTTGTTTTCTATGCTACGAATCCCATCAGTGGTATCAGAGCTAGATCTATGCGTAGATGCTTTGTACGAGTAGAACACAATGGATTGTGGGCGTTGATTCTCTTGTTGCTACCTCTTTTCGTGCACTTTGGATTTTGCGGGATAGCAAGATGAAGCGGCCCGGACCAACTTTACATGTCCTCGCACATGAGACCGGTTCTACGCTCGACATGCAACTTGTATTGCATAAGCAGCTGGCGGGTGTCTGTCTCTCTTGCTATAGTGAAATCTAATTTGCAACGGGAGGCTTGGAAAAGTTTATAGCAATAATTGAATCCACGTTGTGGCTTTGCGTAGGTAAGAACGGTTCTTGTATACAACCCCTAGAAGCCACATAAAACTTGCAAACAATAAGTAGAGGCGTCTA